>OY282560.1:63789169-64522485 GCA_958295665.1 Tipula vernalis | reverse complement strand
ATTTTAGATTTTTGCAGCCCAAAAACTTGTGGGCTATAGCACAGTTAATTTTCAATAAAATTGAATTTTCTAAGAAATGTTTAGAAATAATCGAGCAATCAAAATGAAAATTGTCACAGCAATTACAGGTCCCGAAACCTATTGATAGAGGTATCAACCATCGTAATCGGACCATTTTAGATTTTTGCAGCCAAAAACTTGTGGGCTATAGCACAGTTAATTTTCAATAAAATTGAATTTTCTAAGAAATGTTTAGAAATAATCGAGCAATCAAAATGAAAATTGTCACAGCAATTACAGGTCCCGAAACCTATTGATAGAGGTATCAACCATCGTAATCGGACCATTTTAGATTTTTGCCGCCCAAAAACTTGTGGGCTATAGCACAGTTAATTTTCAATAAAATTGAATTTTCTAAGAAATGTTTAGAAATAATCGAGCAATCAAAATGAAAATTGTCACAGCAATTACAGGTCCCGAAACCTATTGATAGAGGTATCAACCATCGTAATCGGACCATTTTAGATTTTTGCCGCCCAAAAACTTGTGGGCTATAGCACAGTTAATTTTCAATAAAATTGAATTTTCTAAGAAATGTTTAGAAATAATCGAGCAATCAAAATGAAAATTGTCACAGCAATTACAGGTCCCGAAACCTATTGATAGAGGTATCAACCATCGTAATCGGACCATTTTAGATTTTTGCCGCCCAAAAACTTGTGGGCTATATATAGCACAGTTAATTTTCAATAAAATTGAATTTTCTAAGAAATGTTTAGAAATAATCGAGCAATCAAAATGAAAATTGTCACAGCAATTACAGGTTCCCGAAACCTATTGATAGAGGTATCAACCATCGTAATCGGACCATTTTAGATTTTTGCCGCCCAAAAACTTGTGGGCTATAGCACAGTTAATTTTCAATAAAATTGAATTTTCTAAGAAATGTTTAGAAATAATCGAGCAATCAAAATGAAAATTGTCACAGCAATTACAGGTCCCGAAACCTATTGATAGAGGTATCAACCATCGTAATCGGACCATTTTAGATTTTTGCCGCCCAAAAACTTGTGGGCTATAGCACAGTTAATTTTCAATAAAATTGAATTTTCTAAGAAATGTTTAGAAATAATCGAGCAATCAAAATGAAAATTGTCACAGCAATTACAGGTCCCGAAACCTATTGATAGAGGTATCAACCATCGTAATCGGACCATTTTAGATTTTTGCAGCCCAAAAACTTGTGGGCTATAGCACAGTTAATTTTCAATAAAATTGAATTTTCTAAGAAATGTTTAAAATAATCGAGCAATCAAAATGAAAATTGTCACAGCAATTACAGGTCCCGAAACCTATTGATAGAGGTATCAACCATCGTAATCGGACCATTTTAGATTTTTGCCGCCCAAAAACTTGTGGGCTATAGCACAGTTAATTTTCAATAAAATTGAATTTTCTGAGAAATGTTTAGAAATAATCGAGCAATCAAAATGAAAATTGTCACAGCAATTACAGGTCCCGAAACCTATTGATAGAGGTATCAACCATCGTAATCGGACCATTTTAGATTTTTGCCGCCCAAAAACTTGTGGGCTATAGCACAGTTAATTTTCAATAAAATTGAATTTTCTAAGAAATGTTTAGAAATAATCGAGCAATCAAAATGAAAATTGTCACAGCAATTACAGGTTCCGAAACCTATTGATAGAGGTATCAACCATCGTAATCGGACCATTTTAGAGTTTTGTCGCCCAAAAACTTGTGGGCTATAGCACAGTTAATTTTCAATAAAATTGAATTTTCTAAGAAATGTTTAGAAATAATCGAGCAATCAAAATGAAAATTGTCACAGCAATTACATGTCCCGAGACCTATATATATCTGCCATCGTATCTGCCATCGTAATCGGACCATTTTAGAGTTTTGCCGCCCAAAAACTTGTGGGCTATACCACAGTTAATTTTCAATAAAATTGAATTTTCTAAGAAATGTTTAGAAATAATCGAGCAATCAAAATGAAAATTGTCACAGCAATTACAGGTCCCGAAACCTATTGATAGAGGTATCAACCATCGTAATCGGACCATTTTAGAGTTTTGCCACCCAAAAACTTGTGGGCTATAACACAGTTAATTTTCAATAAAATTGAATTTTCTAAGAAATGTTTAGAAATAATCGAGCAATCAAAATGAAAATTGTCACAGCAATTACAGGTCCCGAGACCTATTGATAGAGGTATCAGCCATTGTAATCAGAATATTTTAGAGTTTTGCCGCCCAAAAACTTGTGGGCTATAGCACAGTTAATTTTCAATAAAATTGAATTTTCTCAGAAATGTTTAGAAATAATCGAGCAATCAAAATGAAAATTGTCACAGCAATTACAGGTCCCGAAACCTATTGATAGAGGTATCAACCATCGTAATCGGACCATTTTAGATTTTTGCCGCCCAAAAACTTGTGGGCTATAGCACAGTTAATTTTCAATAAAATTGAATTTTCTAAGAAATGTTTAGAAATAATCGAGCAATCAAAATGAAAATTGTCACAGCAATTACAGGTCCCGAAACCTATTGATAGAGGTATCAACCATCGTAATCGGACCATTTTAGATTTTTGCAGCCCAAAAACTTGTGGGCTATAGCACAGTTAATTTTCAATAAAATTGGATTTTCTAAGAAATGTTTAGAAATAATCGAGCAATCAAAATGAAAATTGTCACAGCAATTACAGGTCCCGAAACCTATTGATAGAGGTATCAACCATCGTAATCGGACCATTTTAGATTTTTGCCGCCCAAAAACTTGTGGGCTATAGCACAGTTAATTTTCAATAAAATTGAATTTTCTAAGAAATGTTTAGAAATAATCGAGCAATCAAAATGAAAATTGTCACAGCAATTACAGGTCCCGAAACCTATTGATAGAGGTATCAACCATCGTAATCGGACCATTTTAGATTTTTGCCGCCCAAAAACTTGTGGGCTATATATAGCACAGTTAATTTTCAATAAAATTGAATTTTCTAAGAAATGTTTAGAAATAATCGAGCAATCAAAATGAAAATTGTCACAGCAATTACAGGTCCCGAAACCTATTGATAGAGGTATCAACCATCGTAATCGGACCATTTTAGATTTTTGCAGCCCAAAAACTTGTGGGCTATAGCACAGTTAATTTTCAATAAAATTGAATTTTCTAAGAAATGTTTAGAAATAATCGAGCAATCAAAATGAAAATTGTCACAGCAATTACAGGTCCCGAAACCTATTGATAGAGGTATCAACCATCGTAATCGGACCATTTTAGATTTTTGCCGCCCAAAAACTTGTGGGCTATAGCACAGTTAATTTTCAATAAAATTGAATTTTCTAAGAAATGTTTAGAAATAATCGAGCAATCAAAATGAAAATTGTCACAGCAATTACAGGTCCCGAAACCTATTGATAGAGGTATCAACCATCGTAATCGGACCATTTTAGATTTTTGCAGCCCAAAAACTTGTGGGCTATAGCACAGTTAATTTTCAATAAAATTGAATTTTCTAAGAAATGTTTAAAAATAATCGAGCAATCAAAATGAAAATTGTCACAGCAATTACAGGTCCCGAAACCTATTGATAGAGGTATCAACCATCGTAATCGGACCATTTTAGATTTTTGCCGCCCAAAAACTTGTGGGCTATAGCACAGTTAATTTTCAATAAAATTGAATTTTCTGAGAAATGTTTAGAAATAATCGAGCAATCAAAATGAAAATTGTCACAGCAATTACAGGTCCCGAAACCTATTGATAGAGGTATCAACCATCGTAATCGGACCATATTAGATTTTTGCCGCCCAAAAACTTGTGGGCTATAGCACAGTTAATTTTCAATAAAATTGAATTTTCTAAGAAATGTTTAGAAATAATCGAGCAATCAAAATGAAAATTGTCACAGCAATTACAGGTTCCGAAACCTATTGATAGAGGTATCAACCATCGTAATCGGACCATTTTAGAGTTTTGTCGCCCAAAAACTTGTGGGCTATAGCACAGTTAATTTTCAATAAAATTGAATTTTCTAAGAAATGTTTAGAAATAATCGAGCAATCAAAATGAAAATTGTCACAGCAATTACATGTCCCGAGACCTATATATATCTGCCATCGTATCTGCCATCGTAATCGGACCATTTTAGAGTTTTGCCGCCCAAAAACTTGTGGGCTATACCACAGTTAATTTTCAATAAAATTGAATTTTCTAAGAAATGTTTAGAAAATCGAGCAATCAAAATGAAAATTGTCACAGCAATTACAGGTCCCGAAACCTATTGATAGAGGTATCAACCATCGTAATCGGACCATTTTAGAGTTTTGCCACCCAAAAACTTGTGGGCTATAACACAGTTAATTTTCAATAAAATTGAATTTTCTAAGAAATGTTTAGAAATAATCGAGCAATCAAAATGAAAATTGTCACAGCAATTACAGGTCCCGAGACCTATTGATAGAGGTATCAGCCATCGTAATCGGACCATTTGAGATTTTTGCCGCCCAAAAACTTGTGGGCTATAGCACAGTTAATTTTCAATAAAATTGAATTTTCTAAGAAATGTTTAGAAATAATCGAGCAATCAAAATGAAAATTGTCACAGCTATTACAGGTCCCGAGACCTATTGATAGAGGTATCAGCCATCGTAATCAGAATATTTTAGAGTTTTGCCGCCCAAAAACTTGTGGGCTATAGCACAGTTAATTTTCAATAAAATTGAATTTTCTCAGAAATGTTTAGAAATAATCGAGCAATCAAAATGAAAATTGTCACAGCAATTACAGGTCCCGAAACCTATTGATAGAGGTATCAACCATCGTAATCGGACCATTTTAGATTTTTGCAGCCCAAAAACTTGTGGGCTATAGCACAGTTAATTTTCAATAAAATTGAATTTTCTAAGAAATGTTTAGAAATAATCGAGCAATCAAAATGAAAATTGTCACAGCAATTATAGGTCCCGAAACCTATTGATAGAGGTATCAACCATCGTAATCGGACCATTTTAGATTTTTGCAGCCCAAAAACTTGTGGGCTATAGCACAGTTAATTTTCAATAAAATTGAATTTTCTAAGAAATGTTTAGAAATAATCGAGCAATCAAAATGAAAATTGTCACAGCAATTACAGGTCCCGAAACCTATTGATAGAGGTATCAACCATCGTAATCGGACCATTTTAGATTTTTGCCGCCCAAAAACTTGTGGGCTAGAGCACAGTTAATTTTCAATAAAATTGAATTTTCTAAGAAATGTTTAGAAATAATCGAGCAATCAAAATGAAAATTGTCACAGCAATTACAGGTCCCGAAACCTATTGATAGAGGTATCAACCATAGTAATCGGACCATTTTAGATTTTTGCCGCCCAAAAACTTGTGGGCTATAGCACAGTTAATTTTCAATAAAATTGAATTTTCTAAGAAATGTTTAGAAATAATCGAGCAATCAAAATGAAAATTGTCACAGCAATTATAGGTCCCGAAACCTATTGATAGAGGTATCAACCATCGGAATCGGACCATTTTAGATTTTTGCAGCCCAAAAACTTGTGGGCTATAGCACAGTTAATTTTCAATAAAATTGAATTTTCTAAGAAATGTTTAGAAATAATCGAGCAATCAAAATGAAAATTGTCACAGCAATTACAGGTCCCGAAACCTATTGATAGAGGTATCAACCATCGTAATCGGACCATTTTAGAGTTTTGCCGCCCAAAAACTTGTGGGCTATAGCACAGTTAATTTTCAATAAAATTGAATTTTCTAAGAAATGTTTAGAAATAATCGAGCAATCAAAATGAAAATTGTCACAGCAATTACAGGTCCCGAGACCTATTGATAGAGGTATCAACCATCGTAATCGGACCATTTTAGATTTTTGCCGCCCAAAAACTTGTGGGCTATAGCACAGTTAATTTTCAATAAAATTGAATTTTCTAAGAAATGTTTAGAAATAATCGAGCAATCAAAATGAAAATTGTCACAGCAATTACAGGTCCCGAAACCTATTGATAGAGGTATCAACCATCGTAATCGGACCATTTTAGATTTTTGCAGCCCAAAAACTTGTGGGCTATAGCACAGTTAATTTTCAATAAAATTGAATTTTCTAAGAAATGTTTAGAAATAATCGAGCAATCAAAATGAAAATTGTCACAGCAATTATAGGTCCCGAAACCTATTGATAGAGGTATCAACCATCGTAATCGGACCATTTTAGATTTTTGCCGCCCAAAAACTTGTGGGCTATAGCACAGTTAATTTTCAATAAAATTGAATTTTCTAAGAAATGTTTAGAAATAATCGAGCAATCAAAATGAAAATTGTCACAGCAATTATAGGTCCCGAAACCTATTGATAGAGGTATCAACCATCGTAATCGGACCATTTTAGATTTTTGCAGCCCAAAAACTTGTGGGCTATAGCACAGTTAATTTTCAATAAAATTGAATTTTCTAAGAAATGTTTAGAAATAATCGAGCAATCAAAATGAAAATTGTCACAGCAATTATAGGTCCCGAAACCTATTGATAAAGGTATCAACCATCGTAATCGGACCATTTTAGATTTTTGCAGCCCAAAAACTTGTGGGCTATAGCACAGTTAATTTTCAATAAAATTGAATTTTCTAAGAAATGTTTAGAAATAATCGAGCAATCAAAATGAAAATTGTCACAGCAATTATAGGTCCCGAAACCTATTGATAGAGGTATCAACCATCGTAATCGGACCATTTTAGATTTTTGCCGCCCAAAAACTTGTGGGCTATAGCACAGTTAATTTTCAATAAAATTGAATTTTCTAAGAAATGTTTAGAAATAATCGAGCAATCAAAATGAAAATTGTCACAGCAATTACAGGTCCCGAAACCTATTGATAGAGGTATCAACCATAGTAATCGGACCATTTTAGATTTTTGCCGCCCAAAAACTTGTGGGCTATAGCACAGTTAATTTTCAATAAAATTGAATTTTCTAAGAAATGTTTAGAAATAATCGAGCAATCAAAATGAAAATTGTCACAGCAATTATAGGTCCCGAAACCTATTGATAGAGGTATCAACCATCGGAATCGGACCATTTTAGATTTTTGCAGCCCAAAAACTTGTGGGCTATAGCACAGTTAATTTTCAATAAAATTGAATTTTCTAAGAAATGTTTAGAAATAATCGAGCAATCAAAATGAAAATTGTCACAGCAATTACAGGTCCCGAAACCTATTGATAGAGGTATCAACCATCGTAATCGGACCATTTTAGAGTTTTGCCGCCCAAAAACTTGTGGGCTATAGCACAGTTAATTTTCAATAAAATTGAATTTTCTAAGAAATGTTTAGAAATAATCGAGCAATCAAAATGAAAATTGTCACAGCAATTACAGGTCCCGAGACCTATTGATAGAGGTATCAACCATCGTAATCGGACCATTTTAGATTTTTGCCGCCCAAAAACTTGTGGGCTATAGCACAGTTAATTTTCAATAAAATTGAATTTTCTAAGAAATGTTTAGAAATAATCGAGCAATCAAAATGAAAATTGTCACAGCAATTACAGGTCCCGAAACCTATTGATAGAGGTATCAACCATCGTAATCGGACCATTTTAGATTTTTGCAGCCCAAAAACTTGTGGGCTATAGCACAGTTAATTTTCAATAAAATTGAATTTTCTAAGAAATGTTTAGAAATAATCGAGCAATCAAAATGAAAATTGTCACAGCAATTATAGGTCCCGAAACCTATTGATAGAGGTATCAACCATCGTAATCGGACCATTTTAGATTTTTGCCGCCCAAAAACTTGTGGGCTATAGCACAGTTAATTTTCAATAAAATTGAATTTTCTAAGAAATGTTTAGAAATAATCGAGCAATCAAAATGAAAATTGTCACAGCAATTATAGGTCCCGAAACCTATTGATAGAGGTATCAACCATCGTAATCGGACCATTTTAGATTTTTGCAGCCCAAAAACTTGTGGGCTATAGCACAGTTAATTTTCAATAAAATTGAATTTTCTAAGAAATGTTTAGAAATAATCGAGCAATCAAAATGAAAATTGTCACAGCAATTACAGGTCCCGAAACCTATTGATAGAGGTATCAACCATCGTAATCGGACCATTTTAGAGTTTTGCCGCCCAAAAACTTGTGGGCTATAGCACAGTTAATTTTCAATAAAATTGAATTTTCTAAGAAATATTTAGAAATAATCGAGCAATCAAAATGAAAATTGTCACAGCAATTACAGGTCCCGAGACCTATTGATAGAGGTATCAACCATCGTAATCGGACCATTTTAGATTTTTGCCGCCCAAAAACTTGTGGGCTATAGCACAGTTAATTTTCAATAAAATTGAATTTTCTAAGAAATGTTTAGAAATAATCGAGCAATCAAAATGAAAATTGTCACAGCAATTATAGGTCCCGAAACCTATTGATAGAGGTATCAACCATCGTAATCGGACCATTTTAGATTTTTGCCGCCCAAAAACTTGTGGGCTATAGCACAGTTAATTTTCAATAAAATTGAATTTTCTAAGAAATGTTTAGAAATAATCGAGCAATCAAAATGAAAATTGTCACAGCAATTACAGGTCCCGAAACCTATTGATAGAGGTATCAACCATCGTAATCGGACCATTTTAGATTTTTGCAGCCCAAAAACTTGTGGGCTATAGCACAGTTAATTTTCAATAAAATTGAATTTTCTAAGAAATGTTTAGAAATAATCGAGCAATCAAAATGAAAATTGTCACAGCAATTACAGGTCCCGAGACCTATTGATAGAGGTATCAACCATCGTAATCGGACCATTTTAGATTTTTGCCGCCCAAAAACTTGTGGGCTATAGCACAGTTAATTATCAATAAAATTGAATTTTCTAAGAAATGTTTAGAAATAATCGAGCAATCAAAATGAAAATTGTCACAGCAATTATAGGTCCCGAAACCTATTGATATAGGTATCAACCATCGTAATCGGACCATTTTAGATTTTTGCAGCCCAAAAACTTGTGGGCTATAGCACAGTTAATTTTCAATAAAATTGAATTTTCTAAGAAATGTTTAGAAAAAATCGAGCAATCAAAATGAAAATTGTCACAGCAATTACAGGTCCCGAAACCTATTGATAGAGGTATCAACCATCGTAATCGGACCATTTTAGATTTTTGGCGCCCAAAAACTTGTGGGCTATAGCACAGTTAATTTTCAATAAAATTGAATTTTCTAAGAAATGTTTAGAAATAATCGAGCAATCAAAATGAAAATTGTCACAGCAATTACAGGTCCCGAAACCTATTGATAGAGGTATCAACCATCGTAATCGGACCATTTTAGATTTTTGCAGCCCAAAAACTTGTGGGCTATAGCACAGTTAATTTTCAATAAAATTGAATTTTCTAAGAAATGTTTAGAAATAATCGAGCAATCAAAATGAAAATTGTCACAGCAATTACAGGTCCCGAAACCTATTGATAGAGGTATCAACCATCGTAATCGGACCATTTTAGATTTTTGCAGCCCAAAAACTTGTGGGCTATAGCACAGTTAATTTTCAATAAAATTGAATTTTCTAAGAAATGTTTAGAAATAATCGAGCAATCAAAATGAAAATTGTCACAGCAATTATAGGTCCCGAAACCTATTGATAGAGGTATCAACCATCGTAATCGGACCATTTTAGATTTTTGCCGCCCAAAAACTTGTGGGCTATAGCACAGTTAATTTTCAATAAAATTGAATTTTCTAAGAAATGTTTAGAAATAATCGAGCAATCAAAATGAAAATTGTCACAGCAATTACAGGTCCCGAAACCTATTGATAGAGGTATCAACCATCGTAATCGGACCATTTTAGATTTTTGCCGCCCAAAAACTTGTGGGCTATAGCACAGTTAATTTTCAATAAAATTGAATTTTCTAAGAAATGTTTAGAAATAATCGAGCAATCAAAATGAAAATTGTCACAGCAATTACAGGTCCCGAGACCTATTGATATAGGTATCAACCATCGTAATCGGACCATTTTAGATTTTTGCAGCCCAAAAACTTGTGGGCTATAGCACAGTTAATTTTCAATAAAATTGAATTTTCTAAGAAATGTTTAGAAATAATCGAGCAATCAAAATGAAAATTGTCACAGCAATTACAGGTCCCGAAACCTATTGATAGAGGTATCAACCATCGTAATCGGACCATTTTAGATTTTTGCAGCCCAAAAACTTGTGGGCTATAGCACAGTTAATTTTCAATAAAATTGAATTTTCTAAGAAATGTTTAGAAATAATCGAGCAATCAAAATGAAAATTGTCACAGCAATTACAGGTCCCGAAACCTATTGATAGAGGTATCAACCATCGTAATCGGACCATTTTAGAGTTTTGCAGCCCAAAAACTTGTGGGCTATAGCACAGTTAATTTTCAATAAAATTGAATTTTCTAAGAAATGTTTAGAAATAATCGAGCAATCAAAATGAAAATTGTCACAGCAATTACAGGTCCCGAGACCTATTGATAGAGGTATCAACCATCGTAATCGGACCATTTTAGATTTTTGCCGCCCAAAAACTTGTGGGCTATAGCACAGTTAATTTTCAATAAAATTGAATTTTCTAAGAAATGTTTAGAAATAATCGAGCAATCAAAATGAAAATTGTCACAGCAATTACAGGTCCCGAAACCTATTGATAGAGGTATCAACCATCGTAATCGGACCATTTTAGATTTTTGCAGCCCAAAAACTTGTGGGCTATAGCACAGTTAATTTTCAATAAAATTGAATTTTCTAAGAAATGTTTAGAAATAATCGAGCAATCAAAATGAAAATTGTCACAGCAATTATAGGTCCCGAAACCTATTGATAGAGGTATCAACCATCGTAATCGGACCATTTTAGATTTTTGCCGCCCAAAAACTTGTGGGCTATAGCACAGTTAATTTTCAATAAAATTGAATTTTCTAAGAAATGTTTAGAAATAATCGAGCAATCAAAATGAAAATTGTCACAGCAATTACAGGTCCCGAGACCTATTGATAGAGGTATCAACCATCGTAATCGGACCATTTTAGATTTTTGCCGCCCAAAAACTTGTGGGCTATAGCACAGTTAATTTTCAATAAAATTGAATTTTCTAAGAAATGTTTAGAAATAATCGAGCAATCAAAATGAAAATTGTCACAGCAATTATAGGTCCCGAAACCTATTGATAGAGGTATCAACCATCGTAATCGGACCATTTTAGATTTTTGCCGCCCAAAAACTTGTGGGCTATAGCACAGTTAATTTTCAATAAAATTGAATTTTCTAAGAAATATTTAGAAATAATCGAGCAATCAAAATGAAAATTGTCACAGCAATTATAGGTCCCGAAACCTATTGATATAGGTATCAACCATCGTAATCGGACCATTTTAGATTTTTGCAGCCCAAAAACTTGTGGGCTATAGCACAGTTAATTTTCAATAAAATTGAATTTTCTAAGAAATGTTTAGAAAAAATCGAGCAATCAAAATGAAAATTGTCACAGCAATTACAGGTCCCGAAACCTATTGATAGAGGTATCAACCATCGTAATCGGACCATTTTAGATTTTTGCAGCCCAAAAACTTGTGGGCTATAGCACAGTTAATTTTCAATAAAATTGAATTTTCTAAGAAATGTTTAGAAATAATCGAGCAATCAAAATGAAAATTGTCACAGCAATTACAGGTCCCGAAACCTATTGATAGAGGTATCAACCATCGTAATCGGACCATTTTAGATTTTTGCAGCCCAAAAACTTGTGGGCTATAGCACAGTTAATTTTCAATAAAATTGAATTTTCTAAGAAATGTTTAGAAATAATCGAGCAATCAAAATGAAAATTGTCACAGCAATTACAGGTCCCGAAACCTATTGATAGAGGTATCAACCATCGTAATCGGACCATTTTAGATTTTTGCAGCCCAAAAACTTGTGGGCTATAGCACAGTTAATTTTCAATAAAATTGAATTTTCTAAGAAATGTTTAGAAATAATCGAGCAATCAAAATGAAAATTGTCACAGCAATTATAGGTCCCGAAACCTATTGATAGAGGTATCAACCATCGTAATCGGACCATTTTAGATTTTTGCCGCCCAAAAACTTGTGGGCTATAGCACAGTTAATTTTCAATAAAATTGAATTTTCTAAGAAATGTTTAGAAATAATCGAGCAATCAAAATGAAAATTGTCACAGCAATTACAGGTCCCGAAACCTATTGATAGAGGTATCAACCATCGTAATCGGACCATTTTAGATTTTTGCCGCCCAAAAACTTGTGGGCTATAGCACAGTTAATTTTCAATAAAATTGAATTTTCTAAGAAATGTTTAGAAATAATCGAGCAATCAAAATGAAAATTGTCACAGCAATTACAGGTCCCGAGACCTATTGATATAGGTATCAACCATCGTAATCGGACCATTTTAGATTTTTGCAGCCCAAAAACTTGTGGGCTATAGCACAGTTAATTTTCAATAAAATTGAATTTTCTAAGAAATGTTTAGAAATAATCGAGCAATCAAAATGAAAATTGTCACAGCAATTACAGGTCCCGAAACCTATTGATAGAGGTATCAACCATCGTAATCGGACCATTTTAGATTTTTGCAGCCCAAAAACTTGTGGGCTATAGCACAGTTAATTTTCAATAAAATTGAATTTTCTAAGAAATGTTTAGAAATAATCGAGCAATCAAAATGAAAATTGTCACAGCAATTACAGGTCCCGAAACCTATTGATAGAGGTATCAACCATCGTAATCGGACCATTTTAGATTTTTGCAGCCCAAAAACTTGTGGGCTATAGCACAGTTAATTTTCAATAAAATTGAATTTTCTAAGAAATGTTTAGAAATAATCGAGCAATCAAAATGAAAATTGTCACAGCAATTACAGGTCCCGAGACCTATTGATAGAGGTATCAACCATCGTAATCGGACCATTTTAGATTTTTGCCGCCCAAAAACTTGTGGGCTATAGCACAGTTAATTTTCAATAAAATTGAATTTTCTAAGAAATGTTTAGAAATAATCGAGCAATCAAAATGAAAATTGTCACAGCAATTACAGGTCCCGAAACCTATTGATAGAGGTATCAACCATCGTAATCGGACCATTTTAGATTTTTGCAGCCCAAAAACTTGTGGGCTATAGCACAGTTAATTTTCAATAAAATTGAATTTTCTAAGAAATGTTTAGAAATAATCGAGCAATCAAAATGAAAATTGTCACAGCAATTATAGATCCCGAAACCTATTGATAGAGGTATCAACCATCGTAATCGGACCATTTTAGATTTTTGCAGCCCAAAAACTTGTGGGCTATAGCACAGTTAATTTTCAATAAAATTGAATTTTCTAAGAAATGTTTAGAAATAATCGAGCAATCAAAATGAAAATTGTCACAGCAATTACAGGTCCCGAAACCTATTGATAGAGGTATCAACCATCGTAATCGGACCATTTTAGATTTTTGCCGCCCAAAAACTTGTGGGCTATAGCACAGTTAATTTTCAATAAAATTGAATTTTCTAAGAAATGTTTAGAAATAATCGAGCAATCAAAATGAAAATTGTCACAGCAATTACAGGTCCCGAGACCTATTGATAGAGGTATCAACCATCGTAATCGGACCATTTTAGATTTTTGCCGCCCAAAAACTTGTGGGCTATAGCACAGTTAATTTTCAATAAAATTGAATTTTCTAAGAAATGTTTAGAAATAATCGAGCAATCAAAATGAAAATTGTCACAGCAATTATAGGTCCCGAAACCTATTGATAGAGGTATCAACCATCGTAATCGGACCATTTTAGATTTTTGCAGCCCAAAAACTTGTGGGCTATAGCACAGTTAATTTTCAATAAAATTGAATTTTCTAAGAAATGTTTAGAAATAATCGAGCAATCAAAATGAAAATTGTCACAGCAATTACAGGTCCCGAAACCTATTGATAGAGGTATCAACCATCGTAATCGGACCATTTTAGATTTTTGCCGCCCAAAAACTTGTGGGCTATAGCACAGTTAATTTTCAATGAAATTGAATTTTCTAAGAAATGTTTAGAAATAATCGAGCAATCAAAATGAAAATTGTCACAGCAATTACAGGTCCCGAGACCTATTGATAGAGGTATCAACCATCGTATTCGGACCATTTTAGATTTTTGCAGCCCAAAAACTTGTGGGCTATAGCACAGTTAATTTTCAATAAAATTGAATTTTCTAAGAAATGTTTAGAAATAATCGAGCAATCAAAATGAAAATTGTCACAGCAATTACAGGTCCCGAAACCTATTGATAGAGGTATCAACCATCGTAATCGGACCATTTTAGATTTTTGCCGCCCAAAAACTTGTGGGCTATAGCACAGTTAATTTTCAATAAAATTGAATTTTCTAAGAAATGTTTAGAAATAATCGAGCAATCAAAATGAAAATTGTCACAGCAATTACAGGTCCCGAAACCTATTGATAGAGGTATCAACCATCGTAATCGGACCATTTTAGATTTTTGCAGCCCAAAAACTTGTGGGCTATAGCACAGTTAATTTTCAATAAAATTGAATTTTCTAAGAAATGTTTAGAAATAATCGAGCAATCAAAATGAAAATTGTCACAGCAATTACAGGTCCCGAAACCTATTGATAGAGGTATCAACCATCGTAATCGGACCATTTTAGATTTTTGCCGCCCAAAAACTTGTGGGCTATAGCACAGTTAATTTTCAATAAAATTGAATTTTCTAAGAAATGTTTAGAAATAATCGAGCAATCAAAATGAAAATTGTCACAGCAATTACAGGTCCCGAGACCTATTGATAGAGGTATCAACCATCGTAATCGGACCATTTTAGATTTTTGCCGCCCAAAAACTTGTGGGCTATAGCACAGTTAATTTTCAATAAAATTGAATTTTCTAAGAAATGTTTAGAAATAATCGAGCAATCAAAATGAAAATTGTCACAGCAATTATAGGTCCCGAAACCTATTGATAGAGGTATCAACCATCGTAATCGGACCATTTTAGATTTTTGCCGCCCAAAAACTTGTGGGCTATAGCACAGTTAATTTTCAATAAAATTGAATTTTCTAAGAAATGTTTAGAAATAATCGAGCAATCAAAATGAAAATTGTCACAGCAATTACAGGTCCCGAAACCTATTGATAGAGGTATCAACCATCGTAATCGGACCATTTTAGATTTTTGCCGCCCAAAAACTTGTGGGCTATAGCACAGTTAATTTTCAATGAAATTGAATTTTCTAAGAAATGTTTAGAAATAATCGAGCAATCAAAATGAAAATTGTCACAGCAATTACAGGTCCCGAGACCTATTGATAGAGGTATCAACCATCGTATTCGGACCATTTTAGATTTTTGCAGCCCAAAAACTTGTGGGCTATAGCACAGTTAATTTTCAATAAAATTGAATTTTCTAAGAAATGTTTAGAAATAATCGAGCAATCAAAATGAAAATTGTCACAGCAATTACAGGTCCCGAAACCTATTGATAGAGGTATCAACCATCGTAATCGGACCATTTTAGATTTTTGCCGCCCAAAAACTTGTGGGCTATAGCACAGTTAATTTTCAATAAAATTGAATTTTCTAAGAAATGTTTAGAAATAATCGAGCAATCAAAATGAAAATTGTCACAGCAATTACAGGTCCCGAAACCTATTGATAGAGGTATCAACCATCGTAATCGGACCATTTTAGATTTTTGCAGCCCAAAAACTTGTGGGCTATAGCACAGTTAATTTTCAATAAAATTGAATTTTCTAAGAAATGTTTAGAAATAATCGAGCAATCAAAATGAAAATTGTCACAGCAATTACAGGTCCCGAAACCTATTGATAGAGGTATCAACCATCGTAATCGGACCATTTTAGATTTTTGCCGCCCAAAAACTTGTGGGCTATAGCACAGTTAATTTTCAATAAAATTGAATTTTCTAAGAAATGTTTAGAAATAATCGAGCAATCAAAATGAAAATTGTCACAGCAATTACAGGTCCCGAGACCTATTGATAGAGGTATCAACCATCGTAATCGGACCATTTTAGATTTTTGCCGCCCAAAAACTTGTGGGCTATAGCACAGTTAATTTTCAATAAAATTGAATTTTCTAAGAAATGTTTAGAAATAATCGAGCAATCAAAATGAAAATTGTCACAGCAATTATAGGTCCCGAAACCTATTGATAGAGGTATCAACCATCGTAATCGGACCATTTTAGATTTTTGCCGCCCAAAAACTTGTGGGCTATAGCACAGTTAATTTTCAATAAAATTGAATTTTCTAAGAAATGTTTAGAAATAATCGAGCAATCAAAATGAAAATTGTCACAGCAATTATAGGTCCCGAAACCTATTGATAGAGGAATCAACCATCGTAATCGGACCATTTTAGATTTTTGCAGCCCAAAAACTTGTGGGCTATAGCACAGTTAATTTTCAATAAAATTGAATTTTCTAAGAAATGTTTAGAAATAATCGAGCAATCAAAATGAAAATTGTCACAGCAATTACAGGTCCCGAAACCTATTGATAGAGGTATCAACCATCGTAATCGGACCATTTTAGATTTTTGCAGCCCAAAAATTTGTGGGCTATAGCACAGTTAATTTTCAATAAAATTGAATTTTCTAAGAAATGTTTAGAAATAATCGAGCAATCAAAATGAAAATTGTCACAGCAATTATAGGTCCCGAAACCTATTGATAGAGGTATCAACCATCGTAATCGGACCATTTTAGATTTTTGCCGCCCAAAAACTTGTGGGCTATAGCACAGTTAATTTTCAATAAAATTGAATTTTCTAAGAAATGTTTAGAAATAATCGAGCAATCAAAATGAAAATTGTCACAGCAATTATAGGTCCCGAAACCTATTGCTAGAGGTATCAACCATCGTAATCGGACCATTTTAGATTTTTGCAGCCCAAAAACTTGTGGGCTATAGCACAGTTAATTTTCAATAAAATTGAATTTTCTAAAAAATGTTTAGAAATAATCGAGCAATCAAAATGAAAATTGTCATAGCAATTACAGGTCCCGAAACCTATTGATAGAGGTATCAACCATCGTAATCGGACTATTTTAGATTTTTGCAGCCCAAAAACTTGTGGGCTATAGCACAGTTAATTTTCAATAAAATTGAATTTTCTAAGAAATGTTTAGAAATAATCGAGCAATCAAAATGAAAATTGTCACAGCAATTATAGGTCCCGAAACCTATTGATAGAGGTATCAACCATCGTAATCGGACCATTTTAGATTTTTGCCGCCCAAAAACTTGTGGGCTATAGCACAGTTAATTTTCAATAAAATTGAATTTTCTAAGAAATGTTTAGAAATAATCGAGCAATCAAAATGAAAATTGTCACAGCAATTACAGGTCCCGAAACCTATTGATAGAGGTATCAACCATCGTAATCGGACCATTTTAGATTTTTGCAGCCCAAAAACTTGTGGGCTATAGCACAGTTAATTTTCAATAAAATTGAATTTTCTAAGAAATGTTTAGAAATAATCGAGCAATCAAAATGAAAATTGTCACAGCAATTACAGGTCCCGAAACCTATTGATAGAGGTATCAACCATCGTAATCGGACCATTTTAGATTTTTGCCGCCCAAAAACTTGTGGGCTATAGCACAGTTAATTTTCAATAAAATTGAATTTTCTAAGAAATGTTTAGAAATAATCGAGCAATCAAAATGAAAATTGTCACAGCAATTACAGGTCCCGAGACCTATTGATAGAGGTATCAGCCATCGTAATCGGACCATTTTAGATTTTTGCAGCCCAAAACCTTGTGGGCTATAGCACAGTTAATTTTCAATAAAATTGAATTTTCTAAGAAATGTTTAGAAATAATCGAGCAATCAAAATGAAAATTGTCACAGCAATTACAGGTCCCGAAACCTATTGATAGAGGTATCAGCCATCGTAATCGGACCATTTTAGAGTTTTGCAGACCAAAAACTTGTGGGCTATAGCACAGTTAATTTTCAATAAAATTGAATTTTCTAAGAAATGTTTAGAAATAATCGAGAAATCAAAATGAAAATTGTCACAGCAATTACAGGTCCCGAAACATATTGATAGAGGTATCAACCATCGTAATCGGACCATTTTAGATTTTTGCCGCCCAAAAACTTGTGGGCTATAGCACAGTTAATTTTCAATAAAATTGAATTTTCTAAGAAATGTTTAGAAATAATCGAGCAATCAAAATGAAAATTGTCACAGCAATTAGCCATCGTAATCGGACCATTTTAGATTTTTGCCGCCCAAAAACTTGTGGGCTATAGCACAGTTAATTTTCAATAAAATTGAATTTTCTAAGAAATGTTTAGAAATAATCGAGCAATCAAAATGAAAATTGTCACAGCAATTACAGGTCCCGAAACCTATTGATAGAGGTATCAACCATCGTAATCGGACCATTTTAGATTTTTGCAGCCCAAAAACTTGTGGGCTATAGCACAGTTAATTTTCAATAAAATTGAATTTTCTAAGAAATGTTTAGAAATAATCGAGCAATCAAAATGAAAATTGTCACAGTAATTACAGGTCACGAAACCTATTGATAGAGGTATCAACCATCGTAATCGGACCATTTTAGATTTTTGCCGCCCAAAAACTTGTGGGCTATAGCACAGTTAATTTTCAATAAAATTGAATTTTCTAAGAAATGTTTAGAAATAATCGAGCAATCAAAATGAAAATTGTCACAGCAATTACAGGTCCCGAAACCTATTGATAGAGGTATCAACCATCGTAATCGGACCATTTTGCATTTTTGCAGCCCAAAAACTTGTGGGCTATAGCACAGTTAATTTTCAATAAAATTGAATTTTCTAAGAAATGTTAAGAAATAATCGAGCAATCAAAATGAAAATTGTCACAGCAATTACAGGTCCCGAAACCTATTGATAGAGGTATCAACCATCGTAATCGGACCAATTTAGATTTTTGCAGCCCAAAAACTTGTGGGCTATAGCACAGTTAATTTTCAATAAAATTGAATTTTCTAAGAAATGTTTAGAAATAATCGAGCAATCAAAATGAAAATTGTCACAGTAATTACAGGTCACGAAACCTATTGATAGAGGTATCAACCATCGTAATCGGACCATTTTAGATTTTTGCCGCCCAAAAACTTGTGGGCTATAGCACAGTTAATTTTCAATAAAATTGAATTTTCTAAGAAATGTTTAGAAATAATCGAGCAATCAAAATGAAAATTGTCACAGCAATTACAGGTCCCGAGACCTATTGATAGAGGTATCAACCATCGTAATCGGACCATTTTAGATTTTTGCAGCCCAAAAACTTGTGGGCTATAGCACAGTTAATTTTCAATAAAATTGAATTTTCTAAGAAATGTTTAGAAATAATCGAGGAATCAAAATGAAAATTGTCACAGCAATTACAGGTCCCGAAACCTATTGATAGAGGTATCAACCATCGTAATCGGACCATTTTGCATTTTTGCAGCCCAAAAACTTGTGGGCTATAGCACAGTTAATTTTCAATAAAATTGAATTTTCTAAGAAATGTTAAGAAATAATCGAGCAATCAAAATGAAAATTGTCACAGCAATTACAGGTCCCGAAACCTATTGATAGAGGTATCAACCATCGTAATCGGACCAATTTAGATTTTTGCAGCCCAAAAACTTGTGGGCTATAGCACAGTTAATTTTCAATAAAATTGAATTTTCTAAGAAATGTTTAGAAATAATCGAGCAATCAAAATGAAAATTGTCACAGCAATTACAGGTCCCGAAACCTATTGATAGAGGTATCAACCATCGTAATCGGACCATTTTAGATTTTTGCCGCCCAAAAACTTGTGGGCTATAGCACAGTTAATTTTCAATAAAATTGAATTTTCTAAGAAATGTTTAGAAATAATCGAGCAATCAAAATGAAAATTGTCACAGCAATTACAGGTCCCGAGACCTATTGATAGAGGTATCAGCCATCGTAATCGGACCATTTTAGATTTTTGCAGCCCAAAACCTTGTGGGCTATAGCACAGTTAATTTTCAATAAAATTGAATTTTCTAAGAAATGTTTAGAAATAATCGAGCAATCAAAATGAAAATTGTCACAGCAATTACAGGTCCCGAAACCTATTGATATAGGTATCAGCCATCGTAATCGGACCATTTTAGAGTTTTGCCGCCCAAAAACTTGTGGGCTATAGCACAGTTAATTTTCAATAAAATTGAATTTTCTAAGAAATGTTTAGAAATAATCGAGAAATCAAAATGAAAATTGTCACAGCAATTACAGGTCCCGAAACCTATTGATAGAGGTATCAACCATCGTAATCGGACCATTTTAGATTTTTGCAGCCCAAAAACTTGTGGGCTATAGCACAGTTAATTTTCAATAAAATTGAATTTTCTAAGAAATGTTTAGAAATAATCGAGCAATCAAAATGAAAATTGTCACAGCAATTACAGGTCCCGAGACCTATTGATAGAGGTATCAGCCATCGTAATCGGACCATTTTAGATTTTTGCCGCCCAAAAACTTGTGGGCTATAGCACAGTTAATTTTCAATAAAATTGAATTTTCTAAGAAATGTTTAGAAATAATCGAGCAATCAAAATGAAAATTGTCACAGCAATTACAGGTCCCGAAACCTATTGATAGAGGTATCAGCCATCGTAATCGGACCATTTTAGATTTTTGCCGCCCAAAAACTTGTGGGCTATAGCACAGTTAATTTTCAATAAAATTGAATTTTCTAAGAAATGTTTAGAAATAATCGAGCAATCAAAATGAAAATTGTCACAGCAATTACAGGTCCCGAAACCTATTTATAGAGGTATCAACCATCGTAATCGGACCATTTTAGATTTTTGCCGCCCAAAAACTTTTGGGCTATAGCACAGTTAATTTTCAATAAAATTGAATTTTCTAAGAAATGTTTAGAAATAATCGAGCAATCAAAATGAAAATTGTCACAGCAATTACAGGTCCCGAAACCTATTGATAGAGGTATCAACCATCGTAATCGGACCATTTTAGATTTTTGCCGCCCAAAAACTTGTGGGCTATAGCACAGTTAATTTTCAATAAAATTGAATTTTCTAAGAAATGTTTAGAAATAATCGAGCAATCAAAATGAAAATTGTCACAGCAATTACAGGTCCCGAAACCTATTGATAGAGGTATCAACCATCGTAATCGGACCATTTTAGATTTTTGCAGCCCAAAAACTTGTGGGCTATAGCACAGTTAATTTTCAATAAAATTGAATTTTCTAAGAAATGTTTAGAAATAATCGAGCAATCAAAATGAAAATTGTCACAGTAATTACAGGTCACGAAACCTATTGATAGAGGTATCAACCATCGTAATCGGACCATTTTAGATTTTTGCCGCCCAAAAACTTGTGGGCTATAGCACAGTTAATTTTCAATAAAATTGAATTTTCTAAGAAATGTTTAGAAATAATCGAGCAATCAAAATGAAAATTGTCACAGCAATTACAGGTCCCGAAACCTATTGATAGAGGTATCAACCATCGTAATCGGACCATTTTAGATTTTGGCAGCCCAAAAACTTGTGGGCTATAGCACAGTTAATTTTCAATAAAATTGAATTTTCTTAGAAATGTTTAGAAATAATCGGGCAACCAAAATGAAAATTGTCACAGCAATTACAGGTCCCGAGACCTATTGATAGAGGCATCAGCCATCGTAATCGGACCATTTTAGATTTTTGCCGCCCAAAAACTTGTGGGCTATAGCACAGTTAATTTTCAATAAAATTGAATTTTCTAAGAAATGTTTAGAAATAATCGAGCAATCAAAATGAAAATTGTCACAGCAATTACAGGTCCCGAAACCTATTGATAGAGGTATCAACCATCGTAATCGGACCATTTTAGATTTTTGCAGCCCAAAACCTTGTGGGCTATAGCCCAGTTAATTTTCAATAAAATTTAATTTTCTAAGAAATGTTTAGAAATAATCGAGCAATCAAAATGAAAATTGTCACAGCAATTACAGGTCCCGAAACCTATTGATAGAGGTATCAACCATCGTAATCGGACCATTTTAGATTTTTGCCGCCCAAAAACTTGTGGGCTATAGCACAGTTAATTTTCAATAAAATTGAATTTTCTAAGAAATGTTTAGAAATAATCGAGCAATCAAAATGAAAATTGTCACAGCAATTACAGGTCCCGAGACCTATTGATAGAGGTATCAGCCATCGTAATCGGACCATTTTAGATTTTTGCCGCCCAAAAACTTGTGGGCTATAGCACAGTTAATTTTCAATAAAATTGAATTTTCTAAGAAATGTTTAGAAATAATCGAGCAATCAAAATGAAAATTGTCACAGCAATTACAGGTCCCGAAACCTATTGATAGAGGTATCAACCATCGTAATCGGACCATTTTAGATTTTTGCAGCCCAAAACCTTGTGGGCTATAGCCCAGTTAATTTTCAATAAAATTGAATTTTCTAAGAAATGTTTAGAAATAATCGAGCAATCAAAATGAAAATTGTCACAGCAATTACAGGTCCCGAAACCTATTGATAGAGGTATCAACCATCGTAATCGGACCATTTTGCATTTTTGCAGCCCAAAAACTTGTGGGCTATAGCACAGTTAATTTTCAATAAAATTAAATTTTCTAAGAAATGTTTAGAAATAATCGAGCAATCAAAATGAAAATTGTCACAGCAATTACAGGTCCCGAAACCTATTGATAGAGGTATCAACCATCGTAATCGGACCATTTTAGATTTTTGCCGCCCAAAAACTTGTGGGCTATAGCACAGTTAATTTTCAATAAAATTGAATTTTCTAAGAAATGTTTAGAAATAATCGAGCAATCAAAATGAAAATTGTCACAGCAATTACAGGTCCCGAGACCTATTGATAGAGGTATCAACCATCGTAATCGGACCATTTTAGATTTTTGCAGCCCAAAAACTTGTGGGCTATAGCACAGTTAATTTTCAATAAAATTGAATTTTCTAAGAAATGTTTAGAAATAATCGAGCAATCAAAATGAAAATTGTCACAGCAATTACAGGTCCCGAAACCTATTGATAGAGGTATCAACCATCGTAATCGGACCATTTTGCATTTTTGCAGCCCAAAAACTTGTGGGCTATAGCACAGTTAATTTTCAATAAAATTGAATTTTCTAAGAAATGTTTAGAAATAATCGAGCAATCAAAATGAAAATTGTCACAGCAATTACAGGTCCCGAAACCTATTGATAGAGGTATCAACCATCGTAATCGGACCATTTTGCATTTTTGCAGCCCAAAAACTTGTGGGCTATAGCACAGTTAATTTTCAATAAAATTGAATTTTCTAAGAAATGTTTAGAAATAATCGAGCAATCAAAATGAAAATTGTCACAGCAATTACAGGTCCCGAAACCTATTGATAGAGGTATCAACCATCGTAATCGGACCAATTTAGATTTTTGCAGCCCAAAAACTTGTGGGCTATAGCA
The DNA here is from genome assembly GCA_958295665.1 of Tipula vernalis. Lineage (NCBI taxonomy): Eukaryota > Metazoa > Arthropoda > Insecta > Diptera > Tipulidae > Tipula > Tipula vernalis. The sequence continues at coordinate 64,498,930 of OY282560.1, read as the reverse complement.
CAGTTAATTTTCAATAAAATTGAATTTTCTAAGAAATGTTTAGAAATAATCGAGCAATCAAAATGAAAATTGTCACAGCAATTACAGGTCCCGAAACCTATTGATAGAGGTATCAACCATCGTAATCGGACCAATTTAGATTTTTGCAGCCCAAAAACTTGTGGGCTATAGCACAGTTAATTTTCAATAAAATTGAATTTTCTAAGAAATGTTTAGAAATAATCGAGCAATCAAAATGAAAATTGTCACAGCAATTACAGGTCCCGAGACCTATTGATAGAGGTATCAGCCATCGTAATCGGACCATTTTAGATTTTTGCCGCCCAAAAACTTGTGGGCTATAGCACAGTTAATTTTCAATAAAATTGAATTTTCTAAGAAATGTTTAGAAATAATCGAGCAATCAAAATGAAAATTGTCACAGCAATTACAGGTCCCGAAACCTATTGATAGAGGTATCAACCATCGTAATCGGACCATTTTAGATTTTTGCAGCCCAAAACCTTGTGGGCTATAGCCCAGTTAATTTTCAATAAAATTGAATTTTCTAAGAAATGTTTAGAAATAATCGAGCAATCAAAATGAAAATTGTCACAGCAATTACAGGTCCCGAAACCTATTGATAGAGGTATCAACCATCGTAATCGGACCATTTTGCATTTTTGCAGCCCAAAAACTTGTGGGCTATAGCACAGTTAATTTTCAATAAAATTAAATTTTCTAAGAAATGTTTAGAAATAATCGAGCAATCAAAATGAAAATTGTCACAGCAATTACAGGTCCCGAAACCTATTGATAGAGGTATCAACCATCGTAATCGGACCATTTTAGATTTTTGCCGCCCAAAAACTTGTGGGCTATAGCACAGTTAATTTTCAATAAAATTGAATTTTCTAAGAAATGTTTAGAAATAATCGAGCAATCAAAATGAAAATTGTCACAGCAATTACAGGTCCCGAGACCTATTGATAGAGGTATCAACCATCGTAATCGGACCATTTTAGATTTTTGCAGCCCAAAAACTTGTGGGCTATAGCACAGTTAATTTTCAATAAAATTGAATTTTCTAAGAAATGTTTAGAAATAATCGAGCAATCAAAATGAAAATTGTCACAGCAATTACAGGTCCCGAAACCTATTGATAGAGGTATCAACCATCGTAATCGGACCATTTTGCATTTTTGCAGCCCAAAAACTTGTGGGCTATAGCACAGTTAATTTTCAATAAAATTGAATTTTCTAAGAAATGTTTAGAAATAATCGAGCAATCAAAATGAAAATTGTCACAGCAATTACAGGTCCCGAAACCTATTGATAGAGGTATCAACCATCGTAATCGGACCATTTTGCATTTTTGCAGCCCAAAAACTTGTGGGCTATAGCACAGTTAATTTTCAATAAAATTGAATTTTCTAAGAAATGTTTAGAAATAATCGAGCAATCAAAATGAAAATTGTCACAGCAATTACAGGTCCCGAAACCTATTGATAGAGGTATCAACCATCGTAATCGGACCATTTTGCATTTTTGCAGCCCAAAAACTTGTGGGCTATAGCACAGTTAATTTTCAATAAAATTGAATTTTCTAAGAAATGTTTAGAAATAATCGAGCAATCAAAATGAAAATTGTCACAGCAATTACAGGTCCCGAGACCTATTGATAGAGGTATCAACCATCGTAATCGGACCATTTTAGATTTTTGCAGCCCAAAAACTTGTGGGCTATAGCACAGTTAATTTTCAATAAAATTGAATTTTCTAAGAAATGTTTAGAAATAATCGAGCAATCAAAATGAAAATTGTCACAGCAATTACAGGTCCCGAGACCTATTGATAGAGGTATCAACCATCGTAATCGGACCATTTTAGATTTTTGCAGCCCAAAAACTTGTGGGCTATAGCACAGTTAATTTTCAATAAAATTGAATTTTCTAAGAAATGTTTAGAAATAATCGAGCAATCAAAATGAAAATTGTCACAGCAATTACAGGTCCCGAAACCTATTGATAGAGGTATCAACCATCGTAATCGGACCATTTTGCATTTTTGCAGCCCAAAAACTTGTGGGCTATAGCACAGTTAATTTTCAATAAAATTGAATTTTCTAAGAAATGTTTAGAAATAATCGAGCAATCAAAATGAAAATTGTCACAGCAATTACAGGTCCCGAAACCTATTGATAGAGGTATCAACCATCGTAATCGGACCAATTTAGATTTTTGCAGCCCAAAAACTTGTGGGCTATAGCACAGTTAATTTTCAATAAAATTGAATTTTCTAAGAAATGTTTAGAAATAATCGAGCAATCAAAATGAAAATTGTCACAGCAATTACAGGTCCCGAAACCTATTGATAGAGGTATCAACCATCGTAATCGGACCATTTTGCATTATTGCAGCCCAAAAACTTGTGGGCTATAGCACAGTTAATTTTCAATAAAATTGAATTTTCTAAGAAATGTTTAGAAATAATCGAGCAATCAAAATGAAAATTGTCACAGCAATTACAGGTCCCGAAACCTATTGATAGAGGTATCAACCATCGTAATCGGACCAATTTAGATTTTTGCAGCCCAAAAACTTGTGGGCTATAGCACAGTTGATTTTCAATAAAATTGAATTTTCTAAGAAATGTTTAGAAATAATCGAGCAATCAAAATGAAAATTGTCACAGCAATTACAGGTCCCGAAACCTATTGATAGAGGTATCAACCATCGTAATCGGACCAATTTAGATTTTTGCAGCCCAAAAACTTGTGGGCTATAGCACAGTTAATTTTCAATAAAATTGAATTTTCTAAGAAATGTTTAGAAATAATCGAGCAATCAAAATGAAAATTGTCACAGCAATTACAGGTCCCGAGACCTATTGATAGAGGTATCAGCCATCGTAATCGGACCATTTTAGATTTTTGCCGCCCAAAAACTTGTGGGCTATAGCACAGTTAATTTTCAATAAAATTGAATTTTCTAAGAAATGTTTAGAAATAATCGAGCAATCAAAATGAAAATTGTCACAGCAATTACAGGTCCCGAGACCTATTGATAGAGGTATCAACCATCGTAATCGGACGATTTTAGATTTTTGCCGCCCAAAAACTTGTGGGCTATAGCACAGTTAATTTTCAATAAAATTGAATTTTCTAAGAAATGTTTAGAAATAATCGAGCAATCAAAATGAAAATTGTCACAGCAATTACAGGTCCCGAAACCTATTGATAGAGGTATCAACCATCGTAATCGGACCATTTTGCATTTTTGCAGCCCAAAAACTTGTGGGCTATAGCACAGTTAATTTTCAATAAAATTGAATTTTCTAAGAAATGTTTAGAAATAATCGAGCAATCAAAATGAAAATTGTCACAGCAATTACAGGTCCCGAAACCTATTGATAGAGGTATCAACCATCGTAATCGGACCATTTTGCATTTTTGCAGCCCAAAAACTTGTGGGCTATAACACAGTTAATTTTCAATAAAATTGAATTTTCTAAGAAATGTTTAGAAATAATCGAGCAATCAAAATGAAAATTGTCACAGCAATTACAGGTCCCGAGACCTATTGATAGAGGTATCAACCATCGTAATTGGACCATTTTAGATTTTTGCAGCCCAAAAACTTGTGGGCTATAGCACAGTTAATTTTCAATAAAATTGAATTTTCTAAGAAATGTTTAGAAATAATCGAGCAATCAAAATGAAAATTGTCACAGCAATTACAGGTCCCGAGACCTATTGATAGAGGTATCAACCATCGTAATCGGACCATTTTAGATTTTTGCCGCCCAAAAACTTGTGGGCTATAGCACAGTTAATTTTCAATAAAATTGAATTTTCTAAGAAATGTTTAGAAATAATCGAGCAATCAAAATGAAAATTGTCACAGCAATTACAGGTCCCGAAACCTATTGATAGAGGTATCAACCATCGTAATCGGACCAATTTAGATTTTTGCAGCCCAAAAACTTGTGGGCTATAGCACAGTTAATTTTCAATAAAATTGAATTTTCTAAGAAATGTTTAGAAATAATCGAGCAATCAAAATGAAAATTGTCACAGCAATTACAGGTCCCGAAACCTATTGATAGAGGTATCAACCATCGTAATCGGACCATTTTAGATTTTTGCCGCCCAAAAACTTGTGGGCTATAGCACAGTTAATTTTCAATAAAATTGAATTTTCTAAGAAATGTTTAGAAATAATCGAGCAATCAAAATGAAAATTGTCACAGCAATTACAGGTCCCGAGACCTATTGATAGAGGTATCAACCATCGTAATCGGACCATTTTAGATTTTTGCAGCCCAAAAACTTGTGGGCTATAGCACAGTTAATTTTCAATAAAATTGAATTTTCTAAGAAATGTTTAGAAATAATCGAGCAATCAAAATGAAAATTGTCACAGCAATTACAGGTCCCGAAACCTATTGATAGAGGTATCAACCATCGTAATCGGACCAATTTAGATTTTTGCAGCCCAAAAACTTGTGGGCTATAGCACAGTTAATTTTCAATAAAATTGAATTTTCTAAGAAATGTTTAGAAATAATCGAGCAATCAAAATGAAAATTGTTACAGCAATTACAGATCCTGAAACCTATTGATAGAGGTATCAACCATCGTAATCGGACCATTTTAGATTTTTGCCGCCCAAAAACTTGTGGGCTATAGCACAGTTAATTTTCAATAAAATTGAATTTTCTAAGAAATGTTTAGAAATAATCGAGCAATCAAAATGAAAATTGTCACAGCAATTACAGGTCCCGAAACCTATTGATAGAGGTATCAACCATCGTAATCGGACTAATTTAGATTTTTGCAGCACAAAAACTTGTGGGCTATAGCACAGTTAATTTTCAATAAAATTGAATTTTCTAAGAAATGTTTAGAAATAATCGAGCAATCAAAATGAAAATTGTCACAGCAATTACAGGTCCCGAAACCTATTGATAGAGGTATCAACCATCGTAATCGGACCATTTTAGATTTTTGCCGCCCAAAAACTTGTGGGCTATAGCACAGTTAATTTTCAATAAAATTGAATTTTCTAAGAAATGTTTAGAAATAATCGAGCAATCAAAATGAAAATTGTCACAGCAATTACAGGTCCCGAGACCTATTGATAGAGGTATCAGCCATCGTAATCGGACCATTTTAGATTTTTGCCGCCCAAAAACTTGTGGGCTATAGCACAGTTAATTTTCAATAAAATTGAATTTTCTAAGAAATGTTTAGAAATAATCGAGCAATCAAAATGAAAATTGTCACAGCAATTACAGGTCCCGAAACCTATTGATAGAGGTATCAACCATCGTAATCGGACCATTTTAGATTTTTGCAGCCCAAAAACTTGTGGGCTATAGCACAGTTAATTTTCAATAAAATTGAATTTTCTAAGAAATGTTTAGAAATAATCGAGCAATCAAAATGAAAATTGTCACAGCAATTACAGGTCCCGAAACCTATTGATAGAGGTATCAACCATCGTAATCGGACCAATTTAGATTTTTGCAGCCCAAAAACTTGTGGGCTATAGCACAGTTAATTTTCAATAAAATTGAATTTTCTAAGAAATGTTTAGAAATAATCGAGCAATCAAAATGAAAATTGGCACAGCAATTACAGGTCCCGAAACCTATTGATAGAGGTATAAACCATCGTAATCGGACCATTTTAGATTTTTGCCGCCCAAAAACTTGTGGGCTATAGCACAGTTAATTTTCAATAAAATTGAATTTTCTAAGAAATGTTTAGAAATAATCGAGCAATCAAAATGAAAATTGTCACAGCAATTACAGGTCCCGAAACCTATTGATAGAGGTATCAACCATCGTAATCGGACCATTTTGCATTTTTGCAGCCCAAAAACTTGTGGGCTATAGCACAGTTAATTTTCAATAAAATTGAATTTTCTAAGAAATGTTTAGAAATAATCGAGCAATCAAAATGAAAATTGTCACAGCAATTACAGGTCCCGAGACCTATTGATAGAGGTATCAACCATCGTAATCGGACCATTTTAGATTTTTGCAGCCCAAAAACTTGTGGGCTATAGCACAGTTAATTTTCAATAAAATTGAATTTTCTAAGAAATGTTTAGAAATAATCGAGCAATCAAAATGAAAATTGTCACAGCAATTACAGGTCCCGAGACCTATTGATAGAGGTATCAACCATCGTAATCGGACCATTTTAGATTTTTGCCGCCCAAAAACTTGTGGGCTATAGCACAGTTAATTTTCAATAAAATTGAATTTTCTAAGAAATGTTTAGAAATAATCGAGCAATCAAAATGAAAATTGTCACAGCAATTACAGGTCCCGAAACCTATTGATAGAGGTATCAACCATCGTAATCGGACCATTTTGCATTTTTGCAGCCCAAAAACTTGTGGGCTATAGCACAGTTAATTTTCAATAAAATTGAATTTTCTAAGAAATGTTTAGAAATAATCGAGCAATCAAAATGAAAATTGTCACAGCAATTACAGGTCCCGAAACCTATTGATAGAGGTATCAACCATCGTAATCGGACCATTTTGCATTTTTGCAGCCCAAAAACTTGTGGGCTATAGCACAGTTAATTTTCAATAAAATTGAATTTTCTAAGAAATGTTTAGAAATAATCGAGCAATCAAAATGAAAATTGTCACAGCAATTACAGGTCCCGAGACCTATTGATAGAGGTATCAACCATCGTAATCGGACCATTTTAGATTTTTGCCGCCCAAAAACTTGTGGGCTATAGCACAGTTAATTTTCAATAAAATTGAATTTTCTAAGAAATGTTTAGAAATAATCGAGCAATCAAAATGAAAATTGTCACAGCAATTACAGGTCCCGAAACCTATTGATAGAGGTATCAACCATCGTAATCGGACCATTTTAGATTTTTGCAGCCCAAAAACTTGTGGGCTATAGCACAGTTAATTTTCAATAAAATTGGATTTTCTAAGAAATGTATAGAAATAATCGAGCAATCAAAATGAAAATTGTCACAGCAATTACAGGTCCCGAAACCTATTGATAGAGGTATCAACCATCGTAATCGGACCATTTTAGATTTTTGCCGCCCAAAAACTTGTGGGCTATAGCACAGTTAATTTTCAATAAAATTGAATTTTCTAAGAAATGTATAGAAATAATCGAGCAATCAAAATGAAAATTGTCACAGCAATTACAGGTCCCGAAACCAATTGATAGAGGTATCAGCCATCGTAATCGGACCATTTTAGATTTTTGCCGCCCAAAAACTTGTGGGCTATAGCACAGTTAATTTTCAATAAAATTGAATTTTCTAAGAAATGTTTAGAAATAATCGAGCAATCAAAATGAAAATTGTCACAGCAATTACAGGTCCCGAAACCTATTGATAGAGGTATCAACCATCGTAATCGGACCATTTTAGATTTTTGCAGCCCAAAAACTTGTGGGCTATAGCACAGTTAATTTTCAATAAAATTGAATTTTCTAAGAAATGTTTAGAAATAATCGAGCAATCAAAATGAAAATTGTCACAGCAATTACAGGTCCCGAGACCTATTGATAGAGGTATCAGCCATCGTAATCGGACCATTTTAGAGTTTTGCCGCCCAAAAACTTGTGGGCTATAGCAGAGTTAATTTTCAATAAAATTGAATTTTCTAAGAAAGGTTTAGAAATAATCGAGCAATCAAAATGAAAATTGTCACAGCAATTACAGGTCCCGAAACCTATTGATAGAGGTATCAACCATCCTAATCGGACCATTTTAGATTTTTGTCGCCCAAAAACTTGTGGGCTATACCACAGTTAATTTTCAATAAAATTGAATTTTCTAAGAAATGTTTAGAAATAATCGAGCAATCAAAATGAAAATTGTCACAGCAATTACAGGTCCCGAAACCTATTGATAGAGGTATAAATCATCGTAATCGGACCATTTTAGATTTTTGCCGCCCAAAAACTTGTGGGCTATAGTACAGTTAATTTTCAATAAAATTGAATTTTCTAAGAAATGTTTAGAAATAATCGAGCAATCAAAATAAAAATTGTCACAGCAATTACAGGTCCCGAAACCTATTGATAGAGGTATCAACCATCGTAATCGGACCATTTTAGATTTTTGCAGCCCAAAAACTTGTGGGCTATAGCACAGTTAATTTTCAATAAAATTGAATTTTCTAAGAAATGTTTAGAAATAATCGAGCAATCAAAATGAAAATTGTCACAGCAATTACAGGTCCCGAAACCTATTGATAGAGGTATCAACCATCGTAATCGGACCATTTTGCATTTTTGCAGCCCAAAAACTTGTGGGCTATAGCACAGTTAATTTTCAATAAAATTGAATTTTCTAAGAAATGTTTAGAAATAATCGAGCAATCAAAATGAAAATTGTCACAGCAATTACAGGTCCCGAAACCTATTGATAGAGGTATCAACCATCGTAATCGGACCAATTTAGATTTTTGCAGCCCAAAAACTTGTGGGCTATAGCACAGTTAATTTTCAATAAAATTGAATTTTCTAAGAAATGTTTAGAAATAATCGAGCAATCAAAATGAAAATTGTCACAGCAATTACAGGTCCCGAAACCTATTGATAGAGGTATCAACCATCGTAATCGGACCATTTTGCATTTTTGCAGCCCAAAAACTTGTGGGCTATAGCACAGTTAATTTTCAATAAAATTGAATTTTCTAAGAAATGTTTAGAAATAATCGAGCAATCAAAATGAAAATTGTCACAGCAATTACAGGTCCCGAAACCTATTGATAGAGGTATCAACCATCGTAATCGGACCAATTTAGATTTTTGCAGCCCAAAAACTTGTGGGCTATAGCACAGTTAATTTTCAATAAAATTGAATTTTCTAAGAAATGTTTAGAAATAATCGAGCAATCAAAATGAAAATTGTCACAGCAATTACAGGTCCCGAAACCTATTGATAGAGGTATCAACCATCGTAATCGGACCAATTTAGATTTTTGCAGCCCAAAAACTTGTGGGCTATAGCACAGTTAATTTTCAATAAAATTGAATTTTCTAAGAAATGTTTAGAAATAATCGAGCAATCAAAATGAAAATTGTCACAGCAATTACAGGTCCCGAGACCTATTGATAGAGGTATCAGCCATCGTAATCGGACCATTTTAGATTTTTGCCGCCCAAAAACTTGTGGGCTATAGCACAGTTAATTTTCAATAAAATTGAATTTTCTAAGAAATGTTTAGAAATAATCGAGCAATCAAAATGAAAATTGTCACAGCAATTACAGGTCCCGAGACCTATTGATAGAGGTATCAACCATCGTAATCGGACCATTTTAGATTTTTGCCGCCCAAAAACTTGTGGGCTATAGCACAGTTAATTTTCAATAAAATTGAATTTTCTAAGAAATGTTTAGAAATAATCGAGCAATCAAAATGAAAATTGTCACAGCAATTACAGGTCCCGAAACCTATTGATAGAGGTATCAACCATCGTAATCGGACCATTTTGCATTTTTGCAGCCCAAAAACTTGTGGGCTATAGCACAGTTAATTTTCAATAAAATTGAATTTTCTAAGAAATGTTTAGAAATAATCGAGCAATCAAAATGAAAATTGTCACAGCAATTACAGGTCCCGAAACCTATTGATAGAGGTATCAACCATCGTAATCGGACCATTTTGCATTTTTGCAGCCCAAAAACTTGTGGGCTATAACACAGTTAATTTTCAATAAAATTGAATTTTCTAAGAAATGTTTAGAAATAATCGAGCAATCAAAATGAAAATTGTCACAGCAATTACAGGTCCCGAGACCTATTGATAGAGGTATCAACCATCGTAATTGGACCATTTTAGATTTTTGCAGCCCAAAAACTTGTGGGCTATAGCACAGTTAATTTTCAATAAAATTGAATTTTCTAAGAAATGTTTAGAAATAATCGAGCAATCAAAATGAAAATTGTCACAGCAATTACAGGTCCCGAGACCTATTGATAGAGGTATCAACCATCGTAATCGGACCATTTTAGATTTTTGCCGCCCAAAAACTTGTGGGCTATAGCACAGTTAATTTTCAATAAAATTGAATTTTCTAAGAAATGTTTAGAAATAATCGAGCAATCAAAATGAAAATTGTCACAGCAATTACAGGTCCCGAAACCTATTGATAGAGGTATCAACCATCGTAATCGGACCAATTTAGATTTTTGCAGCCCAAAAACTTGTGGGCTATAGCACAGTTAATTTTCAATAAAATTGAATTTTCTAAGAAATGTTTAGAAATAATCGAGCAATCAAAATGAAAATTGTCACAGCAATTACAGGTCCCGAAACCTATTGATAGAGGTATCAACCATCGTAATCGGACCATTTTAGATTTTTGCCGCCCAAAAACTTGTGGGCTATAGCACAGTTAATTTTCAATAAAATTGAATTTTCTAAGAAATGTTTAGAAATAATCGAGCAATCAAAATGAAAATTGTCACAGCAATTACAGGTCCCGAGACCTATTGATAGAGGTATCAACCATCGTAATCGGACCATTTTAGATTTTTGCCGCCCAAAAACTTGTGGGCTATAGCACAGTTAATTTTCAATAAAATTGAATTTTCTAAGAAATGTTTAGAAATAATCGAGCAATCAAAATGAAAATTGTCACAGCAATTACAGGTCCCGAAACCTATTGATAGAGGTATCAACCATCGTAATCGGACCAATTTAGATTTTTGCAGCCCAAAAACTTGTGGGCTATAGCACAGTTAATTTTCAATAAAATTGAATTTTCTAAGAAATGTTTAGAAATAATCGAGCAATCAAAATGAAAATTGTCACAGCAATTACAGATCCTGAAACCTATTGATAGAGGTATCAACCATCGTAATCGGACCATTTTAGATTTTTGCCGCCCAAAAACTTGTGGGCTATAGCACAGTTAATTTTCAATAAAATTGAATTTTCTAAGAAATGTTTAGAAATAATCGAGCAATCAAAATGAAAATTGTCACAGCAATTACAGGTCCCGAAACCTATTGATAGAGGTATCAACCATCGTAATCGGACTAATTTAGATTTTTGCAGCACAAAAACTTGTGGGCTATAGCACAGTTAATTTTCAATAAAATTGAATTTTCTAAGAAATGTTTAGAAATAATCGAGCAATCAAAATGAAAATTGTCACAGCAATTACAGGTCCCGAAACCTATTGATAGAGGTATCAACCATCGTAATCGGACCATTTTAGATTTTTGCAGCCCAAAAACTTGTGGGCTATAGCACAGTTAATTTTCAATAAAATTGAATTTTCTAAGAAATGTTTAGAAATAATCGAGCAATCAAAATGAAAATTGTCACAGCAATTACAGGTCCCGAGACCTATTGATAGAGGTATCAGCCATCGTAATCGGACCATTTTAGATTTTTGCCGCCCAAAAACTTGTGGGCTATAGCACAGTTAATTTTCAATAAAATTGAATTTTCTAAGAAATGTTTAGAAATAATCGAGCAATCAAAATGAAAATTGTCACAGCAATTACAGGTCCCGAAACCTATTGATAGAGGTATCAACCATCGTAATCGGACCATTTTAGATTTTTGCAGCCCAAAAACTTGTGGGCTATAGCACAGTTAATTTTCAATAAAATTGAATTTTCTAAGAAATGTTTAGAAATAATCGAGCAATCAAAATGAAAATTGTCACAGCAATTACAGGTCCCGAAACCTATTGATAGAGGTATCAACCATCGTAATCGGACCAATTTAGATTTTTGCAGCCCAAAAACTTGTGGGCTATAGCACAGTTAATTTTCAATAAAATTGAATTTTCTAAGAAATGTTTAGAAATAATCGAGCAATCAAAATGAAAATTGGCACAGCAATTACAGGTCCCGAAACCTATTGATAGAGGTATAAACCATCGTAATCGGACCATTTTAGATTTTTGCCGCCCAAAAACTTGTGGGCTATAGCACAGTTAATTTTCAATAAAATTGAATTTTCTAAGAAATGTTTAGAAATAATCGAGCAATCAAAATGAAAATTGTCACAGCAATTACAGGTCCCGAAACCTATTGATAGAGGTATCAACCATCGTAATCGGACCATTTTGCATTTTTGCAGCCCAAAAACTTGTGGGCTATAGCACAGTTAATTTTCAATAAAATTGAATTTTCTAAGAAATGTTTAGAAATAATCGAGCAATCAAAATGAAAATTGTCACAGCAATTACAGGTCCCGAGACCTATTGATAGAGGTATCAACCATCGTAATCGGACCATTTTAGATTTTTGCAGCCCAAAAACTTGTGGGCTATAGCACAGTTAATTTTCAATAAAATTGAATTTTCTAAGAAATGTTTAGAAATAATCGAGCAATCAAAATGAAAATTGTCACAGCAATTACAGGTCCCGAGACCTATTGATAGAGGTATCAACCATCGTAATCGGACCATTTTAGATTTTTGCCGCCCAAAAACTTGTGGGCTATAGCACAGTTAATTTTCAATAAAATTGAATTTTCTAAGAAATGTTTAGAAATAATCGAGCAATCAAAATGAAAATTGTCACAGCAATTACAGGTCCCGAAACCTATTGATAGAGGTATCAACCATCGTAATCGGACCATTTTGCATTTTTGCAGCCCAAAAACTTGTGGGCTATAGCACAGTTAATTTTCAATAAAATTGAATTTTCTAAGAAATGTTTAGAAATAATCGAGCAATCAAAATGAAAATTGTCACAGCAATTACAGGTCCCGAAACCTATTGATAGAGGTATCAACCATCGTAATCGGACCATTTTGCATTTTTGCAGCCCAAAAACTTGTGGGCTATAGCACAGTTAATTTTCAATAAAATTGAATTTTCTAAGAAATGTTTAGAAATAATCGAGCAATCAAAATGAAAATTGTCACAGCAATTACAGGTCCCGAGACCTATTGATAGAGGTATCAACCATCGTAATCGGACCATTTTAGATTTTTGCCGCCCAAAAACTTGTGGGCTATAGCACAGTTAATTTTCAATAAAATTGAATTTTCTAAGAAATGTTTAGAAATAATCGAGCAATCAAAATGAAAATTGTCACAGCAATTACAGGTCCCGAAACCTATTGATAGAGGTATCAACCATCGTAATCGGACCATTTTAGATTTTTGCAGCCCAAAAACTTGTGGGCTATAGCACAGTTAATTTTCAATAAAATTGGATTTTCTAAGAAATGTATAGAAATAATCGAGCAATCAAAATGAAAATTGTCACAGCAATTACAGGTCCCGAAACCTATTGATAGAGGTATCAACCATCGTAATCGGACCATTTTAGATTTTTGCCGCCCAAAAACTTGTGGGCTATAGCACAGTTAATTTTCAATAAAATTGAATTTTCTAAGAAATGTATAGAAATAATCGAGCAATCAAAATGAAAATTGTCACAGCAATTACAGGTCCCGAAACCTATTGATAGAGGTATCAGCCATCGTAATCGGACCATTTTAGATTTTTGCCGCCCAAAAACTTGTGGGCTATAGCACAGTTAATTTTCAATAAAATTGAATTTTCTAAGAAATGTTTAGAAATAATCGAGCAATCAAAATGAAAATTGTCACAGCAATTACAGGTCCCGAAACCTATTGATAGAGGTATCAACCATCGTAATCGGACCATTTTAGATTTTTGCAGCCCAAAAACTTGTGGGCTATAGCACAGTTAATTTTCAATAAAATTGAATTTTCTAAGAAATGTTTAGAAATAATCGAGCAATCAAAATGAAAATTGTCACAGCAATTACAGGTCCCGAGACCTATTGATAGAGGTATCAGCCATCGTAATCGGACCATTTTAGAGTTTTGCCGCCCAAAAACTTGTGGGCTATAGCAGAGTTAATTTTCAATAAAATTGAATTTTCTAAGAAAGGTTTAGAAATAATCGAGCAATCAAAATGAAAATTGTCACAGCAATTACAGGTCCCGAAACCTATTGATAGAGGTATCAACCATCCTAATCGGACCATTTTAGATTTTTGTCGCCCAAAAACTTGTGGGCTATACCACAGTTAATTTTCAATAAAATTGAATTTTCTAAGAAATGTTTAGAAATAATCGAGCAATCAAAATGAAAATTGTCACAGCAATTACAGGTCCTGAAACCTATTGATAGAGGTATAAATCATCGTAATCGGACCATTTTAGATTTTTGCCGCCCAAAAACTTGTGGGCTATAGTACAGTTAATTTTCAATAAAATTGAATTTTCTAAGAAATGTTTAGAAATAATCGAGCAATCAAAATAAAAATTGTCACAGCAATTACAGGTCCCGAAACCTATTGATAGAGGTATCAACCATCGTAATCGGACCATTTTAGATTTTTGCCGCCCAAAAACTTGTGGGCTATAGCACAGTTAGCAATTGTGGTCCGATTGCGTTTCTTAATACCTTTAAAGATAGGTTTTACGACCTGTAATTGTTGTGCTAACGCAAATTTTGATTGCTGGATTATTTCTATACATTTGATAGAAAATTCGATTTTTTAGAAGATCACCTTACAATAAATCAGCAAATTCTGAGCCAAAAAAAATCGAAAATCTGGGGCTGAATGATGAAATCTGGTCGGAAAAAGTCACCGCTAGCAAAAGCGACCGGAAAGAAATTGTATCGTGAAATCCGGTCGGTAAAAATATTAAGCAGATTTCGGTTAAGTGAATATTTTTTCAAGATTCTGTATATTTTGCGCATACAGTCATTATTAATCTCCAGGTGTTCCGCTTACCTAATTATTGACTAAAAATATTAATTTATATGGTACGAATATCTATGTCCTTTACATATATTTTAATTCGTAAATAATATCCTCCATTAGCTTTTTCTAAAATCGGATATTTTTTTGACGAAAATTGACCGCGTAGTCGGTGTTCATGAAAACGATTTTTTTTTGTAAAACCGGACGAATTCCATCAAAATTTCACAGCTGTCGGATTGTGCTCCGATTGCTCTTAATACCACTGAAGTTAGGTTTCACGCCAACCGCGCATTTATATTGAACTTGAACTTACTTTGTTACTTTATCTGTCACACCGTTTCCAAATTAAACAACAAATCACACGTCAAACCATTTAAATAAATTTTCTTTTTTGAAAAATCTTTATTTAAAATTGTTGTTATAATTAATTTTTATTTAAATCATACATTAAAATTTATATATTTATAATATTTAACTTAATTGTTTATTTATTTATTTTTATTATTATTAAAATTCAATAATATTTTTATTAATTAATTAGTATTATAGTATATATATATAAGTAGTTAAGGATATATTTAATTAAAAGCTATTATCAATTAATTAATTTTTTTTGGGTTGTATTGATTTAATTTTTATTTTTTTTTTTTTATGGACATTTTTTTTTGTTAATTTTTAATTTGTAAATAGTTTTGCTTACTGAAATTATTTATTGCATTCTAGATATTATTTGGTTGGTTATATAATTTGTAAGAATATATTATCAATAGTAGGTATATGTATGTTACATTAATTTTTGTAGTTTATGTAGTATATTGTGTTTAAGGAATTTAATTGACTTAATTATTATTTATATTTTATAATTGTATAACTTTAATTTACTTACAATCATTTTGTTTTTGTCAGTTTTGTGTTTTTTTTATTTAGTTGTAATCACAGTTAATTAAAATTATAATTTGTTATGTACCGCAGATATGGTAAGATTTCCGGATTATACGTAGTAACATTTATTTTATAAATATATAGCTATTTAAAAAAAAAATAATAAAAATAATTTTAACTAAAATACTTATTTATATTTATTTTTAAAGAGCTAGTTTTCTATATTGTAATCTGGTCCATTTGCATTCGTTTTTTTTTAATTTTTTTGATAAATGATATATAAGTTGGATACATGTAATTAAGTAATTTGAAGACATGTTGATTGAAAATGGCAACAAATTTCGAAATGCCTATGTTTTATTAGCAGCATTTTATTATGTATCTCCATATTTTTGATATTCAATCAAAATAAATTAATTTATTTATTTTTTAAACTATACCAAACACTTGGCACACTAAAAATAAATTAATTAAATAAATAAAAATAAACTTTTCTTTTATTTTTGTTTTTATTTTGAAGACACGTAATGGTCCCTTTACTCGTTATTATAAATATATAATATTATGTAGACATGTCATAAAAGTTTTTTTTTTTTTTAATGTGTGTTTGTGTTTGTTGACTTAATTATTACATTTTTTTAATGTTTTTTTTTTGTTTTTGTTTTGTTTGCCAAATATATAAAAATACAAAAGAAATATTATTTATATGTTATAATATATATTTTTATTTATTTCATAATTTAATGTGCACCATAAATTAATAGAAAATATATTGGTATTTATTTTATATAATTGTTCTCTTACTAATTTTATACATAACATTTAATTTATTTGTAGGTTGTGTTTTTTGGATATTTACTTGGATTTTAATTTTAATTTTGGAAAATAAGGAAATTTATTATTTATTTATTCGATAGATGTAGTTAGTAAAAGCCAATAGTTTTTAAAATATTTATTTGTTGTAATATTAAGGCATATAGCAATATTTATTATATAAAGGATGGTGTTATATAGTTGAGATATATAAGTATTCTTTTTTTTTTTATTATTTAATTAATTTATTTCGACACATAAAAAAAAACATTTAAAATAATTTTTGTTTTAAAACTAGTTACTATTTAGTTTAGGTTTTATCATTGATTAGTTTTGTTAGAAAAGATATTGCTTTCGATATATTTTAATTAATATATTTATATAAATTATTTATTTTAGTTTTTCGATAGTTACGTGGAAACACATTTAGTTGTTTGTGGAAAAAATATAATTTTTATTTTATTTTATTTGTTAAATATGGTTTTTATAGTTAGGCACATGGTCTTTGGGTAATTTGGAAACAAAATAGTTATTTGGAATTCGATATGAAATTTTATACGATTTAATAAATTTATAACATTGTTTTGAAAAAGCTTCGGTCTTTCAATGTGTAGAGAAATTTTATAGTATTGATAGCTTTTAAATATTACAATATGATAGATAATAAAGTTGTAAACCAAATCTTAACACTTTCTGAAAATTATTAAATTTTTTTCCTTTAGGAGGTTTAAAACTAAACGGTTAAAAATGATACGATAAAAACCATTTTTACCCTAAGGATAAAATCATTTTGGATAAACTTTGGTAAATTTGTAAGATTAAATTTATTCTTTCCCGAAACCTAAAATTTGTTTCGACTAAAAGATTGTTTTTCATTATTAATTTGGTTAAAATTTATTTTATTCTTTTAATTAATCTTTGAATGAAGCAAAATTCATCCATTTGTTATGAGTTTCTGTACTTATTAGACGTAAAATGTTTTGTTTACTTTAGTAATGTTAATAATTTTTGGCGAATGATGGAACAATTATACAAATAGACAGAGAATCACATTTTTGTTGCGACTGCGCAACTAGAGAAACGTTAGTATCGTTGAGCGTTGCGGTTATTTTTACATTAATTGTCTGCTTTCCAGATATAGCCTCGCTTGTGTTTAGTAGTGTTGGATTTCAATCTGCGTAATTCATTCACATTAATTGTTTTGAGTAATTTACTATTTAGAATTTATCAAAGTTGTCGCAATGGTTCTTAATAAATATATTTGCTTTCAGTGTAGTGAAAAGTTTCAATGTGAGTTTGAGAAAACACATTAAAATAGGAAATTGTCATGTTTAAACGCTTACCAGTAATACAAACAATAATTGTAAAAGCGATGATCACCTGCTTACTACATATCCACACCTATGTTAAAGAGCGATGAAAAACTTAATGAAACTATTAAAAATTCAGAGGATCGAAATGTCGAACGTAATAATTCACTTATGCCGAATGATAGTGTTGTGTCATATGTACCTGATGAGATAAATACTCTCTCAACTGGCATGAGCATGAAATTTCTTATTTTATTAAACAATTAAATTCTATCGGTTTACCGGAATCCCAGATTACTTGTATAGTGAAATTTATTTTAGAGTACACAAATAATTTGCTTCATACAGTGGTGCAAGTCTTACCTCCTGATATAAGTAGTTCCTGTAAATCTAATTTTCTTAGTTTAATTGATACTATTAGGTTGGGCGTCGAAAAATTCAAAACGCCTATAATTTCGTTGCACCAATTGAGTTAAGCATTGGAGTTCGATTTGAAACCCAAATAAATAGAAAGAGCAACAATTACGAGCTGAGCGTAACACAATCAACGTACATGTATGTACCTATTAAGACAACAGTAGAGTGAATTTTTGATTTGATTTTTAAGAATAAAAAAAAAATCTGAATTCCTAGAGAATTATAGGGATGGGGAAAATTTCAAATCTTCAACACAGTTTGCCAAAAATAAGTTCAATTTGTTTATACAAATCTACTACGATGATTTCGAGTGCACAAACCCATTGGGATCAAAAAGTGGACCACACAAAATAGGCGCATGTTACTTTACATTACGAAATTTTTATTGTGTCTTTTTAATGTGAACGATATCAAGTCCGGCACCTCCACGTATAATGAATGACCAATGCTGTCGCTCTGAAAACATTGAACGGAGTACATTTCAAATTTTCAGGGGAGTATTTCTAGTCAGAAGGGACTACATTCGAAATACAATACCTTAAACATAAATAATTGTTGGTGTTTTGTGTTAAACAAAAACCATGATCCAGCAAATAACACTAAAATTATTTTAAGCTATTGAGCCAAATTTGAATATTAAAACTGGCCACAACTCTCCATGAAATCACTGATATGTTTAGATTATCGTTTTGAGATTTTTAACATATTCTCGTAGAGAAAAGTACCGATCAGCGAAACCGTTAGCGAAATTTTTAATTTTTAGCTATTTTTACCTAAATTTTACGCGGTAAATAAAAAACTTATCTTAAAGCAACTTTAAGTTTGAACCCTTTTCATTTTCAAATGTCAAATATGCGAACGTGTATGTCCGTCATTTTCACAAAGCTGATTTTTGAGAATTGGAAAATATTTTGGCGCAATTTAAAGAAATGTCACTGCCAGACAATATCACAGTGTACCTACATAGGGTGACCTGGAGGAACAGTACATAAAATTGGTTTGGTGGGGACTCAATACATGTACGTGGTGAAATCTCTTTCAGAAAAGTTTTAAACCCGCTAACTCGATTCATTTTGGTTAAGTCAGATAGTAAATTTCAGTGGTATTCGTGCATAATCACAGCAGTTCCATTTGGTGTAGTGATATAGTTTCTTAAATAAAACATGGCCAAAATTCAATAAATATTGCAAGGGAATATAATAACATTTTGGGGCAATTAGATTTGCTAAAGAAAAATTTGTTTTTTACTTTCTTAACCACTCCAGGCCTTTACTACATTTCCAGGTTCCAGCACCAAAAGGAGCACGTTTGTCAATGGATTTTAGTGAAATTTTATATCTGAGTTATTAACCCGATTCTATCAGTAGCTCCTAATCCAAGAAGTATTGCGCAGCACCACTAATGATATTTTGGTTGAAGCCAATTTTTCACCAATTTTTCTTATTAACTACAAATGGAACTAGATGGTATGTTTGTGGATGAATTTTAAAAGAATTTATTTCTGAAATTTAATAGGTTAGGTCGATTCTTTAAGTGGTACCTAATATAAAATATATTAATTATTAATTTATTTAATAATCTGGGGTCGTATTTCTTAATTAGACAATGGTTCAAATTTAGGATATTTTTGGGTTGAAACTTTAAATCAAAAATGATATTCGCCAAATTAACTTGAAAACCAATAAAAATTTCCCTTATTTTGTTTAGGAAATTTTTCGATCCAGTGAAAATCCAACTAATCTGAAATATTTTTGCTATGTGAATACTTGCTATGCGAATATTCGCAAAGCATCCAGCTGTAAACCATAGGTTACCCAAATAAACAGTAGCTAGGTAGCCATGGATTAAAAGTTAGGCAAATGCTGGAAACAGATGTCCAGAATTTATGCATGCAGTGATGCCTGCAGATCTGCGTTCAAAACACATGTAATGCATGTAGTTCTTTATTTTTTGACGTTCATTTCATACATATTTAATTTTAATATACAATTTTTTTGTGTGATTGTTGTCTTATTTTGTCAAAAATTAATTAATTTTTATCCTCCATTTTGGCACTATTCACACAAAACATATTGTCTGTCAACAAATTAAAAAAATTGATTGAAAAAAAGAAAAACTACACAAATTGTACTACATTTGTTTACTTTTACGTAATGTAGCCTACCGATGTGCAGCAAACAAATAAATTATAATTCTATAAGGGAAGCTAGGTTAGAATTCGCGCACCAACATCTGAGATTTCGTATTGTATCACCAGAGCGGCAGTACTAGCTACTTAACGAAACTTCGGATTTTTTGCTTTTATATTTAACGAATTGTTTATTTTATTTTAACGAATTATCTGTCACAAAATGTATACAATGTACTTATGGTTTTGTTAAATTTTATTATTATAGCTATACGTAATTATTAGTATATATCTTAATTGGATTACGTATAACAAAGTTGTTTTATTTGTTATTTGTGTTGTGTTGTGATTACTATGGGCATTTCTATAAAATTGAGGTTATGTTCCTCAAATCACAATTTTAATTTGTTAAAGCATCGTAAATAAGAATTTTTTATTAATTAAGATTATTAATAGATTAGAATTTAAAATTTGTTATTGATGCTCGTGTGTCAAGAAAACATTTCAAGGTCATTGACCTTAGTAATCAAAACACAACATAAATAAAACAACATGCAATTGCTGATGCGGTAGCCATGAATTACGAGACAAGTAAAAAGGATATCCTAGATACAACAAATGGAGGATCGAGTGCTGAGGTTCGATTGGTACTCGGAGAAAAGGAAGGACAAACCTGAGCTAAAACCGCCCAGTAAAAAACATCGAGAACCCTGATCAATTTAATTCTTTGGGCTATGGATTTATTCAATTCAAGAAACAAAAATGCAGAAAAGGTTCTTCGACAGATTCCCTATGTAAAAAGTAACGGGAATAAAGTGGAATTGAATCGAATTCTAAATACGCACGGTGGTAGTACATCGACGGCTGCTTGCCTTCTCGCCGAGCTTTTAATAATGTCATAGCATTACTTAGTTTATCATCAGTTTTATTCGGTTCAACATTTTTCTTTCTTTCTTTCGAACGTTCTTTAGTATCAAAATATTAAACGGAAGCAGATTCAGCTGGTGAATCTAAAGGTTGTGGTTAATAAATAATGGGAACACCTTTAAAATTTAATAAAACACAAATAACTTCTTCAATTTTTTCTGGGGCAGATAAAGGAGACTGCACAGGAGAAAGTATATGTGGTACTTCTTATGGTGGCGGCTTTGGCGTAACACCATTTCAGTGTCACCAAAATTACACTTAAGTACATATTATTTATACCGATTGCATTGAGTTTGAACTTTAAAAATGAAAATTCGTTTTGTAACTTTTAAGTTTTGTTTGATTAAAAGTGTCACTTTTAAAAGAAATATTCAAAATATTTCTCTAAAACGTGACACTGTTAATCAAACAAAACTGATTACAAAACATAAAAGTTAGAAAACAAATTTTCATTCATAACAATATGAATCTTTGACATTTAATTGAAAACAACAAAACAACAAAATGTTTCGTTAAAACTACTGGCGCGACGCCTGACGAGAGAATCCCAAAAGTTAACATATTGTTTGTCAGCATACATTTGTAAATTTAAACATATTGTATATAACACCAGAATATGGAGCAAAAATCTGAATGAGAATTTGAATTTCCAAATGTAATTGAATAAACAACATCTTGTGTTTAATATGAATCAAAAGCTAAAAGTAATTTTCAGCAGAACTTTGCTATACATAGAATTTGAATTCCAATCTTTGAATAAAAGTTCCAACCAGGGCATGACTAAATATTGAGCGGATCCAAAAAAAAAACCTCCGGTTTTAAATCCATACATTTTCAGTTTGAAATTAAACAGATACAATTTTAATTGAATTACAATTCGAACCACGACACCTTTCAATATTTTGAGTTAAAGTGTTACTTGGGTTAAAAATTGATTTGGAAATTTAGATTAGAAATTGATAAGGAAATTCCACTTGGTTTTGAGCAAAAATTTGAGTATAAATTTGGCGTTCTAAACTAGATTCAAACATAATTTTAATTGCAATTAGGTTAGAATTGAGTTGCAATACGAGATTTGATCTCAAACAACCAAATCAAAATTTCCTAAGAATATAGTTTGTGTTGAGTTTAGAAATTTGTATCGAAAATTTTGAGAGAAATTTGAATTAGGAATTTAAATTTAAAAAAATGGTTTTGGCATTCCAAACCAAATAAAATCTTTGGTAAAATTGAGGAATTGAGTTAAAACTCGAATTTTGATTTCACAGAATTTTGAGAGAAATATATTTTTGTAAGTTTTTTTGTAAGGGATTTTCAATTAGAAAACAATAAAATGAGAGCAAATTAGGTGGAGCAAGGAATAGATATGTCAAGGGAAAACAAAAATACATATTTAGAAACCAATTTGAATTGGATCAAAAAATTTGACAGGAAAAGAAAATTGTTTTTTTGGATTCGAATAAAAGCTTGGATGCATCCAGAATAACGAAAACTTGAGTGAAGTTTTAACAAATTGATTATTGTAATTTTCGTTTTAATATGTGTATGTGAATGGTATTCACTTTAGTAACTTAGTTTAAAATCAAAATGGATTCGAAAAAAAATAAGATTTTTGGTCAGAAATTTAGTTCCAAGCAGTTTTCGAAGTTGAACAAAATCATAAATGAAATTTTGAACATAAATCTAGTCTAAATAGGTCAACTGCATTCGATAGAGAGGAAATTGATTAAGAGAACGAAGAGAGAAAATTAGCTTGAATTCTAAACTAGATATAACGAATTTAAGTAGAAATTGTCTTCTTTATTTTGCATTTGGGAAACACATTTTCAAAAACAATTTTAGCAAAATATTTAATGCCCTTTATGTGACTGAGCTTAAATTCTAAACACGTTTTCAACAAATCTTTTAGTTCAACTAGAAAATCAGGAATCCAGCAAAAATCTGAAAGACTTTTGTTTTATAAGAGAAGCATATCAATTTTAAAACGTAACTGAATAAAATCTTAAGTAGGAACTTACATTAGAAATTGAGTTTAACTGACTGCCTTTAATAACAGTTTGAGTGAATTTTAGAAATTTAGTTAATTATTCGAATAACATTTTTATTTAGAACGGGGTAAAACGAGATTTGAACAAAGTTTGGACTAAAAACTTGGATGCTATTTAATTAAAAAATAAATATTTAAAAAACGAGCTTGATTTCCAAATTTAATTAACGCAAAATTAAATTTTGTGATATATTGTTTACAAATTAAATAAACATTCCAACCTAGATTTGTCTAAATGTGCTTGATTAGAAATTTGGAATAGAACTTCAGCTATAGTTGCAAGTGCATTAAAGAAATATATTGAGAATTTATTTGAGTGCTATTAGAAATGCTAAGTTAAAGTCGAATTTAACACTCTAGTTTGAATCAAAAGGTTTGCTAAATTTGTATCAGAATTTTGAACAGAAATCTGTGTAAGTATCGAAATATTTAAATTTTAAGCCGTAATTTAAAAAAATGTTGAGTAGAAATTGAATTTGAATAGTAATTTGGGCTTGAGAAAAAACATAACTATAATATGATTTTAGTTTAAAGTTGAGTTTGTATTTCGAATTGGACTGGCAAGAGAAATATTAAAGATTAAGTTAGAATTAAAAAACCGATTTGAGCAAAATTTTATGTTTAGTGAGGGCAAAATTCTGAGAAAAAATTGTTTTTGAATTCCAAAATTTTGCTTGCAATTTAGAAATTTTGTGATATTTTGAATACAAGTAGACTAAGTTTCAAACTCGATTTGAAAAAAATTTGAAGGAGGAATTGATTTATAATTGTGAGTGAAATTTAAAATACAAAAGTTACAAATTCAGCTTTCACTTTAAAATGATTCGAGAAGTGCAAGTTTGATATTCCAAACTAAATTTTAATTGCAATTAGTAAAAATTGCAATACAAAACATGATTGTAATAAAACGAAAAAATTATTTAGTATCAGCACGATGTATAAAAGAATATGAGAAGGTTACGGTGTTCTTTTGAAGTAAGTACCGCTTACCAGTCCAAATTTTTAAGTTTTTGGATGTGGAACCATTTTTGGACTACTTTTCCAGCACTTTGTAGTCCAGGAGAGCTAGTTTATCCACCTTTTTAGCCAAAAACTTGATAATTTTGTTGGTTAATGTGTGAATTGAAATCCTCTTAAGATAAGGTTTAGTTTTGGTTTTATTTTCAAAAGAAGAGCACATATTTTTCATTTTAATCACACATTTTACCACATATTTTGCAATTTTAGTTACATCTTTTTGGAACATATTTTTGATTTTTTAGAACCTAAAAATCCTAAGCCTATTGATAATTATTTAAATATTACTAGTGTTTTTGGTTTTAAACGTTCTCGATCATAAGAATAATATTAAGTGATAGTAAAACCCAATTTACAGTACAAAGGTTTTGCTTTGCAAAATATATTTATTATTATTTTATTAAAATGTTTAAAGTGAAACTTATTTTTATCAAATTAATGGTGATAATTATACAAAATGTATGCCGATAGGTAACTAACTATTCCCATCAACGCGTTTTCGATAATATAACGGTATTTAAGTTGTAAAATGTTTAATTTATTCAATCAAAGGATTACATTTGCTTCTTTTTTAACATTCATAAATTTGGCATTTAACCATGATTGATTTTGCGACAGTTATCACATAATTTTTATAAATATGAAATATAACCTTAAAACCAAAAGCATCACGTGTAATCTGAATAGTTTAATTATTCTGATTTGACTTTTCGCCTTCTGATCCATCAAATTTCTGAGTAAAATGATTTGAGTTGAAAAGCTTCGATAAGTGAAAGTTCTTGAAACTAAAATATCTTGACATTTCTTGCTACTACATGATTTATGCACATAAAAAATTTTAACGATGAGAGATTTTATGGAAAGGCGCAAAAATTACCGAGAAATTATAAATAACTTATCAAGCTTAAAGCTCATTGAAAACAAATACAAATAATTTATTATACATTGAGCACAGCACAAATATTCTAAATCTTACCCAAAATGTCGTCATCCCTTAAAATATCAAATTTCGAAGTAAAATGGTTTGTTTAAAAAGCTTCGATAAGTGGAAGCTTTTAAAACTAAAGCGCTTATTTAAGAATTTAAAATTGTCTGTCTGTAATCAATTGAATTTTTCGGGTTTTTATAAATTTGGTAAATCAGGAAAATAAAGAGACAACCCACCCCTCTCCCCCAATCCCGTACTTTAGCCGAAGAGTTATACCAATGTACTACTCTTTGAAAATGAGAACCCTCCTAAAGTTCCTATGTTGATAGGTTGGTTTCGTACTGAAAAATTTGGGCATAATACACACACAAATGAGGTTTCTCTTTGGGTTTTTGATGTAGTGAATATAATTTACTTGATCAGTACGTTCTGGTCAGATACTACTTAATGTAAATGGCGAGAATTATATTTTTGTAGTTTGGTCGTAGCTACCTGATGAGTAGACCAACTTTTCAGTACGAAACCAAACTACCAACATAGGAACTTAAAGAGGGTTCTCATTTTTGAAGAGTAATACATTAGTATAACTTTTGGGCTAAAGTAAAGGGGGGGGGGGATATTTCTACTTTTGTAAGCAGATATATTAGTAGTGATTGGCCTCTTTATTTTTCTGATTTACCAAATCGAAAATATTGGGAGTGTCATGATCAATATATTTGCTTATAAAAAGCCGGAAAAATCAACCATTTTATTTAAAACCTGAAATTGTTAAAAGCTCAAAAATGTTTCAAACCCAAAAAGTATGAATTAATTGTCAAGCTTAAAGCTTATTGAAAACAAATATTCTAAATTCATTCCAAAATTCCATCGCCCTTATTTAAACCAAATTTCTGAGTAAAATGATTTGAATCAAAAAGCTTCGATAAACGAAAGCTTATATTAAAGTACCAAGTTTCTTAGTAAAATGGTTTGGTTTGACTCTTGATAATTTACATTGAGAACAAATATTCTAAATCATCTCTAAATTCCGTTACCCTTTGTAAAATCGAATTTCTTAGTAAAATCACTAGGTTTGAAAAGATTTTCTAACTGAAAGATCTTATAACCAACAATAGTTCTTGACATTTTTTGCAAAATATCATTTTTGATCCAAAAAGATTTTAACAAAAACCTGAAATTATGAAAAGGCTCACAAATGTTAAGTTCAAACCCAAAAGTTATAAATTAATTATCAAGCTTAAAGCTCATTGAACACAAATATTCTAAATTTATCCTCAAATACCACCTTCCTTTATAATATCAAATTTTATAGTTAAATGTTTTGGTTTGAAAATTTTTTAAAACTTAAAGCTTTGTAAAATCATATTTCTGAGCAAAATTGTTTGGTTAAAAAAGCTTTGATAATTGAAAGTTTATAAAATTAAAAGTTCTTGTTTTTTTGCAAGTACATAACATATTTTAGCAAAAACTTAACAATATGAAAAAGGTTTAACGTTAAAAGTCAAGTTAAAACCCAAACTTGTTTAAATTAATTATCAAACTTTAAACTACTTAATTGACAATTTTTTTAACTTCAGATAATTCGATATTTGAGAACTTTCAACAATATTCAAGATATATTATAAAGATGGCATTTATCCATTTTTATCAGGTGCCGTGGCTTTTATCACTGTATATTATAGTTTAAAAAACGGTGGTTTTTTAAAAATTTTACAATTTATTAATGTTTTTTTTTTATAACAATATATGGTTAAAAAATTTTTTTTTTTTTTTTTTTTTTTTTTTTTTTTTTTATATATTTTTTTGACATTGAATTTAGTGTAGTAATGGGATCTGATGAAGGAAGAAATTTCCGAAACTAGTCTCCATAGTAAATAAATTTTTTAAAATTTTTAAAATTATCACTATAAGATATTTTACTACCAATTTGTGTTTTTTTAGAATCGTATAAATTAGAAAATTTTATTTTGCTTGTTTTTTTTGTGCTTGTAATTAAAAAAAATTTTTTTTAACCATATATTGTTATAAAAAAAAACATTAATAAATTGTAAAATTTTTAAAAAACCACCGTTTTTTAAACTATAATATTCAAGATAATTTGAAAATTCGACATTTTTTGTTTATTTTGAAATCAGATACTTTTAATTAATTCGAGACTAGACAATAGGAAGAATTAAGTTTTTCACTGGAAGCTTTACTTTTGTCTATTGGTACAAGAATCATTTTTAGGCCCCCAAAAAAATGTTGCGGGGGGCCCGAAGTTTGTAGTTACGCCACTGTGTTAAGCATGTTTGTGTTAATTGATTTTGAAAATTTAAAACTTAAACTTAATTTATAATTTTTAAATGATATTTATTAATATTTTCAATAATCTGGGGTCGGATTTCTTAATTAAACCATGGTTCAAATTTAGGATATTTTTGGGTTGAAGCTTTAAATCACAAATGATAATCGCCAAATTAACTTGTATTTATATACTTAGCTAATTCAGACTATCTCTTCAGTCTCCAGCATCAAATAGATGGAACAAGAACATTTGTTGAGTGAATTTTATTATCTGCAATATTTTCTAAATTCTATAAATAGTTCCTATTAAATGATTTTTTTGGCTTTTTTATAGACAAATATATTAATTGTTCATGGCAATCCCAATATTTTCGATTTGGTAAATCAGAAAAATAATGAGGCCAATACCTCATAACATATCTACTGAACAATTAATATATTTGTCTATAAAAATCCCAAAAATCAATTGATTACAGACAGACAAATTAAATTCTAAATGGTTCCTATTATAAAACCTATTATTTCAGGGTCTGAAAAAAATGTCTGTCGTAAGGTAGGGTTGGGATCAGAATTTTTTAAATAAAACATGGCCCAACGACAAGAAATATTTTGGAACACTATTCGTACTAATGGCATTTTGATCGATACCATAAATCAAAAATTATATTTACCAGTTTTGGTTTTCTAGGTTTTCTATACACAGCCAACCCCAGATAATTTGCTCCGCCTCCAGCACCGAATAGAACACATACTTTTTGTCGATGTATTTTAGTGATATTTTATTTCAGCGATATTAAGCCGTTTCGATCTAATGATTCGATCTAAAATTCCAAACTCCAATTGTCTATCTAGTGCAATGCTCAGAACGGAAGTGGAAATTGTTTTACACATGAATGAAACTGAAGACGACGGCAATTTAATTGCAGAAACAATTTCACATGAAAGCGAAAATTTTCGACCAAAAATTATTCAGAAGCCAAAGCAAAAATTGTTGAAATTGGAAAGCAAATATTGATGTATTTAGCACACCAAAACTCCATAGTTTTACAAAAGTTGTTCCTGATTTAACAACATCGAAAGAGGAATTGGAAGAGGAAATTGGAATTCTTCGAGCTATATTTTAACTCATCCCAATATAAAAACACAAACCCAATATAAGACTATGAGGAGAAATCATTTTGATGTGATATTCAGTGCACTACATTTTGTAGATAATGCAAACTTTGCCACAAAATGACAAACTTGGAAAAGTGCGGCCTTTGATCATAGAAATGAATAAAACGTTTTTAAAATACACCCCTTATCAACTGATTATCGGTTGACGAATCAATAATTTCGTATTTCCGTGGCAAAGAATTCAAGTAACGAAAAAATCTCAAAGAAGAGTGTTTCAGTCGGTGATGGTTCTGTCGGATGGACAATAATATTGTGTCAATTTTATCGAATGAATTTGGTGCCAAGCCTACAAAATCCTGCGTGAGGTACACAGCCGCCGCAAAAAAAGAAATTGACTGTAGTACAACCGTACGTTCTACATATGTATGATCAATTTATGGCAGGGGTAGTTCTCTTCGATAATTATGTAGCAAATTATCGAATTGGTATTGGCGGAAAAAGTGGTATTTGCCAATCGTTGTCAAATTGCAAGTTCGCTATGCATTAAATATGGAACACTACCTCTCACCCCTGGTCTACGTCCCAAGACAATAAAGAACGATCCGGCTCATCAAAGCGGGTCACACCTAATTACTACAGGGTCATCCAGAAAAATATGCGATGAGTGTGGACTTAGAATAACTAAAATGTGCTTATCATGTGGGATTCCACTGCATGACAAGTATTTTCAAACTTATCATAGCCCAAAATCTTGAGTAAATTATTAATTTTAAACCTAAATTAAGGTTATTTTATTTAAGAACACTGAACTGTTAACTATTTTAATAAAACTGAATTTTTCATATTTAACTAAACATTTTTTTGACTTTCATAATTCCCAACTGGCTTTTTTAAGCCACTACTGTTTTCTTGAAATTTTCCGACCTGGTGGAAAATAACCCTTCAAAATTTACAAATTTTTCTTGAAATAATTAAGACAAACAAGAATTTCACTAGGTAATTTAAGATTTCGAAATTTAATAATTCTGGGGCTCTATTCTCGAATTCCACATCCATTTTCCATATGTGGACACCTGTCACAATTCATAAAAATTGAATTTTTTCGGTACTAAGGGAACATTTCCGTATAGCAAAATGTCCATGTCCCATGTGTTTCACATACGAATTACAATTTCAGAACGTTTTGATGAATTTTGACAGATGTCCGCATTTGAAAAATGGATGTGGAATTCGAGAATAGGCCCCCTGGGATCAAATGTATTAATATGAAAATGGGAGTAATAAAGTGATTATTATTAAAGCCTTATGTAGCTTAATACATTACAGTTCTATCGAAATAGTGACGTAAATTATAGTCGTAATGGAGAGTAGGCGATACGGAATTCTAATGGTTGAACACATTCTGTACAGATTAAATCAAGTGGCAATGACTACTAAATGATCCTAAAATCTAACATGATAACTAAGTTCACGTGCTACATTACATTTCATAGTAAAAGTGAGGATTGGAGTTTAGGTATTGTTCGAATCTTAGGATCAATGCCTGCAGAACAATGCGAATAAGCGGTTAAAAATATTATAAGGGTTTAACATCATCTCATTATGATCACTTTATTGGTACTGATAATGTGAATGAATTGTTGAAAATTGTTTCTATATTTCGGCGATCACCAACTAAAAATGTTGATCCATTTCGCAGTTTAGGAACATCTTCAAATTTTGAAGCAGTTTTTGAGTTTGTTGTTCGACAATTTCCTCGAACTATGATTATATAAAAGTGAGCTTTTGGCTGAGGAACTTAGTTCCACACAAAACAAAAAAAAATATTGAAGCCGTATATCCATGGCCGAAAAATATTTTTTATGAGGGAATGCTAAATTTGAATTTCAGATAGAAGATACAGATTCAAAATTTCATAACGTTTGCTATTTTTCTAAACGAGCAACTCCTCTTTACTCAAAATATCACTCATATAAATTGCAGCGTCTTGCAAACGTGTACACGCTCTGTGTATCTGTGGACTCTTTTTTAAAATTGTTATTGATTGCAATGAAAAATTAATTAATCCCCCGGAATATCGGAAAGAGAGACGAATTTATCACTTAGTTGTGTTAAGTCGGGCTGAGTCAATACTGACTGTGGAAGAAAATCCTTTTGAAACGGCCCTCGCCATAATTCCCATAATTCAGTATTAAGGCTGTTTTCCAAACGAGACTTATTTACTGACTTATTTGTGGAACCTAACTTATTCCATAAGAAATTACATTGAATAAGTTAGGTTCCACAAATAAGTCAGTAAATAAGTATCGTTTGGAAAACAGCCTTAGACTTCAATTTGGAAAATCTTAGATTAAATCTTTTCTTTACGCTAATCAGAAAATTAGTAAAAATAAACTCAGATTTTACGTTCCTGAGGTATTTGAAACTCAGATAATACGTAACTCGCATGATAATTTCGACCGTGTTGGTTGGCGTAGACAAAACTAAAGAAGTTATTTTGAGGAATTACTAGTGAATATGTTCAAATTTGCCTAAAATGCATTACCTATAATAAGCTTAGTAGAAAATCTGAATGATTGATAAATTCACTTTCAAGAAACACAGCTTCAATAGAAGCATGACACGGAGCATTATCAATTACCATTACGACTGGTGATTGATATTTGGTTAGAGTATTGCTTAAACAATTGCGTATGAACTCATTCGTTTGCACGGTTTTAAATGCTCCGATTCTTACTTCGTGATGAATAAGCCCCACATTACCTATTCAAAATAATTTTTTCCAATTTGATATTGATTATTTCCAATGAAATAGAAAAGGTATAGAATATGGCGAAGTAGGGTGGACCTTGACTATTTCTTAACCGATTAAAATGAAATTCGAAATGTAATAAACTAATTTCTGAAACATGGCTGATTAGGATGGAACTTGACTTTTTCTTAACCGATTTTTGATCTGGCCTCAGCACATAAACCTCAACAGCTGCCTGGTTCACAGAAACCTAAAGAGACAATAGCTTTTATGATATTGTCTGTTAAGGTTTTTGTTAATCTGGTAGCTGTTGAAGGTTCTCAATAGCGCTTTTAAAGCCTTATATTCCAGCATGTGGAATTTAAATTTGCTCTAGGATTTTCTAGCTATAATATAGTGATGGGCTAAATCGATCTTTTTTGTTAAAAATCATATGACAAAATAAACAAAACGGAACAAAAAAGATCGATTTAGCACATCACTACTAAAATACCTGAAGAGTCAGTGTTAAATTGCGTATTTTGGTATCCACCGTCTAACTGGAGTACTGGAAAATGCAACACAAAAAAATGCCTTGACCTAACAAATTGAGGGGGATCTACTGGCCAAAAACGTCACTATACAGAAGATGGCTGCATCGAAAGTGATGATAGTATCTACACAACAAGAGAAATGAACAACAAAACAAAAGTTTCTAATGTTACACGTTCGCCTCAACCTGATTTTGACGTAATTGCTGAAAACATGTCGTTGCCAACAGTTGCATCAGTCCATTAGAATAATTCAGAGGTCACTTACAGGTAGGTTTGATGTAATCCACGATGAGTCGCCGGCGAGTGAAACAAAGCAAAATACAGATGTTTCGGCTTCTAGAAAACGGCAGATTTTAAAAAGAAGACGACATCAAGGACGAATTGAATTATGGTTTCCTAAAAATATTCACGCAAATTAGAAATTTGAAACATGGTAAGAAAATGATTGCGATTTTAATAAAATTTAATTAACTGTACTGTTTTCTTTTAGGTTGCTCAAATGAGATATGTCGTAGGTAGGTAAAAATGATGGTGAAGTCCGGTGGGCATGCTGTTACGAGCTTATCGATAGTATTTTCCAACCCAGTTTATTTTTATGCACCAGATTTCTCACTCAAGAGAAAGCCTTTAAAACTATGACACGACTTTAAATCGAATCAATATGAATCTAAAAGCTTTATAAGGGTTTAATTTTTAATTTAAATAAATTAACAATCTCTTAGTAAACCAAAATTTATAAAAGTTTATAGCCAATTAATATAAAAGCTACCTGTTTTTAGTGAGCTCTATTACATCTGTAATTGCTACTGTATTACTCTTATAAAATCAGTAGCTGTATTATTTGGTTAACTCTAAAACTATAATACAGAAACTATTAAAGCTTTATGTTGTCTCTTAGAGCCTTTAAAAAGAGTTATATCCACTGTTTTTTACACTAAAGCTCGCGTAATATTACTCGGGTAGGGTAGTGTAGGGTCCCGGATTAGAAAAATCATTTTAGAATTTCATTTCCGTAGTGCATGTCGAATTTCATCATAATCAGTTAAAGAATAGCCAAATTCTATCCTAAACCAGCGATATTCCAGGACTATATCTAAAATAAATTTAGGGTCCCATTTCAATAGCAAATGTCAAATTTCGCAAAAAATCGTTTTAAAAATTGCTAAGTTCCATCGTAAGATATCGTCATTTGGGATGGAACTTAGCAATTTTTACATCGATTTTAGTGAAATTTGACATTTTAGATTGAAATAGGATCTTAAATTTATTTTAGATATAGTCCTGGAATATCGCCGGCTAGGACTTCATTTTAAAATAATTTTAGACACCTTCCAAATTTCGTCATAATCGATTAAGGAATAGCCACGTTCCATCATAATTGGCCATATTCCTGAACTTTATCTAAAAATCATTTTAGAATCCCATTTCGCACATATATGGAAAATTTCACTAAAATCGATTAAGGAAATGTCAAGTTCTGGAATATGGCCAATTATGATGGAACTTGGCCATTCCTTAACCGATTTTAGTGAAATTTAAAATGTGCAATGGACTTGGGATTCTAAAATGATTTTTGGATGAAGTTATGGAATATGGTCAATTATGGTGGAACTTGGCTATTTCTTAACCGATTTGAGTGAAATTTGACATGTGCGTTAGAAATGGGATTCTAAAATGATTTTTAGATGACGTTTTAAAATATGGCCAACTAGGATGGAACTTGTTTATTCCTTTACCGATTTGAGTGAAATTTGTCATGTATGATTAAAATGTGATTCTAAAATGATTTTTAGATGAGTTTCTGAAATATGAAAAATTTAAATGGAACTTAGCTATTCCTAAACCGATTGTGATACAATTTAATATATGCTTTGGAAGTGGGATTCTAAAATAGGTTTTAGATAAAGTTCTGGGATATGGCTAAATAGGATGAAACTTACAGAATATTTCTCCACCGATTTTCGATATGCCTCACAGCAGATAAACTTTGACAGCTGCATGGATACTTGGCTGTTCCTTAACCGATTGTGATGCAATTCATTATATGCTTTGGAAGTGCGATTCTAAAATAGTTTTTAGATAAAGGTATGGAATATGGCCAACATACATTACTCGTATTGGTATATTTAAATATATCAATATGTGTAACCTAAAATAATAATAATTATTATACTTCTGCCGTAACCTGTTTAGATTACTCATATGTATATACATATGTATTATATATCTGCCGGGAAAATTAGTCGCAATAAAAAGAAAATAAGAAAAATGGGTGACAGCACGCTAATGTTAGTGAAGGATCCCGGAATTAGGAAAATCATTTTAGAATTTCATTTCCAACGAATATGTCAAATTGCATCACAATCGGTTAAGAAATAGCCAAGTTCTATCCAAATTGGCCGTATAGGCCATATTACAAAACATTATCTAAAAATCACTGTAGAATCCCGTTTTCATCACGCATGTAAAATTTCACTAAAACCGGTTAAGGAAGAGCCAAACTCCATTATAATTGGCCATATTCCAGAACTTTATTAAAAATCCATTTTAGAATCCCATTTTCAACGCACATGCCAAATTTCACTCAAATCGGTTGAGGAATAGCCAAGTTCCATCGTAGTTGGTCATATTCCAGAACTTCATCTAAAAATCATTTTAAAATCCCACTTCTATCGCGCATGTTAAATTTCTCTAGAATCGATTAAGGAATAGCCAAGTTAGGCCATATTCCAAAAATTTATCTAAATATCGTTTATCGAACTTTCTTTATTTAATGATATTCAAAGAGCAATTCTTGTGTTACAAAAAATTTTGCTCCCTACTGTATTTTCTTCAATGTCTCTGTAGAATGGGTTGGGAGCGATATTTTTAGCTTTTACGCTCTCTGTTTTAAGAGCAAAATTAAAAATAAAATTTTAAATCACTTTGAAAGAGCGAAATAATTTTTTTTTGTGTTTACCATTAGAGGGTAAGAGCGTAAGAGCAAACTGAAAAAAAATTGTATAGGGAGCAAGAGCGAAAATTTTTATAAAGAGCTCTAAAAGAGCGATAAATTTAAACCCTGGTATTAACAAAAAAAGAGAAGTTCTTGATATTGATTATTTAAATCAGGATTGCGATCACGAAGTATTCGATTTAAATGTGGTTCGTAACTCGGCTATAGTATGAATATTGTTAAGAACCAAGCATTTAATGAACAATACTATAATGGCTCCAGTAAATCATCGAAAGTTTTTAATGAACTAGTTATGGTTAGAAATTTGGGTATTATACCCAAGGTTAATAAAAAAATTAATACGAAAGTATCGAGGTCCATACGGAGCTTTGGTCCACGATAGTTACCTATGTGACCATTATTTTCGAAGTCGACCAGCATGTCAGCCAACTGATCGACCGACCTGTGATAAGTAAAAATGGTATTAATGCGTTATTAAAATACTGTTTGGCTTGAACGGTCGACGGAGGGCAGTAACCAAAAAAAAAAAAAAACTGTGAACAGGCCCCCGTGTATACTTGAAATTAACATGAAATAAAAGGAGAAGTCAGACAAAACACAAAAGAAAAGTTATTAAAATATAATTGAATTTTTCTAGATTTTATTCCGTAAAATAAAAGAGAATCGATTTAAAAACAAATATTTTCTCTTTTATCAGAATTAAAAATGAAAGAGAGCACAAAATCAAATTGCGTTCTTGGACGAATTCGGTTACATTTGTTGTTATATAAAATAAAAGCTATCAATAAAATTAAAATTTTCACTCTCTCTCTCTTCTATCAAGAAAATAATAATTTTATTTATATATTTACGATAATTAATATTATTTAATTTATTATATATATTAAGGAAAATTTAATTATGTAGTTTTAATTGGTGTACAAGTTATAATCAAAATTTGTAATTTTATTTAAAAATTAAATATTTTGTTTGTTTTGTTACGCGGAGAGAAATTGGTAGGGTTAAAAAATTAAAATGTTTTGCTCTTTTGTAATTAATTTTTTTATTTGATAGTATGGCGAATTATTGAGTTTGTGCATTTTGATTATAACTCATTGCATATTTATAGTCTAGACCTAGAGATACGAGGATATAAAAAAAAATTATATATTTTTACTGTACAAATAGTTTTGTATATTTATTTATATATTATGTATTTGTTGTATTTATTTATTTAATCATCAAAATCTATTGCACCATTTGTTACACATAAAATGTTATATAAAAAAATAATTTTATAAAATCAAAATGTTTTTGTTGTTTAATATTAAAATTTTTATAGAAATTCTTCTTCATGCGGTGGCGATGGACTGGATACCGATAGTGTTGGTAAATTAGCTAATTTCGGTGTTGCTTGTATAATCGTCGGCTCTAGTGTTGTATCACTGGTTGGTGATTTAGTTTGGGTTTCATCATCGGTCGGTGATTCTTCGGCTCGTGTTTCAGTCAATTCAAATGTTTCAAAATTACGATATTGTTCGAAACGATTCTGGAATGGGACAATAAAATGGTGGAAAATCGAGAAGAGAAACAAAAAAACAAAAAAAAATTGTTGTTATTTCCAATATTTTTTGTTTAACACATACACACACACACACTTATTATTTTATATAAATAATTTTTTTTTTTAAATTATAAAAAATTAAATTATATTGTATTATATATATTTTTTGTTAAAACGAAACTAAATACATAATTGAAATAATAACGCAAACAATAACAAACCAAACTTAATAATATTGTTAAAAACACAAACATTTTTTTTAAAATTAAAATTTTAACTTACGGAATGTGCTTTTTTATAATTATAAAGTGTCTTTAGGTTTTTTTTTGTATTTAATTAATTTTTAAATCAAAATTTTGTTTTGTTTTCAAAAAGAAAAAGAAAAAAAGAAGAACAAGAAAAAGTAATTAGTAAATAATAAATTAAATATTTTTTTTTTCTATTTGCTTATAAATAATTAATTTAATTACTAAATATTTAAAAAAAATTCTTATTTCTATTTTCGTTGCGTAAATAATTAACATTTTAAATTTTACAGGACCACAAAAAAAATGAATGGAGGGTTCCTTAAATCAGACCAAGTGGATTATATGTTTTTTGGGTCGCTGAAACCGAATCCGAAACCTGTTTTGCCCCATAACGTCAGCGTTTTTTTCTAACCTCAAAAAACAGCTTCAAACTATAAAACCCAATAATATTAACCCTATACCTTCATAGCTCAAATACCCTAAAACCCATAACCTCAAAATTCATAAAATCTCAAATCCCAATAAACTACAAACCGATAATGAAGCAGTAAAACAAAAAAACTTACTCGCAAAACTCAAATCTCAATCTCGGAGAGTTTTAGCTTTATAATTCCATATGTCCATCACTTCATAACCTCAAAACCCAAATAAATCCCACAAAATCCTGACATGTAACATAAGAAAATTGCATGTCACAGTATAGCTGGTGTAGTAATTACTTGACTCGTCTTTTTCCTTATGTATGAGCTGAAGTCCTTTAGGTGACTAAACCTCCAAGTAACACCCCATGTGATGTATGAAATGTTTATATCATATTGTTGCCGGCTTCGCCCGGTAGCTATAATTACTGACTCAGCGCCTCTTAATATTCATCCGGGGTCAATCCTTATTAGTACAGAATTCTTGAAGGTGTATGGTTGGATCGCATGATTGTAGATAACATCAGCCGTATATTCATGTGGTACTACATATATATTGGTTGCGTTCATCACCTTGCTCCGGTTGTAAGTTTAATGGTAAGACTAGAGTAACTTTCTCAGTATTTCATTGGAATACATGTGATCCAACATAGTGTTATGGTACAGTCTGACCAAGCGTACGTGTTAACATCTCCAAGTTTCATGGTATCCCGTATGTTGTCAATAACAAAAAAGCTGCATTTAATTCGAGGCGAAGAATGGATATCGTTGCTCTTACTGGTGCAACTCGTCTTTTGGACATTTGTGGCAATTTTAAATTGTGAATTTAAATTTAAATGAAAGCCTTGTATATATAGGGACAGTTATGCTGTTGTATTTGTGTATATGGCCAGGGTGTTGCAAAAACTCAACACGGAGCGGCGCGATGATCAGAAAAAGGGAGTACAGAGAAAAAGATTAAGGGAAACGAGGTACACACAAGACGCAAAATTTAATAAAATCTATATATGGGGCATTCCATGCCAACTCACCCTACCGATGGATTTTGCATCTCCGATTTCGCTAAAATTTGGGCATTTTTTTTCTATTCCTCAAAAAAGGTTTTTTATGATTTTTTTCAAATTTTTTCATCCAGCCAATCGGGAGGTATGAATTTTGGAAGATTTCAAGGATTTTTTTTTTAAATAGTCATAACTTGGTGGAAAATTGTCCGATTTGGGTCTTTTTTTTTTTAAATTCGTGTTTTTTGATGAATTTTTCTGAAAAATTTATGCAAAAAATTATTCGTTATGAATTTGATTGTTTTTTTTTTATTTTAAAGTTAAAACAGGGATTTCAAGATTGTTTGTATACTTCGATTTTTTTTTTTAAATTTTCAAAAATATTACTTTCCAAAACACAAATTTTAAGCCTAGTCTCGTAATGGGATAATGTTGGGTTCTAATTTTTTTTAAATTTTTAAATTAATTAATTTTTTTTTTCATTCAATTATATAAGCTGATTGTTTTTTCTTAGAGCAAGTTACATAAAATAAAAAATTAATATTTTGTAACGTTATACCATAACGTAACGAAATAATATTTTGGTACAATACCGGAAAACGGAACGATACCAAAATTTTTAATTGGAGAGTAACGAAACCTATAACGTTATACATTTTTTTTCCGTTTCGCAACACTGTTAATTTTTAAATTAATCAATTTTTTTGTTTTGTGTTTCATTTATTGTTTTGACTTTGTAGAATATTTTATTTGTTAATATAGGGTTTTCCAATCAGAGGTTTCATTTTGATATGTTTTTTGCAAAATTGCGATTGTTTCGTTGCTTGTGTGACACGTAGTGCCGTCTTGCTGAAAATAAACGTCGTTCACATCAATATCTCCAATATCTTATAATTAAATCATTAATCATAGCTCGGTAGCGCAATCCATTCACCATAACAGTTGCACCAGCCTCATTTTCGAAAAAGTAAGGTCCAATCACACTGCCAGCCCAAAAATCGCACCAAACAGTGACACGTTGAGGATGGAGAGGCTCTTCAACAATCATTCTTGGATTTTCTTAGCCCCAAATGCGACAATTCTGCTTATTAACGTAGCCTCCGAGGTGAAAATGGGCCTCATCACTGAAGATG
Source organism: Tipula vernalis (assembly GCA_958295665.1). Lineage (NCBI taxonomy): Eukaryota > Metazoa > Arthropoda > Insecta > Diptera > Tipulidae > Tipula > Tipula vernalis. Next base: position 64,459,774 of record OY282560.1, on the reverse strand, counting down.
GTTTTTCAGATTTTTCATTTAGTGAATTTTAATAATTTCATTGCGTTGTTGAAGCGTGTATCGTACCATTTTTAGTAATGGCGTAGTTTTTACTTGTCAAATGTCAAAAGATGACAGCTTCAGAATTGACAGCTGCCCAAAAAGCAGGCTATTCAAACGGAAACCTCTTATTGGAAAATCCTATACAACATAATGTCAACTTTCAAACAATTCAATGTGTGCTGTAATCCATTTAATTTAAATAGTCACGTAGTAAAGAAGTCTTTGAGGTTAGCGTCTATTCATATACAATCGAAGTTCAATATCGGTAGTACCGATTATCTATGTACAGCTTGTCGGAAAAAATTGTATCTCATTTTAAAACAAGAAGAAAAAGAAGAAATAGAAGACGAAGAAACAATATCTGTAAGTAGTAGTAATGATGCTACTTCTGATATTGAGGAGATAGATGCTGTTGGAGAACTTCTCGACCGAAACTTATCAGGTATAATTTTAAAAATAATTTTTGTGCTTATCAATTAACTTTATAAACTATCGATTTGGTATTTTTTGAAATAATATTTGCACTGCTTATTTTTGTAGGAATAGATTCATTATCCGGTCAATCTACATCATTGAGTAGTAGTCATTCTTTACTGAGTATCAATACACAATTGCCTGTCATCGATGCCTTAAAATTTTTAAATCAGTCTCCTATCGCTCAAAGAAAATTAACTAACCATAAATATTTAGAAAAAAAAATTATTGACGTAAACACGCATTTGTCAACTGCTTTTGGCTTAGAGAAAAAAACTGATGATCAAATACTCGCGCAAGAATTTTTAGACACAATTGAAACCTTAAAAAAAAAAATTTCATGATAAAGATAATACTAAAAAAGAACAAATTCAAATTCTCACTTTAATACCACCAGATTGGAGTGTTTATAAAGTTTGCGATATAATGGAAACAAGAAAAGATATTGTCAAAGTTTCAAAGTCTTTGAGAGAACGACGTGGAATATTATCATTACCAGATTCAAAACCAGGTAAATCAAATTTAATTTGATATGTAAATCTTCTTTCTAACTAATTCTATTTCTGGATTTAAACATTTATTTCTAGGCCGACCTTTATCTGAAGATGTTAAATCAAAGGTATTGAAGTTCTATGTTGATGATGAAACGAGTATTAATATGCGGGGTATGAAAGATTTCGTGTCTGTTAGAAACAATGAAGGCGTACGTGAGTACATTCAAAAAAGGCTTATTTTATTAAATTTAAAAGAGTTATATGAGCTATTTAAATTGGAGTATCCTGGATGTAAAGTTGGATTTTCTATATTTGCTTCATTACGACCTAAGTATTGTGTACTAGCAGGATCCAGTGGTACACATACTGTGTGTGTATGTTCAATCCACCAGAACATAAAGCTCATGATAGTAGGTTAGTATGAAATTCAAATTTTGCTTTATGATTATTATTTTCCCTAAATTATGCGTTTAATTCCATGTTTTTTTAAAAATTATTTTCAGGTTCTAATTTACGAAGATTGACAAGTGATCTTCCGATACCTGTAATTGAATATAGTGATTGTTTAAAAATGATTGTTTGTCAGAATCCATCGTCAGCGTGCTATTTTGGCGAGTGTAAAAATTGTCCAGGAATCGATGTACTCGAAAATTTTCTGAACGAGATTTTTGAAGAAAATGATATCGATGAGTTGACGTATCAATATTGGATTTCAAAGCCACGGACAACCCTTGAAACTTTAACGGTAGTTTCATCAGAATTCATCAGTGACTTTTGTGAAAAAATTACAGAACTTTTGCCTTATGCTTTTATTGCAAAATCGCAAGCAATATTCATGAAATCTCTTAAAGAGTCTCTCGGAACCGATGAATGTCTTGTAGTTTGTGATTTTGCCGAGAACTACAAATTTGTTATCCAAAATGCAGTACCAGGATTCCACTGGAATAATGATCAATCGACAATATTTCCAGTGGTTATTTATTTCAAGAATAGTAACGAATTATTGCACAGAAGTTTAGTGATCATATCGGACTGTAACATACATGACTCGACTGCAGTTAACGTCTTTTTGACAATCGTTACTGATTTTTTAAAGTCCTTGACCGATACTGCTAAAAAGATCTACTACTTTTCTGATGGAGCTCCGCAACAATTTAAAAACTACAAAAACTTTGTTAATTTATATTATCACAAAGAAGATTTTGGAATAAATGCTGAATGGCATTTCTTTGCCAGTTACCATGGCAAAGGACCTTGTGACGGTGTAGGAGGAACACTAAAAAGAGCTGCAGCAAGAGCTAGTCTTCAATTACCATTTGATAAACAAATTTCTAACGCACAAGAATTGTATCAATGGGCTGTTCAACCTAACAACTTGTCAAAAATTGAAGTAAAATATTCAACTACTGCAGATTATGAAAAAGCAACAGAGACTTTAAATATACGTTATTCTAAAACTAAAACTATCACAGGTACACAAAAGTATCATTGCGTTATGCCAAATACAGATGAATCTCTTACAATGAAACTGATTTCTAGCTCAATTCAGACTTATTCTTGTAAAATATTTAAGCGCCAAAAAAAATTAAAAAAAAACCTTGTAAAAGTTATAAATAAAATTTAACCTAGAAATTTAAATTTTGACTTTAATTGTTTATTATCATGATAAATAATATTTTTTCAAATTTCATCTCATAAAACCGCCAATAATACATAAATATTAAAAAAAAAAATTAATTAATTTAAAAATTAAAAAAAAATTAGAACCCATCATTATCCCATTACGAGACTAGGCTTAAAATTTGTGTTTTGGAAAGTAATATTTTTGAAAATTTAAAAAAAAAAAATCGAAGTATACAAACAATCTTAAAATCCCTGTTTTAACTTTAAAATAAAAAAAAAAACAATCAAATTCATAATGAATAATTTTTTGCATAAATTTTTCAGAAAAATTCACCAAAAAACACAAATTTAAAAAAAAGACCCAAATCGGACAATTTTCCACCAAGTTATGACTATTTAAAAAAAAAAAATCCTTGAAATCTTCCAAAATTCATACCTCCCGATTGGCTGGATGAAAAAATTTGAAAAAAATCATAAAAAACCTTTTTTGAGGAATAGAAAAAAAATGCCCAAATTTTAGCGAAATCGGAGATGCAAAATCCATCGGTAGGGTGAGTTGGCATGGAATGCCTCATATATAAAAATGGTGTAAAAAATGTATGTGCGCACATCAGTTGAGAACGGCTGAACCGATTTGGCTCAATCTTTTTCTATTTTGTTTGAAATTGCCAGGAGATGCTTCTTACGCAAGAAAATTTTGGGAAAATCCTTCGGAAAAGTCGGAAAATTCTGAAAATCGAAAAATTATGTTTTTGTACGGGATTTGGCGCGTATCCAAACCAGATGGTCTTTTAGAAGAGAAAACTTTTTGAGTAATCCTTCTTATTTTAATACAATCAAATCATACTAAAATCATACATACTTTATCTTTTGGAAAAGAACGAAAAGATTGAATGTAAATCAACTAGGCGTTGTGCAATTTGTCTTTTTCATTGCCATTTTCGGTTGTGTGAACGTTATTTTTCTTACCATTATTACAATCATACGAAGTTCGGAGTGATTTTTACGATTTCACTAATTTTCTCCAGAAATTTATTGGTGCATGACAACTGAGGTTATCAAATTGGATTGCGGGATTCAAATTGATTCGATCAGTAAGTTCATTTTTGTGGATTAATGACTTCAAAGTAAATTAGTCAAATGAATCATTGTACTTTTTAGGAATTGATTTTTGAATAAAATGCCGGCTGTCAGACGATCGATAATAGGACGCAGAGAATGCACGGTGTCCATGAAAATGAAACGCTAGAGCAACACGTAGAATTAAATGAACACAGACGTGCTCATATAGGACAAGTTCGCACTGCACGGACACCAGGTCAGGTTCGACGAAACGTAACTCAACGAAGAAGTGCGGTGAACGTCGACTTGAATCGCTCTGCTTTCAATTATGATTCTACAATCGCCTACAAAGACCTTCGCTGCGTTGATATTGGCGCATTGTCTGCTGTGTGCCGACATTGCTAAGCATTGAAGTTCCAAGCAGAAACGCCAGGGCTATGTTGTGCTGATGGCAAAGTTAAATTGCCGGTTTTGACTTCGCCACTGGAGCCATTGCGTACTTATCTCTATGGAGATACAACGCTATCCAGACATTTTCTGAAACACACACAACAGTACAATCAATGCTTTAACATGACGTCATTTGGGACCGATGCTGTTGTCCGTCAACCCGGTTATAACCCCACCTATAAGGTAATGAGGTCACCACGTGTTAATCATTTCGATAATGTTGAACGATTGTACTAATCATATTCAAAATTGCCCTTTATTTTAAAGATTCTAGGTCAAATTTATCATCGAAGCGGAGCGTTGATGCCACCAGCGAATGAAGAACCCAAGTTCCTTCAAATTTATTTCGTTGGAAATTCCAAATTTGAAGTCGGTTATCGTCTTGCGCTTTTCAATGCGTCAAAACGAGAGATAATCGGAGAACTTCAATGCCTTCTGCATGAACACAATGCGCTGGTTCGTTTATTTAAAACTGCTTTGGAGACAATGACTTCCGATAATCACAAAATAATCATCAGAGTAGACAAAAGACCAACCAGAGGCCATGTACGTCAGTACAATGCTCCCACTATCGACGAAGTCGCAGTTGTGATTGTTGGCGAAAATGTGGAATCGCGTGATATTGTGATTAAGCGGCGTGATGACGGACAAGTACAGCGCGTATACGAAACACATCGATCATATGATGCACTTCAATATCCATTGATGTTTTGTCATGGAGAGGATGGCTACCACACCAAGAAGGTCAGTTCCATGAATTTTTATACCTATCGGTTGATGATGCGACAAGGCGTGGACAATAATCTTTTGAGATATCGTCGATTGTTCCAACAGTATTGCGTCGATATGTATGTTAACATCGAAACGGAACGTTTAAATTTCATCCGCTTCAATCAATCTAAACTACGTTCCGAGCAGTACATTCATTTGCGCGATGCCATCGTTTCGGATGGAGATGCAAATAACGTCGGTCAATTGACTATTCTCCCAGCGGCATATGTTGGCAGCCCACGGCATATGCATGAATATGCGCAGGATGCTATGACGTATGTGCGGTATTACGGGCGGCCAGATTTGTTCATCACGTTCACTTGCAATCCGAAATGGCCTGAAATTACCTGTAATCTACTGTCAGGACAAACTACCAGCGATCGTCACGACATCACCGCACGTGTGTTCAAGCAAAAACTGAGGACGCTAATGGACTTCATCGTTAAGCAAATGGTTTTCGGACAGCCACGTTGTTGGATGTACTCAGTAGAGTGGCAAAAGCGTGGATTACCACATGCACACATTCTGCTGTGGTTAATTGAGAAAATCAGACGAGATCAAATCGATTCAATTATCAGCGCCGAAATACCAGATCCAGAAGCCGACCCGTGCGGAGGTCACAATCCAGATTCACCGTGTATGGCCGCTGGGAAATGCACAAAACAATATCCGCGACCATTGCTGGCATACACAATTAGTGGAAACGACGGTTATCCATTATATCGGCGTCGTTCCCCCAAAACATTCGCAACACACTGCAATGTTGAGTACTGTAACTCCATTAAGTACATTAAATATATCTGCAAATACGTGAACAAAGGTAGCGACCTGGCAGTGTTCGGTATTGGTGCTCCGGGTGCAAATGACGAAGTGTCAAGATTCCAATTGGGCCGTAATGTCAATTGCAATGAAGCGATTTGGCGTATTTTCTCATTTGCAATACACGAACGTCATCCCACTGTTCAACATTTGTGGGTGCACTTGGAGAATGGGCACCGTGTCTATTTCACGGAAGCTAATGCAGCACAACGAGCAGAACAGCCACCAGCTACAACACTTACGAATTTTTTCGAAATTTGCCAAAGCGATCCGTTCGCACGAACATTGCTTTACTGGGAAATGCCACGCTATTATACTTGGAATCAGTCGACGAAGAAGTTTCAACGACGAAAAAAAGGTCAACCTGTTTCAGGATACGTCGGTGTGTATTCGACTGATGCGCTTGGCCGTGTATATACCGTTCATCCACGACAAGACGAATGTTTCTATCTTCGTTTGCTTTTGTTCTATGTTCGTGGTCCAACTTCGTTCGAATCGCTTCGTACTATAAATGAAGTGTTGTGCGCCACTTATCGAGAGGCTTGCCAACGTCTGAATTTGCTGGAAAACGACTCACACTGGGATTCATCACTCGCCGATGCCACTGTTTCTGCGCCCGCAAATCAAATTCGTACATTGTTCGCGATCATCATAGCGACATGTCATCCATTGAACGCATTGGAATTGTGGAACAAATTCAAGGACGAAATGGCTGACGATATTTTGCATCAAATTCGCACTGCAACATCGAATTATGATCTTGAAATGAACGACGAGATACGCAACGAAGCTTTGATCATGATCGAAGACATGTGCGTGCTTATATGTGGCAGCCATTTGTCAAAATTGGGCATGCCAGCACCAATTCGGCCGATGCACGATGCATTTAATCAAAATTGCAACGAGAGCAAGTGTACGATCTAGATTCAATGAGCCAAATAGTAAGAACGAATGTCCCGCTTTTGAATGCACAGCAAAATAACGTGTACGACGCATTGATGACGGCAGTTGACGAAGGAAACGGCGGAATATTCTTCCTCGATGCTCCCGGTGGAACAGGCAAAACATTCCTGATTTCATTGCTTTTGGCCACAATTTGCTCGAGATTTCAAATAGCGTTAGCTGTTGCATCATCGGGAATTGCAGCTACATTGCTGGACGGCGGCCGAACAGCACATTCTGCATTGAAGTTGCCGATGAATATCCACACGAATGATAAGCCAGTGTGCTCAATTGCCAAGAACTCGGCGATGGCGAAGGTATTGCAAGAATGCAAAATCATCATCTGGGACGAGTGCACACACAAGACGTAACAAGACACAAGACGTTTTGGTGGAGCGATGATTCTGTTGGCCGGCGATTTTCGTCAAACGTTACCTGTCATTCCAAAATCGACAGCTGCAGATGAACTCAACGCAAGTCTCAAATCGTCGAGTTTGTGACGCTATGTGAAGAAGTTGCAGTTGACCACGAACATGAGAGTCGCGTTACAGAACGACTCATCAACTACTGATTTTTCTAAACAACTGTTGGCGCTTGGCAACGGTCAAATTCCTGTTGATGTTTCGACCGGATTTATTTCATTTCCCTCCAATTTTTGCATGTTTACGACGTCGAAGGAAGAGCTTATCACGAAAGTGTTTCCGGACATCCGCCAAAATTATGTGAACCACGATTGGCTCAGCGAACGAACAATTTTGGCAGCAAAGAACAAGGATGTAGACAGTCTGAATTACTTGATTCAAAACCAAATTGCTGGGGAAACCCATTGTTACAAATCCGTTGACTGTGTGACCAATCAAGACGAGGCAACCAATTATCCGACCGAGTTTTTGAATGCACTTGATTTGCCAGGAATACCACCGCATAACTTGATGCTCTCAAGGTTGGATCTGTAAAAATCATGCTGCGCAATCTGAACCATCCCAAATTGTGTAACGGAACGCGATTGAGTATGAAGAAACTGATGAACAACGTGATTCAAGCGACGATCATCAAGGGCAAATTCAAAGGAGAAGATGTTCTAATTCCGAGAATTCCTATGATTCCAACTGACACACCGTTCGACTTCAAGCGCATTCAGTTCCCCGTTCGTTTGGCGTTTGCTATATGACGATTAACAAATCGCAAGGTCAATCGTTGGAAGTGTGCGGAATAAATCTAGAATTTCCGTGTTTTCCTCATGCGGTCAGCTGTACATCGCGTGTTCGAGAGTTGGCAAACCATCATCGTTGTTCATTTATGCGCCGGAGAACAGAACGAGAAATATTGTTTACCACAATGCATTATATTGATTTGCGTCTGTATTCGATTTAATTCCACTCGAATAAAATATATTGAATTCTTTTGAATTCCAACTGACTCCAATTCATTTCCACAATGAGAGAAAAAATCCAAAACACAACTCAATTTTCGAAAGACGCCTGAGTTTGAATCGACATTTCATTCACTTTTCAATACATTAGTGTTGAATTCGATGAAAATGGAATGGAATGTCCACTCAACTCAATCATCTATTGAGAATAGAGTTGAGTTGTTTGATTTTTTCTATCATCAAAATTAATTTTCGTGAAGGACAAAAGTATTTGCTCGAAACGAAGTAATTTGAGGCGGGACGAAGTTCGCCGGGTCAGCTAGTGAAATATAAAATAATTGTGACCATCGGAGTTTGATTTATCGAAGTTTGGTTGTGCGGACATAGTGGAAGACTGGTTGGCGAATATTGTTGATAATTTTGGTGCAACAAATGTCAGAAGTGGGATAAATAACCTGTGCGCGAGTTGAATCCTGTTTGGTTAGCGGATAAATAATTTCTTTTGGTGTGGTTACGCATGGTTTTCGGATCTTGAAAACAGTAAACATGGTGCCATAGGCGAAATTAGTGCGAATAACTTAAATATGGGAAATAAGGAACTCGAGGATTCTGACCATGACATCAGTTATAATGGGCGACAACGATATGAGGGTATGCGATATTTCCCGAATATTGCAGAAAATCTGCCGAAATATGACCCAGTAGAAGGGACAATTGATATGGAAGACTATGTGGAACACATGGAGAATAATGGAATATTGTACAATTGGGATGAAATCGCGTTGATTCATTTTACCCTCAGTGGCCTTCGGGGTAATGCAAAATTGTGGAAAAACAGTGCGGCCAAAGAACAACGAGATTGGCTAGGATGGAAAATATTGTTAATTAAAAATTTTCCAGGCAGTGAAATTGATTTGGTTATGGAAGCTCAAAATTACAATCGGAGTCCAACCCAAAACATAACCGATTACTACTACAAAAAACTATCATTGGTGTTTAAATCCGGTTTTCCGGATCATACACATGTTTCTTGGATAGTGCGAGGTTTGAACAGCATTGACCAACCTCAAAATATAGCAGTCCGCCAGAGTTATTACAATATTTAGTGTCCGCAAGCAGTTTTCTTGACAAGAAACCCGAACGGAAAAATGTTAAGAATTTGCAAGTTACAAGAACAAATGGCAATAAGTCAGTCGATATTAAGTGTTTTAAATGTAAGGCAAAAGGGCACTACGCATCAAAGTGTCCAAACGTAAAACGAGGCGCCTGCTTCATTTGTCAATCGAGCGAGCACATCGCCAGTAACTGTCCTGGAAGGCGAGAACAATCAGGACAAAAACCAAATAATGCAGCAACCACGTCCAAATCTGGTGCTGTGATTCACGTCAATAACAAGCACGATACCAATACGCACGCAAAGTATTTTAAAGGCGGATTGCTGGACGGGCATCTTGTTCGATACTATGTTGGTACTTGGGCAGTGGTTACACATTGTTAAGACAAACATTTGCTGATCATTTGCAAATAAGGTACGATTCACCGGACGTTAAAGAAGTTAAAGGATATGGAGGAGGATATGTGAAGGTTGTGCCAAGTGTTCACTAGAAATAGATGACGTTTGCTTAGAGAATGTTGATATTTATATCGTGCCGGATAAAGTACAATCAATTGATTTGTTGGTCGGACACCAATTCACCGAGAGAAGTAATATCCGAATTATTAGTGATAACAGTGGTCTAACGATTTCGAAAATAGACAATGATCTCGTAGCACCAACGGTAAAGGGTACTGTGTGGGCGAAGAACGCAACAGTAATACCAAAGAATTTTGTTGCACATGTTGCAATAAACTGCCAACTGAAAAATGAGGAAGTTTACATTGAAGGCAGTGTTAGGAAAAGTGGCGAAGTAATTCCTCGCTGTTTGGTGCGAACAAACGAAAATGGCGATGCGATGTTACCAATTTTGAATTTATCAGAGGGTGAAATACGACTGAAAGAAAACGAATTAATCGCAAGGGGAGAATCATACAGTCCGAGCGAAGAGCAGTTAGGGCCAATTGAGAAGAACGAAGAGCCGATTCAAATGGATGAGATTCAAACGCAATTACAGGGTGCGAACCGAGTTCACGTAATGCTAAATGAGCATAGGAATTTGATCGCGCGTAGTTTCAAAATAGATCTCGTTAGTGATAAGCCAGTATATTATCGACCATATACGCTTGCCTCTATTGAGCGAGAAAAAGTTAAAGAAATCATCGAGGAATTAAAGGAGGCTGATATTATTGAAAACAGCATTTCTCCTTTCGCCAGTCCGACTATACTAGTGCGCAAAAAGAGCGGTGAGATTAGAATGTGCATCGATTATCGGGCATTGAATCGAATATCGAAAAAGGATCATTTTCCTCTCCCACTCATAGATGATCAGCTGGATCGATTGCGTGATCATTGTTATTTCACAAGTTTGGATCTGCATAGTGGGTATTATCAAATCCCCGTCGCAAAGGAAACTCGACCAATCACAGCCATAGTTACGCCGGATAGACATTTCCAATTCCAGCGAATGACGTTTGGCTTTAGTAATAGTCCAGCTGTTTTTCAACGGTTGATTAATCAAATTCTGGGGAATTTCCGATACAGCATCGCAATGGCATACCTAGATGATATCATCATACCGTCTAAATCAGTGGCAGAAGGTTTTACCAATTTAGGGTTCGAGATTTCGTTCAATTCAATAGAACCAGGTACTTCAAAAGTGAAAGCTGTCCAAAGTTTCCCGGCGCCGAAAGATGTACGTGCAGTTAGAAGTGTCTATGGCCTATCAAGTTATTTTCGGCAATTTATTAAAGATTTCGCAATTCTGGCGAGGCCATTATCCGAACTTTTGGGCAAAAATGTACAGTTTGTTTGGGGAAGTGAACAGGAAGCCGCATTCAACACGATTAAACGGGTGTTAACTGAGAAACCAGTGTTAACCATATTTAAACCTGATGCGGAAACGGAAGTGCATACGGATGCAAGTGCTTTGGGCGTTGCCGCTGTTTTATACCAGCGTCAAAAAAGTGGATTCCTAAAGCCTCGAAAGAAGAAAGCCGATACTCCGCTATTGAACTCGAGGCCTACTAGGAAAACAATTTCTGATCAGAACTGACTGTTACAGTCTCAAACTTCTTGCAAACAAGAGGGAAATGAATCCAAGAATCGCTAGATGGTTCCTAAGAATTTTAGAGTTTGATTATAAAATCGAATACGTGCAGGGGAAAATCAATTTAGTAGCTGATGCTCTTAGCAGGAATCCAAGCGATGACCAAGGAGAGCTAGATGTAGATGACAGATTTGTTTTAGGAATAGAAAGTGCAACCAATTGGGTTGCTGCAATGCAACGTGGTGATAAGAACATTATTCGTGACGAACTGAAAAAAGGAAATCCCGAGGTGCATGAACGATTTACGATGTATAAATGCCGAGTATACAAGATCACTAAAGGACGATGGCGATTATATGCTCCGGAAGAGTTAGTTTATGATCTAGTGAGAGATCCACACGAATCCGTTTGACATATGGGAATTGATAAAACACTGCTGAAATTTAAGGAAAATTTCCACTTTCCGAAAATACGGAAAATTGTCACAGAATACACCAACAAGTGCTTGAAATATTTATATTTCAAGAAGCAGACGGGAAAAAAACCAGGATTTTTGCATCCATTAGACAAGTGAGTAGAGGGCCTTTCGTGACCGTTCACCTGGATCACATCGGACCATATCCAACTTCCACCAAAGTGAACAAAAACGTGGCATTAATGATCGACGTGTTCAGTAAATATGTAGTTCTGTATGCCGTCCCCGATGTTGGAGTAGAATCTACACTAGAACTTGTCGAAAATTGTATTTCACATTACGGAAAGCCCGTAAGATTGATAACTGATAGGGGTGCCGCGTTTATTTCGGGGAAGTTTGGTGAGTTTTGCGTAACTCATGATATTGTACAGTCGAAAAATGGTCAAGTGGAACATGTAAATCAAATCATCACAACCAGCTTGGCAATATTATCCAAAGAATAAAATCGGGACTGGGACATCAAATTGGTTGAAGTACAATTTGCCATAAACAACGCAGAGCATCGTATCACAAAAACAACGCCGTCCAGAATAATATTCAGATACGATATGAGACACTTTAAGCAAAATCAACTCATAGATGAAATCATCGTTGCTAATGAAGACAATGGAATTGAACGAAAAGTACAAGACGTGGTAAGTTAGTTGGAGAAAAATAGGGAAGTTATGTCCAAGCAATTTAACAAACATCGTCGAACAGCTCGGAAGCTAAATCCCAAGGACTTGGTAATGGTAAAAAGTGAGCACCTGCGACGGGGGAAGATCGTAAATTGGCTTATCAGTATCGTGGCCCTTATGAGATCGTTAAATATATTGGCAATGATCGTTATTTAGTGCAGGATGTGGAACAGTAGGATTCTTCAAGTTTGATGTGACTGTCCTTAAATGGAAATTTTACTGTATATCGTCCATCAGCATGCCGTTTCGATGTTGTTTGGAATGTCTTTTCAACTTGATTTTCTTCTTCCGTGCGGCTTCTTTCCTCAGGAATGTTGTCAATCTCTACAAACAACTTCAGTTGGTTCCCGATTGATTTTATTGTCACCATTGTTGTTCTTGCTTGGTTGTCCATCTTAATCAGGCTGCCGATTATGATAAATCCGAACTGTGTGTGGCATTGCTTCTCGATGGTTACCCTGGATAATGCTGTTAGCTATTATCAATGGATAGTAATATGCTCCAAGTATGAGATGTCCTAAGCTAAAGTCTCCATCGAATCTTGGCACTAGCTTTATGTTGATTGTGTGTCTACATATTTCTGCCTCATTTCCACCTATGCCTGAAATATTGGCAGCTTTCGAGGATATTAGTGTTGCCTGTGAAACAGAATCAATTATGGCCCTCATTGTGATGAGTTGTCCAGTGGCTGTAGCCACTCTGACTACTGCTGTTTGTAGTAGCACTGGACCTTGTTGGTTAACTATGAAGGTTTTTGTTGCCCCTTTGTTGGTTGAAGCCATGTTGTTACTATGCAGAAGAGTGTGGTGATGACCTTGACATACAATACAACGTATCGTGGATGAGCATGAGTGGATTTTTGATGTACTGTCCTTTGGATGTTGTGTTAAACAACGTACACAAGTAGTTGTTTCGTTAATCAGTTGGTTTCTGTCTAATGTTGACATCAGTTTGAATTGATTGCAGTCCTGCAATTGATGCCTTCCTTGACATCCTTTTACTAGACACTGGCTGTTTACCGTTGCGGCATGTATCCGTTTTATTGGTGTCATCTGTTGTGGTGGTGTATTTGTCACTTTGGTGATACCCATGGCCTCTATGTAGTGATTGAAATCTCCTTTCTAGAAAGTCAAAAAATTCCTTTATTTCTCTTTGTTTTCCTAACGTTGTTTCGTATAGCCTAGTGGATTCAGCGTCTAGATTTTTGCCTAGAATGAACATTACTAGTGCTTCAAATAGAGAGTTTTTCTCTAGCTTGTTAATGTTGTGTAGCATTTCGAATCGATCGAATTGCTTCCGCTTATGCTGTATGTATTGCTGGTAGAGACTACTTATTTGCCAGTAGCCTGGCGTTGTTGTATCTTGCTTGCAGTATTTCTCAGGCTTTCGTATAATTATCACCAGTTGTTGAGAGATGACTAATTAACTGGGCTGCTCCTTTTTGTACACTTGACTTTAACTATGTTATTTTGATTGTATTGGATAGCTGGTTGTTGCTGTGGACGAGTTCTGCGTATTATTTGTATTTGTATTTTGGGTAGGTTTACCCTGGCTTCTCCAGAAAGTATCGTTTTCTCTTACTTCTGGTTGCGCTGCAATCGCAATATTACTGAGTCTACTCTATCCTTGAGAGTCTCCTAGTAGTTATTTTGGAAGCAGGAAGCTGTTTGCTCTTCTTCTTCTGTTTCTAGTAGGATCTCTATGTGAAATGTATCAATTACCCTTATTTCTTGTGATATATTCCATTGGATTGTTGTTGTTGCCCAATGCTTCTTCAATAGAGTTTATTTGTTTGTATATACTCCTCATCAGAACATTTTGCTTCTTGAGCAGCTTCTGGTTGGTGTGTGACAGCCCTTTGTTAAGATTGTCTAGCTGCTGCCGGTTGTCCCTACTTCATGATTGTGTCGGTCTGGTTGGTGGCCCATTATTTGACAGCTCATTAATAGGATCATCGACGTGCTCCAGCTTGTCCATACTGGACAGTGGTGTTGCTATTAACCCATTGTTTAACGGCTCTTTAATGAGAGAGTCGACGTGCTCTAGGTTGTCCATACTGGATGGTGATGTTGTTGTTGGCTTATTGTTTAAGCGACGATGCATCTCGGCAAGTAGTTTGCTGTTTGTTTCGGTAACCGTTTTTCTTGTTGCTCTTTATGGATGATCCTCTTTTATTTGATGAACCATCGCTATTATATTGTCATCCATAGCAAGATAGTCGGAGTATAGCTTCCTTTGCTTTCCAGATAGAGTTTTGTCTTAAAAGACTTACAAATGAGCCTTCGAGAGCCTGTACTCTTAGAAAACTACAATCAAAACTTATGCTCGAGACTTAATTCTTGTTTTGCAGAAAGTTTGAACCAGATATTTAATCTAATTTCTCATAAAAATTTGGGTCTCCAAAACTATAATTCGAATACTTTACAAGGTCAAGATTTGCTGGGTTGTAATAACATACATTTAGCGATACCCAGGAACAACGACGTGGACGTAGCAGGCTTATGTTCCCTTTGGGAAACTTTACGACTTTGTAAGTTGCCATTTCATGTGTTTTCAGTTTTAGAGTGATGACGCGTTCGTTTATTTTTAAGTAACCTTCGTAGTGCTTTTTTTTTTGTGTTGGTTTGACGTGTCTCTCTGCAAAGACCAACAGCAGTCTGCCAACATATGCCTATCCCAAACACATCCTGTTGGAATCTTTCACCCTACTGTTCACAAAAATCGTCTAAATTTTCAGGGAAGTACTCAGCCATAGATTCATTAGGCATGCCAAATTTTTAAATTTTGTTACCATATTTTCAACTATAATCACCTAATTAGGATCTTTTCTATTTCCTAGAAGTTCTTTCGTAACTACTCTAAATCTTTGCCAAGCTGTTTCTTCCATCTTAGTCATTCCTTTTTGGAATTCATTGTCTTTCAGAAGTTCTCTAATTTGTGTTCCATCAAACACACCATCTCTATTTATGATATTTTTAGATGCTGGAGTTAAATTTTTTTTTAGTCGGCAATCTCCACATATTTTCCACTTGTGTTTAGCGTAATCTAATTGTTCGAGTAGGAATCAACGGTTGTAGCACTTCTCATTTAATACAATCGAATGACCAACAGGTAGCGGAGCAAGCACATAATGAATAAACACCAGTCATTAGCTTCATAAGAAACATTATACTTATGTATTAGTCCTTCTATATTGTTACAGTAAACTAAGTGTTTTACGTCTGTAAAATATTTTCTAAATTGGATACCTCTTTCGCAATAAAAAGTTATACGAGTTCCTGGAGCTAGGCAATTTTTCTCTTTTAATCTTGACGCCATTAGTTTAGAAATTTTTTTTGAAAGTCCAGCATCTCGGAACAAGTCATTAAGCTGTTCTTGAGAGAACCCATTGGGATTTTTAATATTATCGTCTTCTGATTCTTCTGATGTTTGTTACTCTCAGCTTCAAGAATGGTAGGACAAGTCACAGATTCAACAGTTGTATAAGAAGTCCATTTCTTTTGTTTATTAAGTTGCAAGGAGCATCTTAAGCATATCGTTTTTGAAGTCCAATGATTAATCATTTCACTTGTTTCTATACCAAAAAGTCCTGGTATCTACTTTTACGTACATCTGAGAATATCTTTCTAAGTTTATTCAAAACATATTCTCCACAAACAACGCAGAAAGAGTCTACGCAATTATTGCACGATGTCTTTCTTGTACCATTGTAATCTTCAAAGGCTAAGTTACCCACCGATCTGCATCGTACTTTTCCGTGTGCCGACCATGACGGCATTAGCGCCATGAATCAGGGACTTTGCCGGATCGTGGAACAACTACGTTGCTCACCGTCACCGCGTAGAGGTGCCCTGGATGCTGACACACACGGTAAAACTGTCAGGCTCAGAACCCAAGTCTTACGTGCAAGTACATTTAGTATTGCATTTTATGGTTATAGAGTTGTGCGTTTATAGGGTTACAAGTTGAAAGGTGACGGACTTATAGAGATGTGGTATCGTGGAGTTTTATCTGTCCACCTCAAAGTATTTTTTTGTCACATTTAACGAGTTGTGGGGTTTTGGGTTTATAGGGTTATGAGGTTTTGGATTACGGGGGTTATAGGATGTTGGGGTTTTGCGTGTAATTTGTTTTGTAGTTTATTAGGATGTGAGATTTATGAGTTTTGAGGTTAAAGATTTTGAGGTTATCGGTTTTATGGCTATAGGTTATCAATCTCAAGGTTATTGAGCTATGAAGGTATACCATTGGGGTTATAAGGTTTATTGGGTTTAATAGTAAAAAACGCTGACGTGATGGGGCAAAACAGGTTTCGGGTTCGGTTTCAGCGACCGAAAAAACATATAAACCACTTAGTCTGATTTAAGGAACCCTCCAATCATTTTTTTTTTGTGGTCCTGTATTATTTTTTGTTTTTTATAAATAGTTTTAATTCTCAGTGGGTTTTGAATGAAGCGCAAAAAATGTGCTAATATGAAAAAAATGTATGAGATGCAAATTATGTGAGTAGTTAGTTAGTTAGTTTGGGCGGAGAATAATTTGTAATATCGCTTTATTGCAACAGACACAAGTGTTGAATTTTCAAAATTTTGTAGAGTAATCGAAGTAATTTGTGAAACGGGTAATTTCCAGCAGAATTGGAACTAATCGTATCGACTCAAACTACTTTCAAGTTGTTAAAAAATACATATCCGACCTACTATTAAACATACTTCTTGAAATTTTGTAGCTTTGCGGAGAAACAATCTTTAGAAAGAATCTTTAGTTGAACGAGCATTATTTGGTTGTTAAGCGGGAGAAGGAGGGACAGGCAGATATGTTAGCAACTCACCCAGAGAATTAGATTAGAGATATATAAAACAATGAGAGATACATCGAAGGGAAAACATAGGTGATCAGAACTTCGGTCTTGATTAATTCAACTCCCAAATCAATCCCGAATTGAACATCTTAAGTCAATCTTCAGTTTAACTTCCAACTCAATTTACAACTCAACCTCTATCTCAATCGCAACGTAATCCTAAACGCAATCACCAAATTAACGGCCAACCCAACCATCTATTAAATCACCAAATCAACCCTTAAATAATTCCCCAACCGAACAACTCACACACCAATGCAAGCTAAGCTCGACCCAAATCTCACCCCTCTGCTCAACTCTACACTTATTTTCCAACCCAATCCCAAAACTAATCCGATTCGAAAGCTACATGCGTGTACGGACTAAACTCAATATAACTTCGCAATAAACCCTAAACTCGGTCTCAAATTATTCTCTAACCGAATTCTCTTTCAAATCCAACTCAATTTCAACTCAAACCCTACTTACCATCATACAGACATACGTACGTTAAACAATCATTCCAATATACCATTATTCTATTATACCATCATGCCATCATGATTCTTTACCATTAAACCATTATATAATCGTTCGATTGTACCATAGTGACGTCGAACCATCCCACCGGCACACCATCATGTACATTTTACCACCAATACACCACACCTTCATAGCATCATACCATGATATCATCATAAAATCGTAACATCTTAACCATCATAACGTCCCTATAATCATACCATCATATAATAATATCATCATACTGTGGCCATGATATCAGCATAACATCCAACCGTCATACCATTATACCGTCATACCATCAAACCTCATACCATCACACCGTCATTCTAGAATAAATGCCGTCATTCCAGCGTACGGTGTATCATTTATATAATCATACCATCATACCATCACACAATAATATCAATCCATTATACCACTATTTCATCATAAATAATATTGCACAATCTTACTATCATATACCAACATACCATCATACCATTATACCTTCAGATTGATCCTTTTACACCTCAAACTTAAATTTACACATTTCAAATTGGACCTTTTACGCTTGGCGTAGGACGCTTGGCTATTTCTTAACTGATTATGATAAAAATGTATATGTCCGTTAGAAAGGGGATATGGCCAGTAAGAATATAACTTAGCTATTAACCGATTATGATGAATTTTGACGTTTCCAACGAATAGAAGGAAACGTGACCCAAAAATTATTTTTACACGACATTTCTGTGAATCATGCAGCTGTTGAGGTTTCTTTAAGACAGCCTAAACATACTGTATTTCAATTGCTAAACGATCAAGATTATCTCCGTAACAATATTCAAGTTCCATTAGAAACTTTTCTTGCATATCGGTAGTGCAGGGTTTCGGTATTAGAAATATTATTTTGTGCTCGGTTAAGGAATAGCAAAGTTCTATCCTAACTGACCATATTCCAGAATTGCATCTAAAAATAATTTTAGAATCCCATTTCCAATGTACATGTCAAATTACATCATAATCGGTTGAGAAATAGGCAAGTTCCCTCGTACTTGGCCATATTCCAGAAGTTCAATCTTAAAATCATTTTAGAATCTCATTTCCAAAGCGGATGTCAAATTTGACTAAAATCCGTTAAGAAATAGATAAGTTACGTCCTAAATGTCCATTCATATAATTTGCTAAAGGTTTAATTTGAAATTTTAAAGGTACAATTTGAGGTTTGAGATATTAACAGTGATTCTTAAGTCTTAAATAATATGTGTATACAGTTTGTTTCAAATCGGTCAAGGCGTGTGGATTTGTTTAAATATGATACACATATGGTATACATATATACAAACACTAACTTATATAGATTGCTCAACTGCTTACTAAACACTAATCCAACTTCAATTCGACCCTCAACCCAAACGCAAACTCTCTTTTAATTCAATCCTCAAACCTTTAACAATCAACTCACTTCAAACTCAACTTCACCTCAACCCGCAAATTGAAATGAAATGGATGTCGCACGTACATAAGTTGCCAGCTCATGATAGAAATTCCATATTGTTATTCGATGAACTAAAAATTCGTAGAGTTTTGGTGTACATGATCCTAATAACAAGATCCAAAGTTTTGAAAATTTGGATGTCCTTGGACGAACATCAAAAGCAACAAACTATGTATTGGTGTTTAGTTTCGTATTATTCAAGTGAAAAATCAGTGACTGGAAATACACTTGAACCACTCATTCTACAAAATATAAAGATGGCTCATCAAATACGAGTAGGATTAACAATTAGAGCTACAATATGGTACCAGGGTTCGGGTAATAGAACGTTATGTAGGGGCTTGGATGAACAACAACAAATACTCATCATACTGTTGATGGTAAAAAAAATTACATGAACAGTTGGACGAGTAAAATACACCGTGTAATTTACACAGTTTTTTACATGTAAAAAATGTGTAATTTACATAAGGCCATTTTTCAAAATCATTAATTGTATTTATCATCAGTGTGTTGAATTTATTTCTTTAAATTTTCAGTTTCTTGCCATAATAAATCTTTTGTGAGGCACAACGTTTAAATTTAGAAATATGTCTATGGTTTAAGCTATCAGGGTACATGGTACCTCTTATTTAGTCAGAAGAAGTGTAAATTTCATTGTAGTGAAATCGTTATTCACTCAAGCCAATTGTGCCAAGTTACATTCAAATCAAATAAGTAGCATGAATAGGATAGTTTGATATTTTCATTGAAATCTAACCTTAGTCGCAAGAAATTTAACAATCACCCACAATAACGGTGGTATGAATTAGGGTTGTTTCGTTGCATAAAGCTTCTTATAAAGGAAATTTTGATCGCTCTGGAATTGGAACATCTGCTGGATATTATAAAAATTTTGATCAATAGAAAATCCGAAAAGAAGTTTACAACGAACAAATTCTTTAATAGTCTAGTAAATAAGATTTGTTTATTGCGCGGCAAAGAAAGAGCTATATACAATTAGACTGTTCTGGTGAGTTGTGCCTGAGTGATGTAGCTCGGAACAATCTAATCGATGCTGATATGGTCACATCAGGTGGAAAAGTTAGTAGGGAAGTGGTAAAAAAATTATTTAAAATTGAGCAATCAAATAACACAAAACTTTGTCCAAAGCTGTCAGCAGCTCACATGTTCCCAAATAATTTTGAGAGAATGCGAACACGACCGGCTACAGAAGTGTTTAGCAGAGCAGTTGCAGCCACATTACCAACTGCAAATAATATGGATGCTTTTCCAAAAGCAATAAAAGCAATAGTTTTTGCCGTCAGCAGTGATGACGTCTTTAAAAATTTTAAAAAAAAAATATGGGAGGTTACTCGAGTTTCAAAGTAACCGGCTAGTCGAGTATTGTTTATTTGAATATCGGGGTTATCCGGATACTAGAAAAATGCATAAATATGTTTGAGATCATCTAAAAAAAAATCTTAGAGCATAATGCATCACAACTGACGAAATTTAAAATCCCTAAACTGACGGTTTCAATGATTTATACTGGGCAATTGCATTCCGTTCAATATCATTACCATGACTGTGCTAAGTCTCTTCCTTAAGGAAATGCAATAGGTTTTTAAATAATTTATCTAGCTGTCGTGTTGCCCATGTCTTTGGATTAATAATTTGCACATAAGTATTACTGTAATGATTGGTTGATAGATTCAATTATCTATAGATAATTGTTATGGTTATTCAGTTTGGAAAATTGGGGAGTGCCTTATTATACATCCGGTGTCGGACAAAACTGAACCCCGAAATAATCTTTATTCGCACTTTGTTAAAAAAATAAGAAATGAAATTCCCATTTTATTTACTTTTGTAAAAGTTTAAAAAGTTTCAAACATCAGCTTTAACATAAAAACAAAATAATCGATATTAGGTTTAAACTTCGAGTCTTTTACTCTATTAGAATATCAATTACTTCCTGGGTATGTCATTTCGAGCCTTCCGAAAATGATTAAAACTTCCAGCAGTTATATAAGCTAATTTTTAGAAGATCTGTAATTTGATAAACTAATCTTCACAGCTTATCTTTGGAGGTATGAAATGTCCAAGCTTCTGTTTTAATTGGCCTTTCTGAGATAAATGGGGATCATCTAAGTCTTCACTCATATCCGTTTTTAGTTTTCCACATTTATTAGGAATCAAATTTGCTGTTCACCGGTTTAAATTTATTACTCGTGACATTAATTTATAAAGAGTTTATGCAACTGGGTCAGTAATTTCATAAAAATCCTATTTATACAAATATAACCGGATTTAATAGCTTAACACACACCTGACGATTGAAGCAAAATTCATTTTGTAACTGTGCTTTAGTTTTGTTGCTTTGAAATTCGAAATTTGTTCTTATGAATGCCACTCTGTGCTTTATTGTACTTATTGGCTTGCGGTGTGGCCTTTGTTTTGTTTAAGCACCTAATATTATTTTCAAGGCAGTACTTGTTAAAGGTATTCGATGTAAATGCCGAAGCTCTTATTGCTAGGCCTACTCCTTCCATCTAGATGACCAATTCGGTTGGCACTTCTTTGAAAAATGTTAAAATGGTGAATGTTGATCCAACGAGGATTGATGTTCTTTTTCGTAGATATGACTTTTAGAGTCTTTAGGTTAAAAAGATTTGTAAATACGGAATTTTTATCGATACGGAAATTTTTATCGATTGTGGTGAATTTCGACTTATTCAATGAAAATGGCTCCAAATATGATTTTTCATAATAATACTGGAATAAAGAAAGCGACTACTCACTCGGTAATTTCTAAGCGATTATGATGAAATTCTTTTACTTAACAAAATTTTTCTTCTTTTAATAGAGCAAATAAAATAATTGGTGAGCGATTTCTATGTTGTGTGAGTATAATTCCCCAAAAAAAAAAAAAAAAAATTAGCTAAGCTCAACAGTTAAATTCCGTAAGTGTTCGTTGAATTACAGTTAAAAATTCTGTAGGTACAAATTTGGCGAGTTTCCATTTTTTTTACTAGTCTAAATTCTACGAGCTTAACTCGCGAAAGCATGAAACCGTTTTCATAAAAACATATTACAGAAATGTTGCGAAGAGTGCTCGATGAAGTTATCCTTCCACTGATTAACAAGCAATTCCGGAAATAAATCCCTATATTGTGAATATAGGATGTAAAGTGTTTTCCAATAAGAGGTTTCATTTTAAATAGCTTGCTTTTTGGACAGCTGTCAATTTTGAAGCTGTCATCTTTTAACATTTGATAAGTAAAAACTACGCCATTATTAAAAATGGTATACGATACACGCTTCAACAACGCATTGAAATTATTAAAATTCACTACAAAAATTGTGAAAATTTTGCAGTCACAGTTCGCAAAACTAAAGCTCTTTTTGGTCGTCGTGAAGCACCTTCTCGGCCGGCAATAGTGAAACTGGTGGAAAAATTTGAGCTGTTGGGACAAGTTAGTGATGTGAAGAATCGAAATCGTGTGCGTCGCTCAAGAAAAACTGAGAATATTGCTGCTGTAGCCCGTAGTGTTGAAGAAAAAAAACCCAGGTTTGTCGATTCCTCGTCGATCTTTGGAATTAGACATTCCACAAACGACATTACACCGTATTTTGCATAAAGGCTTAGGTCTTAAGGCTTTTAAAGTTCAGTTAACACAAGAACTCAAGCCGGTCGATCACCATAAACGTCGTATCTTCGCTGATTGGCTCCTTTAAATGCATTTTCACCTCGGAGGCTACGTTAATAAGCAGAATTGTCGCATTTGGGGCTCAAAAAATCTAAGAATGATTGTTGAAAAGCCTCTCCATCCTTAATGTGTCACTGTTTGGTGCGGTTTTTGGGCTGGCGGTGTGATTGGACCTTAATTTTTAGAAAATGAGGCTGGTGCAACTGTTACGGTGAATGGATTGCGCCGGAATTGGAAGATATTGATGTGGACGACGTTTACTTTCAGCAAGACGGCGCTACGTGCCACACAAGCAACGAAACAATCGCAATTTTGCAGGAAAAGTTTCCTGACCGTGTTATTCCTCGAAGACGATTATTTCTCGATTTAACACCTTTAGACTTTTTTCTTTGGGGCCACGTGAAAGATAAGGTCTATGCCACTGCTCCACAATCGATTCAAGACCTTAAAGATGGAATTCGTAAAGTTATCGAGGATATACAGCCGCAAATGTGCGAATTGGTCATGGAAAATTTCATGAAAAGGATATGGTGCTGCAAGCGCAGCCGTGGTGGCCATCCTTTATAAAGAATAAATGTATCTTTCTTAATATGTTTGTGTTGTTTTGAAAAACAGGGTTGGGCTCTAGCAACAAATTTTGGAAAATGTTCAACTTCATAGAAAACGATGGATGGAAGAGTGCTGCTATGCTAGCCAATTACCATTATCAAATTGAAAATTTTTCGCCAGAACTCAACCCTGTTTTCCGAATAATAAAAATATTTCAAGAACGCTTCATTTGCCTTCTATACATCCTTTACATTCACAACAAGAGGTTTTTGTTAATTGGCACCGAAGATCAGGTGGAATAAGATTTCTCGACGTATTGACAAAATTCAATGCATACAGTTAACTTTCGACGGAATACTATAGACTAAATTTGTAATTTTCGGCTGGAAAATTTCGGCTGACAAAGGGTTTAACATCTATTCCAGTGGGGTCAAACATTTGATGCAATACAGTGATCCATGGATGCAAGTCCAGAAGGTGTGTTTGCAATCATGAAGCATCTAATGATTTATAATATACGAGTAGTCCATTGTCACGACCGACACCAGTGACACTAGTCAAAAGTTTTTTGGCATTCTAAAAGGTACAATGCAGTAAACGCGGTCAAGTCGGACATTTATCAAATCAATATTCGGCGACACCATATAACAAGTTCGAAACAGAACTCTGTTTTCCCGGAAAAATCTTGCAACGACGTAATGGAATTGAGTAACCAAAAAAAAACTTCAAAATATTATGTGTTTAAGTTAGAACCGCAGAGTAATCCTGGACTAAAAAATGATGGGCGAGTTCGGTGTGGCTATTGATTTCATAGGATCAATATAGGCGTTAGGACATAATTTACTGGTCATCGTGACTGATCTATAAAACGCCGTACTGCCCACAACAGATTGGAGTGCAGTACAACAAAATACACACTGTTACCTAAAAGTATTCCAAATTTCACTCAAAAAATGTTTGCCGAATTTTTCAATTCGAACTCAACGAAAATGCAGTAAAGCTATAATTAAAACAAAGAAAATAGTAAATTATTTGGAAAATAGTTTGAGTGGAATTTAATTTAAAATGCGGTATCTTAATTGGTACGGGTCGAGATTAGCAAAATCGCACCCAACTCATGAACACGATAATCTAAATAATTATTCCAAACTGGTTGCACCATATCGATGCGACCCGTGCGAGCCAAACTACAATATTTAAAAACTTAGAACGTTTTTTAATTTCACTCAAAGAATTTTCAGAAATTGTGGCAATCTCAGAGATTTCCGACCGTATGTGTGAGGGATTTCTCTAATCTAAATATACATTCAAAATCACTTCGACTATATCGATGTGACCAATATACAAATAAAGATATAGCAGTGATTAATATTAAATTCCACTCAAACTTTTTCCAAATAATTTTCAACTTTTAAATTTTTACTTTTTTTATGCATTTTCGTTGAGTTGAAATTGAAAAGTTTCCATTTTCTAGTCTTTCAGTAAAAAGTTATTGAGTGAAAATTTAAATATTGTAATTGTAGGGCAAAGTGTATATTTTTTATTTTTGCATAAACTTGTTGATTATCACAAATTGCCAAATATTCAAATTCATTCGATAGAAATAAAGAACACAACGATAGTGACAAGGAAACGAATGGAAAAGACGGTTCGCATTCCATGGGAACAAATAAAGTTGCGTCAACATTGAGCCGATAGTAAATACGATGATCAAGAAGGAAGAAGAGGACATTCCGCCACAATGTATTTCAGTGGATAATGATCAACGTGATCTTCAATAGATATTCGTGAATACGATCCAACATTGTTCAGTAATATTTTTTTCGCGAAACTTATGTTGTGTGCTGATTAAATTCACTAATTTAAATTAATATTTAGTTTAAATTACTTTATAATTTTATCAAATAGAATATTAATATTTATCATTATCACTAAAGTAAAATATAAAATGTATAACTATTAACTTTAAATACATTGTTTAACTACATTCAATTACAAACTACAAAATTAAAACAAATGCAAGCCTATAAATTATCTAATCTGAGAACCTACAAATTCAGTTCACAAAAATATTTTTATGGAAGAGAAACACACCTTAGTAGCCAATGTATATGTAAATATACCAATTCATGTCTAGAGTTCACAAATTATTAAGGAATTAGGAACGAAAACTCACTAGCATGCATATTGTGGCTGAGGTGATAAAATGAAAATGTAACATGATATGAAAATGATGAAATGATAAAATGATAAAACGATAAAATGATAAATCCCCCCTGGTAAATTTTTATTTATATTTGTGCCGCATTTTTAGTTTTCAGATCATATATAGTCTTTGTTGTTGTTCTAAAAGCTTTTATTATTATAAACGATTATATATATTATTCTAATGTACTTACAAATTTTTCCGGTGAATTAATATTTTCAGCACTTTTAGCCTTACGACATAAAACACTTTGTGATCCATAGCGTCGTAAAAATTCGATTGAATCAAAACCTTTACCTTCGGATGATACAAAAATTGCTGAATTTATACGATTTCTTGTACAACGTTCAGCAATGGCTGTGGACGGTTCATCTTGCCAATGATGAAAATGCTACAAAAAAGAAAAGATTGAGAAAAAAACAAAAAAACAAAAAAAATCGGAAAAAGAACAAAACAAAAACACAACAACAAAAATAAATAAATAGTTTGCGTATTATGTACATATGTATGTATGTATATCTGTGGCCTCAAATCGTAATGGCATAAGTCGAGTTAATCAATTTAAAATCATATCAATTTTTTGAAAATGGACTTAGCTCGACTTATGTCATTATGACTTTTGGCCTGGGTGAGAATGTTTTTCATTTTGTTTCATGTATGTATCTCATTTTACGAGTCATTTGTTGTACGCATAATCTATTATGTAATTTATGTTTATTTTATTAATTGTTTGTTATTTAATTTTTTTTTTTTTAATTTTTTTAAATATTAAAATCATAATACATAATAATAAATTACAGATTGATACAAAAATTAATGAAATTAAACTGACAACATTTACTGTTGACACAGTGCATTATTGTGTTGGCCAAATATTTTTCTTTGGTTTATTTACAATTTAATTACAAAATAATTTAACAATGCCGAAACGAAAATTGGGTTGTGCAGAGCTTTTATAATTAATAAAAAAAAAAAAGCAAAATGAATATTCCCTCATAAATTTCACTGTTTACTGAATAAGCTTTTCAAAGCGATTTCATTAAAAGTATTTAATGTATTTATGTAAGCCATAGAAATTTATCTAACTGTGATAGAGAGAATTTAAGCGCACGATAATTAAGCGACGTATAAAGGTAGAAGCTTTCTCAGTATCAGATTTCTATTTGATTTAATATACTTTCTTCAAACTGGTTATTTGTAATAAACAAATATTGCACGTCTTAATTTGCTGCAGAAAACATGTTATCACCATTAATATCTACCTGTACGTCAAGACCAGTTAAATAGTTGGGAGGCGTGAGTTCTTTACGCCAAGTAATAGAAGATTTGTTGTTGCCCATCAAAGCATACAATTGGAATCATTTGATCATTTTTAAAATTCCTTGGGTGAGCGCTCATAACAGGGGTGGGTATAAGGCTACAGACGTTAAAAAGAACGATCTCAAATGTCGTGATGATCACAAAGGAATCGCAAGGAAATTGGAATCGCCTAGAAAATGAATGTTACAATCAAGAAGTTTTCTATCTTAGAAGCTAATACAATTAAAAAGAGAAAGAGTTAAATCTTAAGAGAGAAAAAGATCTAATCACGGGAATTTAGTTACCAGATAACGTATACGATTCAAATAACGAATATTTACGAAGCCTTCACAATAAATATTTTGAGAGGAAGTTTCAACTCCAGTTTCAATTATTTTAGATTGATTGCCACTTCGGATTTAAAACGAAACACTGAACAATAGAACAAGTACGTATTTCAAGTAATATAAGAAACCCTAGAGGAGATATGTATCATTCTGTTACATTCATAGATAAAGTGCAAGCTATTGGTAAGATGTGGCTTGTGGGCTGACATACCGTGAAAAATTAAACAACGGTTACCACATGAATTATAGATAATATTTACATCGTAGAATGAAAAGGATGAAAGTATATCTGAAATATGACACCGTCAAGTGACTATATGAATATTTGCAAACGATACGGTAACAATCAAATCACATGAAGATCCCAACAAAGTAATAGAAGTCTTGCACGATAAAACTAAAACTATTTAAGGTAGGATGGAAGCTAAATCTAAAAATATAAAGTACTGAAACCTTACAAGGTGATTAGAACTATGATCTTCAAAATTACGTGCAATGTTATCAGTCATACACCTTCCAACACAATTCATAATTCAATATCTAACAAAACCCCTTAATCCTTTACTCAACCCCAACTCAATCTCCAACTTAATCCCCAACTCAACCTTGAACTCAATATTAACGCCATTCTCTACGTAATCACCAAATAAACACCCAAACCAACCGTCAACTAAATCAACAATTAAACCTCAAAAACTTTAAACTCAAACCTTAACTTCTCTCCAAAATCAACGACAAACTCAATTCCTGAATCAATACCGTCCGAAAAACTAGATGTGTACATGAAGTGAAGTCAAGTTATCCTGCACAACTTCTCACTCAACACGAGGCCCAACGTTCAACTAAATCCCCAGTCAGAAAAGCTATACAGGTACATGAACTCAACTCAACCAAACCTCCAAAAAGTGTGAAATGTTTACTTAACTCAAAATCAACCACAACATAACGCATCGACCCCAACTTAATCCTCAACTCGAGCCCAAAACTCAACCTCCAACTCAATCGTGTATGAACACAACTCAAGTCAATTCAATCTAACTTCTAACTGAAACTCCAATTAAACCCTAACCTTAACTCGACCCACAATTTAACGCTCAAGTAACTCCTCAAATCAACTCTGTCAAGAAACTACATGTGTGCATGAATTCACCTCAAATCTAACCTTTAACTCAGTTAACACATAACTCCTCAACTTAACCTTTTACTCAGCCCCAACCAAATTCCAACCCTCTAACTGAAATCAAATTATCTCAATCTAACATCCTCAACCGAACTCATTCCGCGTCCCCAACTCAACTTCTGTTGAGACCTGACTGACCTCAACTCGACCCCAAATTAGCGTTTAACCTATACCCCTACAACACTCAATCCCATCTCAAACTATGACTCAACACTCAACTCAACCCCAAACTTAACGTTCAACTCAATCAATAAATAAAACAAATTCTTCAGATTTAGTATTAATGCTTGGTGACTTCAATGTGCCAAATACCATCAGGAAATTCGACGGCGAAGTGAATGGCATACTTCCATATAATATTATATCAGAGGCTGAATGAATTTTTGTCGATACACGATGGCAATTATCTCGCAAAATAAAAAAAACGTCTTTTTCAGTTATTCGTATATCTCGATTCTTTACTAATTCATCAACACCGTAAATCAATTCAACATTTACAATTAAGTTATAAAAGTAATTTCATACAAAATGTTGGTCTAAGAAAAAATCATTTTTTCCTTCTCTTGAAAAATTTATTTTTTTCGCTGTGTCACTTTTGGAATACATATTAAATAAAAAACGCTTACATTGCCACATTTCGGCCATCTCACGTAGTAGGACAGTAAATCGGACATGTATTCCAAAATTAACACAGCTCATAAACTACATTTGTCGGGAGAAATGAAAAATGATTTTACCCTAAATAGTAAATCAACATTTTTGTCATTTTTGAGTTGATTTACAATAAATTGGTGTGAAGTTTCTAAGGAATAACAAAATATAAGCAAGTATTAGAAAGAACACGTTAATATAATTAATTCCAATAAGAATTTTGAGTGAAATACACTAAAGTAAAATAGGATTTAGAACTTTTAGACTTTTGTGTTAGTATATCAATTATTCTCAAATCAAGAATAATGCTCAGCAAACAACGTTTGTGTGGACATATACATATATCACAAGCATTGTCGCAAGATGCCATTGATGCGGATTAAATAGCCTTAGGTGTCCTTCATCAAATGGTGTATATGCCATTTCTTATAAGGGTGTAGAGGAATCCCAAATTCAAATCTGTCATAATTAAATGAACGATTTTTACGATGAATAATCCAGTAACTAAAAAATAATTTTTTAAAATAGTAATTGATATCTTTTATTGGCAGCATTACAACTCGTTTTGCATAGGTATGAAAAATTGTGTCTGGTAAATAACCACCTCTAGCATTGATGCAGCTTCGGCTCACTTTCCATGACATGGCGCAGTGTTTCAGTCGAAATTTTGGGAATTTCTTGTCGAATGTTGCCTTTCAGATCATAAAAGATTGTGGACGATTGATATACATATGGTATGTCCTGTTTTCAGATAGCCTACAAAAAAAAGGCGGTTGGTGTCAAATCGGGTAATCCAAGTGCCGATATACTATCATCGAATTTCGATATGACGAAACATTTAACACATAATGGTCATTGTTTAGGCTTTCCACACCAAAGTTCGTCTATTTTTTTGATATTTTGATTGAATTGCTCGTTGTGTGCAAACGACCGAAAACTTATTTTCATACATGAATTTAAGCTTTTTTGATCGCCCTTTTAGCACATATCGCTTCATAATAAATTGTAAGCGTTTGCACTTCCCAAAAAATCAAATCGGACTGAGAAATGTCCAGAAACAAGAAAATGACACCACTTTTCGGTCGTTCGCTTCAAAAAGGCTCACCCTTTAGAAGTTGCCAATGTGGACAAACAGATGTGTTTGTAATCATTTGTATTATTTACTTTGACTA
Organism: Tipula vernalis; assembly: GCA_958295665.1. Taxonomy (NCBI): domain Eukaryota; kingdom Metazoa; phylum Arthropoda; class Insecta; order Diptera; family Tipulidae; genus Tipula; species Tipula vernalis. The sequence goes on along the minus strand of OY282560.1, from coordinate 64,429,495 downwards.
TTTAATGATATTTTTAGTAGCTTTTAATTTTTCATATAAATAGCATTTCAGCATAATGAGCAAAAGCGATATGACGTTGAGAGTTTCATGGGTTTAAAGTATGATAGTTTTATCCGTAAATGTACGTACCATTGAAACTTCATCGATGATTATTAAAATAAAAATTGATACGGCTATCATGTCCGTTGATGAAAGATTTCAGCAGATGTATCAACTGGAGTCTGCATACATAACTTAATAAATGAAACATCCGAAAATATTAGAAAAGTTTGTGATGGAATTGAAGCAGCCTTAGGCCCCAATAATTAGAAAGATTTAGATGGAAATGATTTGTTCGTTGAGCTCCAATCTCTTTGTAGACATTTCAAAAATAGTACAATACCAGAGGGGGCTCTAAAGTATATCTCCTCCGATAATGCTAGCTGTACCTGTATCGGTTGCTAGTGCAGAAAGGAGTATTTCAAAGCTAAAAATTATAAAAAACTATCTAAAAACGGCAATGACCCAGGATCGGCTCACTGGATTGACAACTTTGTCTATTGAGGAAGAAATATCGAGCAGTCCCGATATATCACATTTAATAAAAGATTTCGTAAATTTGAAAGCAAGAAAAGTAAATGTTTAAATGTATATGATAAGAATATAAAAATGGAAAATGTTGAATTCAATAAAATAATTTATTTTGTTTAATCGTTTGTAGAAAAATCCTCGAGCTGTGTAATACGATTTAAGAGTACCAAGATAAATTAATGTGTAAAATTAATCTTTCTCACGTTTACACATTGCAATTTACATTACTGATTCTCTAAAAACTAAGATAATGTGTAAATGTGTAAGGCGACCTTTTACACATTATCCCACTATTTCCGATTCTCTAATATTTGAAAAAGATAAGATGTAAATATTTTAGTAAAATTTTAATATGTTCCGAAGATTGTAAGAGAATTTAATCCAGTTTCGAACTGATTAGCTTATGATTAGAAAAAAATCAATCTTCTCATCAGGCCGCGGCGACTGGACTGATTATACCACAATTTACATTCTATACAGATGTACTGTGCGTTATGTACTAGCGAATCATACTAATACAGACAAATTATCTTACAATTTTTCTTCTTCATGACACTCACACAATTCTAATAAAATTTCTGTCAAAAGTTTATAACAATTTTTTTATCTTGGTAAAAATATTTTGTGTGTACGCCTGTGTACGCGTATATCTTGCTTTTTGCTAGGAAATAGTTAGCCTTTAAAATTAAGTTTGCTCTTTGAATACAACCTGTTGGCAGTAGAGTGTTCGGTAATTTTTCAACAGAAAACCTAACGGGATATTCCTTTAGAAATGCTTGTAAAAAGGCTATCTGATCTCCGTCTCGTTTTTCTATAGAGAAATTATCAAATAATGTACTGTCGACAAGTTTCATCTCCAAATTTCCACATTTATTTAACTAATCGATGAAACCTATTACACAAATATACAAATTTGTAAAATAGATGTCGTAAAAACAAATTTGACACTTGTGCTAAATTGCTCAGCGATAAAGTTTACAGCTGAATATAATATTTTTACAGAATGCGGTTTTATATGTGCGGTTTTATATGTGTAAACTTTAGATGTGTAACACTTTACACTTTTTCCTATTTACCAGGTTGAATCAGGCTGCTGGTGTTTAAAGATTGAAATTTGTTATTTTAACGATGATTAATCACAAGTAAAAGAGTGAATAACAGCAAAAAGCAAGTTTTGCTTTGCTACTTTTTACTCAAAATTTTCAAATGTTACTGCGCAATGCTGACGTTCCACAATTATATTGCGTATTATATTAGAAAGCGATATTCTTCAATATTTCAACTAACAAGTTCAATCGTAATATGTATTCCTAAACCAAATCTATTAGAACATGATTTCGCTTTTCTTGATTAGTGTGCTACAGAGTTCCATTCTAACGAAGAAGAATTAAGAGAAGAAACTGACTGGGTTCTAAAAAAGAACAGGAAAAAGAGATATGCAAGAAAAGGAAGGCAAAATCTTCTCCAGAAATTGTAACTACAAACCAAACTTCAAAATCATAAACGACGTGTGACTATACTTGGATTGTATATGGTACAATATGCTATTAGTCCTTAATTGGTCGTTGAAGATCTTCCAGCGCTTAGTTTAAAAATTAAACATCTCGCAAAAAATTCGAATTTTGAAGGAATGGAAGGGATTGATATCGATAAGCTATTGAATACGGAACCAAATATTAACAATGCAAATTTGCTTGACATGGACATGAATAACATTAGAATAAGAAGATAAGATTAGGTTAAGAGCAAGATAGATTAAGAGAAAGAGCCAGACGAACGAACTTCAGTTTAAAAAAAAATTGAAAGGATAAAGCTAATAAATAAGGGGAAGGAGGGGAGGGATACTCTTTTTTCTTACGAGTTCATTGCGATAGTTGTGTTTTATATATTGGCCAAGAGTTTGTACCAGAATGCCACCATATACACTTGGTAAATATCTCAATGAATTTGTAAGAAAAGAAGTATCTTTCCCATCTATTTTCAGAATTTGGGCCATTTCGTTCTCTACGCATGTGTTTAAAATGTTTTACTCAAAATTCTTATTAGAATTGAATTTTACAGTGTATTAACAATACATATGGTGAAAAATACGTCAAATCATAAATTTGGTATATGGGACCGGAAGTCGTGTTTAAATTTTTTATTTTTTATGTTTTCAATTGGTAGTACTAGTTAAAAAAAAACATTTTGTAGAAAATGATTTGTTGTTGTTGTTGTTTAATATACAGGATGTCAAATTTTGAGAAAAATGATAAACATGATGTTGTGTTTATGGCTATAAAAGGAAAAATAAATATCCGATATTTATGATATAGGGCTCGTTTTAAAGGTAAGTTAATACGGATTAATAAAAAAATATAAAAACGGTAAGTTGTTTAATTTCTTCATTTTCAAATTTCCCGCCAACATTTTATTTTTGAATTTTCTCAATGATCGTCCAATTTTTTTTTTTTTTTAATTTTACGTCCTTTAATTCTATTGAACATACTAAAAACTTGCGCCAGCAAAATTTTTCGTTTTCGTGCAAAATACGTTTAAGTATGACGATTTACTCGTTTTTGGAATAAAAAATCAAATTGTTTTTTGTTATTTTCAATTTTTAACTAATTTACGCTCGACCTGATAATGTTATTATTTAAAATTATTTCGTCGATCTTTAGTATATTCTAATTACTTCTAATAGAAAATTAAAAAACAAAGAGGAAACAATTTGTAACAGTCCGTTCATAAACTACGTCAAGTTATTTTGGGACATTCTTAACTCCGTCTCTCTCATTCCTTCATCACAAGTCGGCACAAAACTGAATATGTGAGCAATGATTTAATCATTTAAGAACATGAAGTAAGTGGTATATTGAAGAAATACGCTGTAAATTATTGTATTATGTCATATGTAATATCCCATAACAGTAACTTCTTCTAATTGTCATCTTTTATGAAATTCTCCCTGCCCCAGCCTAAACGTGACGACTATCAATACTCCTTCCCCAAACAAAGGCGTAACGTAGTTTAGGGATAGCCCATAAAGCTATTAGTAAAAAAAATAAATTTTGGTATGAGTCATTTATTTTGTTAGTTCCAACCCTAAAAATGCGTCCCAAAATATTACGTTCAGGTACATAAACCGTAATGTAATCTTTCGGAACAAAATGACGCATATTTAAACATTTAATTATAAAAGAAGGGGTAGGTAGGTAGGCCTGTCAAACAACATAAAATATAACCAGTGGTTTTTGTTAACATTTTTTGGTATAAATTAATGTTTAAATGAAACTTGTGAAGTTCTATTTAAATCATTTGCTTATTAAAATAACATCAAAAGTATTTCAAATAATAAGTGTAATAATGGTTGGGTACAAATGTTCTAAAAGTTTAAGAAATGTTAATGATTATATTAAAATTCGTTTGCCGCGCTCGATTCATGTAACTGAAAATTCATCGATTTGTTCATCATGTTATTACCGGGTGACTAATAAACGTCAAAAAGTTGAAAACGAGGTATCACCGGTTAATAATTCATTAAATTCACCTGCTACTCCGGAGACATCATCAACAGTCAATGACGAGAATATTTCGAGTATGAGTGAAAGTGAGGAATGCCAAACAAAAAGTGCTCTCGTTCGTTTATAAAAAATATTCAAATAGTGAAGGTTATATAACATGTCAATTTTAACCGTATAAATTTCTATCCTTGTTTTGTAATAAATTTTTTTACTGTCAATATTTTTTGTTTTAAATTTATTTTGAATCACCAAAACGAGTGAAAAAATTAACGTAAGAGGGCCAAAAATCTATCATTCCATTTTTGAAATTTTCAAAATAGGTAGAGTCATACTTAAACGTATTTTGCACGAAAACGAAAAATTTTGCTAGCGCAAGTTTTTAGTATGTTCAATAGAATTAAAGGACGTAAAATTTAAAAAAAAAAAATTGGACGATCATTGAGAAAATTCAAAAATAAAATTTTGGCGGGAAATTTGAAAATGAAGAAATTAAACAACTAACCATTTTTATATTTTTTTATTAATCCGTATTAACTTACCTTTAAAACGAGCCCTATATCATAAATATCGGATATTTATTTTTCCTTTTATAGCCATAAACACAACATCATGTTCATCATTTTTTTCAAAATTTGACACCCTGTATTTTAAACAACAACAACAACAAATCACGTTCTACAATTTTTTTTTTTAAGCAAGACTACAAATTCAAAACATAAAAATCATAAAATTAAAACATGACTTCCAAAAATTTGTGATTTGACGTATTTTTCACCATATACATTTTTTTGTTATTTTTATAAACCTCACAGCCATTAATTGGAACTAGCCATTTGCTAAATTCAATTTTTGGTTTTACATTACTCGCTTGGGCGGCCCTGCTGTATACCGTCGGACAGTAAAATTTAGAAGTGTAAAATTTCATATAAACCACCAAAATTGTTGACTTTTATCTCAACATTTATGTGTAAAAAACAAGGTGTCCAAACAAGTATTATGGAGTAAATATGACGTTTGCAGTATTAGATTTAATTATTATAGATACAAATTGTAATGTTTGAATTGAAGAAACTTATCAATAAGCTACATCACAAACATGAATTTGGTTAAAATTGTGAGGTTATGTTTCGAAGTTTTCTGTATTTTTTTTAATTTAGACTGAGTCTAAAACAAACATAATGACCCATTAAACTGAAACAAACAAATCAACAAGTATTGCGTTACTTTTTCATCAAAAAAGTTGGACTATAAATATTGTGGATTGTGGCGCCTCTTATGCCAAATATAAGAATTACGTTTAGGAAAATCACTAATTGTATACATACATATGTATAAGCGTAATTTTTTTGTTTTAAACTTCGGAAGCGATGCACAATTGGTCACTCCTTGCATTGGTTAAAAAAATGGTTTGTATCTAAACTAATATAGTTTATAAAAAAACGTTTATTTATGGATAAACTCTCAAAAAATATTCTGGAAAACGGTGACATATTCTTGTAAAAGAGGAAAATTCATTAATAAATTTTTTTTTGGAAAATGAAGAATATATTATTTTCTAGTTATTCAAACTCTGCTATACAAAGGAAATGACGCTGCAGTCGAGTGAGTGATGAATTATGCATCATGGCCTAAATCTCACATGCATTACATCGTGTTTTGTATGTAGACCAAAAAAGAATTCGGGATGGATTTAGGTTGTTATATTTTTTTCGTGCTGTGAGACTTTTTAATGAAATTAGCGAAGACACATACGATTTTTTAAAGCCTTATTTCAGGATAACTTCATATACATCTATAGCTTCTGACTAAAACTTTTAAGAACACAGAAATTATTAAAATGGTTTACAGTTGTATTTTGAATTAAAAATCGCTTTTATTTTAATTTTTAATTTTAAACAAATTATTATTTTTTTTTATATTTCGCGCCGCTGCATCTTTTGGAATCTGTAAGTTAGGAGGATCGAGTACCTGTCTTACGGATTGACTCAAAAGTACTGGTTATTAACACGTTGAGGGATGAGTTTGTGGTCGAGTTGGGGGTCGATTTGCGGGTTGAGTTGCGGGTCGATTTGAAGATTGAGCTGAGGTTGGGTTGGAGTTGAGTTGAGTTAAGGGCTGAGTTGGAGGCCGAGTTGGGGCTGAATTCGGGTTCAGTATAAGTCGGTGGACCAAATTATGTAAGAAAATTGTTCAAATAGTAAACACATGTGGGTTTAATTAATGATAGTTAAAATATCATGCATTTGTTAAAAATAAAATGTCAATTTTAAGAGTTTTAATACAAAATTTCAATTATAAATTATAAACTAAAAATTAACTAAAATTATTTCGACAATAAATTGAAATTTCATATCAAAGCACTAAAAATTTTACATTTTATTTTTAGTAAATGTACAATATTTTAATGATCGATAATGAAAAAGGAAAATTCGTTCTTGTCGCCCTCACTTTTAGTGTTGATTTGGGTTTTGGTTTTGGATCATCATATATATGCCTCAATTGGGCCATGGCTCCAGGCCGGTGCTACTATAGAGAGAGCGGATTTTTTTAATATTAAAGATGTTAATGATTAGATTAGCTAAATCATTTTGCAACTTATACAATGCAATTGTTGTTGGATTTAACAAGCAATATGGTACTACCACACCGACTAGTCCTATTGGGTGACATTTTATTCCACAATCAATCGAAATATTTTAAAATTAAAAGTTAATTTCTTATTGGGGCTCTCCTCATATAATTTATTACGAACTTTTCTATACAATGTGAAGCCGTTACCCGAAATCAATATGTATAACACAGATTAGGAATGAAATAAGCAACAAAGCGCAAAGTATAAAAATTAGATTGCTGCCCTCGATAGGAGAGAAAATGTCTATTCGACCGGATTTCATGATACTAAAATGATGGTGGGGAGATAGTTTCCACTCCACCGGAACTAAATTTACATCATTTTCATATGTGTATGATGTAAATATATAACTTTTACTTAAGAGATATGCTGACTATACGTTTAAAAAAAAATACATAATTTCATTTTGATTTATGCTGCATATATGCTAAACATTATTTACAAAAGATGAACTAGAAAATTTCCATTTTTAATGTTCTTTCAGAATTTCCATTTTAAACAAATATGTAATGTAAAGAAAAAAAATCGGTTTTTCACTAAACAAACATGGAAATTTTGTAAAAGCAAACTCTTCTAAATACCTGTTTGTTTGCTTATACCTGGAAGGGAAATATTTTCCTTTTCTTGTATCTTCTATATATGCTGAAGAAAACTATTTAGTTCGACAAGACGGAAACAAAATTGAGAATCGATAAACAGCGAATTTTCGCCCAAAATTATGTTACCCAGAAAATATAATTCCGATATAAAAATGTACCTAACTGGCAATTAGAATTTATAAACGGAACAGAAACAAAATTATTAAATTTATTATATTCAGATGAGCCCGCTTATCCTATATCCTTTAGTTGATTTATTTATGTATTTTATGTGCTAAACATTAAAATTTATTGCATATAATTATAGATTAGGTTTGTGTACTAAACAAACCCGTATCAGAGAGGAATCCTATACGTTTTTATACGATGATAAGGTAAATGCTTAGTATTATAATGAAAATTTGTTTTTAAATAAAGGGATAATGTAGGATAACGCATTCTAAGGAACGAACATACCAATATGCAAATTTTATTTTATTTTATGCTTCCCCCAAATGATTTGTTTATAATTTGTATGGTACTTTTGAAAAAAATTAAATTTTTTGTTTTCATAAACTTCCATAAAAACAATTTTTTGTGAAATTTATAGTAGATTTATAAATATATTTTTCATAAACACTAATGGTTATTGTTAAATTTTATAAGTTGGTAGTCGATTATAATTGGGAATTATTCCATGGAGAGTATATATGGGAGTAATAGCACCAGCAAATATTGTGTGGTGAACCTCGATTTGTAGTGATATGAAAGTGTAAGTTGGTATTTCTTCAATTCAGTCAAAATTAAATGGTCTTGGGAACGTTTGGGAAAAATTAATAAAAATTTTGCTAAATCCATCAAAAACTTCCATGGTGCCACCCTGCGTATATATAGTCTGCCAAAAGTACACAAAGTTGTTATTCCTTTGCGACCAATCGTAAGATATTTAGGTTCTACATTGTATTTTGTCTAATATTTTAAATTGTTATGCGAGAAATAACTTTCGGCTGTAAAAAACGCGGAAGATTTTAAAAATAAAATTAAAAATATATCTCTACCAATAAATTGCTTGGTCTCGTTGGTCCCGAACGTTGACTCATCTTTGCTAATATTTTTGGTTAAACAATTTTGTAGAAGCCTTAAAATTTATGTTTGATCATACGTCATTTAATTTTGGCGAAACAGGTTTTAATCCAGTGTTCGGTTCGCCGATGGGTTCACTAGTTAGTTTGAGTGTAGCAAACCTATTGGTTAAATACGTGAAAACTGAAGTGTTGAAATCATCTTCTGTCAACCCTATCTTCTTTTATCGGTCTGTTGATGATATCATTGCGGCCATTCCAAATTCAGAAATTGATAATTTTTTGGACCCGTTTAATAGTTTTAAACCGCGAATTAAATTTACATGTGAAATTAAAAGGCATTTAACCTTTCTAGTAATACGTAATGATGATGGAAGTTTAACTCTGTATTTGTATCACAAAAAACATGGTCGGTTCGGTACCTATATGAAGATTATAAAGCTTGGCTTCCATCATTTTTCAAAAATAATGCACATTAACCGATGTTTTAATTCAAAACGGCGGAATATAGCACCGAAATGTCGACGGTTGTTAAACAACTGGATTAATAGTATTTGCTTACAATCCAGTTTCTAATTTAGAAAACATGATTATCATTATTCAGCACAGCAAAATAAATCAAAACAATATACGTTGCGCGATAAGCTCATTGAATTGAATCTTCCCACACTCATTTCTTAATGCTGTTGTTTGATACGACGTTTGTTAAGTTGCTTGTTAGTGAAATTCTTTCGAACAATTTGTCTAAAAATTGCACATTTTGAGTTTGAATATACTTAAAACAATCTCTTTAAATACAATCGGTAGATAGCCATACATTATAGTACTGACATGTTTTTTATGGTATCACATTTTTTATGTTTGGGATAGGAAGTATAGCAAGTCTTCTTAATCATTGAGGGTCCTCGTTTTTACATTTTTCAGTCCACCACCACAATCTGGTTGTTCGTAATAAAAATGTTGAGTTTATTAATTCGTCCAAAACCTCTTTTTAGCGTGTGACCGTGACAATCTTGAGGAAGCGTGGTGGACCTAAAATACTGTTAAATGATGGTATTAATTTTTTCAACTTATTGGATCTTTAGCCCATTTGTAAAAAAATACAATCAACAGTAAGAACACCGCACGATTTGCTTACGAAAACCATAATGACAATCAAAAATTAAGCTGAATTTAGGAAAACAACGATAATTGGGATTGACAATTTGTAGATTTCACTGCTTTGGCTGTAAGGTTTAACGTTTGACCGACTTGCAGTTGCAGTAAAAACTGTGCAGCGGCTGAATTTTTAACGGCACTACACTAAACTGGGTACTATGTATTTTTATATAAAAAAAACATTAAAAAAAATTAAGTACAATTCAACTAAATTTAGTACAACATCATTTCAATTTTTAGTACAATTCAAAAAATCCATTTTCCATCATTGTTATGTATATGATTTTTTGGCTTTTCTTATAGACAAATATATTATTTTTGACAGCGTCCCAATATTTACACCTTTGGGCGACAGTAAAATAAAGAGCCATCTACTCACAGTATATCTACCAGGGATGATATTTTGGGTGGATTAGAACTTTTTTGACTCCTTTGAATTTGAAAAAATACCGAGGTACTTTCAACCCAAAAAGGTACTTTCATTAAATATAAACGAGTAGAAGGAATTTGTAGCTAGCGAAAAGCGTGTGGACGGCGAATTCTATAAAGCGCATTTGGATGACATTGATACGATTGAGGAAATCCATTTTGACCTTCAATTTAAATTAATATAGGAGCAATTAAGATAAAAATATGGTAATTGGACACAAGAAAAGCCGCATTCGATTTATTGACTACCGAGAATCGAGAGAATACCACGATCATTCGACCTGTTACTTAATTTGGATACGGAGAATTCACAAACGATTGAATTGACCAGCGCCCTACAACCGGACGCGAGACATTTACAATTCTACAGCAATAAATAAACTTTAGATCTCTGAATTTCGGAAACGGTGAACTGTGCTTACAAGTTGGCACCCTTTTTTTAATAAATCTTGGAGTAAATTCAAAATGACAAAATTTAATACATGCGAGTAATAATTAACAAAAATCGTTATTTAAATTGCGATAGTGAGAAGCGTGAAGTGAAAAGACACTGAGAGCGTTTCGAGCAATACCTGTGAAATTTTCGAAATTTTTGAGAAATTAACCTCATATTGAGTGGCTTTGAAAATATTAAAGCCAACGTGAAAACTTTTAGCGACACCACTCTTACAACGGAAATAAAAAAATGCAGAACGGCGTAAATGTGAACGGCCATTTGATCTGAAGCTAAATAATCAAATGGGAAAAATTCCATGAGAAAATCATCCTTTCCACAATAATATCTGATGAACGATATAATACAAACTCAAAATAATTTTCTTCAGAAACCAAACACCCACCTTTTGTAAAAAAGTGTCTATAGATTTAGGCGAAGAAAAGGGTAATTAGAAGCAATCACTGATATAGTGTTCCAACCAAAAGAACCAACCATCGGCAAGCATGGCGTCGTCATCAAATCCAAAGCCACTGGAGGATTCATTTAATAATTCGTCATCATAGAACAACAACAAAACGACACTTTTGAGATTACATATTTCAAAATTATTCGAAGTTTGCGTTATTTTCTCGAAATGTTTAGAATTATGTTCAGTCTCATCAACATAGAGAAGTTCTCGAGATCGGTAATAATTTTTGAATTTTCACAATTTAGTAAATAACGAAATTTTATATTAAATAAAACACAGACCTTTCTTCTTGGTTATACATTTTAGACTTCGAGGTTTGATATTCTTCAAATAAAATGGCGTATCTTAAAACTTCGACATTACTCGTCCTTTTAATTTTAATAACCTTAAACAAAGCGCAAGGACAAAATAAAATTACCAGACATTTTACAATACAGTCAAAACGGGTAACGGTATATCGAAGACAAGAAATCATGCATCGATAAATCGAATTTACTTTGTGGGAACAAGAATATTTGTGAGAGAAAGTTCAGAGAATATTTTAAGATCCGTGTCACTGACAGTTCGAACATTAGTGAATTTCGAAGAATTTTATTGGAACAGTTTAATAACTGGATGTCTATTGCTTTTCACAGTTCAATCAGAATTTAGAGTGATTCGGATTTATTTCAATATTTTAGAATTTACTTCCCCTGAAGTAGGTAGTTTCATTTGAATTAAAATTAGGAAAATTGGGTATCGAGCTTAACTTTGTCTAGTCGCAATAAAACGAATAAACCATTAAACAGCAACAATAAGAATCAGAAAACATAAAAAAAAAATCAAAGTTAAATGTTAAACGTCTGTTGATGTTGTTTTGTAATTGAAACACCAATCGAAAAGCTATTCAGGCGACTTTATTATAAAAGATTAGATAGTATAAGGTTATAGTATCATGACAGAATTACAAATTGGATGTTTCTTTTGGAATCAAATACAAACAAGAGAACGATTTCAGGTTATAGGATATATGGAATCCGGCTTGTTGGAATCCCAGTAAATTAAATTTTGTCCGGGCTTTTTGCATTATTTCAGAAGTAGATCAGGGAAAATGTAGACTTTTTATACCATATCATATCATGCAGATGGCAAGTCAAGATAGAAACAAATGACAGGGATCAAATGACGAAAGTGCAGAAAAAGTTTCAGCGAATAATTTCGCACGCAATTGTGAGATACCACAAACTATATACTGAACAAAATCATCTGTTTTCAGAAACATTCAAAGCAAATAAAACCTTAAAAGATAAATGGGTTCATTGTTATTCGTTAGTGCTAGCTTCTGAAATCGAAGATGATTTTGCAGAAGCATGGAGAAAACTGCTTTCTGAGATTCTTAAATTAATAATCTTCTACTTATCTACGATACCTAATTAGAAAATCATTGAATAGGTTTTCTAATGGAAGTTTAGCAAAGAGCACATGAAACTACTTACATATTATCCGTAGTAACAGTTTTCACAATCGGATTACACAGGTGTATAATACAAGAAATCCAAATTACTATAATGCTGATTTCCGTTGCAATTGTGAGAAGTTTAGAAGATTTTATCTTTATATGGCACCGTATTTTTTTCATATTTTACCTAAAGATATAAAAATTCTAACGATTGGACGTAAACATAAATTTGAGAGGGACGTTCGAAATTGGCTGCTCAACATAGAAAATGTTGAAAGATTTTTCTGAAATTAACATTATATAGCTTCGGGTAATTTCACCAATTAAAGCTGTTATCGTAAACATTAAACAATTGTAAATTTAAAGGCAACTAAGTGTAATTATTATTTTTTTCCATATATACATATATAAATAAGAAAACTATTGTGTAATATATATTTAACTCAATGTGTCCAAAGATTTTATAGAATAGCATGTTGAAATTGTTTATTTGCTCCACCACAGATTTTCATCTAAACGGAGCTTTACTTTGTTCAACTATAATATGTTAATTAGTTTATAATTTGTTTGTATTATTATTAAGTTATAAGTTGAAATAAAGAAATAAATAAATAAAAAAAATAAAAAAATAAATATTAGATCTCGTAAAGAAGCAAAATCTGGACCGTTACTGTGCTACGATTTATTAATTCGAAAATCTCAGAAAGCAGTACTCGTTGCTTCTGGAAAATCATTTACGATTTTAGAAACTAACACCATTAGTTTATTAAAGAAACTTCATCTTTATAGTGATGAATACTAGTTACTTATAGGTATAATTCATATTTGGGCCTTCTGAACCAGAAATCGTGATTTTCAAAGTTTTTGTCTATCTAGCTGCCTGTCCTCCTGAATACCCCTGAACTCTTTACAGCACAAATGATTTAATTTAACAGCCTAAAAATATGAAATGTGTAAGCTTTCCATTAAATGAAAGAATCCAGTAACTGTGACTGAATTAGGCCAACAAAATTGAAAAGCAGTTCATCTCATCATCTCGAGAATTAAATTTTTTTTTTCATGTATTTGAAGCGCATGAAGGGAAACTGGAGAATTGAAGTGAAACAAATTTAAAACAATCTCAATTTGAAATGATTGCAATTTCAAAGCAGCTTTTTTTAGCTTAAGTCTCGTATAAAGCCAGCGGTATTTAAGAATAGATATAGTCAGGGCCTTTAATACGTTAAAAGGGGCCCGGGATAGTATAGTAGTTTGTCCTTTTTTAATTTTAACAAAATCAATTTTTAGTGATATCAAGGAATGCAAAGAGTGTTATTCATGCCTTTTTCATGAGACCAACTTCCTAAGTTTCCACTACACCTTTACATAAAAATCGGGTTCAAAACCATCAGGAACAAAGCCCTAATGGCAAATCACATCTGGTGCCCAGTTCATATCTCTTCTTCCTAAAATTAGGCGCGCTGTCCATATTAATCGATAAAGTGTTTGTTTAAAATAAAATCGATCTTATTTACTCTAATTGAAAATATAATTGGTGAATCAAGTCAGGCTCTTAAACTACTTCGACCAAACTTTACTAGTTTACACAAGTTGTTTTATATTTATCACCAATAACATTAAGATTTTTTGATATGTCTGTAACATGCTTTACGGCTGCCAAACCATATGGAAAGCTAATGCCTTTCACATGGTCAAATTGCCATATTTGTACATTTACAGTTTTGGATTTTCTTAAGAAAGTCTCTATGTTAAGAATTTCCATATTGGTGACCCATGACCTAATGATATTTTGATAGGACTGTACTAAGACTTCAAACATGCCAAACCATATGAAATGCTAATGCCTTTCATATTGTCAAATTGCTATAATTCTACATTTACAGGTTAGGATTTTCTTAAGAAATTCCCTATCTTAAGATTTTCCATATTGGTGACCCATGACATAATGATTTTTTGATAGGACTGTACTAAGACTTCAAGCATGCCAGACCATATGAAACGTTAATGCCTTTCATATGGTCAAATTGCTATAATTCTACATTTACAGGTTAGGATTTTCTTAAGAAATTCCCTATCTTAAGATTAACCGTATTGGTGACCCATGACATAATGATTTTTGGATAGGACTGTACTAAGACTTCAAGCATACCAGACCACATGAAATGCTAATGCCTTTCACTTGGTAAAATTGCTATAATTCTACATTTACAATTTAGGATTTTGTTAAGAACGTTCCTATCTTAAGATTCTCCATATTGGTGACCCATGACATAATAAATTTTTTGATAGCACTGTACAAAGACTTCAAGCTTACCAGACCATATTAAATGCTAATGCCTTTCACTTGGTCAAATTGCTATAATTCTACATTTACAATTTAGGATTTTGTTAAGAAAGTCCCTATCTTAAGATTTTCCATATTGGCGACCCATGTCATAATAATTTTTTGATAGGACTGTACTAAGACTTCAAGCATGCCAAACCATAAGAAATGTTAATGCCCTCACTTGGTCAAATTGCTATAATTCTACATTTACAATTTAGGATTTTGTTAAGAAAATCCCTATCTCAAGATTTTCCATATTGGTGACCCATGTCATGATGATTTTTTGATAGGACTGTACTAAGACTTCAAGCATACGAGACCATATGAAATATTAATGCCTTTCACATGGTCAAATTGCTATAATTCTACATTTACAATTTAGGATTTTGTTAAGAAAGTTCCTATCTTAAGATTTTCCATATTGCTGACCCATGACATATAGATTTTTTGATAGCACTGTACTAAGACTTCAAGCATACCAGACCATATGAAATGCTAATGCCTTTAACATTGTCGAATTGCTATAATTCTACATTTACAATTTAGGCTTTTGTTAAGAAAGTCCCTATCATAGGATTTTCCATATTGGTGACCCATGACATAATAATTTTTTGATAGGACTGTACTAAGATTTCAACCTACCAGACCATATGACATGATAATGCCTTTTATATTGTCAAATTGCTATAATTCTACATTTACAGGTTAGGATTTTCTTAAGAAATTCCCTATCTTAAGATTTTCCATATTGGTGACCCATGACACAATGATTTTTTGATAACACTGTATTAAGAGTTCAAGCATACCAGACCATATGAAATGCTAATGCCTTTCACTTGGTCAAATTGCTATAATTCTACATTTACAATTCAGGATTTTATTAAAAAAGTTCATTAAAAAAGTTCCTATCTTAAGATTTTCCATATTGGTGACCCATGACATAATGATTTTTTGATAGGACAGTACTAAGACTTCAAACATGCCAGACCATATAAAACGTTAATGCCTTTCATATGGTCAAATTGCTATAATTCTACATTTACAGGTTAGGATTTTCTTAAGAAATTCCCTATCTTAAGATTTTCCATATTGGTGACCCATGACACAATGATTTTTTGATAGCACTGTATTAAGAATTCAAGCATACCAGACCATATGAAATGCTAATGCCTTTCACTTGGTCAAATTGCTATAATTCTACATTTACAATTTAGGATTTTGTTAACAAAGTTCCTATCTTAAGATTTTTTGATAGGACAGTACTAAGACTTCAAACATGCCAGACCATATGAAATGCTAATGCCTTTCATATGGTCAAATTGCTATAATTCTACATTTACAGGTTAGGATTTTCTTAAGAAATTCCCTATCTTAAGTTTTTCCGTATTGGTGACCCATGACATAATGATTTTTTGATAGGACTGTACTAAGACTTCAAGCATGGCAAACCATATGAAATGTTAATGCCTTTTACATGGTCAAATTGCTAAATTCTATATTTACTGTTTACGATTTTCTTGAGAAAGTCCCTATCTTAAGATTTTCTATATTTATGACCCATGTCATGATGAGTTTTTGATAGGACTGTACTAAGACTTCAAGCATGTTAACCAAATGAAATGTTAATGCCTTTCACTTTTCAGTCCTATCTTAAGATTTTCCATATTTATGACTCATGTCATTATGATTTTATGATAGGACTGTACTAAAATTTTAAGCATGTCAATTCGTATGAAAAGTAATGCCTTTGCCATAATTGTAAATTTACTGTTTAGGATTTTCTTAAGAAAGTCCGGATCTTAAGATTTTCCATATTTTTCATCACCAATGTTTATAGCCCTTAGTATTGGAGTTCCGGGAAACTTAGCACCCTTGCCCCCTCTCTAGTAGTTCCAGGATATAGTTAAAGGATACAAATGCTTAGGAAATCCAAATTTTGAAAGCTTAAAAAACTAAAACAATAATTTACAAGGTCGATAGCTATCCGATTCCGTTGCTTGGCATTGCGAATAGTTCATAAATTTGAGTCATAAAACTGCGGAAGCCCCTTTTTGACAACCATTTTCAAGGAAGCAAAGGGAGAAAAAAATAAAGAAATTGTATTATTTACGTTAGAAGAGCACAACTGACTGGATGACTAACTTAACCTAAACGGTGCCTTAAATTTAATTATTCGAAGCATAATTATGTACTAATAATATTAAATAAAATTTTGGAGATATTGTAAACCATTTACTACTTGTAGTTTTAACAAGACGGTTTTAAATTTTTATTTTCGATTTTTAGGGATCAAAACAGTTGATCCCTAATAACACAAAAACATAACTGTTAAAATTAAGCATGAAAAGCGATAAAAACCAATGCTAACTTTATGGCATTAGTTGGGGGGTGCTGCAGGCAAGTAGTTTAGAATAAAAATTATGAATCAAATTAAAATTTGCAAGTTTTTAGAAATGTGTTATATTGTTATTTGGTTTGTTAGGTGATAAAATAGTTTTCTAAATTTCATAACTATGTATACATATTTTAAAAAACTAAACAGGTTTTTAACTACAACCCTCACACTGACCTTACGGGTGGTACAGTTTTCGTCTAAAACATTAGTTGCAGTGGTGATTATTGCCTGAAACGAAAATAAAGCAACTTTCTGTACATGAATGCATCTTGGTAATTTATATGTACTTGAGACGTTCTAAATAGACTTTTTTAGTTCAAGCACGTTGTTTGCAAAAAAAAATCTATAATTTTTTTGAGCAATTCGTCATCAAATTAGGCTCCCCTTACAATTTCATGATTTTTATGTTAATTGTTTTATTTCGTTTGTTATACATTTTATGACTAAGACATAGACTATATAAAGCATGCTACAGAATTGACGAAAATCCAAAATAGGTATTTTAGACGGATGGTAGATTCGTGTAGCACTAGCTCAGTTTATTGAAAATCCCACTGATTTTACTCGTTTATTATAAGCTTTGGCGCACTAGAAAAATTTAATGTACATAAAAAAAATGTTTTGACGTTTTTTTTTTTTTTATAAATGAATATGTAAATGATAAATATTAATGATTTAATGTTAAATTTAAAAATTCTTACGTTTGTGTTTAACAGAAACAGCTACGTACATATGTGGTGTAAGACATCTACATACAAATATTTATAAATGCACAATTATTATAACAAAAAAACATATTTCTGATGCAAGCATAAAAATTATAAAATGCAAAAAGCTTTTACAGAACACAACATAGTGTATTATGTATGAAGATAGATAAGGTTTTATTTAGACAGATAATAGCAGACTACCGTTTTTTGTGTTCGTTCTTCTTGATGTTTGATGCTAAAAACAACACTAAAAGGACAAACAGGTACACAACAACACATCACAATATTAATAACAATGTGAAATAAGCAAGTGTTTATATGTTGGGTGTAATGTGGTGAATAAAAATCAAAATCGAAATTATTTTGATAAACATAAATGTTTTTTTTTTTGGCTCTATGAAAACATTAATATAACATTTATTTACATAAAAAATCATTACAACATAAATATTACAATTATTTTATAAATATTTTACTAATTTTATTGCTAACATATGGTTTTGTTATTTCTAATTTTCATTAACACAAACACAATTTTTTCGTTTGTTTTATAAAATAATATTATGCAATAATGTTATAATTTTTACAGTGAGTCAAAAAATTAGTGAATTAGGTAAAAACGTTTAATACATAAACGAATTAAAAAAAAAATCGTGTAAACAATCCCAAGCCAATGAAACAAATAACATGGTAAAACGAGAATCCAACTCCTTCATGCTTTCCAACACAATCAACACAAACTAGGCAAAACCCAGTAAGCTACAGCGATGATAAAGAGGGAGCGAGCGATATGTATGCAATGCAATGAAAAGTTAGTTGATGTGGTATCGTCGTCATGAACGGTCAAATGTTAAAATATCTAAATTGAATTTTATTGAATTATAAACTAATGTTTAAAAAGATCGAAGTTTCAATTATGAAAAAAATCCAATCCTACATGGGGACCCCCTAATGGGGATGCCGGATTATTGAGCCAAAACCGACGAAGAGTGATAATGGCAGACATTTTGAATGAAAAATATTTTTGGAAAATCAAAACAAACGACGAGGAGAAATTTTAAATTACGAATAATTTTGTTTATTTGAAATATGAAAATGAAAGAGACAATTATATTAAATATTTGATGAATATTGAAGAACAGACGATCATATTTAGTGTCGTACAAATGTAATATTTGTACTCCAATGAAGAATTAAGACGAAAATTTATGGAATAAGGCGAGTTTCTTAAAATTTACGACGAAATTCAAAAATAAAGACGATGTCGAAGAAGTCGAACAGCATAGCTAATACTCGATAGATGAAAGTCGTAATGATGCATGAAGAAATTTGAAGAATTCAATTGAAGGTTTATACGACCGGAGTAGTAATATACCTTCAGAAGTCAAAAACGAATCAAGAAGCCGAGAATCGTATATTAAACAAGTAGCATTTTCTCTTAACGATTTGGAAGGATCATTACTTAAATTTGACGGAAAAGGAACAATTAGTGTTGAGAAATGGTTGAAGAATTTTAAAAAGAATGCCGAGGAAACGCAAACTTAATGCTTGACAGTTGCCGCAATGTTAAGACGTGAGAACTGTAATAATATTGGTTGCCACTAGATATCATTGTCAGTTCTATAATGTATTTTAACCATGTATATCGAGTAGTTTTAGTCGTACGTCAAACAGCATCAGGGCAAGAAGAATAAAATAAACTACGCATGAGATTTACTGTTAAATGAAAGTCTTTTAATTTATAATAATTGCAACAATTATTACATGGTGTCAGAAGTGGGATAATTGAATTGAAAGAAACGAATTTGGAAAAGGGGTGGTCAATGTGGAAACGTACATTTTTAATGTATATGATGGAAACGAGAAAAAATGTTAAAACTGAATCGGAAGAAATAGCAACATTTCTGTGGTTAATTGGTTCCCAGGCGATGGACAATATATAACACATTGTTCCCAAACGATGGAACAACAGATAGGATTCTTGGAAATCAGAATGCTGTCATTGAGCCAGTTGCTGTTCAAACGGTAAATGCAAACGAAAATGGGCAAGAGAATAAAGATGCTAAGGCTGTGGTACCAAATGCCAATATTCCAAGAACTTTGGATGAGGTGTTGAAAGCGTTTGATGGGTATTGTATACCAAAGAAGAACATACTAATGGAATCGTTCAAATTTCACAACATTCTGCAAACAAATTTGTTGCAAACAAATTGAATTTTGTGAGTACAAATTGGAAGGAAAATCGTACAACGAGCGTATGTTGAAGGAGCGAATCGTCATTGGGGTGAATGAAAAAAAATTGCAATTAAAATTGTTGGAAGGAAAGGATGAATCATTGCAAAAAGTCATTGAAACGTGCAAAATTGTCGAAGCTGCTAATGCACATAAGGCGTTGTTGAACACAAACAGTCAACCATGTGTTAATAGTGTAGCTAAATATCGGCCAAAGGAAACAATCGATGCTGTAATACGTCTTTGTTACAATTGTGGTAATGATTTCACAGCAAAACATTTACAATCATGCAATTGCCCCACGCGAAACGATGTTACATTTGAATGGACGGAAAATCATGATCGGTAATTCGGTAAACTTGATATCGTAGCATCGGAACCGGTGTTGGCGATGTATGATCCGAAGTTGCCAGTCATTGTGCAAACGGATGCATCTAAAGAAGGATTGGGTTGTGTAATTGTTCAGAGAGGACACCCAGTAGCATATGCGTCTCGGACGTTAAGTAAAAGTGAACAAAAGTGGGCTCAGATCGAAAAGGAGTTGTTGGCAATTGTGTTTGCTTGTCAGCGGTTTCATTATTTTTTGTATGAACGTGAATTTATGGTGTAAAGTGATCACAAACCTTTGGAAACATTGGTCTGGCGGGATATTGATGATGTGACAATGCGGCGTATCCCTGGACTCGAACGAGGAAGATCGGGTCGAGCCGATGGGGGAGGAGGGTGGCATAAAGAGCCAACACGGAGCACCGGAAGGGAGCGTCAGGATTGATGACGTCCCCCTAGGACCGAGAGATGAAACCCTGCCGCGACAGCGGAGGGTGTATTAAGGAAGGTAAGTTGATATGTTTATGCTGAGCACGGTTCAGATTAATCTTCATCATTCTAAGGCTGCTTCGGCAGCCTTGATCCCCAGACTGACCAAATCGGATTAGAACATAATCCTAGTTCAAGAACCCTGGATTAGTAAAAACAAGATATGTAGCCTCGGTTTAAATAGTTATACAATTTTATACTATTCTGGGTCCGATAAGATCAGATCCTGCATTCTCGCTAAAAATAACTTGAGTATATTGAGTATTTTTCTTCTTCCAAAATATAGTAGTGGAAACGTAACGGCAGTCGGTCGGCCTGGAGACGGGAGGCTGCTTACTATGGCTGGTTTCAGCCTATATGGACCGAGAGAAGGAGGTTCCGCCGGATAACCTTGGGGAACTGATACTCGAAGCGGAACGGGAAAAGATCGGAGTAACACTGGGTTGTGATACAAATGCGCATCATACAATCTGGGGTAGCACCGGCATCAATGATAAAGGTGAGTACTTATTTGATTACTTATTGGGTACTAACCTTGCAGTGTGTAATCTGGTGCAAGAGCCCACTTTTATTATTAGTAACAGGCAGGAGGTACTAGATGTTACCTTTGCATCAGACTCCGTTACACATATGGTCAAAGAATGGAGGGTGGCGAAGGAACACTTCTTCTCGGACCATCGGTACGTTACGTTTAATATTGACATTCACCCTGTTACCCGGAAAACCATCAGGAATCCTAGAAGGACTTACTGGAACAAATACGGGGAAGTGTTAGTAGGACTCTTACCGACCGATTCTCCGAAGCCCCCAGCCACAGAGAAGGAGCTGGATTTCCTGGTGGGGGAAATCACAAGCGCCTGCAACTTGTCCTTGGACACTGCTTGCCCCAAGAGAATACCTAAAGGGAAGCAAACCGGTATGGTGGTCCAGGGAGTTTTGAATCCTTCGTTCAGAGTGTAGGAAAGCATTCAATAGCACAAAGGGCTCTAGGGAAGCTCACGACTGGGACTCCGATAAGGAGCAACTTAAAAAGTATAAAAAGAAAATAAGGAAGGCGCGGAGGAGGTCTTGGAGACTATTCTGTGATAAAATGGAAGTTGATTCCAACGAGCCCTAGTTACTTAATTAAACCAGATGGGCTGTGGACAACGTCTGGTGGGGAATCATTGGCGCTTCTGTTGAATACCATTTCCCAGGTAGTGTGGGTGTGTCGACGGAGCTTGGTAGGAATAGGGAAAAATTATTGTCGGGGTGCCCGGAGGAAATCGTGTGCAAAAACTGGATGCTATGGGCACTAAACGGCTTTAAACCCTATAAATCGGCAGGCCGAGACGGTATCATCCCAGCGGAATTCCAAAAACACTCGTCGATCATTCTCCCATGGCTGGAGATGATCTTCAGGGAGTGTCTAAAACTGAATTATATTCCTAGGAAATGGACGGATGTTAGGGTGATTTTCATCCCGAAAACGGGGAAGAATTCACAGGCCTACCCAAAGGACCTAAGGCCTATAACTCTATCTTCCTTTCTGTTGAACACATTGGAAAGACTGATCGACGTGTACCTACGTTCAAAAATAAAACCCAGTAATTGGGCGACTTCTCAGCATGCGTACTGGAAAGGGAGATCTGTGGACACGGCTCTGCATTCCCTGGTGCGAACAATTGAGAAATAAATCCACTCGAAAGAGTACTGTATGGTAGCCTTCCTCGTTATAGAGGGCACCTTTAACAATTTCAGGACGGAGGCAGTTCTTGAAGGACTGTCTTTCTTAGATGTGGACTACCCCTTAGGGAGGTTGATAAATCAGATGCTAGAATGCAGGATTATTAACGCGGATATGGGGAAATCCACCATTAGGAGGCGAGTAGTTAGAGGAACTCCGCAAGGTGGTGTCCCATCACCTCTTCTCTGGAACATAGTTATCAATGGATTACTTTTGGAACTGGAGAGGGAGGGAATATGGGTGATAGCGTAGCAGATGACGTGCTGTAGTCAGACCGATTTTGATGTACGGGGTGAGTGTGTGGTGGCCAGCAATAAACAAGAAAACTAATAAGAATAAGATAGAGAAAGTATAGAGAACGGCCTGCTTGCTTATAAGCGTTGCACTGAGGACAACTCCTACACGTGCTCTGGAGGCTATGTTCTACCTTCTTCCTGTGGACGTCTTTGGTAAGTAGAGAGCGGCAACTACGGCTGCACGACTCTCTGCCGTGTTTGAGTAGAAATGTCTTCAGGCGGGTCACTTGACGGATGTGGAGAATAGTGACTACATGATACCGATTGTATGCTTTGAAAAAGGTTTCCGGACTTTTCTCCCCTCAAAAGAATCCGAGGGGAACAGGTCAATAACAGAAACTGGAAGTATACCATTCTATACTGACGGCCCCAAGCTAGACGGCAAAATCGGAGCAGGAGTCTATTGTGATAAATTAAATGTGAATATATCCATTCGTCTTCCTGATCACTGCAGTGTGTACCAGGCGGAGGTGGTAGCGATTGAGGAAGCGCTGACTTGGTTGAAGCATAATGTCATATCGACAAGGGATATAACAATATATGTGAACAGTCAGGCGGCAATCAAGTCGCTGGAATCAGTTTCTCTGACGTCCGTGGTGGCATTGAAGTGCCGATCATCTCTCAACGAGATGAGTGAGCATTTCAATATCCAGATAGTCTGGGTCCCCGGTCACTCGGACGTACTGGGAAACTGAAGAGCGGACGAACTGGCAAGGCAAGGTACAACTCTCCAATTGAAACCGGAAAGGGCAAATCTGGGGAGGCCCATAGCAGCGTTTTATAGGACGCTTAGAAATGAGGCGATAGCTTCGGCACAGAAGAGGTGGACTAACACCATAACATGCTAGGTAGCGCGGCAATTCTAGTCGAAACTGGACCTGAAGCGCTCCAAAACACTTCTATCCCTATGTAGACCTGACTTAAGTATAGTCGTGGGGGTGCTCACAGGACACTGCCTCATTGGGGAACATGCAAGGAGGCTTGGGTCAATGGTAAATGACTTCTGTAGAAGCTGTATGAATGAGGAGGAGGAAGAGACTCTGAGCCACTTCCTCTGCTCATGCCCGGCGCTAGCTTACAGGAGGCATAAACATCTGGGCAAGTATAGTTTGGACGGCCTTATGGATCTCGAGAACTGCAATGTGCGAAATATCTTACGCTACATAAGTAGCTCAAAATGGTTCCAATGAAGGTGTAAGGGGAGTAGGATCCCTTGGTACCACAACGTTACTGCAGTACAGAGGTTGCGTACTTACTACAAATACAGTAATTTGAATTTTCATAAATGGAAGTTAAAAGAGATACTACAAATATACTGGGAACTTAAAGGTGATCCAATGTAGTTCAGCCGCCCTATAGACACCGTTTTACGTGTAAAAAAGCTACATAATGACATTTGTTTCCAACAGGGCTGCGGACTCGGTAAAATAATTCAAAATATTATAAAATTGATAATACTGCTCGTATTGTAAATTCTTTCATCATTAGAACATAATTTAAACATAAAAAAAAATGTCTGTTGATTCTTTCCACTTTCTCCAAGCCATCAAACAACTAAATCCAGAATTCTTGTAATTCGAAATCGTTTGAATTTTTCATGGTCATCTAGAAATTTTTCGAATTCATGTTTTTCTTTTACTTCTTCAACAGGATTTTGGTGGTGGTTAAATAAATGATGATGATTTTTTGTCTGTCGCGAGAATATTTGAGATTTTTTCTATATGAAACATTTCGCTACACCGTTGTTTATAAAATTGACTGGGGGCCAAATATACTGATTGTTGTCTTTTTATAACTAAGGCTAAGCTGTATTTTAGGAGAGAAAGAAAAATATAAAATGCAGAGTCAAAGTTGGTCAGTATTTTTCCCGACTCCGAGTCCGCTAAAATGGTCCGACTCCCGACTTCGACTCTGACTTCGCAGTCCTGCTTTCCAATATTTGCTCAGATTATAATGAAAATAAATTTTAAAATATTTACCACTGGCACTAGATGGAAATACAAACAATGATTAAATGATAAAATAATGAAAGCATTCATTGAGGACGATAATTTGTACAAATGTAACGTCTAAATATGAACGCCAATCACTAATTTTGCGACTCACAACATTATACATATATATATGTATATATATATATATATCACATTATGTTTCTATAACGTCTATTTATTACCACTAAAATAACGCTTATATTATTTATTAATTACTATAACAACATCAAAAAAAACAAAAAAATTAAATAAACATACAACAAATATACAAAACAACAAAAACAAATAAACACACTAAAATATATTCGATTTTTAATTACATTATACATAAATAATTTATAATTAATTCGTTATTATTAATAATTAATAATAATTTCGGCTTAATATTTATCTCAAAACAATTATTAATGTAATTGATTTTTATGATTTTTAATTTTATTGACTTTTTTAATTAGTATTACATATTAAATAAATAATAAATTGTAATACAAATATATAAATAATTTTCTATTAAGGATTGAAATAATAAATAAACAACAAAAAAATTATATTTTATGAGTGCAAAATTGTGTAAAATATTTGTATTTATATATTATAAATAGGAATTTTTGTAAGTTGAATACAACAAAAAAAAAAAAAAAAAATTAATTAATTAGTTAATTAATTTATGGAAAAATAAATAAAATAAAAATTTTACTTTTGTAAAACTTATTTATTTGTTTATGTTGCTATTTTGGTAGATAAACTCTCTAATTATTATTTAAAGTGCTTTAAAGCGTGCTTAATTAATTAAATAGGATTTATTTGTTATTGTTGTTACTTTTAGGTATTTTTAATTTTTTTTTTTGCTACATAAATATAAATTAATTACAAATAATTTGTGCTTTCGGCATTTTGCTTATTTTATTTTTGGGAACACAATAAAGTAATGGAAAAAAAAATTTACTAAATTTGTGTTTTAAGAGTTTTAAATATTTTATTTTTTAATTGTTGTTACAAATTTTTTTTAAAGTGGTATAGAGAATTAAAATTTGTTATGTAAATTAATATGTTTTAACGTTATGTCCTTACATTATTTAAGTTTTCTAAGTCCACGATTTGGCAACGGCGTAAGGAAGAACCTTCAAAGTTAAGGGTCTCGAACCAAACAATAGATTGTGTAGAGATTAAAATAGAGGATCACGATTCAATTTATAAATAAATTAATTCCAAAACTAGACCCTAAATATCAAAACCACACTTTAGTGGCGTAACTAGGTTCAATTTCTTCTCGGTTGCTGAAGGTGAATGTCAAATCCATAGATTATATATACATATGTATTAGTTTCACACTGCTAAACTAAATTCCAATTGGAAAATATTTAGTACTAAAAATGTAATTTCATTACAAAATCTTTCGAAGAAAAGTGATTTCCTGGGAAAGTAAGACCATTCAGAGGCAATATTAGTGGAATTTAGTCAAAATCATATATGGACCATAAAAATATGAATCCAAACCATAAACAAGTGGCGTAAATGACATTCAACAATTTTAAGTCTTAATCGCCAGAAAAAATGTTTAGTTTAAATTAATTCTTGGTTTAAGAAATAGTTAATCGGCATAATGGACCACAATTTTAAGCAGCTACTCCATGTACTATCGGATCCCTAGTTCGAATATGTAGTAGTAGGTATTAATGGTCAATGAACGATTTCAGACGAAATCTCAATTGGTACCTAAAGTTTCCAGACGAATTTATTCCCCTGGGGTTAGGTTTTGGGCTCGATGAACGGAGTAATAGGTCAGCTACTACATGTACTATCGGAAAGTGACTTCAAATCTCTGGCAAGGAGTGCTAAAGCCCATTTATCAGTTTCAGCTAAAATTTCAATTTTTAGAAAAAGTTTCCAGACTAATTTATTCCCCTGGATAGGGGGTAGGTTTTGGGCTCGATGCACGGAGTAGTAGTTTATATCCACCATTTCTGGGACATGTTTTGTTGTCGACATTTCGACTGTGGGGCGAGTAGCAGGGACATCAGAGACGCAACGATTTCAACAGCAACGTCAAGCAACACTAGCAACACTACAGTTAGTACAAATTTGGGTGATAGCATGGGAACATGATAATGGAACGAAATCTGGCTCCCCTCACAACCGCCGATGGAAAAATAGAGGAAATAGTAATAATTCAATATACCTTTTCAGAAAAACTTGTGGCACCAACAGATAGAGAGAAATTCAACACGACGTGTAATTCTAGACATTTGTTGCGGAAAAAATTGTGTTGTCATTGGTGCTGTCATAAAAACACATCGCTTTATTAGGTGTATGTAACCGGGCCGAGTCCTGTCCTCACTAACATTCCTTTCCCATTCCTCGATATTGCCTGGCCCAGAGGCGGATCCGTAGTGAGAATATTTTGCTACCATGTTTGGGCTTCATGAAAAGCTGAATATGATGAGATGAATATGTTTTGCTTAATGCTTGATCGTACATTAAAAATCAATCAATCAATCAAAAATACACATTTCGACTGTCTAGCCAACCAGTTAAGTACACAATATCATTCTTATCTTCTTTCGCTACCACCCCATTCCTTTAATTTAGCGTTCCTAACTTTCTTTGGCATAAACTTCTTACTTGATAGTGGTCACACAACATGCGTCTTTTGACGAAAAAATGCCAATTCTAGCGGGTAGTTGGTATAGAAGTTGTCCACATACAATGTTCTTCTACCTTCATTTAGAAGCCCTTGTGAGATAGTTCCTCGCAAACTTTTGCGGCTAAGCCGTAATTTTTATCAAAAATTTCAGATTTACCTGAATAAATTTTGCTTGCCCACGTGTATCCTTCTGAAGTACACAACTTTAAAAGTTTAATTCCGTACTTATGCCCTTTATTAGGTATATATTGGCGGAAAATAAGCCTGTCTATCCAAGGAACAAGAGTTTCATCAATTACATAATTTTCGCCGGGAACAAAGACATTTTTATATTTAGCTTCAAGCAAATCTAACAGCGGCTTAAGTTTTGCCAATCTGTCACCAGGAATAGCATTTTCATGCAATAAAATTAATTTTATTAAAAATAATGAATTAATTATAAGTGTATTTGCATCTAAAATAAAAATATTTTTTAAACTTTAATTGTTTTATTTTAAGCAACCCACTTTATTCTAAACCATTGAATAAAATTCTAAATATGGTCCTAATATATTTTAGTCTTCCTCTTTTTCGCACAGAATTTTCGATACTTGACGTTTGCTTATTACAGCTCTATTTGTTTAACTCTATGTTTATTTATTAATACAACAAAATAATTATTAGATGGCGCTGTTTCCCTAGTTAATACATTGTGAAATTAGTTCATAAACTTTTCGTTAGTTTCGCTGGTCTGTGTACAAAAAAGTTTATTTACGTTTTTTTTTATATGGAGCTTTGCTAAAAGCAGATATCATAGATTGCCCTCGTGGCACAATCGGAAGAAACACTAATTGAAACACTATCAAAGACCGCAGACCGTATGTTCGACGTAATAAACATCGGTCAACAACATCGCCAGATCCACGAAACGAAAACAAATACCAATTACAACAAACACAGACAGTCGAGATCAACCGTGCAGACGTATCGTGGCCTCAGTGGAGATCGTAGACGTCCTTCGAGTAGCGGAACGATCACAGATCGATTGGCACGTCTCGAAGCCAGACTCGATGGCTTATGTCGAGACAGATCACAAGGGCGACGATCCCCCATCGCGCTCACGATCTAACAACAACTACCAAAGAAGTTTATGCTGGTATCACTTCAAATTAAATGTAAGGCAGCCAAAAAATGCACCCACCCTTGCAACTGGCGAAAACCAACTCAAACGGCCAGCATGGATGTGGGTGAAAATTTAAAAAACTAATCAACCAACGGGTCACAACTACCACGTCGAACACCCTATACTCATCTGCCACGTCGCACAAATCACTCTCGGCTCGTCTTCACTTATACGACAAGTCTAACAAATTAACGTACTTAATTGACACTGGCGCTGACCTGTCGGTTATTCCAGTCACTCATTTCAAAAACTTATACACTATTCATTAAAGAAACACAGATCTAGTCTTATCGGCTGCCAATGGAACACCAATCCATACTGACGGCACAAAATTGCTACGAGTGGATCTCGAACTGAAACGAACCTTCTGAACCACTGCTGTGAATCGTCCGATCATTGGCGCCGATTTTCTATACAAATTCGGACTTCTTGTTAACCTAAAAAACAAACGGCTGGTTGATTCAGCGACTAAGCTGTCAATCAGTGCCACAATGGTTCGTGTCGACACACCGACACCGATCCATTTCACGGTCAACAATGATTACGGCACTCTGCTTAAACAATTTCCTTCATTAACAGCAGAGCCGAATTATAACTTTCCAGTCCGACACAACGTGGTTCACCATATTGTCACTGCAGGCTATCAGCCCGTGTCAAGACCACGTAGGCTAGATCCAATCCGTCACAAAGCTGCTTTCACTGAATTTCAGCACATGGTGGAATTAGGGATTTGTCGGCCATCGGCATCTTTCTTCTTTAATTTTCTCCAAAATTGATCTCGTCAGAGCGTATTATTTAATTCCCGTAGCGCCTGATGTTCACACGAAGATGTTCATAAAACGGCAATAACGACCCCATTTGAACTCTTCGAATTCACTCGAATGCCATTCGGTCTACGAAACGCATGAACGAAGTCGTTCGTGAACTAGAATTCGTTTTCGTCTACATTGACGATATTCTTGTTGCTTCGCACACTGAGGAACAGCACAAACTACACTTGGAACAATTGTTCAAAAAGTTAGCACAGTTTGACGTGCATATCAAGAGCGCAAAATGCGTCTTTGGCGCAACCACTCTTGATTTCCTCAGCCACAAGATTACACCTGATGGTATTCTGCCATCAGACGAACGAATTAACGCAATCAGAGATTTTCCAGCTCCTACTTCAATTAAAAGTATTCAGCGATTTGACGGTATGGTAAATTACTACCATCGATTTATACCGAAGCTCGCACAAACACTCGCACCAATTCACGGCCACTTGCCAGCATTACTCAAAAAGCCCAAGACCGTCAAGAACTTCTCTTGGACCGACGAATGCCAAAAAGCATTCACGTCGTTGAAAAATGAATTGGAACAGATAACACTTCTGGCACACTCACTAAGCGACTCAAAGCTTAGTTTGACTACTGATGCATCAAACACTGCCGTCGGGGCAGTACTGCAACAGTACCATAACGAGTGTTGGGAACCCCTGGGATTCTTTTCGAAAAAGCTCTCGGATGCCGAAAAAAAATATTCAGCATTCGACAGGTAATTACTGGCGATATATCTGGCAGTCAAACACTTCAGATATTTTGTGGAAGGTAGAGATTTTACAATCTACACCGACCACAAACCTCTGACACGAGCGATTCAGTCAAAAACTGAACGTAATCCGAGGCAATCACGCCACTTCGATTACATTACCCAATTTACTTCGGACATACAACATGTTTTCGGACATGACAACGTTGTCGCGGATACATTATCCCGCACCACTGATAACGAAACGGCCGCAGTCGAAACACATTTCGACTTGAGCAAAATTGCAAACACTCAAAAAGTTGACCTAAAACTTTAGAATATACTTTCTGGTTCCGAATGTCACACTAATTCATCATGGAAACTAGAACTTTTTAAACTTCCTGCCCTTGAAATCGTATGCGAAACTTCTACGGGTAACAATCGCCCTTACATTGCAGAATCATTACGTCGAACCATCTTCTACACACTGCACAATATTTCACATCCTGCTGTCCGAGCATCTCGTAAATTGATAGCTGCTCGTTACTTTTGGCCCAGTATAAACAAAGACGTAGGCAATTGGGCTCAGTCTTGTTTATCTTGCCAACGCGCAAAAGTACAACGTTATACAAAATCACCCCATGGCAAATTCGAAATTCCACCTGATCGATTTGAACATATCCATATAGAAATCGTAGGACCACTTCCTCCGTCTAACGGATATACATATTTACTTACCTGTGTCGATCGCTTCACTCGCTGGTCCGAAGCTTACTGTATGACCAATATGTCTGCAGCAACCATTGCCATCACCTTCGTAAACAATTACGTATCTCGATTCGGCGTACCCCTTACGATCACAACGGATCAAGGAACGCAATTTGAGTCCAAGCTTTTTACAAAGTTAACAAAACTCCTTGGCTCAAACCGAATACGTACAACGGCTTATCACCCACAAGCCAATGTCATGTTCGAACGCTTTCACCGGCAATTCAAGGCCGCACTTATGGCCAGAAGCAATACTACTCATTGGAGCTCGGAAATTCCAATAATTTTACTTGGCATCCGAGCAACAGTGAAAGAAGATCTAAAATGCTCACCAGCAGAATAAGTCTATGGTCAAACCATCAAACTACCTGGTGAGTTCTTTGTCGAAAATCCTCTTTCACCAATTCCAACTACCGATACAGTCATCGACCAATTACGTGAAACAATGCAAAACCTTGTACCAAAATCTGCTCGTCAGTCCAAATAAGACGACGTTTTCGTTCCTAAATCACTCAGTAATTGTGATTTTGTGTTCGTAAGGACAGATAAGGTTCGCACCGGATTATCACCTCCATACGAAGGTCCATTTAAAGTCATTCGACGCCTTCGCAAACAATTCACCGTGTTGATTAATGGTAAAAATCACACCATTGCAATCGACCGGCTCAAACCGGCTTATGGCATTCTGTGTTCCACTGAAAAAAAATCAGTTTGTAAAACACTTAAAACTGTCCGTATTTCAGCCGAATAAATTTCTTATGGAGGATTTTAACTTGCAGGGGAGTCATGTAGTGATTCACTTATGCAATGAATTTATTACATTCATTTATCCCTACAATTATTCGAAATCAACTCATTTCGACTGAAAATATAATTGTATATTTTGAACTTACTCTATGGGTTTGAATCCGTACTTAAGATAAATACATTCCACATACTATATTTGTACCGATTAATCACTACTTTGTATTAAATATCTTGGACACTTTAATACAACACCTGAACCGTTTCATAACCATCTATTGTCGTTGTTCGCAACCAATCAACAAATTATGTTTTTGTTGAATTTTACTTTTATTCAGTGCGCTGATTCACACAAACATTTATTCGTTTCCTATTTGAAAATTATCGTTAAATATATTGTCGTAATCAAATTTTGAACTATTGTATCTAGGATAAATATTGAATTGAATTAGGAAGTTGACTGATAGATGTCACTTTAAAATGTTAAATGAAAAAGAAAGAAAAAGAATTGTGATGAATTGGTAGTAGTCAAGCGTCAGGGGTGGACGTATAAAATAAAATAAAAAGTAAAAAAATAAAAAGTGGAATAACGGAGAGCTGTTTTTTTTTGTGCCCCATTTTCGTAGAAGTGCATCACAGTAAATTCAGAAGTGGGATATTAGCTCGTGTAGTATTAAATTGTTTTGATTAAATAGGATTGTGCAATTATTTTGTGGAATAATTGGTTGTGAAAGTTTTGGAGAACTTTCCAACACGAAGTTTCTATTTTTTTTCCTAACCTAAAAATAAAAATATTTTTGAAAATGGGAAATGACGATGAGGCAGCAGGCGCAGAGGAAGTGAACAAATTATCTATTAATGTTATACAGCGACCAGAAGAGATTCCCGGTGATTCAGAAAGTGGGTCGAGAAATAATTTAAGCAAAATTAAGGAAACGTGTAGTGACGATGAGGTTAGTTTTCGCTACCAGACTCAACGTGCCTCGTGTAAAGGGTACACACAAATTGTAGAAGTGTTACCATCATTCAACGGGATCGATCCGATGCAAAGCGTGGAAGAATGGATAGACAAAATTGAACAGTTTGGAGTTATGTACGAGTGGGACGAGGTAAAAATGCATGATTATGGGTTGTTGAAGATGGCAGGCGTAGCTAAAGAATGGCGGGACAGTGCACAAAATGTAAATCGTAGCTGGGAAGAATGGAGATTGTTGTTATTGGAAAATTTTCCATCAACAGATAGTGTGGTGCAACGAAGGCGTGCAGCCGAAAACTTTAAACGAAACAATATGGAGATACAACGGTATTATTTCAAAAAGTTAGCACTATGTAACAAGGTCAAAATGCATAACGAGGAAATCATCGAGTTGATTGTTGAAGGTTTATCAGATATGCGGATAAATAGTTTTTTGGGCCCGTTACGCAGATATAAAACTCCGGCGCAATTATTGAGCGACCTGAAAGAAGCTGATCGCGTGGTTGCTTCGTATAAGTCAAACATAACCAATAAAAACCAAAATACAGTGCAACAAACTGCGAAGAAAATGGAATGGCGACATAAAGATAAACCGGTAGAAATTAATAAAGAAAATTCGCGAACCGAATTTAACAAAATAACATGCTTTGTATGCAGCGAGAGAGGACATTTTGCGAGGCAGTGCCCTAAGAAAAAGAAACCGGAAGTATTAAAAACGGGAGCACAGAATTCCAATACACACGCGAAGTATATGAAGACAGCGTATATTTTGGACAGACCGATAAAGTGTTATGTCGATTTGGGAAGCAGTGTTACGTTAATTCGCGAAAGTGATGCCAAACAATTAGACATCACTAATTTTGAGAATGGATTCCCACCTGTTGTAGGCTATGGTGGTAGAAAAGTGGTACCTTGCGGTATATTTAATTGTACTTTGAAGATGGAAGGAGTTGAATCGAGGTGTGAAGTGAAGGTGGTGCCAGATGAATCGCAAGGATTTCCGTTGTTGGTAGGCCACCAGTTCACAGAGCAGCCGCATATTAAAATCATTAGTGATAAAAAAGGGCTACATATAGTCAACATTGGTTGTCAACTCGATGCGGAGTTGAGCGAAACGAATGTCAAAAGTGATATACGGGCACTCGAAGATACCATAATACAAAAAGATGCAGTGATGTTTCTGAAAGTGCAAGCGGATCAACCCAATACGGAGTGGTTTGTAGAAGGTGGCATTCGACAGAATGGAGAGGT
The DNA here is from genome assembly GCA_958295665.1 of Tipula vernalis. Classification (NCBI taxonomy): domain Eukaryota; kingdom Metazoa; phylum Arthropoda; class Insecta; order Diptera; family Tipulidae; genus Tipula; species Tipula vernalis. The sequence goes on along the minus strand of OY282560.1, from coordinate 64,395,654 downwards.
TATACCGAGATGTTCAGTGAAAAGCGATGACCAAGGACAAGCGGTATTGCCATATGTCAATTTGACGGAAGCCGATATTATCATAAAAAAGAATCAACGAATTACGAGAGCCGAGAGATGCAAGGAAGCAGAACAAGCTCAATATGATGGCGATGATAAGACCGACGTCGAAAATGAGGAAATCCACCAAATAAGGAAAACGATGATCGGAGAAGTGACAACCGAATTAACGGGTAAGAATTTTGAAGAATTAAATGCAATATTGTAAAGGTATAGGGACCGTATCACGACTGGTTTGGGACACATTGGGTTGACGGATAAGGCAGAAATGAGGGTTAGGTTGGTAGATGACATACCAATCTATTTCAGACCGTATAGGTTGGCGTATAAAGAACGAGAATGGGTTAGGAATCATATATATGAACTGAAGACGGCTGATATCGTGGAAGATTCGATTTCTGAGTTTGCTAGTCCGATCATATTAGTGAAGAAGAAAACCGGCGAGTTGCGTATATGTGTAGACTATAGGGCTGTTAACAAAAAGACCGTACGAGAGCAATTTCCTCTAACGTTAATTGATGATCAGTTAGATCGGTTAGGGGGCAATACCTATTTCACAAGTTTGGACCTTGCTAGTGGTTCTTACCAGGTGCCAGTAGAGCGAGAATCAAGACGGAAGTTGGCATTTATAACGCCAGATGGACACTATCAGTTCAAACGAATGCCGTTTGGGCCTACGAATAGTCCGGATGTTTTTCAGTCATTGATAAATCGCATTTTGGGTAGTCACAGGCACAGCATAGCTATGACATATCTGGACGATATTGTAATACCCAGCACTAGTGTGTCAGAAGGGTTAGCTAGGTTAGAAAAAATAATACAGGTCCTTAGAGGGTCCAATTTAACTTTAAATTTGACGAAATGCCGATTTTAATGTAGCAGTGTGGAGTATTTAGGTTTTAGGATATCGGGCAATGGTATTCAACCCGGTCAAATGAAAACGGAACCAATCGAAAGGTTTCCAACACCTAAATGTATAAGGGATTTGAGGTCGTTCATTGGGCTGTCAGGTTACTTCCGACGATTTGTTGAAGGATACGCAACAATTGCAAGACCGTTGACGGACTTGATTAAGAAAAACGAGGTTTTTATATGGAGCGAGGCGCAAAAGTTGGCGTTCAACAAAATTAAACATATTCTGACGAATAAACCAGTACTGGAAATGTATGTTGCAGGAAGGCGACTGGAAGTACATACTGACGCCAGTGCATTGGGGTTAGGAGGGGTGTTGTATCAAGAACAAACTCCAAATCTATACAAGCCAATTAGTTACTATAGTCGTAAGACCACCGCGGAGGAGTCGAGATATCCGGCTGTGGAGTTAGAAGTGTTGGCAATAGTGGCATGTCTGGAAAATGGAGGGTTTATTTGTTAGCAGTGGATTTCGTTATAAAGACAGACTGTAACAGCATTAAACTATTAGCAAAGAAAAAAGATCTCAACTCAAGGATAGGGAGATGGTTCGTTAGACTGACCGAATTTACATTCACAGTAGAACATGTGAAGGGTTCTAGTAATTTAGTAGCAGATGCATTGAGTCGCTATCCGATCGATGAGAAAGTAGTAGATAGGGTCTATGGGATCAATTTAAATTTTGATTGGATTGCCGCGTTACAGCGTACAGACGGAACAATTATAAAGATTAGGAATTTACTTGAGTTAGGTGATCAGAAAACTTTTGAGAAATTTGTAATGTATAAGTCTCGAGTGTATCTGACAACCAAAAATAAATGGCGTTTGTACGTTCCGAATAATTTAGTATATGACATGGTTCGTGATGCTCATGAAACGGTAGGTCATCAAGGGATAGACAAGACGCTGGGAAATTTAAAAGCGTCATTCTATTTCCCTAAGATGCCAGATGTTGTGACCAGGTATGTAAATAGATGCATCATGTGTCTTTATTACAAAAAGACTGGTGGTAAACAACCTGGGTATTTGCATCCATACGAAAAGGGAGATGAGCCATTTGTAGTAATCCATTACGATCATGTGGGGCCTTATGTCAAAAGTAAGAGTCATAATAAATACGTGGGTATAATAGTTGATGGATTTAGCAAATATGTAATGCGAGGTGCTATGACTGATGTAGGAGCCGATAAGTCAATAGAATTCCTTAGGTTAGCGTTATGTAACTACGGAAAACCGGATGTGATAGTTACCGATAGAGGAACAGCATTTACTTCTATAAAGTTTCAAAATTTTTGTAAATCTAAGAACATTAAGCATGTTAAGGTTGCAAGCGGTAGCGCAAGATCTAACGGGCAAGTGGAAATCGTAAACAAGCAGGTAACCAAATGTTTAGCAAAAGTCAGTACGGGTGTAGAGTGCATCGATTGGGATGTCATATTATTGGAAATCCAAGTGGCCCTAAATAATACAGTGCATAGTGTGACCAAGAAGGCACCTTCTGAGCTTATCTTTCGATATCCATTTAGGAACTTTAATGATAATCAATTAGTTCAGGAGATTAAACGGTTGAATAGAATTATGTTGGAGGAGGGTAGGATTCAGGAAGATAATAATGTAACCGAACATCTTGAAAAGAATCGAGAGCGAATAAAACAAAATTACGACAAAAGCCGAAAGAAGCCACTTGAATTGAAACGTGGAGATTTAGTGATGGTACATGCGCCAAAGGTTGCAACAGGGGACAGTAGAAAATTATTGCCCACAAATAAGGGACCTTATGATATAATAAAGAATATTGGTAACGATAGGTATCTAGTGCAGGATATAGAGGGCGAACAACAGACAAGTAGACCTTACAAAGCGATAATAGCTATAGACAGATTGGAGCTCATTAGTGGGAGAGTTAAAGTCAGTGATCCGGTGCCTTAAAATACTTACCATTTATGTCTTTAAACATAAGCATTTGATTTAATTTAGTAATTGAATTTTAACGTTGTTGTTTTTGTATTAAGAGAATTATTATTTAAAGAAAATTAATTTGTTGTTGTGAATTACGTGAGAACGTTTGATCGAAAGGGAATTTAATAATTGAAAATACTCGACCAAGCATTGTCACGTGTGATGACGAGGACGTCATCTCTAACACAGGATGGCCGAACTGTCGTAATCGAATTTTGAACTATTGAAGGTGGTGTTGGGCAATTATTTAAGTGAACCAAAATTGTCAACCAGAATTTATAAATACAAAAAGGCGCATACCAAATAATTGTGCGGCCGCCAATTTATGGAAATTGGAGTTTTCTTTAATTTACTACGTGTTGGATGCGATAGTACCTTTTTACATTTCAAATTCACCGTATTACAAATTAATTTTTGATTAAAAAAGGTTGAATTTGATTGGCAAAAGATTGAATCTCATTGAAATATTCTCCCATTTACCGAATTTTTTTATTACCGGTAAACCATAAATAAAATATAAAGGGCTGAAACCTCACGAGGTGATCAGAACTTCGGTCTGTATTAAGTGCGTTCGTGAGATTATATCAAGTCAACTCAAACTAGGTCCCGAATCAATCAATCTCTAACTGAACCCCTTTAATCCCTTTACAATCTAACATCAATATCCAACTCAATCTACAACTCAACTTCCAATTCAATCCCAGCGTAATCTCTAACGAAATCACAAAATCGGTGCATACCTGGTTATATAAATATTTACCAATTTGGGTATTTTTTGGGTATTGAGTTTGGGGTTGAGTTGGAGGTTAAGTTAGGGGTCAATTCAAACAAGCCGAATTTCTTAATAATTGGTTGAGAAATAGGTTAGTTCCATCATACATGGCAATATTGCAGAAATTCATCCAAAAATCATTTTAGAATCCCATTTCCAATGTGCAAGCCGAATTTCATTATAATTGATTACAAAATGGGCAAGTTCCATAGGTATTTTGGTACCCATAAAATATTCCTTGATTTTGAACCAAAGCCTACAATTTTATTTAAGAGCTTTTTACGTTAGCGACTTCACTTTCACGATATAGATCAATGATATCTAAGTATAAATCACAATGCTGCATCATCGCGGCTGCAGTAACTGATCTAATGAAAAATAAAACCAAGGTAGAGTCCCTAAAGCTTTCCTAAAATTTCTTTATCCTTCCTATTTATTTTCCCTTCCTATTGGAATTTGTACACGTTTATGATTTATGTTAGAAAATATTAAATCTGTGGTTTAATGTACGTTTATCAAACAAATAAATCTTTTTTAATCTTAATGCTATAAGATGGAAATTTATTATGCATTAAAATGATCGAAAAACAAAATATTTTGGAATATAAATCTGTCTATTGAGGTTTTGTGGTAACTAAAGATTATTACCACTATAACCCCAAGATTTTGTATGACAAATTGATACTACTCGTATATGGGTGATATTAGATAAGAAATGATGTATTATTGTCTAGATAAGTTCTAGGTATTTTATAATTGTTTGCTTTGTGTTTCTATAGCGTCACGTACACTGTTTCTGTCGTCGCGTTTATTTTGCTAATTTAAACATTTTAAAAGTACAAACAGAAATATTGTAAATATTTATCTTGTATTCGCTTAAAAAAAGGTAAACATTTATTTTAATTAAAACCAAAACATAACAAAAAAACATAAAATAAAGTTGTATCTGTTGTGTTGGGTGACAATAGAGCCAACATCTATCTACTCTGCTGCTTTGCTTGATATTTCTATAAATAGAGCAAACATTTTTTTTTATATTGTTTACTATTTCGTCCCTAATTTTTTTTTTTTTTTTTGTTAATTTATAAAATAACAAACATAAAAAATTTATAAAGTTTCTGTGTATCGACAAAATGTTTAAATATTCAAGACAGGTTTCCAACTGTTTGTAACTTTTTTTTGTATATACCAACCTTTTTTATCCTACATATATACCTACTAATCCTGTATCAAAATAGTAAAAATACTAAAAAAACAAAATTTGATGTCCTTTAAAAGTGTTATTGTTACAAAAAAAAATTTTTGTTTGTCTAATCCTTTTCACAAACATTAAAGTTTCTTATGGTTACGTTGTCAATTTTGGTGGACACAGATTAAATATTAAATTGGTCTAAATGGTACAACATAAAGTTAGTTTAAACGCAATTAGAAAGTTAAAAATTCTTTAGTCAGTGTTCAAGAATAAATAATTATAGTTTGATCACCTTAGAGGTTGGGTTTAACCAAAATCCTCAAATAAATTTAAAGTTATTATAATTGAAACAACCTTTAGTCGTCGGGCTGTAAACTCTAAAAGCATACATTGGAGAAACGCAACAACAATGATTTGGGGAAAAGTGGTCACAAGGTTTTGTGGGAGAGTAGCCAGCAGTATTTTTTTGGTGATTTTGACACTAGTTCATAACTGAGAATTTGGGAAGCCCAAAGCTCTGAAAGTTCTGAAATATGATGTTAAAGTTAGGCATTCACGCAAAATTCATAAAATTTCGAATAATCTCGCAAAAATTTAAAAAATTGACTAAATTCATGATTCAGATTTAAATGTGCGAGTCTGCAAGATGATCCCACAACTGAAAACTAACAGCAAAGCATCTCCATACATACTGTTGTAAAATTTCCGATATTTTTAAATTTGTTAATGTTTACCGGTAATATTACCGGTAACACGGATAAAATAGGTAACACAATTTTTATTCAATATTTTAAAGTACTTTTCGTACCAGGCACCTCGTCTCAAAATATTTAGTTATCCCAAATGCGAAGCTGAGACCCTTTCATACCGGTGGCGTCGGCTTTGAACATTTGGTTGCTATCAAATATTTTATTTAGATTTATTTTACACGTAAATTATAGCAAGAACTGAGGTATTCTAAATTTTGTAAGATTATTTTTATGAAGTCAAAAAATTATGTATACATGTGTACGGTACATGTGAATCGAGCTATAGTAGCACTCTGTATTTGAATATTGTAATTAAAAAGAATAAATATATATATTTACACGAGTTGTAATTCACGAACGATTGAGAAAGAAGATCAGAGGAAAGCAAGGGTTAATCGAATACTATTTTGAGATGTGTCAAATAGCCAAGGGGCAGATAGAAGAGGAAAATATAATTATGGGAATGAACGAATATAAATTAAGATCAGCCCTAAAGTCTGTCATAGTTACCACTCTGAGAGTGTTAAAGGAGCACATGGAATGGCACGTTAAGATGAATGGGAGCGAAGGAGATAACGGAAAGAGAATGAATAGCCAGAACTATCAATCCAGAAAAAACAAAAACCTGCGAAAGTAACCCTACGAAGTACGAGAACAAGCCGGATTGGGTGAGGAGAAAGGAGTGTTACAATTGTTTCCAACAAGGACATATAGCCACCAATTTTACATTACCAAAAAGGAAACCGACGTGTGAGAGGTGTAAAAAAAATAGGTCACGTGAAAGAGCAGTGTAAAGTTAAACTAGAAGGTGAAATCTTGTACATGAGTAGCCAAACGGAAGATACAGAAATGCAGGCACAGAAACAGTTGATAATTTATGGTAAAGGACAGGTGAAAGCGATGACGATTATTGGAAGCAAATTGGTTGAGGAACGAGTTTTGATAGACTCCGGAAGTAACGTGAGTATTATTTATTTATTTAATTAATTAACCTACAGTTAATATACAATCGGTATGCAAAAAGATTAACAGTTATTATACAATATTTTAGCGCAAAAATAACATTTAACAATTATTTAATGATAGACAAAAATCTAAACAACTCATTTCTAAACGAATTTCTTGTCATGTTAAAATCGAAAACGTCATAAACCGAATTAAAGAGTCGCGACATTCTCAAAACTGGTTCTGAGAGTGCGAAGTTTGTAGAAACCGGATCAATATGTAACAAACGACGACGGCGCAAACAACGTGTAGGAGCGTAAAAGTTGAAACGAGCCAGTAAATCGACACAATCTATTCGGGAAGTCAGAACATCTTGAACGAAGATAGCGGATGCAACATCTCGTCGGTGATCTAATCGTTGTAATTTTAATAATTTACAACGATCATTATAAGGAGGTAGTACATATTGGTGCACTCGCTCCGTAGGTAAGCCGCGAAGCGCATACAAAAGAAACTGTTTTTGAACGCTCTCAATTCTGTATGAATGGCAATGATAAAATGGTGACCAAATCTGAGAAGCATATTCTAGAATGGAACGAACAAAGGACACATAGAGAGTTTTCAGTGTGAGTGGGTCGCAGAAGTCTTTACAATTGAGCTTAATGAAACCCAGCATAATATAAGCTTTTGAAATAACAGAATCAATGTGTTTGGTAAAAGTAAGATCATAAGAAAAGGTTACACCTAAGTCGGTTATGACCTCAACTCTGTCAATAGCAGTATTGTATAGAAAATATTGCCGAAGAACAGGTGAGTGTGTACGAGAAAATGATAAAATCCTACATTTACCCACATTCAACAATAATTTGTTTTTAAATGACCAACTGCAAAAGTTACTCAAGTCACCTTGTAATTTAACACAGTCAGAAACTCCAGTAATAGGAGCAAATATCTTCATATCATCTGCGTAAAGCAAACATTTTGCGAATTTAAAACAATCAACAACATCATTGACAAATAACGAGAATAAAAGTGGACCAATGTTATTTTATGGCTACCTTGAGGAACTCCAGGGGTAACTCGAAATAAGCGAGAACTAAAATCATTTATCTTAACAAATTGGTAGCGATCAGACAGGTACGAATGCAACCACCTGATCGGGATAAACTGACAATTTAGTTTATCCAGCTTATCGATAAGGATCGAGTGATCAATTTTATCGAAAGCCTTCGAAAAATCGGTGTAAACAACATCCACTTGTTATCATGTTCTAAACTACTATATAAATGTTGACAAAAACCGACTAGGTTAGTAACCGTGGACCTACCCGTGTAAAATCCGTGTTCAGCAGGAGAAATAAAAATTTTTGCATGAAAAAACAAGAATTTCTGTACCATTGATTCGAAAAGAAAAGTTTTGGTATGGCAGCAAGAATAGCGATTCCGCGATAATTGCTGATATCACTTCTTCTGCCAGATTTAAAAATCGGACGAATGAAAGACAGTTTCCAGGGATCCGGAAAAATCCCAGTACGTAGGCTCTTATTAAAGATTAGAGTCAGTGGATGGGGTAAACTCTCTGCACAATTTTTAATAAGGATAGGTGGAAAACCGTCATGTCCTGCCCCCTTATTACTATCAAGTTGAGATAAGCTATCATAAACTTCTGCTTCAGTAAACTGTAAAAAATTAAAATCAGAGCAATCGCGATTATTTATAAGCTTGGTACCAGAATCCCCAGATACTTCATAGACGGACTCAAAAAATTTTGCAAATAGATTAGCGATATCAGAGGGTTGACTTGCGGAAGAGTTCTGAAAGGTCATTGGAGTAGGAAACCCAACAACCTTCTTTTTACCATTTATGAAATTCCAGAAATTTTTTGGGTTGGAAGTCAGATCCTCTTCTATTTGCAAAATGTAGTTGTTGTAAAGGAACCAATTTAAAGTTTTGAACTCTTTACGAGCTAAGTTGAATCTGGAATAAAACTCAGCGCCCTGTAACTTATACAAAGAATGGAACTTATTCCGTTTTTTTTTCAAGACGTAGTAGTTCTTTGTTGTACCACGGACTCACGAAACCTAGGTCCATTTTTATTTGATGGAACATACCTTTCAATACCAGTCTTGAGCAGCCCGTTGAACAATAAAATAGAATGGTTCAAATTTTCATCTCGCTCGAGAAAGTCCCAATTAGAACCGACAAGAAATTCGTTTTAGTCCGCACGCCTAAAATCGAAATGCAAAGAATTACTAGAAGTACACGTAGTGTTGCAATTCTCTAAAAATATATATGTATATGGTAATTGGAGTGTGGTAAACGCTCGAACATCCAGTAAAATCTTCACAAGGTGAAATCTCCGAAAACATAAGATCAGTTGAATAAACCAAATCGAGAAATATGCCCCGACTATTGCTTATCCGGTTCAACTGCATCATTGCTAAGCTAGCAAAATAATCAGTAACTGCTAATTCTTTCTGGCCAGAAGAAGAGGATGTGAAAACTCCATCAACATCAAACCAAGTAATATCGGGAAGATTGAAGTCCCCTATAATCATTAGTTGTTCCTTAATAAGAACCAATGGCATGACCGCAGAACTGATGAAATTAACAATTCCCATATAATATTCCATAGTAGATCCAGAGGGAACATATACAGCCACCACGAGGATAGATGACTCGGATACATTAATCCGAACAGCAATTACATCATAAATTGGATGACATGCAATGAGCTCGTTTGGGATCGAACTCTTAACAGCAATCAACACACCCCCACCTTTAAGGCTGGTACAAAAATCATGTCTATATTTTCTGTGGACGACGTAGTTGGATGGGAAATATTCCTCTGAATTAAACCCTTTAGTAAGCCATGTTTCAGATATGATAATCACATCGTAATCGTTATCAAGAACGCCAAGCAAGAATAATTTAGCTTTCCCCCGAATACTAGAGGCGTTGTGATAGTACATCGAAGTAAAAGTAATTTGTCCAGAACTTTTGGGCCGACGCATCACCTTTAACCCTGCGTTATTTAAATTTCGGCAGAGTTGACTACTGCAGCTGGTATCCGGAATTTCACATATGAGGCTCCTGTCCGAAAATTTTGCTTATGGAAGGGCCTAATAAATATACCGGTTGGCCATGCATCCGAATTTAGAGCCTTATCATGAAGCTCCACGTTGATCCCCAATTTAAAGCATACATATTCTAACTCGTGGATATCTTTATCCTTAGGAATTAGTTTAACTGCCTTGTAAACACTCGGACCTAAGCATTTGCTAGCCAGAGCCACAATATCATCCTCAGTTGTAAGAGTATCGAATCTTTATAAATGAAGCCAACATTTCGGCGCAATGGTTTTAATATAAATATCTGGTGAGGTATTAGTGCCACGAATATTAAAATTTCGTATGTTCTTTTGGATAGTTCGTGATGATGGCAACGATTTTATATTACCAGTTGGACCGCACGATATATCAATATTGTTCGCATTTGCAGACGTACTCACAGCACTCAACATAGCAGCAACAGGCAAAACAGATGCAATTGAGTATTTGCTTGGTTGATCCGGAGCACCACTGTGAGAAGCAAGTGCATTCGATGCTGCAACAGGCACAACGGCAGGAATTTTCACCACTTCAGCGAAAGTCGTACAAGCACCGAAAAGAAAGTTTGGTTAAAAATTTAAAAGTAGGCGAAATAAATAATGAAAATGTTGTCGGAATTAACGGTAGTGAGTTAGTAGTTTTAGGTATGGGAGGGTAATATTATAATATAAAATGATATTTATACGGTTAACTGCCGAGTAGTACCCGATAAAACAATGGAAATAAATAAAATTCTGGGAAGGGATTTGTTAAAATCTAATGGAATCAATGTTGTAAAAATTAAGGACGGGAATTGGAAAAATATTTTCGACATGGACATAATGAAGGAGGTGGCTAACACAGATAAGGAATTGTTAGTTATGAATGTAGTGGTATTAGTCGTAGGCGACACTTGTGAGACAGTTGGTTATAGCAATACGATCAACGAGGTGTATAAGGAATATTATTTAGGTGCCATTCATAGGATTAAATATCAGGCAGAATTAAGAATACGGGAGAATAAAATAGTAACGGTAAGCCCAAAACGTTTTAATTATCATGAGAGTGTAGAGTTAAAGAGACTTACAGATAAAATGTTAGAGTCGGGGATTATTACAAACACATATAAAGTATAACTAAATATCCCGTTCTTACGGATGCAAGAGCATTACAACTGTTCATTGGTCTGGTTAGTTATTTTAGGAATTTTATAAAAGTCTTTAGTAGAATTGCTGCTTCTTTGTATGAGTTGTTAAAGCCAAATGTTGAGTTTAGTTTTTTTGGAGAAACATATTAAGGCGTTTAATCAGTTGAAAGAGCTGTTGGTAGGTAGGCCTGTATTGAGTATATATTCACTAGGACGCGAGACACAATTGCATACAGATGCCTCGAGTTCAGGATACGGTGCGGTACTCATGCAGAAAAAAGAGGATGGGGAATTTCATCCTGTAATAGTATTAAACGGTATCCTGTGTATAGTATTAAACGGTTTAGGCCGTATTTGTTCGGAATGCAATTCGCGGTAGTCACGGATTGTAATGCTTTAAGGCTGACGTTAAACAAGCGTGACATGAATAGTAAAATAGAACGATGGGCTTTATTTTTGGAGGAGTTCAATTTTGAGGTGATACATAGAGCAGGCGATAAGATGAAACATGTAGACGCACTGAGTAGAGCACAAGTTTACTATATAGAAGCAGAAGAGAAGGATTTATTTTTAGACAAAATGTATATTAGGCAGCTTGAGGATGAAAGTATTCAAAAAACAAAAAGACGAATAGAAGATCAGAGGTTAAAGGGATATGAGCTGAGGGACGGCATAGTATAAAGAAAAAGCGGAAGTAAATTGCAACTGTTAGTTCCAGAAAGCATGGTTAGGTCAATTATGTATATATATCATGATAATATGGGACATATGGGGTGCGATAAAAATTGTGAACTAATTAGGCGACAGTTTTATTTTGAAAAAATGAAGGAACGGTTAACGCGACATATTAACGATTGCATAGTATGTATATCATACAACCCAAAACCTGGATCTAAGGAAGCGTTAGTATATTCCGTAGATAAGGGAAATTGCCCGTTTGAAACGTTACATTTAGACCATTTAGCACCTCTGGATAAGACAGAAAAGAAAAATATATATGTGTTACTGGCAGTGGATGCGTTTATTAAGTATATTAAACTTTTTTCGATCAGAACAACGAATACAGCGGAAGTATGTAAACATCTGTCGACTTACTTTGGTTATTATAGTATACCAAAGCGTGTAGTATCTGACAGGGAAACCGCATTTACTTCGAAGGAACTTCAGAAGTTTATGAAAGAGAAGGGAATAGTTCATGTGAAGATTGCTACGGCATCACCTAATTCGAATGGTCAGGTTGAACGTTACAACAGCGTGTTAGTGCCGTTATTAGCTAAGTAGGACAGGGTTCTGGGTCAAGCGGAATATATATTAAATAATACCTTGAACAAATCGATTAGTGAGGTACCGTCTAGAGTGTTGTTTGGTGTAGTACAAAGAAATTCGTGTATGAAGGAAATAGATGGTCGGTGTTTAGTGGAGGAACGTCGGGATATTACGAAGATTAGGGATAGTGCAAGGAATTCTATGAATCGACAACAAGAGTGTAACAAAAAGTATTACGCCAAAAAAGTTCGCAAATCAGTTAAATATGAGGAAGGAAGTTTAGTGACGGTGCGAGAAAATCCTAGAGTAGGAGTTAACAACAAACTAAGAACTAGGTTTAAGGGACCTTATAAGATTTGTATAGTTTTAGATAGGAGCCGGTATTTAATAAAAGATGTAGAAGATTATCAAGTTTCAGGACGACCGTTTGAAGGTATATATGATTCTAGGAATATGCGTTTATACTCCAAGAACAATGACCAACAATGTAAGTTACAGGAAAACGAACTAGACAAGGAAAGTTTGGAAGATGATGAAGAAACGGAATATGAAGATGTAGAGTATTTTTAGACTCAGAATATGAGACAGAGTATTTAAATTAAGATAATAAAAGTTCAAACATGGGATCCATTGTTTTATCGAGGCTCAAAGCCGAGGCGCCTGGTATGAAAAGTACATAATTCCAATTTGTACCAAAGAAAAATAGTAATATTTTGACGTCTGGACAAAAGTAGTAAGATTTTTAAATAAAACACAAACGGCTCATTATTCTCTCAAATATATTTCATCCTCTTCAAAGTAATCTCCTTCGGGTAGAACACACTTATGCCAACGTTTTTGCCAGTCTTCAAAACAATTTTTAAAGTCTATTTCTGGAATGGCCTACAAAACCTTCCTCGTTTCGGCTTGAATCTCTTCAATCGTGTCAAAACGATGTTTCTTGAGTTTCAAGAATAGCCAGAAGTCAAGCGGAGCTAAATCGGGCGAAGGATAGTTGCGAAACAATATTGGTCGAATTTTTGGCCAACTAGTCACGTACAAGCAATCCAGTGTGAGACGGCTCATTATCATGATGGAAAAACCAAGAGTTTCCTGCCCAAAATTTTCGTGATGTCAACAAGATCTCTAATTGTTAATCGACAATTTTTGAGCACCAAATCCTTGACTTTCTTGATGTGGTGATCATCGGTAGATGTCGAAGGACGGCCAGGTCGCCTTCAACGCCTACAGTAAATAACAAATTATACAAAAATAAAGTTTATGATCAATTAAATTCTTTAATGAATGTATGGCTCATCCCCGCGGACACATTTATCATCCTCTGCCTCAACATCATCCATTATCGAATTATTCTTACTTTCCTCCAAGCCATTCTCTTCTTCAAGCGAATATGATTATGCAGCTTCATCCATTAATAATAATTTGTATTTGATTCAGCAGGCAAATACTTCATCTTTGTTATCCACACTTCCTACGTTCGATCTTGACAGGTTTAAGTTGTGCAAAATGTACGTTAGTTTTCCTGCACGATCAACAGTCAAAATCGATTACGTGTTGAGCTATGTGTATAAAACCATAGGTACTGAAGGTACTGAATGTGCTTTCCATTGCAGCTCTCGATGCAAGCATGTTCAAAATAACTATCAACCGCCAAGCACTTAAATATTTTTTGTTTTTATATTTTGGGTAAAGTTCTGCGACATTAAAAATAAATCCAGTCGCTTCAATTTTCTGTGATTCCGAAAGACTCTTTCCTCGAATAGCTGGTTCAAGAAAATTTGCGCCAAAATGAAGCAGTTGTAGGCATTTTTCGGCCCGTGACTTGAGAATACTTATATAAGTTCGTCGCAATTGGCGCATTTATTTTGTTCAAAAGTTTATTTTATATTAACAAAACAGTACACCACTTTAGACAAAACAGCAAACTCTCACAAAAAAATGGCCATTTAGCATTTGGAGGTGGTACACACTGAACAATTTCGAATAGAAGATCGTAGATGCCTTCATAACTGACTTTACTTCGTCTTCGATAGCCAGCGCCTTCAAGGCATACCTGATGTAGCATGAAAAATGTGCGAGTTTTTTTATTTCCGGAACCATCCGTACGACTGACTGAAAATTTCAAACTGTTGATACACTGAATCTTGAAGATATCGACAATGAGGAAGTTAAGTCCATGGCAGATGCACCCATACTCGGTTATATAGGGATATCTTTTGTTAATTATTTTTCGGGACGCTTTATTGTTCTTTCCATTGTCAGTAATAAGTGAAATAAATTTATAAATCACGACGTCTTTTAACACCGCTTGAACTTTCTCGAAAAGCAACTTTAAAAGCCAAATGTCGATTTTCCCTAGTGAGTAGATTTATAGAAAAAGGCTTTGGGTCCCTGCGTATGTTCGATCAAGCATCGGTGTACAATGTCAGATGCGCCGGCAATTTTTGGTAACACTGACCCTTCGACGCGATGGTACTAAAGACCCAATAATTGATTGGAAAGTTGGTATCTCGAAGGAAGTTTATAGAACGATCGCAATTTCTTGAACAAATCAATACAAGCCAACTTTATGGTTGAGCTCATCGACCATCTGGTGCTACTTTGGTCTCATGTTGCCAACGAAATTCCAGCATACTAGAGCTTTTCATCGACTAAGACGTTGCAGCCACTTTTCTAATTAAAATAGTGATTGGTGTTTTTTCCTATAGATCGATAGTTAGATCATATTCAAGTTCAGAATGCAGCTCTATTACGTACTATTTGCTAAATGAATATGTCAATGAAACAGGAAAAGGTGTAGATTATTATATTTTACAGTCAAAATTTGGTGTAGTTGGTTAATAGTACATAAGGAAGTATAATGCAGAGGTGTCACCACTCTTTTTGCATTTAGACTAGTTGAGTTTCTTGGAAAAAACATTTTTAATTTATGTCACCTACATTACCACGGTAACACCACTTTGGGTAATATTACCTAAAATTATCTATTTTACCGGTAATATTACCACCGATAATATTACCGTTTACGTCACTATCCACACATAATTCGATTCTCGAATAATCCGTTCCGTACCGTTAGTAGGTAATCAAAAATAATAATAAAGTGGTGAGAAACTATAGCTAAACGGGAAGCGATGATGGGACATGGAATGCTTCACTATCTTTACTCCTCCAGGCCTTCAAAAAAAGGATTAATTTTTTTTTTTTTTTTTTTGATTGAACAGTTGTATCACCACAGAATTATCCGATCACGCAAGGTTTTTGAGATAACCAAAAAGAGTCAAAAAATGTGTTTTGCCTTTTTGGCACTTTTCCACTTGAAGCAACCAAAGACCAAAAACAAATAGGAAAAATTTGATAAAGGGTTCGGATTTAGCGTAAAAAAATCTACGGAAAACCATTGATAGCATAACAAAAAATGTAAATAAATCCTCAGCCAATTATCCATAATCTAAGAATTTCATAAGCACGCATAACTTGTATTCCTTCTCATTTTATAACCAAATGGTCTATATTTCTAATATTTTTGTATTCGTAAATTTTTGTACGGTAAATAAGAGCCCGTTATCAAATTTGCCCTATCTCTTTTTGGTCTTAAGTGCAAATGTGCCAAAAACACGCTTTTTGACTCTTTTAGGTTAGACTATCTCAAAAACTTGACGTGACCGGGTAAATTGCTTCGGATACGACTGTCATCATGAAAAAAAAAAAAAAATCCCTGCAGGCCTGTGTTATGGATTGTAAAACAATAAAATATTTTTTGGTTGAAGAATTTAAGGATATTGCGCCTGTGGGGGGAGGCAATGCACAAGGCAATTTGACCCAGACTGGTCCATTTAAACCGGGTGCGTGAACCGAATCGGTAAATTTTTTTTTGCTAGGTTGGTACAACCTTCTTTGACATTCGTGTGACGTTTGAGCAAAATACGTCCATTAGTGTGAGTTTGGCAGCCATTTGTTTATCTGGCGATTTTTACTATGGAAAAAAAAAATTTGAAAAACAAGTTTGCTTGAAATTTTGTGTTTCAATGTAATTACGTGTTTTGGGTAGTCTACTCTATCGAAAACGCAAGTATTTGAGTGGCATAAAGCATTCAGTGAGGGTTGTGAGGTCGTAGAAAATTTGCATCATGCGAGTCGTTCATCCACCTCTGTTAACGACGAAAAATTGAAAAAGTGAGGGAAATTGTGCTCGAAAATCGTAGTGTTGGCATCAGAGGCTCTCAACATCTCTTATTGATCGACTCAACACATTTTGGTTGATGTTTTAGACCTGAATTTTTTGCAAAAAGAATGTCGACTAGAGGTCGCAAAAGGGATGCTTACCAACGTAGGTGATGACCCTACATTCATCAAACGAATTATTACTGCCCAACAATTTAGCAAATGTCGGTCGAAAATCAAGGTATTGCTAATCGTTTTTTTTCGATTACCGTGGTGTGGTTCACCACGAATACATTCCAGAGGGTCAAACGGTCAATAAAGCATACTACTTGGCCGTTTTGAGGCGTCTAAGTGAAGGAACTGGTCGTAAACGGCCGGATTTGTGGGCAAACAATTCATGGATTTTTCACCGCATAAAGCACCGTCACATTCCAGCCTCATTATAACTGAATTTTTGGCCAACCTTTACTCACCAGATTTGGCTCCCTGTTACTTTTTTCGTTTTTTCGAAACTCAAATATCTGCTCCGGGGAAAACGCCATGAGTCGATTGAAGCCATAAAAAGAAATTCGTTGAAGGAACTAAAGACAATCCCGGCCGAGGTCTATAAGGTGTGTATGGAAAAATGGATTAATCGTTGGCATGCTTGTATTATTGGCTCAAAAGGAGTCTATTTAAAGGCGATAATAAAGATTTGTGTTAAAATACATAAAAATGTTGTTCTTTTCACCAGTCCGCGTAAAATTTGATCAGATGGTACAAACTAGATAGTGAGACTAATACGCTAGACAGACTGTGTTTTAATTTAATAAACCCGATTTAGCTAAACTAGTTTAAGTATTCTATGGAAAAGCTAAAATCGAGGTTGAAACACTGCGACTAATCTTGAAAAATTCACTAAATCGGTTTTATTAAATCGCAGTGTGTCTAGGATATAAGGGTAAATTCACTCTAAATAGATTGTCTGTAGATTGTGCGAATTAGTAGAATTCCTTAAAAAATGCTCTAAAAAAGTAACTCTCAACCCATACACACTCGATCACAGACTAGGGGAACCCGTCAAACAAATTGGGCTCTCATTGGCGAGAACAGAAAATATTGCGCAAAGCTGTGATCATAGAATAAATTAGTGTAGACAATTAATACATTCTTCTGCAGAAAATAGACGTAGAAATATTAAACGATCAGGGCCCTATTCCACAAAAAAAAAATCTTATCAACTTTTCACTTTGCAAATTTTACATAAAACTTAGCCATTTTGCGCAAAGTGTGAAAGATAAGAGTTCCCCAAAAAATATTGACAACTTTGTAGGATTCACTTATTAATAATTTGGAACCGGTTTGGAACGAGAATAAATTGTAAACCACATCTTCTATAATTACCAATCCCTCCCTGAAATAGCTGCACTAGTTCCTAACTGTAGCAGGTTACTTAGAACATATATCTGCCGTTAGGCAAAAACATCACATCTTATTACAAAATTGTGTTTTAATTATTCAAGTGATGACTAATAAGGTTAAAATTTCGTGGATCGTATTACCGTGTTAATCGAGGGAGTGGTGTAAATTAAATGCAAGTTTTTAAAGTAGTAACCTACAAATGATTTGAATGAAAATTTATTGTGTTTTAAATCATAATGAGTCGACGTGATATAACACCGAAAATGAGAAATTGGTTTTAATTAGCACGTGGGAAGACGTGCTAATTAAAGCCAAATCGTTGCAGCTGCTAGGAGCAAACAAAACATGGATTTTGCTAAGGATGGTCTGTGGAAAAGTCGCACTTTGGTAAGTATAATGTATAAGACGTTATTTGTTGTACAACGAGAATATTACTGTTAATATCTTAGAAATTATTAAAACAGACAACGCAGAAAATTCTTTCGTGTGTGGTTTCAGTGAATCTTGGGTAAAGGGAGTTTAAGCTTTTCGTAAGTAATAACTATTTTTTCTTGTAACAGGAAGGATCTCATCAATTTTGAAAAACAACGCAACACAAGTTGGGTCCACAGGAAGAAAGGAAAAGAAACTAGGCGATGTAGATTTGGCAATTTTGGACGTGTGGCCAGAATTTCATATTCCAGAAAACCATTTTAGAATCTAATTTCCGACGCTCATGTCAAATTTTATTGTTCCGTTTGACCATATTCCAGAACTTTACCCAAATCTCATTTCCATTGCACATGTCAAATTTCACTAAAAAAAACCCGATTTTTTTATTGATTTCATGTGGTATTTAATTTATTGAACTTCATCACAATCGGTTTAGAAATAACTGAGTTTCATCCTAATTGGTCGGTCATATTGCAGAATTTCATCTAAAAATCACTTTAGAATAAGATGTGCTCAATTTTATCGTAATCCGAACCTAAACAAATCGAAAAATGGAAAATCTCGATCATACTTTTAGGGCCAGGATCCCAGAAAAGCTTTTGAGAAATCCTACCTTACACATGTTATTTTAAATGACTGAATAATTTTCTTCAAATAGGATATTTCCTACTATAAAACTGGGAATACTGGGGGTGGGGGGATGGGGGGGGGGGGGGGTTTAGTTTACTGTCTTCTTCTAATATAAGAACAAATTTTATCATAAAGAATGAGAAATTTATTGTTCTACTTACTGAGTATCATGCTGATTGTCGCAAGATGCCATTAATCGTAAACCGATAACATGAATATCACAGAGATATTATTGAGTTATTCAATACACAGATCGTTTATTTAAATATGACCCACCAGTTCGATTTGTAGTAGACAAAATAATACAAAATTTAACAGTTTGTTTACCAAATATCAAGCCTGAAATCCTTTTCAATTCGGTTTCACTACCGTCAGTTAAGAAATGGCGTACACATGTTTCGATTCACTACTAATGGCATCTTATGACAGTCCCTGTGATATTCATATTACTTTGAATAATAAATACGTCAAATAAGTTTGCTTAAGTCCTGAAAATATTGCCTATAATCGTGCTCGACAATTTTTTATTCCTGTCAAAAAATTCTAAAATTTGCATATTTCACTTACAATTTTAATTGGAATTATGTAAACCGTCTATTTACTAATATATGCTTATGTATATTTTGTTATACAGATTATTCGTAATTTATATAAATAGGTTCAGACGAAGCACCAAAACTATTATTTTATCGCCGTTACATCGTGTCACCACAGTGCTTGGTATAATTCTCTGGTTTTATGTGAGACGCCAAGAAAAAATGTAAAAAAAATACTTTGGTAACTCTATCTGTTTAGTCGAAAATATTCGTGTCACGTACACACCAATAATACATAGTAACCACTATACCACGTAAAACCGCATGCCATTAATATTCCGTGTACAGTAAGCTCCTATATCCGCAATGGAATTGACTATAAATCACATTTCGCTAAAACGAAGAATCGAATAAATTTTTAATTCAAGGAATTATTCTAATCCACAAAACCCGCAGCAACATAAAATATTTATTTATTTATGTAACAACAATACAAGTACATTACCGTACGTACACATAATGTTGTTACGACTAAAGTGCAAAATGTTTTATTCGTGATTTTATCGTCTCTAATCTTAAATGAGTAAAATCCAATGTTTTAACTTTCGTTGTGCTTTTTCAAGCTTTTTACGTACGGTAAGAATAATTTATCCATAATTGTTTGTTTAGACTTTAGACCAAAAAAAAAACGTTATTAAACTGGATTTTGGATTTTGGATCAAATCTTGTTTTGTATTTATGTAATTTATGGTTAAGGGGCAGGACAACAATATTGGCTCTTGTTGCTGCATACTCGTGATATACGTATGTATGTATGTCATACAAGTAAGTACATCAGTTATTTGTGCCTCTACTTTATGTAATAAAAGCTTTTAGCAAATTTCTTTTACATTTAAAACTATAAAATTTAATTTAAATCATTTTTTATAAGGATATACGATTTTATAGTAAAAAAAAAATCATAAAAAGGTTTCTTTTATAGCTACGACTTCACATAGCTTCACAATATGCATTACAATGTTAGAAGAGGTTTTGCGTAATCAAATTATAGTACAGTTTATATACTATATGCACAATGTGAATCAGATCCATAAGCTACATAATATGTACAAGGTAGAGAAATATTTTAGAATTTAGTGTGACAACAACAATTTTCTGTATCTAAAAAAATCTGAGCGTACGACAAGGATAATAAATTTGAAGATGTTGACATGCTATAAGCAATCTGCCAAAATTCAATGGTAGCTAATTCGTTAGTAAAGTGTTGAACACCGAACTACCAGCTAATTCGAAAATCGATCTGATCATGTCGGCATTGATTGGCGAAGCCAAGTCTTGCGCTGGTGAAACCGAGCATCGGGATAAGGACGAGTTGGATCGTATGTGGAGGAAATTAGAGGGTATCTACGGTTAGGGTCTACGTTCAATCATCGATACCATTGAGCAAGAATTGCGGGCGTTAAATCGGTTTGTTTGTAATACCGAGGCTTGGAGTCCATTTATGGCAGTGTTTATCTTGCGTAAACTGGACAAATCGACCAGAGCTGCATGGGAAATGGACCGTGATCCCGTTGCTCCACCATCACTTCGGGATCTGCTACCATTCCTCGAACGCCGTTTTCTAGCAATACGGAATTTAAAGGCCAATCAAGTGCCACAAGCTAGTCAAAATAACCAACATAATATCTATCCACCGAAAGAGAATCGCAACAAGCGCCATGCTTCGGATTTTCATGATAATCACTCCAAATGCTCAAAAACGGATAGCGATCAAACAACCAACAATCATCAAACTCATTCGCAAGTAATAAGAAAGTGGATACTTGTGTATACTGCAACGGAAATCACCGTACGTGGAATTGTGAGAAACTAGCTAAATTGGAATACACGGACCGACTGAAAAAAATTAAAGATATGAATGTATGCAATTCTTGTCTATCGAATCAGCATTCACAAAACGAATGTACGTGGAAAGGGTGCAAAGGCTTTGACTATGCTAAACATAATCGCATGAATTGTCCTAAATATCCTGTGATGCGAGTAAATCATATCCAAAATAACCGTTACAACGATGTTCATAAACGACGAGGTAGCAGAAATCAACGTTCATTGTATCATATCAGCGTTGAGAATCCAATTCCATCAGAAAGTATGCAGGCAAACCAAATATCAATGGATGAACAATCCAATCACGACAATGGTCTACCCATAATTGGCACGGTATTGTGTAGATTACAACAACCGAACACGATAACTGGAAATGTTCGCGTACTTTGTGACTCTGGATCACGGATTAATTTGATAGCACTAGAATGTGTTCAAAAGTGGAACCTCGTTCGGAAACCATGTAAAATTATGATTTCAAGCATTGGTAACTCACGGCCGATGAAATCATTGGGCATGGTGGACCGCGTGTTGCGTCATCGCTATGATTTATCAGCTACAATGTCGGGACGTTTCGTCATTGTCAACAAGATAACAGGTGTAAATCCACAGGAAGGGTTTAGGTGTCCACTTACTAGTCAGCTTTGTGATGATAAACTCGCCTAGTTGGTGTATCTACTTGGACATCGATCTTAGGTGACGGTATTGTCCGTTACTCTTCGGAAGGTGATCGGTTTGTCGCGCAAAAATCAATGCTAGGCGCCTTATCATACCATGTGGTCAAATCAGATTGCGATTTGGATAAACAGTTGGAACAATTTTGGTCTGTGGATAATTCCGAATCCCATACCCCTCGTACTGCCGAGGAACAACGAGCTGAAGATATTTTTATGTCCACACACACTAGATGAGTTGATGGTCGTTACGTGGTTATGATCCCACTCAAGGAAAATCCAATGCCACTTGGCCGTTCTCGTCATACAGTTTTCAATCGTTTCATCGGATTAGAAAATCGTCTCAAGAAAAATGCGGAAATGGCTGCTGCATATAAAGAATTCATGCGGGACTACGTTGATTTAGGTCAATTGATTCCAGCTCCAGATAGTCCGGATAAGTCATACTACATACCATACCATATAATATCAAAGAAAAAATTTCGCGTCGTGTTTGATGCATCCTGCATAACATTATCGGGAGCATCATTCAACGATCAACAACTCCCGAGCGAGAAATTGCAAGCTGATCTATGTGAAACGTTGTTGCTGTTTCGAACGTACTGATTTGCCTTGACAGCGGATATCGTGAAGATGTTTCGCCAAATAAAGCTCCACCAGGATCAATGGGATTTCCAACGAATTTTTTTTCGTCCAGCAGCAAATGAACCAATTGGGGAATATTTCATCACTTGTGTCATTTGGGGGTTTACGTCGGCTGGGTTTAACTCTGTTCGAGCTCTACAACAATGCGCCAGGGACGAAGCACTACGGTTTCCGGCTGCTTCTATGGCCACCCTAGCAAATTTTTACATGGATGACTTCCTATCTGGTGCTGAAACATTGGAAGAATTAGAAACACTGCATAGCCAAATGATTGAAATGTTAGCTGCCGCTGGATTTGAATTAGCAGAATGGGCTACCAGTAACTCGGAATTGGCTAAAGAACTTGTTCAAAATGAGTTGCGTGAAATCGAACTACAACCTTATACCGGGATATTAGGTATGATGTGGGATCCTAGCAAATACGATTTTTATATCAAAATCGATGATTATAAAGCAAACAAGGACAAAACCTTTACCAAACGACAATTCATCAGTCGAATTGCTCAAGCATACCACCCTACTGGACTTCTCGCACCAGTTATCATTGCTGGTAAGCCAGCCAAGTATCATTGCCATGCAAGAAATTTGGAAACTAAATATTGTTTGGGACGACCTTTTTCCTAATCACATCATGGCATTATGGTCATCGTTTCATCAGAGCATAACTGAATTGGTAACAATACCCGCCCCAAGATGGATAGCCTACTCAAAAGAAGTGCAACTGCAGCTGCATTTGTTTTCAGATGCCTCGAAAGCAGCACATGGATCATGTGCCGACCTTCGGACAGTTCATCATAATGGAAATGTGATTGTTCGTCTCATTACATCAAGAAATAAGGTCGCACCAATTAAGCCACAAACAGTTCCCCGTTTAGAACTATTGGGGGCTGTCATGAGTGTCAATTTATGCAAGTTCGTTCAAAAGGCATGCAAGCTGTCAGATATAACTGTTCATTACTGGACGGAATCAACCATCATCATTCATTGGTTGAAGAAAAAGCAGCAATCGTTAAAGCCGTTTGTCGTAAATCGAACTGCTACTATATTATCATCTTCAGATGTTAACGACTGGCATCATATTCCTGGAGATCAGAATTCAGCAGATTTGTTATCGAGAGGATGTGCTGCTATGCAATTGAAAAATTACCAACTATGGTGGAATGGTCCGCAATGGCTCCAAGAAGAACCGAACAACTGGCCAAACAATATGCGGTTGAACTTATCTGAGGACGACATGAACACTGATGAAGCCTAATCAAAGGTAAGATTATTAAATGCGCATATCAACATATATTATGAATTTCCAGTGACAGCCTTTATGGTTAATGATGAACCACTGATTAATAGAGCGTCCACGGTGAATAAATTGATACGAACAACATCGTTTGTTTTCCGGTTCATTCGAAGAATAAAGGGAAATAGCGTTAAACCTGTCAAACCAGCAACATTTAAAGACGTTACTCCTGTGTCATCAGTTGAGCGTGATAACGCAATAAAATATTGGTGCCGCTTAGTACAGATCGAATGCTTTGGTTTAGAGTGGAAGGCTCTACAGAATAAAAAATGGATTCCATCGAACTCAAAATTGCGTCAACTGTGTCCGTTTATCGATAGTGAACATGTGGTTCATGTCGGTGGACGATTAGCCAAATCAAATCTGCCATTGGAAATGAAGTATCAAATCATCCAGAATCAAAGTTCTGTGAGTTGATCATAGCCGACGCTCACTCACGTACATTCCATGATGGAACACAGTTTACAATGGCCATCATTCGGCACAAATTTTGGGTAACAAATCTACGTGCGGCAGCCAAGAAAGTCATAAACAAGTGTGTCATTTGCATACGGTTCAAGAAGGATGCCGCCAAACAATTGATGGATTCATTACCTTCAGCTAGAACCAATCAATCATTTCCATTTGTGGTATCTGGAGTCGATTTTGCAGAACCGTTTGAGGTTCGTAAAACGCTTGCGCCACAGATGAACCTACGACAACTAGCAGCGAAAGCATACAAACCTCCAGCGACCATAAATTGTTGGGTTGTGGTTTTCGTATGCATGACAACTCGAGCCGTGCATTTCGATCTTGCTCATGGTCTATCGGTGGAGGCATTCTTGGAAGTTTTTGCAAGATTTATTAGTCGACGTGGGCAATGTAGTCAGTTATGGAGTGATAACGGCACGAATTTCATTGGTTCAAATAAGGAATTGCAACGTGTTCGTCAAGAATGGCAAAATAAAATCCCTCATCGAGAGTTGGCTAATTTGGGTACAACCTGGCGGTTCAACTCACCTGCTGCTCCACACCAAGGCGGGCTTTGGGAGGCGTGCGTGAAATCCATGAAGTACCACCTGAGAAGAGTCGTCGGTCAACGTATCTTGTCAGCCAATCAGCTGTATACAGTGCTTAATCAAATCGAATGCTGCTTAAATTCACGTCCACTGTCACCATTAACTGATGATCACAATGACCTCGAGGCTCTTACACCTGGTTACTTTTTGGTTGGTCGATCATTATTGCATCATCCACCATCAGAAGATTTAATAAATTGGAATGACAACCGTCTCACACTGTGGGGCCAACAGCAATAACTCAATCATTCTGGCATCGCTGGAAGGATGATTTTCTTGTATCATTACAGAAACGAAGCAAATGGTATCGACCACAAGAAAACATTAAGGCCGGTGACATGGTAATCGTACTGGAGGAAAATCTACCACCGACGTGTTGGACCCTTGGTCGAATCGAAGAAGTTCATCGCGGTCATGATGGTCTTGTACGTAATGCGTTCTTCCCATCAATCACTCGTAGGCGCGAGTGCTTCGTGACATCTCAACACCCCTCCCTCCCCCCCGCCCCAGTAAACCGTAAACCTGTGAATTTTAATGTATTCCCAGGTGAAGTTGATGAAATATGACGGCTTATTTGTAGCTAAGCTCGAAGTGTCAGACACGAAAATTGACCTCAAAACGTGACGGAAATATTTCTATTCGCTCCTAAACAGACAGGCACTTGTGATTGGTAAACTGTGTGTGAATCCTTTGTGCATATCATCACGAATGATTTACATTCTGGTACCGAATACTTCTGAGAACCAGAAATTAAAATGTCTATCGACTAAAATAGGCCAACCCATATTCGTCTATACCACAAATCACACCGTAAGGATGATTTAAACAATTTTGTCACGGATAGTAGCCATAATACCAGAAAACTGGAAATTTAAGTGAATATTGACAAAAATGGGCCCAACACATATGTGACTATTGCACCAATTATGGTAACAGGTAGTGGACATCGGTAAGTATTTTATGTCAGTAAGTACTCACATCGGTATGTATTTTATGAGTTTAATCTACTTTTTTTTAATAAGTTTCATTCGTTGTTTTCTCAAAATCATGAATACTGCTCCCGAAAAAGCCGTACAAGTTGTTGCTTTATTCCAAGATTGTCTCAATCAACAAAAAGTCGCTCGTCAGCTAAATATAAGCTAATCTGCTATCTCAAGAGTATCGAAACTGTCTCAGGAAATAAGGACATGATTTTTAATATGTTCCGAAGATTGTAAGAGAATTCAATCCAGTTTCGAACTGATGAGCTTATGATTATGAAAAAATTAATCTTCTCATCAGGCCGCGGCGACTGGACTGATTATACCACAATTTACATTCTATATGTACAGAATGTGCTGTGCGTTAAGTACTAGCGAATCATACTAATACGAAATGAATTCCCTTACAATTTTTCTTTTTCACAATATTCAACACAGCTCTATTTCTGTGTACGCTAATTTTTTACTTTATTAATTTTTTGCTGAATAATGAAAATTAATAAAGTAAAAAATTAACGTACACAGAAATAGAGCTGTGTGAATATTGTGAAGAAAAAAATTGTAAGAGAATTCATCTGTATTAGTACGATTCGCTAGTACTTAACGCACAGCACATTCTCTATATATAGAATATAAATTGTGGTATAATCAGTCCAGTCGCCGCGGCCTGATGAGAAGATTGATTTTTTCATAATCATAAGCTCATCAGTTCGAAACTGGATTGAATTCTATTACAATCTTCGGAACATATTAAAAATCATATAATTAAATAAATAGAATTCTGTCTATTAGCCGGTTTCGTTGAATTACTGTTCGTAAATACTAATATACTTCTCGTGTTAATCGAAACACACTTAAAATGGTCTAATCACCGGTAGCATATTAGGTAATTACATGAATTAATTAACATTCAACAAAAAATTAATAAAGTAAGAAATAAGGACCTTCAATCGGAGACCACATATCAGCCGGTATTGGTGCACATCTCAGAGGGACGATCGATTTATCGTACTAACTTGACTGCAAAATCGCCATCTTACGGGCATCGATGTGCAGACGGAGCTAAGACAAGTTGGATGTGTAGCTTTTAGTCCAGGGATAGTAAGAGGACGCTTGGAGGAAGCCTGCCACACTCCAAGGCGACTCGCTAGAGGCCAAAAATTGACAGCACGCCATCGCAAAGAGCGACTCGAATTTGCTCGCGAACAAATCAATTGTAGCATCGAGCAATGGATGTCCGTTCTATTCACTGACGAGTGCACAATATGTCCCCATGGTAGCGATAGGAGAGACCGGTTCTACCGGCGTCCACGAAACGATTCTCGCAGTATGGTTTTGCTAAAACGGTGTCGTGCGGTGGCGGTTCGTGCATGGTATGGGCTGACGTATCGCTTGAGGGAAAAACAGATCTTGTTTTCATACCTGGTGGAGGCCGTAGAGGAGGTCTGACCGCTGCCTTTGTTAAAACCTTAATAAGGGGGCATACTAAGTATTAACCAATAAAAATTTTTTTGTTTGGCTTGCATTTTTTATTGTAATTTACATTTAAATGTCGCCAATATTTTTTTTCATAATCATCAATTTTGGTTGCGTTTTCATTCAAAATTCATTTATATAGTATATATAAAAAAAAGTGTACATTTTAATTGTCACTCCATAACTCGAGAACGGCTCAACCGATTGCCATTTCATTTTTAGGGAAGGTGCAGGGAGGAGTGATGATGGTTAGTTGATTTTGAAAATTAAAATCGGTCTAGCCATTCTCGAGTTATGATTTTTTTTCCTGAAATGAACTCGCTCTTTGTAAAACAACAACAAATACACGTAAAATCGAAAAATTGGAAATATCTCGAAAACGGTGCGTCTGAGCGAAAAAATATGGGCCCTTTAGCGAAAAAATATGGGCCTCATATAAATGTTGAGTACTGTAATTCTGTGAAGTCGATTAAATACATTTGCAAATATGTGAATAAAGGCAGTGATATGGCTGTTTTTGGAGTAGCTGGTGACAATAGCAATGATGAAATCGCCCAATATCAAATGGGGCGCTACATTAGCACTAATAAAGCTCTTTGGAGAATTTATTCATTTTCAATTCATGAGCGATATCCTGCTTTTGTTCATTTGGCTGTTCATCTTGAAAATGGCCAGCGTATGTATTTTACCGATGCAAATGTACAGCAGAGAGCAGCACAGCCACCAGCAACAACATTAACTGCATTCTTTCAATGATGTGAAAGCGATGAATTTGCCAGAACGTTGCTGTATTCAGATGTAACGCATTATTTCACTTGGACTGCAAAGAAATGGCAACGACGTAAACAAGGAACACCTGTTGATGGCCATCCGGGTGTTTTTTGTTTTTGCAGACACCATGGGAAGATTATACACAGTTCATCCAAACAATGCAGAATGTTATTATTTGCGATTGTTGTTAGTAAATGTTGTTGGACCACGTTCATTTCTACATTTGCGAAGAGTAAATGGTCATTTATGTGTGACGTATCGTAAAGCATGTGAGCAATTAGGTTTACTTGAAAATGATGCGCATTGGGATTTAACGCTTCATGATGCATCGATTGCTTCTTCTCCACATCAAATACGTATGTTATATGCCATAATCATATCAACATGTTTTCCATCAAATCCACTTGAATTGTGGAATAAATGCAAAGATTTTATGGCAGAAGACTATTTGATTGGAATGCGTCATCACACAAGAAACGCTGATTTGCTGATTTCATTGAAAATGTATAATGAGGCATTGATAGCGATTGAAGATATATGCCTAACGATTGCAAATAAAGCAGCATTAGGGCAATTAGGTTTGTCACCACCCAATCGTCCAATGCATGATTTATTTGATCGAGAATTGCAACGTGAACAACAGTATGATCCCAATGAATTGCAAACATTTGTGAATTTGAATGTTCCCAAATTAAATGACCATCAAAAACATGTGTATGATACCATCATGCAAGCTATACACAATGAAGTCGGTGGATTATATTTTTTGTATGCACCTGGTGGTACGGGAAAAACATTTGTGATATCACTGATTTTGGCAGCCATTCGATCGCAACGAAAAATTGCATTGGCACTTGCTTCGTCGATTGATCACTTTAAAATTTAATCGATATTATTGTAAAATATAATTATTCTCAAATTAACAGGTGATTGAACATCCCACGTGCAATATTTCAAGAAATTCTGCGATGGCAAAAGTTTTGCAACAAGCAGCAATTATTCTTTTGGATGAATGTACAATGACGCATAAAAAATCGCTGGAAGCATAACACCGTACAATGCAAGATCTATGTACGTCAGAATCAAGAAATTTTTGGTGGTGCATTGATATTATTGTCAGGCGATTTTCGTCAAAAATTGCCTGTGGTTCCACGATCAACACCGACGGATGAGATCAACGCATGCTTAAAGTCTTCTCTTGCACAACGACCAATCTGCAGATCGGTTCTCGAAGCAATTGTTAGATATTGGAAATGGCAAAGTTCGAGTCGATAATACAAATGGATTGATTAAATTGCCGAACAATTTTTGTACCATTCTCCAATTAACAGAAGAGTTGATTAAAACTGTGTTCCCAAATATTGTTCAAAATTACAGGAATAACAATTGGTTGAGAGAACGCGCAATACTGGCACCAAAAAATGTACATGTCAATACAATCAATTATCAGATTCAAGAAAAATTACCAGGTGCAGTGACATCATATCGCAATGTGTTGATAGCGCAATGAATGCAGATGATGCAGTGAATTATCCAATTGAATTTTTGAATTCATTGGAACCACCTGGTATGCCACCGCATTGTTTGAATTTAAAGGTTGGCTCATCAATTATTTTACTGCGGAATTTAAATGCACCAAAACTGTGCAATGGCACAAGAATGGCAGTAAAAAAATTGATGCCGAATTTAATTGAAGCCACAATATTGACTGGAACAGCGAAAGGTGAAATTGTGCTCATACCACGTGCATTTCACTGATTCCAACAGACATGCCATTTGAATTTAAGCATTTGCAATTCCCAGTGCGTCTATCATTTGCCATGTCCATCAATAAGACGCAAGGACAAACGCTTCAAATATGCGGATTAAATTTGGGGGAGCCGTGCTTTTCACATGGACAGCTATACGTGGCCTGATCAAGAGTTGGAACTCCAAATTGTTTGTTTATGCTCGCTTCAAATGGGCAAACGAAAAATATTGTATATCCAAATGTTTTGGATTGACATTAATAATTTTGAAATACAATGCATTCATTTCATCAATACAAATGTATTTCAATCAATTTCCCGTTATAATGTTTACACTCTAATACAATGTACTTATTGTACAGATATACGAAAAATGAATTTTCAATAACTAAATGCTGTGACATCTACCATATTTAAATCGAGAGACAATACAAAAGAAAAGGTTTACTTAGGGCCAGCAAGGCGGACCGGGCTCAGCTAAGTATAAAAAAAAAAATACTGAACCAATTTTCATGAAGATAGTGTCACTTTAAAGTAAAAGTATCAGGCTTTCAAAAAAATAATGTCTTGTGATAATCGGTTAAGCCGTTTTAAAAAAGTTTGCCTTTCTGTGAGCGCTGAAGCTTTGTGTCGATTTAGTTGCTCGGGAGTGTAGAACTGAAACCCAAACAGATGTTTGTTTAAAAAATTTCCTTTTCTTTTTCCTTTTTAATTTGAAAATTTATCTGATTATTGTGTACATTTAAAATAATAATTTGACCCCTTTAACACTAAATCAAGTCTAATCTTTACATAACGATTATGTGAAAGCAAGTTAATCACAAAACTTTTTAAGCAACAACCTAAATTCTTAATTTTATCCCTTTTGGGTATATGCAAATTTCATCCGACGAAAAGGTTGGGTAATCATCAACAATCTACAAATTTAAAATTAATTAAAATTATACAACTGAATCAACAATTTTCACAAATCTTCTACTTGTGGTATCTTAATAAAGACTTTTGTATTCCAACAAATACATTTAAACTGTGAGAATTATTGGTAAACTTGAAAATCTAAATTTTGAATCTCTTATAATGTAGAGATACAAGTATGTACCTCCTAAATTGTATATTTCGAAGCCACACTCGAGAAGGTTTATCATATACTTAACCCAACATACATAAATCTAACCGAACGGAAATTACCACTTAGGATAATAAATATTTGAACGTTACATAATTTATTTTTAATCCTTTTCTTACTTGAATCTTTTATACATAAATCTCGGAATTAATGAATCTTGGCAAATAACAAACAAGAGTTCAAATTTTTCATATTTATGTATCTCAACATACACGTGGATATTTTAATACTCTTGCCTGCATAGAATCTTTATCGTTCAAAATTCTTCAAATATTATTATAACGAAAATATTTTTAATCCTTCATGATAAGCTGATTACATGCGAAAAAGAAAATGATTAAACGAACAAAATGGGCAGGCTTATAAAAATAAAAGATTCATAACATCTGATTCTTGTATTATGTAAACGGATTTCATTAGTTTAAAGAGGATATTTTTATATTATATCACAAGATTATGCCATTTGATAACTTTGGATTTTTTTTTATGAAGTCATACTGAAAGGCACCGAAAAATGGAAGCCCCGTCTTGGGTCAAATGTAAGTCGCATATCTGATATTTTGTTTGTCCAATTTTCTCCCGCAGGGGTTTGACGAAAATTGAACACGCGAACAAAATTTATAAGCGACATCGAGGAACTTTGGGCCCGATTCCCCTTAGTCGTATTGCTTGTCACGCCAAATAACAGTCAATTTTCATATTTATTCTGTAATCCCTGTACGGCTACTGTGAAAAAAATCACGATGAAAACATAGTGATGTTTTCATCGTAGCCATACAGCGTTTATAGAAAGAATACGACAACTTAACTGTTATTTGGCGTGATAAGTCATACGACTAATGGAATCGGGCCCACAGAGCACATTTCAGTATGTGAATTATAAAGACAATTTAAAGAGAACTGCCGCCAATCCCAACTTATTAGTCACAATTTCACCGAAAAATCAGTCCAAATTATGCCGAGGCGATTAAAGACAGTGGACAAAGCAATTAATAGTAGCAGTTAGTAAATTGGCCCTAAATTTTAAATTTGACGTTCGTGAGATTTGTCCTAATTTTTCTTAAGTAAATTGTCTTCAGTATCTCCTGCTACATTTGCTCTGTAAGAGGAAATAAACCTACATAAACATGATTTTTATTATTTCAATATGAATGAAATAAATTCGTAATAACGAGACTTTTACATTAACACGTATACAGAGACTTAGGACATATTTAGAACAATTTAACACAAGTTTCGTACTTTAAATTTGTTGACAATTTATTATTTTTATTTCTAATGGTGGCTAAATTTATGACGGCCAAAAATAGGTTTCCAATTGTTCCAACAAATTATAAATGTTGACAATTTACAGGCCACAATTTTCAATCTAGAACAAAAAACGAAATAGATTTTTATAAAAGATGTCAAAATTTAATGAAGTGCATAGGATTTAACGATTTTATGACCGATTTTGGCCCGATTTTTTCATGAAACCTACCTACGTACTGCACTAGATCTTTCTCGTTTTTTGTTCTAGATTGGAGAAAATGACCCTAGAATTCAATCCCACAAGGTGCTATTGCCCCTTAATAAAGGAGTCTTGAAATTGGATTTTGAATTGTTAGCTGTGTTAGTTCAGTTTTAGAAGGTTGTTTCCGGGAATTCCTGGGACAAATTTCTCGGAAAAATAGATAAATTTATATAAACCGGACTCTCGATGTTTTGAAATGATCATAAACCCCAGGAGTTTTCTTTATTTTTTTCTTAAAATCACTGGATAAAGTAATTTCTAAAATTGTTTTATTCTATATGATTCATTATGAAACATAATATGAACCGGGTCAGATCAAATGTCACAAAATGTAAATAATGTCAGTGGTAGTTATAAGATGGTTCATGACAAGATGAAAAAAACAAGAAGTAGACTCTAAAGACTGGGCCACCACTAATTTTGTTACACCGGCCTTAAATAATATTTTTATGCAATTTCTATCTTAAACGCTCAATTTTTTCAGTAATGATTTTCTTACGGTACCCCTAAAGACGCTTTTATAGAGGCATTCGTGGACAAAAGAGCTCTAAACATAACAAAGCGTTGTCATTGAGCGTTTGCGTCCATTGCATGTGAAAAATATCGCGCTGGTTAACGGAACAGGTAAATTTTCAAGCCTTAGATTAATTTTAGGCTGTTATAATTTCTCCGGAAAATATATTTCTTGCGTTCCTAACTTTTCTATGGATTGGAAGTTTACTGAAATTTCCTTTACTTTTAGTAAGAAGTTTATTCAAAGTTTCAATATTTTTAACGACATTGAGGGCTGTCCTTCAGTGATCAGTTGCTCATCTTATTTTACCTTTTGGAATGATGTAATAAAGTGAGGCAAATTTAAGGGATGATATTTAGTTTTTTGGGACATCCTATGCACCCCACTCCAATAAACCATATTGAAATTAGGCAAAAAAAACCGGACGAATGAACTTTTGTTTGAGAAGCCCTTTGTGAACTTGAAAGCGAATTCAGGGGTTTAGAAATTGTTCCAGAACACTGTACAATGTACATGCTCAGAAAAAACATTAACCCAAACAATAGATGCAGAACGATACAGAATCGTTAAAATTCCCGGCTTCCGAGAATACTATTCAGCATTATACAAGTAATTTGTCAAAATTTTTGTCAAATATATTAAATTGTTACTTGTGTTAAAAAAATATTACTTTGCCACCAAATTCTATTTTAAAATGAATATCTAGCTTACTGCATCTTCGGTTAAACCTATATTTTGCCTTTTTTTTAGAAACGTGAAAGATTTTATTAAGGCTTTACCAAATTCTGTACTTAATATTTTTCTAAATGGTAATTTACTCGACGAATAAAATTTACTTGCAAAATTGAAAAAGAAAATGGTTAGCTACGAGAATAGAAATTAGGATCGGTACCTTAATATTTACCGGTCATATTAATACAATTCGGTATTTAATCCAGGAACATAAAAAAAAGCTATCGATAAGTAGAAAATTAAATGGTTGGCAGACCAATAAAAAGTTTAAATAACTGAACAGCCAAATTCCTTTAGAGTTACAGTCTTATGTGTATAAGTTGAAAGGTTCTTGTGGGAAAGAATATTTATGAAGGACGAAATAATTTACCAACATGTTCACGATTTCATTTTTGACCTTCAAAATTCGCATAGGACCATTACAAATCATTGAACTTTAGAGGATGCTTTAGTTTTAGACAAGGAAGAAAATCTTGCTAAACTTTTAATTTTAGAAAATATTTATGTATAAAAATCGTGTTTCAAACACAAATTTATTAAATGTTCAAGAAGTTTCCAAATGTTTGTACACCATTTTTAGTTCAAGTATAAAATATGATTCAAACCAAGTTAACATTTGTAAAACCTTTCTTTTTTAAAATGCTTAGTAAAAAATAGGGTTTAGAAAAGACGAAAATGGTACAGTTTTGAAACTTGGTACACTATTATGAATATTTTAAATTTGTCGGGCGTCTTGTTTACTCGCAAGCTCATGTTCTATTTTTACACTAAGAATTAGATATTAATATGTAAAAATCAAAATTTTTCAGTGTAATCAAAACGCGTTCATTTATTCTAAAACTCGCTATTTAAAATTTATTATTCGCTCTTCACTGATCGAATAATCATAATCACATGAAAAACGTGGATATTTTTCTAAATACATAATTTGTATATCTATACCTTGAGCTGCTCTATTTCCGACAGTAATGCTAACTGTTTTTCAAATATAAAAGATTTCCGATTTTAAAAACCTAGGAATTTTGTGAACCGTAAAATGAAATTCTCTGAGGATATCAACAGCATTTAAAAAAAGATCGAAAAGGCTCGGTCCTAAACCCCATAAAAATTTTTGTGATCTGGTGAGAAATGATCTGATCTTCCATAGTTCAAAACTCCTTATAATTATCGTTCAAAGTTTATCACAATCAATTAACAAATATCCAAGTTTCATCCTAATTGGGCATATTCCAGAACTTCATCTAAATTCATATGAGAATCGCATTTTATCGCACACATCGAAATTCATCAAAATCAGTTAAGAATTATGCAAGTTCCAACTTAATTGGCCATATTCCAAAATTAAATTTAAATTCATTTTATAATCGAATTTCCATCGCACATGTCGGATTTCTTTGTTATTCAAGTTTCATCCTAAATTCCCTCGCGGTAATCAATACATCTTTTATTTCCTATCAATTTTTTACAAAAACCTTCGCATGAACACCTTCATAGGAGTAACGCCCAAATCAATAGGGTATTTCCTTTAGATTGCTTGGCTGGACGATTAATGTAAAAATCCAGTTGCCAAAACCAACAGAAACTAACTACTAGTTATATTATTCCAATATGTATGTATGTATGCAAGCTATAATCATTCATTAAATTATGTCAGAAATCGGACATATCATAACAGAATTGGAGGTATTATGCCAAAATTCGATATGTTACGTCAGAATTTGAATCTTTGGTGTCAAAATTTGATATCTCATATCAGAATTCCATATTTCGTGTCAGAATTAGATCTGAATTTGATGGGTCATAACTGAATTTGAGGATTTGATGTTAGAATTCGTTCCAGAAGTCGATGTGAAATATCAGAGTTTGAAATTGTGAGGTCAGAATTCGATATATCATGTCTCAAATTTGAATTTCAGATGTCAATATGGCATGCCGGAAATCGATGTCATATCAAAATTTGATGTACCTTGCCAGACTTCGATACATCATGTCAATACACTATATAAGAATAAAATAAATTATGTTTGAAATCGAGATATCATGTTATGTCAAAATTTGATATGTCACTTCAGAATTTGAATTGTTGATGCCAAAAATAGATACTTCATAAAAGGATTCGATAAATCATAACAGAATTCGATATGTTTTATGATGTCAAAATTCGATATT
This sequence comes from Tipula vernalis, assembly GCA_958295665.1. Lineage (NCBI taxonomy): Eukaryota > Metazoa > Arthropoda > Insecta > Diptera > Tipulidae > Tipula > Tipula vernalis. The sequence continues at coordinate 64,359,817 of OY282560.1, read as the reverse complement.
TCATGTCAGAATTTGATACTTCATGTGAGAATTTGAATTATTGATGCCAGAATTCGAGTTATCATATCAGAATTCCATGCTTTATATCAGAATTAGATATGCAATATTCGCACTTATTCGAGATATTATGAAAGAATCCGATAAATTACGTCAGAATTTGTTACTTCATGTCAGAATTCGATACGTCATGTCAGAATTTGAATATCAGATGTCAAAATTCGATATATTATAATATCAACCCAGAATTCGATATGTCGTGTCAGAATTTGAATTTATGATGTCAGAATTGAAATAACACGTCTGGTATCATATGTGCCCAACATAGCATAGTTCAATATATCGAGTCAGGATTTGAATTTATGATGTCAGAATTCGAAATATCATGCCAAAACCTGGTAAATCATATCAGAATTCGTTATGCCAGGTCAGAATATGAATTTATGATGTAGTATGTAGCTCGGTATATCATGTCACAATTTGATATACCAAGCCAAAACTCAATAAATAATTTTATAATTCGATATGTTATATCAGAATTCGAATTTATGTATGTTAAGTCAGAATTCGATTTGTCCTGTCAATATTAGATTTAATGCTCTATGAATTAATACTGTCAGAATTGAATATATTATGTGAAAATTAGATAAATGATGAAAGAATTCGATATGTCAGAATTCGATATCACAAGTCAAATTTTATATGTTACATCGATATTTTAACTTTTTCCGAATTCGACATATTCGTTCAAAATTCGACGATGTCTTGTCAGAGTTCTAAATGTCTTATCAGAATTTGGAGCTGTTATATCAGAATTGGATATATCATCCCATAACTCGACACAATTTGTTGAATTTTGATGCGGTATATCGAACTCTGACTTAAGATCTAGAATTTTTGGATGATATTTCAAATTCTGAACTCTTGAGAATATAAATCATAGAATTCGATATCTCATGTCAAAATTCGATAAATTCCTTCAGAGTTTGAATTTGTGTCAGAGTTTGAGTTTTGGATGTAAAAAGTTCAAAATGTTCGAAAAATTCGAATCATATCAAAATTCGATAGGTCGTGGTAGAAATTAATTTTGTGACATCAGATTTTGTGCTATTGATGTATTCCAGAATTTGAATTTTTATGTCAGAATTCTATAACAGGGTAGGTCATAGTTTAATAAGTCATTAGATAAATCATATTCGAATTTGAAATTATAATGTCGGAATACGATATCTCATTTCAGAATTCGATAATATTAAGCCAGAATTCGATATTTCGTGTCAAAATTTGAATTTATGATGTCAGCATTGATATGACACCTCTGAATTTGATATGTCAGAATTTATATTTTTGTTGTTGGAATGTATTTATGGTATCATATGTGTCCAACATGGTAAAGTTCAATATATCGTGTAAGAATTCGAAATACCATGCCAAAACTTGGTAAATCATATCAGAATTTATTATGTTAGGCCAGAATATAAATTTATGATGTAGTATGTAGTTTGGTATATCATGTCAAAATTTGATATACGAAAATTCGAATTTATTTTCTGTCTAAATTCGATATGTCTGAAGCCAGAATTTTAATTTTTGGTGTCGGAATTCTATGAATCAGATATGAATTTATAATGTCACAATTTAATATCTTATGTGAAAATTAGATAAATGATGACAGAGTTCGATATGTAGAGCCAGAATTTGAATTGTTTATATCTAGAAATTATAAGGTCTTGTCACAATTTGATAAATCTGTAATGAAGCCTTGAGAATTCCGTTTATCATCTCAAAATTCGATATGGTATTTTAGTATTCTAGATGTTATATCAGAATTTAAATTTTTGGTTTTAGAATTCTACATATGACATAAGAATCCGATATCACAAGTCAAATTTTATATGTCACATAGATATTTTAACTTTTTCCCTACCCGACATATTTGATCAAAATTCGATATGTCTTGTCAGAATTCAAAAGGTCTTATCAGAATTTTGAGGCGTCATATCAGAATTCGGTATATCATCCCAGAATTTGACACGCTTTATTGATTTAGAATTTATGGATTATAAATAAAATTCTGAAGTCGAGAATATACATATATCAAAGAATTCGATATCTCATATCAAAATTCGTTAAATCTCTCCAGCGTTAACCTTTATGATGTCTGAATTTGATAATTCATGTCAGAGTTTGAGTTTTGGATGTAAAAAATTCAAAATGTTCAAAAAATTCGAAATATATCAAAATTCGATAGGTCGTGGTTGAAATTAATTTTGTGACATCAGATTTTGTGCTATTGATGTCAAAATGCAATAAATCGTGTCTGAATTCGATATATGGTATATTCCAGAATTTGAATTTTTATGTCAGAATTCTACAACAGGGCAGGCCATAGTTCAATAAGTCATTAGATAAATCGTATTTGAATTTGAAATTACGATGTCGGAATACGATATCTTGTGTCAGAATTCGATACATCATGCTAAAATTCTAAATGTCCTATAATAATTGTCCCTAATTACAAATTTGAAAATATAGGTCATTTATATTTCTTTATTAAAATACTAATAATAATTTTGACATACAATGCCTTTTTTAACTGTTGGGTGAGGTTCATACCTACATATATCAGGATATACATCCTGAAAAATGGGGGAAATTCGGCCTGCTCTATTTTAAAGTATATTCCTCGCCTTTGTACAAACTGATTGGCTGAACTGAAGATGTACAAAATTGTCTAAAAGAAGGACGAATCGAATGTTCTTTTAGGGGGTTCCCCAAATTAGTTCAATTCAAATTTGAAATAAAGAATACAAACACAAAATTTGTATTTCAGTGCAATTCCGTGAATTTATTTTACCAAAGTTATGTAAACTGAATAACATTCCATTTGTTTAAAAAACCATACAAACATCTGACCAATCTTGGCTAAATACTTTAAGGCACCAAACTAGAATGGGGATATCGTATAACGCAAATTTTTCTATTCTACTATTATAATACGTACATACATACTAATATGTACTTTCCATGCATTTTTTATTACGGTTTAATACAAAATCGATTAGTATGAGCTGGATTTTATTTGTTATACCTATGGTAAAATCATATCCAGGTAAATATACGTACATTATTATATTATTAACCCAATCACCATCATTATGATTATTAAATAATAGTAAAGCTTTTATACTCCCACTGTGCGTGTAATTAACTACTGCATGTACAGTACAAGTGAAATTAAATTTGATTGAGTAAATTAAAAAAAAATTAAATATTTGTAAATGTAAACTACTAATGTTGCCTATAATTCTAAACTAATAGCACTTTAGCACAATAAACAATATATAGGCTTATTAGACTAACTAGACTAGAGACTATTATAGAGTATGTAATTTATTTATGATTTTTTTTTTCTTATTTTATTTAATTCTAATTAAAAAATAAAAAATTAATTATTTCAAAGAACGAAAAAAGAAAAACGAAAATTTGTTTTTGTGCTCTATTATCAGACATAGATAAAAAAAAAACATAAAAAATTAAAAATAAATTATAACAACAAATAAATGTTAAATAAATGAGATAAAATAAATTACATAATCAACATAAAAAAAAACAAAAAAATTAAAACTTACAAGATTTTCATCTGTCTTATCGCCACCACATTGCATTATAGCTTTTGGATTAATCGGATTATTGATTTCTTGCATTGGTAACAGCTGCTCATTATGATGGTCATGATGATTATTATTGATTAAATGATGATAATGTGACATTTTACTATTATTATTATTACTACTATTAGTATTTGTTATTGATAAACGATGTTCTTCATGATAATTATGATGATGATGATGTAGTACATGATGCTCATGATGATTATTATCATTAGTCGAATTATTAATAATCACATCATGTTGTTGTTGTTGTTGTGGTTGATGGAGTTGTTGTTGTGAATCATAATGGTGATTTTGAACACCAATCTCCTTTTGCTAGCTACATGTGTGATCGGTATCGGCCCGATGTAACAGTGCAAATTGGCAACCGCATTCTCGTGAATCACGCGATCTTCGCGGACAATGAAAACATCGATCGAGCAGTCCACATCCTTCGCATCGTGGTAGACACTGTTTTTGATTGATTTGGTTTTGGTTTTTTTTTTTCTTTATTTTTTTTTTATATTTTTGATTCATTTTTTGAATTTTTTTTTTCTTTTGGTTTGTTTTCTTGTCAAAAACTCATTTAAAAAAATTTAAAATTAATTAAATTTTTTTAAAGAGCCTAAAAACAAATAATACTTTTACATGTATACAGGTGTGCTTCTCGACTTAGGTTGCAGTATGGCTTCGATTTAATTTAGTGTTTAATTTAAATTATGTTCCACAAGATTGTTTCTTCTTGGAAGGGTCGTAATAATTGTAGAACCTAGTTGATAAGTTAAGTTTTTTCATTTCATTATTTTATATTATGTTCCACAAGAAAATTTTACAAAGAAATCTTTTTAACGTTTTTTTTTCGAAAACTTGTGGAACGTCTTAAACTTTTTTACCATATTACGTTTATATGATATCCAAAAAAAATTGATACCTTGTGGAGGTTACTTTTCATTGGAACAGTCATAATAATTGTGGAACCTATTAACAACGATAGTAATGTGCGGCCAAATGCAATAAAATTGTGTGTCGGTTATTCCGATAAAGCTGATCATGAAAAATCAACATGTTAGCCCAAATATAGTTTGATTTAGAAATAGTTGGAAGTGAGAGATATCATCACAGTTAACTCCGCCAATGACGCACTTACGTGAGAACCCCACCCCTGCCAATAAAGCAAACTCCAGTGTAATTGATCGAAAGTTTGATCACAGTATCTCACTTTATTTAAAAATTGCAGCATTTTACAAAAAAATTGTTGGCGAATAAATACGAATTGAGTGCCAAAGTCTAATAGTAATCGGCCAAGCGAATAAAATGTTAATAAGTATTGTTAAAACAGTGATGCAGCGGCTTACAAAAAGACAAATTTGATCCGAATCATCCATAATTCGGCTGATTTTCATTCAATTCTGAGTGCCTATGATGCCCAGCATGGAAAGGCGAACGGATGGCGCGATTAAGGTGTAAGCGACCCGTGCTGATGATCAACTAGGCTGGGGGCCCATTTAACAAAGCCCAGTCGCTAAGGGAGCCCTCTGGATACCTGGCGACCTCCAGTTGTATTTAGCCTTACCTGTGTATACGGATCTCTGCACAGGTGGACCCATGTTTCTCCGATACTCGTCGGAATAGCATGAATGATACCAAAATCAAAGAAATAGGGCCGGTACCCTTCAAAAACCGGGAAGCGACAAGGAAGGGAGTAGCTTGAACCTCAAAGGTGGGGCTTTGTCCTTAGCGGTGGGGGGAAGCAATACCGTGACATTAAAGCCAGGAAGGGGCGGAACCGGAGCTAAACAAAAAAGCAGGGGATCGGAAGGGGTCCCTCTGGCGAAACGACGATATCGTGGAAAACGGTCGGTGCACAGAATTTTAGAAAGGCTGACTGCGATCCCAGAGGGGGAGTTAACAGCTACAACAAAAGGAATCTGTGGCATGGGCGAGGAAAGTTGTCGGCAGCGGCACTTTGAGTAAGGATCTTGGTTCGAAAAGAATGAGGTCACTTGATGAGGAAGTACCGGGCGACGGTAAACGAGCCAAGGTGACCACAGGAGCCCAAAATGACCAAAAGATGAAGCTGTTCAGCGAAATCTTGAAGGAGCATGCCTTGATGTTAGCCGTCATTGACAGGGGTCAGGAAGACGGGAGCATTACGGCTGAAAAATGGAAGTTGGCTTGCAACGAACTGAACTCCTGTGGGGTCCTGTAGGAATGCGGGGTGGTATCAGCGGCACGTTAAGTTGACTGCGTGATCAGATAAAAGATCGGTGGATCTGTATAGAATGGCGGTGGCTAAAGTAGGCGAGGTATGGTAGGGCGCGAAGCTGGAGGCGGTCAGTAAGGATGAAATTCCGAGCAGACCGAGGGCACGCGTCTGGTTGCCAATCAAGCCAGAGAAGCCTGTGGAGGTCATTGAGATCATCCAGGTCAGTAACCCACATCTTCCGGCAAAGAACTGGAAGATAATGAAACAAGAGGAGGCCAAAGGAGGCTATAGGTTGACAGTTATGCTGTTAAACAAGGAGTCCCTAACTCTACTCGTGGAAACAAAGGGAGTGATCAGCTTCGGATTCGGGTCGATCACTCTCAATGTATATAAGAAGGATGAAGTGGACACGCAGGTGGGAAACCAGCCTGGGGTAAACATCGGGAAGGAAGGTGTTGATCTTCCGGAGACGGATACGGATACCCAAATGATGGTTGTTCAAAGGGAAACCCTGTTTAAGTCTCCGCGAGAGGGGGATGGCAACGGCGACCACATAAAAGGATTAAAAGAAAAGACGAGCGGCGAAATGACGGATAGCGGCGATTGTTCAGGGGTTACTTTTCCGATACGGAAAGTAGAGGTAGAGATGAATAAGGTACATCAAAATGTTTAACGTTGTATAAATAAACCTGCATCACACGAAGGCTGCCTCGGCAGCTCTCGTTCTCAGACTGACTAAGTTAGATGAGGACTTGGTGCTAATCCAAGAACCTTGGATTAACAATAACAGGATCTGTGGCCTCATTTTGGCGAAAAATATTTTGAATATTTTTCTTCTGCCTCAATTTAGTAGTAGGGATGTTACCGCGGCGAGCGTTGAGGTTGGCTGTAAAAAATTATGGCTAGCCTCAGCCTATACAGATCGGGAGAAGGAAGTTCCACCGGATAACCTGGGCGAACTGATCCGGGAAGCAGGTCAAAGAAAGGTAGGTGTCATACTTGGATGTGATACAAATGCGCATCACACAATCTGGGGAAGCACAGACATTAATGAAAGAGGTGAGTTATTTTTTGAATACTTATTGTTATTAAATACTAACCTTTCAGTTTGCAATATTGTGCGAGAGCCAACATTTATTGTCAGGAATCGACAGGATGTCTTGGTTGTGACATTTGCGCCAGATACCATTTTTCATATGATCCGGGGATGGAGAGTGGAGAATGAGCACTCATTCTCTGATCACCGGTATCTAATATATAACCTCAATGTCAACCCTGTTACCCAGAAAGCCTTCAGGAATCCTAAAAGGACAAACTGGAACAAATATGGGGAGGTGTTAGAGGAGGTAGTGCCGCTGGAGGTTCCAGAACTTCCGGCGACAGTAGAACAACTGGATTGCATGGTTCATGTTGTCACAAAGGCATGCAATCTGCGTGCCTCTATCGGAAGGCTTGTAGGGTAGTCTTTAATAGGGCCAAGAATACCAGGGAAGCTCGGCATTGGGACTCATATAAGTAGGACTTGAGGAATTATAAAAGAGAACTGAGGAAGGCACAGAGGGTGCCCTGGAGACTTTTCTGTGGTAAAATAGAAGAGGTATCTGAGACTTCCCGCCTTAGGAAGATTCTTTCTACCAACCCAACCAGTGCTAGTTATTTAGTTAGGCCGGATGGGTCATGGACAGCTTCTAGTATGGAATCTCTGGAGCTTCTAATATATACGCACTTTCCGGGAAGCCTCGATGACTCGACGGAGCCGAGGGCTCATCGAGAAATACCTTCAATAGTAATGGAGGGCATCGTAAATAGGGAACGGATCGCATGGGTAATGAACGGGTTTAAGCCTTGTAAATCGGCTGGCCCAGATAGGATTATACCAGCGGAGATCCAGAGGAACTTGGCAGTCATCCTTCCCTGGCTGGAGATGATCTTCAGAGGATGTGGGGAAAAGCTCGCATGCTTATCCGAAGGACCCGAGGCCTATAACTCTATCATCCTTTCTGCTGAAAACATTGGAAAGGATGGTGGATGTATTTATACGATCAAAAATTGAACCCAGCAATTGAACAATGTCACAGCATGCGTACTGTAAAGGGAGGTCGGTGGACACAGCCTGGCACGCTTTGGTACGCACAATTGAGAAGTAAATTTACTCGCAGGAGTTCTGTGTGGTCTCATTCCTCGATATTTAAGGTGCCTTTAATAACGTAAAGACGGAGGCGATTATAGAGGGATTGTCAGCTTTGAAGGTGGATTACTCTATAAGTAATAAGATTAATCAACCAATCATATGCTGTTAAACAGGGTTATTGGCCAGCAAATGTGGATTAGAGATCAACCCGTCCAAGACAGAGCTGGTACTTTTTACCAGGAAGTATAATGTTCCGGTAGTTTGCCCGCCTACGATAAACGGCACTAGACTGACGTGTTCTGATAGAGCGAGATGCTTGGGCATAATCTTGGACAATAAACTCAGTGCAGGAATGCCATAGGTAAGAGATGGGGCTTGAAACCGAAGCTGGTACACTGGCTGTACACTGCCGTAGTGAGACCTGTACTTATGTACGGACTGGGCGTGTGGTGGCCAGCTCTGGACAAGGTAACAAACAGGAGTAGAATGGAAAGGTTGCAAAGAACGGCCTCATGCTTATAAGCGGGGCGCTTAGGACGACCCTTACTCGCGCTTTGGAGGTTATGTTCCACCTTATTCCAGTAGAGGTTTTTGGTAAGCAGAAGGCAGCCGAGGAGGCTATGCCAAGTGTCTCCAGCTGGGGCACTCGAGGATAGTTGGATCACTAAGGGATGAACTGGTGAATCTAGAATATGTAATACCAACCTTGTGCTTCGATAAAGGGTTCCGGACCGTCTGTGCTTCAAGGGAATCCTGGAGGGACGGATCAATACTGGAAAACAGGGCAGTGCAATTTTTCACGGACGGCTCTAAGCTAGGTGGTAAGGTAGGAGCCGGAATCTTCTGTTCGCTTCCTGACTACTGCAGCGTGTACCAAGCAGAAGTGGTGGCGATCGGCGAAGTCATGACATGGTTGAAGCATAATGTGGTATCAGTAAGGAATATCGCAATTTATGTGAACAGCCAGGCTTCGGTCAGGTCACTAGAGGCGGTTTGTCTGAGGTCACGGGTGGCGCTGGATTGCCGATCATCTCTTAAAGAGATGAGCGACTATTTCGGTATCCAGATAATGTGGGTTCCTGGTCACTCGGATATCACGGGGAACTGCAGGGCGGACGAACTAGCTAGATACGGTACGACTCTCTAGATACAGACGGAAAGGGCAGGTCTGGGGAGGCCTATAGCAGCGCTCAAATTGGCGCTCAGTTGAGGGGCAATCGCCTTGACAAAAGAGAGATGAACCAGCACTCTCACGTGCAGGGTAGCAAACCTGGTTTGGCCAAAACTGGACTTGCGGCGCTCCAAGGCACTGATACCCCTGGGAAGACGAGAGTTAGGATTGGTCTTAGGGATACTGACAGGACACTGCCTTTTTGATGAACAGGCGAGAAGGCTGAATCTACAGGTTGCATGGGCGAGGAGGAGGAAGAGACTATAGATCACCTCCAATGCTCGTGTCCGGCACTATCAAACAGAAGACATAAATACTTGGGTGTGTACGGTATGGACAGCCTTTCGGAAATTAGCGAACTATGGAGTACGAGATATTTTACGCTACATAAGTAGCACTGGATGGTTTCAGGGGTAAAGGGGAGATAACATCCTGTGGTATCACAGTGGGCCACTATTGGCCTTAACGAGTATAGCAGCCACTGTAACCTAGCCTAACCTAACCTTGGCCTGAAAAAGATTAGAGCTTAGCTGTCAACCTACGAACACTGTAAATGGCATAACAAAAACATTAAATCTCCTTATCTTTTCATTCTTATGCTGTTTGTGTTGTCGGCTTAGTAATAAATCACTCAATAGAGTTAAGTCTAACCTTGTACATTCGCATCAGCGAACCTTGTGTGATTTTCAATTGCCAACAGCGCTATTTCCACGACCCGAATATTTGTGTGACAGCAAGTAACCTCGGATTCCGGGCGACCTTCGGTTTAGTTTAGTCTTGTCATAGCAATAGGATCTGCTGTGGTAGACTTTGTCGTCACATCGAGTGTATATTATACGGATGTATCGAAGCAATAATAACAGACAGGGTAGTTAGTGACCACTCACAACAAAAAGGGAGAACAAATTCTACCCTCTGCTAAATAAATGAGAAGCCCAATTGAATGAGACAATAGGTTCGAAACAAGGAGCTGGAGATAACAGTTCGTAAAACCAAGAAACCAATAATAACGAGCTAGTGTTTACTGTAAAGTTAAAAATTGAGACCAGAACATAGGAATCGTACAGATACTACAGCCTAAGTCCTGCTTTCCTGGGCTGTAGAACCAAAAATTGGGTTGCTCATCGATAACTCTAAGTACCTTTAACAAGAATACGATAAGGGTTGATATCGGTACCACCACATCTTTCATAGATCACGGGTACATCAGCTTGACATTGGAATCCTTCCAAGGTAACAGATAATGGTAAGAATATCAAACTGTACTAACTGGTCAGTCTATACTGACCGATTTCATGACAATAAAACAAGTTTTCCGACATCCACTAACACTTAATTGGGGACGTTGATAGCTTTATGGTAATGACTTCACCGAAGCAATAATTACCTGGTACCGTTCAAGTTGTCCCATGGTGCGAATCAGGGGCTCAAAAACTCTCAGCGGTCGGTTAAGAAACAATTGGAGACCTAGCTACATAAAGGGAAGAGATTCTCGAATGTTTATTAAGAAATCAAATTTCCCTGAGTGTATAGTCCTTGGAAACGAGGAGGAAAACTATAAACCTCTAGTATGCGTTACCCTATATTTTAACAGCGAGTCTAATTTTATTGCTTTTTCTAATCAGATTGTAAAGATCCAGCTAAAGCCTGGAATAAGTCCCAAGATGCTGGAGACGCTTACAAGTGAAGGTGCTATTAACCTCCTATATTCACATTCGATGGCCTTTTGTTAGGGGTTTTCTCTTACATATATTGTAGCTTCTCGTGATGTTATTTGTTAAATTGATTGGCCGATTTGATTTGGGGGTTGAGTTGTAGTTTAGAAATATTCGAACTGTTTAAAGGATTAAATTGAACGTGGAGTTTGGGGTGGAGTTAGAGGGCGCGTTGTGTTGAGAATTACTTTGTTGATCGAATTTTTCGGACATAAGTTCTAATCTCCTCGTGAGGTTTCAACCCTTTATGATCTGAGAAAGGCCTGATGAAACGATCTTTGCTAATCCGCGTGGCAATTCTGTCGGTTTTGAGACCCCTAAATCAATTTAAAATTTAAGTAACGTCCAGGGCCGGCTTTTACCATGAAGGGACCCGGGATACAAAACTTTAATTTTTTTGAGGCCCAACAAACACTGTGTTGTGGGGTGGCTTTACTGTGTTTTTACAAAGCTGCACAGATTTTTGGTGATCCAAGTTATTCCAACGCATGCCTAAAACTCTAAAAGTATTGCTCTTGAAGTAAGATGCAACTTGGTAAGTTCTTGAGTTGTTGTACTCTCAGTATTTCGTTTCTCCAATGGGCAAGTATCTTTTCGTCAGATACGGTTTTACACTTCTAATTGAACCTTTTACGTTTCAAATTAAACTTTTTACATTTAAAATTGAACCTTTAGCAAATTATGTATGGCCAATTAGGATAGAACTTGGCTATTCCTTAACCAATTATGATGAATTTGGCGATTTTCGCTGGAAATGAGATTCTAAAGTGATAATTCTTATTCCGATACTTTACATTACCGTTGGTAGTTGCAATTCTGCGGCGCGTGTCCGCCACACATTATGTTTCTTTAAACATGGCGAAACTAGCCGTTTTGACAGCAAATACTCAGAAAACATAACCCACCATTTAAAGCGAAGGATTGGCGAGAAATCTTTCTAACCAAACTTGAATATTATTACGGAGATAATCTCAAAAGTTTAGCAATTGAAACAGTACGCTTACGCTATACAGAAACTTAAACAAACAACATTATAGAAGCCATATTAACATATTTCTCCTAATCTCAAATTAATCTTAATCGGTTAAAAATAGCTAAGTTGCATTCCTATTGACCATAGAATCCTACTTAGCCATATTCCAGACCTTCATCCAAAAATCATTTTAGAATCCAATTTCCATAGCGGAAGTAGCTACAATTTTACTAAAATCCGTTAAAAAATAGCCAAGTTCCATAATACTTGATCATATTCCAGAATTTTATCCAAAAATCATTTTAGAATTCCATTTCCCACGCGCATGTCGAATTTCATCATAATCTGTTAAGAAACAGTAAAGTTTCATCCTACTTGGCCGTATTCCAAACTATATCCAAAAATCATTTTAGAATCCCATTTTCATCGCGGATGATGATTTGTTTAAGCGAGAGCTCACTAACGAAATTTTCAAAGCAATTCTAGCCAATTATTTTTCAGGATAAGTGGGCGATACAACGGGCGAGGTTATTCTTTTTTAAACCAGGACTAAGGCTGCATATCTTAAATAAAACGAAAAACATTGTTTTTGAAGTTGTTGATTACATTGAAGAATACGAAGGTTTAGATGGATTTTTAGTTCGAAGGATTCGTCAGTGGGGAGGACGATGCCGAAGTTGTATTGGATGTGAAAATTGTATCATGGGTCCCTTTATTAGCTAAGGTCTAACGAACCTAGTTCTTCAACATCTGCTTCAATCAAAGTGAAATCGAAAAAAATTAAAATTCATCCAAAACGTAAATTAACTGCAAGCATTGATGCAGGACTGCCATGTTTGTGATGTTTCCAATAGAGAAAACTATGAAAATGGCCTCAGAAACCACATCAACTTGTCAAAGCAATTGCTAACAACGAGTTAATGCACCTTATAGCCGACGGATCACCCAAATATGCTGCTCTGAACACTTATTCGATGAAAAAATTATTAAGAAAATTGCAAATGTAAGTCTAATCAGATATCGGTTACTTTTTATCTCCTGCCGTCACGCCAGAATACTTCAGTAATGATCAACAAAAGTTTCCTTAGTGATCTGTTAGTTTACGGTTGCGTTACTGAATTATTAACAGTCAAATTTTGTGGTATTTAAAAGCAGGAGCTCTGCAGTTATCAATGGTAATCCCCTTGTTGGGTAAATTGCAGAGTACTCATCGAGTGTGGCAACACTTACTTCAAAATTAGTTTAATGTTTGACATTTACGAAGTGGGTCGCGTTACGTTTGAACAAAATTGGGAAATATTGAAATTTTAGTAGAAATGAAATTCCTACAAGGCAATTTGTGGATCAATTTGTGAAGCGAAGTTTGCCATTGATTAGATAGGAGCCCATATACAGTCGAAAATGTTCTGAAAAATTGGGATGTCAAAATGGAAGTCATTTGAATGAAATTGTATTCCATACTTAATGGCAATGTACGAGTATATTCTTTCTAATAAAACAAACCGCTTTGAAAAATATTCATTCGTCTTTGAATTTATAGCCAAATTAAATAGCAAACGTTAGATGGACCACCATTTATATGTGAAAGTGAAAAATTTGAATATTTCAATCAGCCAGAACAAAAAGCAGTCAATATTTATATAGTTTTAGGTTTATAGGTGTACTTGTACTTATAACAAAAATTAACTTAGGACGTTCGTCACCACAAATTAAAAATTTTAAATTAATGCCGACACTTCTTCGTCATTTTGTGAAACGCAGATTTACCCAGAACACGAGTGTAAACACGAGATATGCTATACCACAATTTTTTTTTCTTCTTTAAATTGTACGACGTAAATCGAGAAGCACCTGTATATTATATCAATTAAAAAAACACAAAACAACTAAATAAAAAAATCATTAAAACAAAAAAAAATTAAAAAAACTAATTGTAAATAACAAATCATAAAATAAAAAAACTAAAATGTGTGATTTATAAAAATTTCTAATATAATAATTAATAAGGTAATAAATATTAAATAATAAAACACTACTTTTTAAAATTTTTTTTAATAATTAAATTAAAAATTATTTTAATATTCTGATAAAAAAAATTATTTTTTGTTGATTTATTGTTAAAATTTTTTGGTTAAATATATTTACTTGGAGTTTAAATATATAAATCTTTGTCTGAAATGTTTTTTTTTTTTCAAATTTAATTAATATGAATAATTAATTATTTAATAAAAAAATTCGTTCGGTACGAGAGAGGGAGAGAAAGAAAAAATTCACGATCGCATTTTTTTTTGTTTTTTACACATTTTGCACTCTGATTTAAAATTATTCGAAAATTAATTGGCTTAATTAAAAAAAAAAATTTTGGTAAATTTTGATTTTTTGTCGTTTTTTTAATTTTTTTTTTTAATAATTTTAAATGATCGCATTTATTATAAAAATAATAAATTAAACTACTTATGTACTAACATGCGTTTATATAAATATTTATTTTAACACATTAAATTAAAAAACCCGTTTTAATTTATTTAAAATATTTTTTTTTTTTAATTAAAAGTTTTTATTAAACGCGATCATTTTATTTATTTAGTATTTAGATTTAATTATTTATTTTAAATTTGTTTAAGAAATTTTTTAATTTAATTTTTTAACAAAAATTAAAAAAAATAATATATTTTGTATAGAGAGAAAGAAAGAGACAGAGATAGATATTAATATAGGAAAAAACTTAAATCATATTATTTATAAAAAAAATGCAATTTTTATTTAATTAGTTTTTAAAAATGTTACGTTAAATATTTAAAAAAAAAAAAAGTTTTTTTTTAGAATTTCAAATTTTCTTTTCAAATTTTTGTTTGGATTAAATAATTTTTTTTATCTTACTTGATGTGAATGCTGCCCATTACAAGTGCTTGATGTACATACACCTGTTCCGGGTACTTTAAGCTGTTCCTGTTTGTAATCGGGTTGATATGGAAGCAGCATACGTATTTTACCCCATCGATTAAAAAATAATGCTATCGCACCGGCCCACACAATTAACACTAATACAACTATACCGATTTCAACGCCCCGTATCTGTGTATAAAAATTGGCGGGAATTTAATTTCGTACACACTTGAATATATTTTTTATAATCTAACTTACCGTTGGCAATTCACGATTTGTTGAATTATGATAATCACCGTATTCGTCGATAAAATGACTGTCCGAGTGAGGATATTGGCCCGGAGAGAATGCATTGGGGTCTTGTGCTGTTTGTGTTCGTGGTTGTTCTGTAAACATAAAAAAACAAAATTTATTTACAAACTATTTTTATTTGAAATTTGTAAATCGATTAAAAATGTTTACGCGGTTAAATAAAATTGTTCAAGTTCATGGGAAAATATTCTAAAAAATTACAAATTATGTACTATGTCAGAAAACAAGCGGCAAATCGAATCTTTAAATGAAGGGAAACCAATCAACGCGCAAAAAATATTCCAATGGAAGATACGAGAGAAAGATTAAAAGATTCTGGGTCTTGTTTGACCACAACTTTTAAAAGTATGTAAAAGTGTGTAGAGCTTACCGGAAAATATTTGGAGAAAGAATTGAAAGACTCTTTTATTTATCTTCTGTTTTACTTAAATAGCTTCATGAGTATGATGATGCTAAACCTTCAAAAAATGTAAGAAACATTCCGTTACATAACAAAAATAAAGCAAGCTGATAAAATTCGAATTTTTCATTCACTCTTGGTTTATCTCTAAAATCTAGTAAAATCTTGACAACGATTATTTCAAAAGTGTAATCGAATAATATCGATACAAAATTGAGTTAACCCAAAACAAAAATTTTTTCCAATTTCGTTCATCACGAACAATTTCAAATTACTCTCCTCTGTAACGATAATTATACGAAACCAATGATAATTCTAGATCTATAGAAACCATATTTCTGCAATTTCTTCTAAATAACTGGAGCCTCGGATAATCTCGAAAAGTTCGATACCAAGAATCTCGAGCGCTAATCAAATCCACAAATCTACCTAAGTTAATCCAAAGATCTAAAATAAACTAGAATTTTGAGACCTCGTAAAATATCGACATTTTTAAAAAACCTCTAATATTCCTAAAACCTCATGTCTCTGTGCTTCCCATGAAAAAATTCATTTGAAAAAACTCGGTAATCAGAAAAATGTCGATTTTCGATAATTTCGATTAATTTTAGAATGGTAGAAACTTTTCGAAAAATATTGAATAATCCATAACATTGTATAATATCAAAAAATTAATCGAAATCTCGAAAAACCTCGAAAGTATCGATATACTACTCGAAAGTTATGTAAATTCGATAATCTAGCTAAATTAATCCAAAAATCAACATCTTACACAACTATGATAATCTCGATTTTCCCCAAAACTCTTGAATCTCAAAAAATCATTTAGCGCTTTAAGCTAGAGAACGTCAGTAGTGACGATTGTGTCATGACTGAACTGGGTTCTCGGGTAATCTCGAAAAGTTTGTTGCCAAGTAACTCAAAGGCTAAATTATTATTATTTTCACAAAATCTCGAATTTTCCTCGAAAATCTCGACTCTTAGTAAAATCAACTAACGCTCAAATTTTGGAATGTCTTCGAAGATCTTAATCAATTTTAGAACAGTAAAAAAACCTCAAATAAAGCATAATATCATGCCGTCGAACAGCGAGGTCTCGAAAAATCTCGAAGAGTTAGCAAGAACCTCGAACGCTATTCAAAATTCACAAGCTTAGCTAAAATAATTCAAAGATCTCAAATAATTCCGAATTTCGAAAATACCTTCTGAGTATCTCAAAGTCTCAACGCCATTCTGAACTCGACACTAATAAAACTCGAATAATCTCGATATTTTCAAAAAAATTTGAATATTCGCGGAAACCATAGAATAATCTCGAAACATTTCGATAATCTGTTTCGAGAATAATCCGTATTATAGCGCCTTCAAAAAATTAAATTGAATCTCTTATAGTCTCGAAAACATCGATACCAAGTAACTCAACCGCTATTCAAATAAACATCTTATAAACGGGGTTTAAATAATCTCAGTACCCTAAAAAATTTGGAATATTCCCGAAAATATCGAGTTTTAAAACATCATCTAACGCTACGCGTCAACCATGAATATTCTCGAAAAATCTCGAATAATCTCAAATTTAGCTAAATAATCCAAAAACCTCAATCTTTAAGTTCAAGACTATCTTTCAATATCTTTATTTACAATATCAATATTTACACTATTCGCTATCAAATCTCGGACAATCTTGATACCCTTCAAAATATCTAGAATATTCCCGAAAAATTTGAATCTCAAAAATTACCTAACCCCACTCGTATATGATAGAGAAGTAGAGAACATCATTTAATAAAAGAAGCATTTCGCAAAACTTAGAAGAATAATCCATAATATCATGCCTGCGTAAGGATTCTCGAATAATCTCGAAAATTTCGATGCTCAAATTAATCCAAAATTTTTAAATGATCTCGAATTTTGAGAATATCTTCTCAAAACTCGAATAATCTCGATATGCTCGAAAAAAAATCTCAAATATTCCCGAAAACCGGAAAACCAACTAATACTATATTCTGGTGGTGGTAATGGTGGTTGTTTTGGGGGAAAGGGGGAAACAGGAAGCTATAATGGCCTTCGCCTACTTTTCTGGTGACACAGAGGTAACTTTTCGGGATTAAATTAGGCGGCTCAGGGCACACTGTAAGCAGAGTTGGTTGGACTTCCAGATAGGATGTGATGCGAACGCGCACCATACGGTGCGGTTTGAGGGCGAACAAATACTTTCGAAAAATGCGATTAGGCAAGGGGTCCTAGGCCTCTTTATCCGATCACAGGCAGACTGAGTCTTATACATATAAGGCACTTTTCGGATCAGAAATGGCCTCAATTATAGGGAACATTGAGTCGCCAGAGGGACTGGAGTCCCCAAAGGGGTTCGAATCGGCCGCAAAACTCCAAGCACTCAGCGTTTGAGAACAACTGTCCTGTGAAGCAAATAGTGCCGACAAATATGGTCCCTTGGTGGAACGGAGCGCTAGAAAAACTAAGGAAAAAACCGAGAAAGTCAAGGCTAAACGCACCAAGGAATGGAGCGAGCGCAGGTTGATCTTGACTGAATATAATATCGAACTAAGGATCCAAAAGGGAAACTTGGATACGTTTCTGTGAAGAAACGAAAGGAAAGAAACAATTTAGGTACTTTTAGAGATCCATTTCCTGCACTCCTGTAGTGACGAAATCTGAGGAAAGTTTTAACGATGAAGAAACTGAGGTAGTTTAAGCTCCACATAACGAAGTCTGAAATATTTCTGCAAGAATTATTACTCCTAGTAACGTGAGATGGGCCATTGGCTCTAACAAACCATCAAAGTCTGCTGGAAAGAATGTTATTTTCCCTTGCCGTACTGTACAAAGGTATTGAGGAAAATTTTCCCAGCTTGGCTCGGATTTTTCGGGCCAAGCTATTCTTTAAATACATCTCAAAACTTTGGAGGAGAGTAAATGTTGTATTTATACAAGGCATCCGCCAATAATTTGCTTCACGTCGTCTCTGCTGAAAACGATGGAAAAAGTGTCAAATCACAAGTCATTTACAAGAAGGACAAAGTTTGCGCTTAGACCTTCCTCGGTTAAGTGGTCTACGGATTAGTACTCGAATGAATTTAAGCATCTAGGGGTTATCCCGAATTAAAAATCGAATTCTGGACGTGTCAGAAACTTAATCAACGAACTTGGGGATTACAACTAAAGATGATCTACTGGTCATTTTTAACAATCATTAGGCCCTTGGAACAGAAAAACTGAGGAGAAAGGAGCACAAACTTTCAAGAAAAAAAGGTTCAACGCATAGCCTGCCTCGATACTACAGGCTCAATGAGAACAAGCCCAACTTCTGCCATGGAGGCACTTATAGGACTGACTCCGTTGCACCTCCACATTGAAAAAGGCGGTATGTACGGCATTGAAGCTGTAGATAGAGGGTAATGTTAATATCGGTTAGACGAGGCATAGAGATGTCTTCCGACTGTATGCTAACTATACTGGACTTCCACGTCGTTATGCCTTATAGGCCCATATCACGCTCAGGTGGGCCGTCCTCTGAAGAAGGGTTCAAAGTATGGGTTACAGACGGGCCTAAAACGGAAGACCAAGCAGGGATAGGAATATATGGTGAGAATTTCCCTTTCGAAGTCCTAGGGTTCTTTTGCTACTCTCTTCTAGATAGAAATGAACGCTATAGAGCTTTGCGTCAGGGTAGGCGCAGCCAAAGGTCTAAACTATTCCAACTCCATATTGTTTTAGATAGCCAAATGGCCTTAAAGGCTCCTAAATCCTACACCGTTAAGTAGAGGCTGGTATGGGACTGTTTAACCACAGCTCAACAATTGGCAGGCACAAACAAGGTAAGGTTTATGTGGGTGCCATGGCACACTGCAATCGCGCGGAATGAGACTGCGGATGGTCTTGCTCTCGTGGGTTCTGCCTCTCCATTTATTGGGTTAAAGCCTTTCTGCAGGGTCACTAAGGGTCACTTTAGGGGGCAGTGGTAGGCCGCTGAGAGGATATGCAAAGGTTCTCCTACTGACACAAAAATCCAGGTTTCCGAAAGGCGTAGCAATTTATATCACCTTACTCAACTAGAGTCAAGGAACTCCTCGCAACTAAGAACCCTGAGTGGAGGCTACCAACCGACTTCCTCACAAGCTATGTTCCCTTTAGATATCATCTTAAGAACATGGGTCTAAGTGCCACCAAACATCGAAACTGAGTAAGTCGATCGCTATTCAGATCATCAAGGTAAGTTAATCCAAAAAGTAACACCGTATAAAACTCGGATAATCTCGGTATCCTGAAAAATCATGAATATTCCCGAAAAACTTGAATCTTGAAAAACCCTTACGCTATTGATTTATGGTAGGGAAGTAGAGAACTTCATTTAAAAATAACGAATATTTCAAAATTTCGAATAATTTCTAATATCAAAGCCGGCACATGGATTCTCGAAAAATCTCGAAAAGTTTTTTGGAAATTAATCCAAAATTCTCAAATAATCTCAAATTTCGAAAAAATCATCTCGGTAACTCAATGCTCCACATATACAGATTAACACCATGCAAACTCGAATAATCTCGATATTCTCAAAAAAAATGTGGAATATTCCCGAAAACCTCAACATTTTCTGAGAAATTTTTCTTCCCGAAAATTTCAAAAAACCATCTAACGCTATGCTAATGAACTTCATATATTATAAATAACCGCATTTTCGCCAAAAATTTCGGATAATTGTAAAATTCTAGAGAAGAATGATCTCGAACAATCTCGAATAATATCTATATTGGACTTAAAACAATTCTATTTATTCACCAAATCAGGAAATTAGGTGAACTTTTAACCCTTGAACCTTCTTGAACGTGAAAATTGCATATATTACAATAATAAGTCCAATTTGCAACTCGCCGTGAAATGGAAGTGCTTGAGAATCTATATGCCTCTAACTTAATGAATAATTTATAGCTCTACGATCTACGTAGTGATTGAGGAACATATTCAATACTCATGTTAGACATGTTTTAGATGTAAATTCTAAGAAGTTAAATAAAACCCAAGAACTAACTACTTTGACAGTAACTACTAACATTGACTTGAGCAAATCAAAAGGAAAGTCCTTAAAGATTGTTTGGAATTTAAGTATTAATAAAAACTGTTATATGAAGAATATTTTGCGAAGTATTAGCCGGAACTATAAACTCACAAGATTCAGTTCTAATTTTTAGGAGTCTCAAACAAAATTTATTAATAATGAGTCACCCTACTATTGTGCACAGCATTACTAAGCGCTTACACTCAGCTAACATATCACCAGACTCGTCCGGTCCAACTAAATCAATAGGATAAAAACTTGTCCAATGTTGAAAGGAAAATTGAGTCAACACCATGCAAGAAATTTTGAATAAGGAGTGGTGGGAACAAATCCCTATCAAGTGTCAATCCATACTCTGGCTAATAATAACTGTGCAAATATTCCCTATTTAGTACAATATATAGTACAGAGGGTTATTCTGGTAAAACAAGTTTCGGTTTTCAGTTAAATTAGCAAAAGTTAAGCCTTTATGTGAGTATCTACCCCCTATTAAATATTGCTCACATATTTATTTTTAAAACCAAAGGTCTTAAGGCTTTTACAATCAGGCTAAAGTGCTTAATTGTTGGTATAAGTTTATTTGATAAAATTACAAGATAAAATTGAAAGTTTTCGGTTGTAATTGAAACACAATATCAACAAGGTGTTATTCAGACAATGTGTCGCCATCTATAAACAACTGACAAGAACAATGTATGTTGCACAATTCTTGTCAGTTGTTGATAGATGGCGACACATTGTCTAAACAATGACTTAATCGAAAATCTTACTGGGAATGAAAATTTAGAAATAATTTTTTGCTTTCGTATGTAGTAATAGCTCCTGATATACCATCAGACCCATCAATACAGCCCTTGTACTTTTATAATGAGTGCTTTTCAATATTTTTGAGTAAACTTGAACCAACTTCCCTCCGATTTTTTGAAATTTTAGTTGTTCATTGCCTAAGAGACGGTTGTTTCATTTCAGTTGTGCAATACGGCTATTCTTCTTTCCACAGAGGTTTTTTGGATTTCGATGGCTGTATAGCTTGGATATTTTGAGAATCTGGTACGAATAAATACATCAACTATTTATGGGTTAAAATTCTGGTCTAGAAAGGCACCTTCTATACTGAGGAAGGTTTAAATAGGTGAGGTTAAGCGACCGAAATGTTTGCAGCTCTTTATCAATTCAACGAAATGAACTCCTGAGGTATTTTACTCGTCTACTAAATAGTAAGGTTTCGTGGGCTAATCAAACAGCTGAGGCAGCGGTATGTGTTCGGTGGATAAAAATTAGAAATTTGAAAATTATAAATTTTGAAACATTAAGAAAATTTGGTTAATTCGTTGAAATTAAAGTGTCAAAATTGTTAACCAATTTTAAATTACTAAAACTAATTTAAAAAAATCTATAATCGAATTAAATTGAAACCGTAATTATGGTAAAAAAAAAAAAGCTTAAGCTGTATAAAATAATGTTAAAAAAACAAACCAATAAAAAAATGTTTTACTCACCTAACGTACGGAATACTATTGGTCGACTACGATATTTTCTACCAGCAAACGTTGCAATTATTGTTAGCTGGTACTGTGTATTCGCTATAAGGTTGTCGAGTGTGACCACTTCACTATTCCCGGCAACTGCATTAACAACCCTGTAACTTAAATTCATTCTATTATCTTTCAACTTTACTCTACTACTTGCAAAAACAATGCGTTTAACAAAACACAAACAGACAAAAAAAAATACGTTTCCAGTTCCGCATCCGCATTCATAATATTTAGAACCAAAGCGCCAGGCGACAAACATTTTTGATTAAATTTTTTTTTTTTTTTTGGAACAAACATTCAAACGACAAAAAATAAATAAATGGAATGGAATGGAAATATAAAGCGCATTCACATTAGCTATGTACATAATTATGTTTGGTACACAGAAGTGGTACAGTATCAGCTTGATTTGATGAGTTTTATTGAGAATCGAGAATCTCTCTTAACCATGATTTTACATTCGACGACAATAATAATTTTTTTTGTGTCGGTATTTGTGTATGTTTATCAGTGTGTGTCTCTTTAGTTTATATGCAAAAGCATATCGGATATAGACAAATCACAAATTCGTTATATTGCACCGGAAGTCATGTTTTAATTTTATGATTTTTGAATGTGCAGCACTAACTTATGGGGGGTACAAATAAGTTTTGAGGTTTTTTTTATAACTTCGAAGCTTTATCCAGAGAAATTGGTACAACGTATTTTATTCAAAGTATTGTCCATCATTAACTATGACTTTTTCCCATCTTTAATGTAGCATATGGATTTCGCATCGAAAAAATTCCGCGGCCTTTGAGGCGATGCAAGAAACGACCCAATTTTTGGCTTCTTCGTAAGCAGTGCAGTGCTGCTCGGCCAGGCCATGAGTCATCGACTGGAACAAGTCGCAGCCGGAAGGAGCAATGTCTGGTGAATACGGCGGGTGGGTAGGAAATCGTATTGAAATCGCCTCCAAAGTTTCCTTGGCCGAGCGTTGTCGTGCCGAAATATCACTTTGTCATGTTTTTTGGCATATTGTGGATGTTTGAGTATTGACGATAACGTTCTCCATTGATTGTTTCGTTAGGCTGGATTAGCTCTTAGTTGATCACAATCAGATGCACAGCATTACCTTCTGGCCATGCATATTCGGTTTCGCCATCGAAGTTGATGCATGACGGGGCTTACCCCACGATTTTCTATGCTTTGGGTGGTCGTATTGAATCCACTTTTCGTCCCCATCATGATTCGATGCAAAAAACCCTTGCGATTTTGTCTTTGGAGCAGTTGTTCGCACGTGAAAAAACGGCGTTCCATGTCTCTTGGCTTTAGTTCGTTGAGATGGTTTTGAATCGCTTGTTGAGTCACTTCCAATGTTTCCCGAGCTTCTTTTGAGTTTGGCATGAATCTTGTTCCAATAACACCTCCAACTCAGCACCTTCAAACTTGAATATAGTTGCAAGATGGGTTATGTTGTAACTATTGGATTACGCCATCTTTCGTAAATCCCTCAAAACTTATTTGTACACCCAATACTATCCTCACTGGCGACCTTTACTTGCCGATAGATTTTTGCCACCACATCGGCAGTGACGACGATTTGGTATTTCTGGAATCTTAGAACAATAGCGTACAAGCTAGATTGCAATGACGGCCAAGTTGCTAAACAATCATTTAATGATACCCCGGAGGTAGTATTAGCGGAGCAGTCGAACACAACCCTCAGTTTGGTTGTGATACTTGAATGCTTGATTACTCCGTGGTGAGGTAAATAGTAACCAGGGTCATCTTTCTTAGATGGATATATTTCTTCCATGTGATGGTGTTTTTTCAATCCAGCATAAATTCTTGGTACAGCTTATGGAAAGTTGGATCTCGAACAAACCTCTTCGGATATTTTTACATTAGCGGTAAACTGATTCTCGCAGGTTGCTTCTTCTGGTGGTAATAATGGCTGAATATTTGGAATGGGTTCGATTTCCCAGAATTAGCGAAGAGTTTGATCTAAATCGATAACGATACGGCTATTTGTGGTCATCGTTGACACCAAATCGATTTCTGTTGCTCGTAATGCATTGGTTAATCTTCCGGAGATTATCCACCCGAATTAAATTTTTTGAAGGACTGGACTATTCTCTATAATCATAACTTGCAAAGGCTCTAGCACGTTAAAAAAGTAGTCTGCTCCAATTAAGACATCTACATATATGAGCTGGCATATAGAAATGTGGTAATTCGCCGATTAACATGAAGGCTTCTATGTGGAATTCGGAACGTTCCTTAGGCTGCACGGTAATTGTGACCATGTCTTTTGTAGACCCAGCGCTTGTGCATCCCACACCTACGGCTGCCTTGAGACCTAGTCGTTGTACACAAGAGCCTCTGTGATGAAGCTGGCTTGACAGCCTGAATCAAGCAGCGCACGGCAGTTGGTAAGATGATGTGCCTCGAAATAGCTTGTTGAATGTTGATTGATATTGGAATCAGCAGGCTCTGTATAGTGAAGTAATATGTGATGCTTTCGTTTACAAATCTGGCAACGAAATTTAGATATATAAACATCGGACAATGTTATGTCTACTACTTCAACAATTATAACATCAGCGACCTTCATTAGCCCATGCTCTGTGTTTGTTCAACTGCTCAACTAGTCTCCTCTCTGATAACATGGCGTTGGATCTTTGGTTTCTGTGTAAAATGCAATCAGCTTAGTTGAAATATAACTAGCTTCTAGGGCATCGATGCGCCGAGTTAAAAACTCCAGAAAATTGGAAAATTGTGGATTCTCCAAATCTGTTACGTGCTCTGCTCACATTACTCTGGATTTGTCATCCCACTTTTGAACTAAGATGAAAATCAGCCAATGGTCCTTAGTCCGCGGATTCGCCTAATGCTTTTAATCTTCTAATTGCCTCATCCGAGGTATCCAAAAGGTATTTTACGTTATATACGGTGGCAGTAGCAATGGATGGTTGATCGATAAACGTACGCAGTAAGTTGAATTTTGGTAGTTTAATTTATTTACTGAACTTTCTTTCGTATCCCTCTCTAATTTGGAAATGAAACAAATATTAAATCTGGTTCATTAAATCTGTATTTGCATATTAAAAACAAATCAAGTTCTGAATGTGTACTAAAAAAAAAAATAAAAAATTCAATTGATGAGAATCAATTGAGCCAAATATTAAAAAATTCTCTAAATTCATAAATCATAACACATAATTTTGTATGCCAATAACATATTTTTGAACAAAACATAATCATAAAATATTGTCGATTCATTCCAAATTTATTTACTTAATATCAATTATTAGAATTTGATTGATTATACTATACAGAGCTGAAGTAGCATAGCGGCACGTACATATTGTGGAATATTTCAATATGTGTATTATGAGAATTTATACGATGGAGATACGCTAAACCATATCAATCAACAATAATTTATGGCTTACATTTAAATTGTAATGCCGTATACATTATGTTATGGCAATAAATCGGAATTGTTTGCTTCCCTCCGTACATATAAATAAAAAAATTACCCCTTTTACGTACACGATATAAATTTTTATTAATGAAAATATTTTGTGAAAATGACATTTGTTATGTGAACATGTATAAAAGCGATGTTACTCAGTATATATGGAATATTTATGTATCAAATTCGCTAAATATATGTATACACTACTCCTTGAATGATGATCATATTTTTTGCGCGCGCTTTATCTTTGCGGTTTAAAAAACATAAATATTCTCATACACTCGTGTAAGGTATATTTTTGACGGTTTTCCTTTTTTATTAAAGGAATAATAACAATACAAAACAATGCCGGTAAAAAGTTTTCTGAAATTTTTATTTTTATTATCATCAGTTTATTATTAATTTCTCTTTGCCCCCAGTAACGCTCAACCCACCTAAGAAACAAATTTTTGGAAAAATTATTTTAGAATTTTACGATTTCTTTTTTTTTTATACATAACATGAAAAATTTCTTGTTTTCCCTCTAGATTTCATAAAAATTGTACAATTTTTTGGTAACGATTAAAGGCAGCAAATTTGTAAATAAATGTGCTGGTGAGAATTAAATTACCTAAAACTAAATTTAATTTTCGAAAAAGTGAAAATGATTATGTAGAAAACACAGTGGTATTGCACACAACTTTAAGTATGAACGCGATATACCTATGGAAAGCGGCTCAGTTTGTGTATCGCGTTGAAACTTAAATTTGTTACTGGCGTGCTGGATGGCCAAGAATAAGCTCAGAATAAACTCAATATAGAGAATAACATGGATGGGGAAATCGGATACTATAATAGAAATGGGACAACAATAAGGCAGCAGAGGTAACATTTCATGCTTAAAATGATCAATTTAAATATCTTCCATTTATTAGGTCATAAGACGGAAAGCGATTGGAACTCATTCATATTACAGTGAAAACTCATTTCAACGGACACTCACGTCAAGGGACACCTCACTATAATAGACACACATTTACGTCCCTTGCAAAACAGATGTTTTCCCATGCAAACCTCCCTTAGTTTAGCAGACACTTTATTAAAGCAGGCATGGACAGACAATTCTGCGATGGTAGAAGCATTAGTTAGTTCGGGAAATTCAGCATGCACGATAAAAATGGGATTCTAAAAGGATTTATAGAACAAGCCATTAAATAAATTAAGCAACCATTTTAGTATGCAATTTCCAACGCACCTGTCGAATTTTATATAATCGTTTAAGGAATAGGCAAGTTCTGTCTTACTTGGCAATATTTCAAAACTTAATCCAAAAATCATGTTAGAATTCCATTTCCATGAAAGGTGTCAAATTTCACC
Organism: Tipula vernalis; assembly: GCA_958295665.1. Lineage (NCBI taxonomy): Eukaryota > Metazoa > Arthropoda > Insecta > Diptera > Tipulidae > Tipula > Tipula vernalis. The sequence continues at coordinate 64,332,945 of OY282560.1, read as the reverse complement.
AAAAACCAATTAAAAAGCCAACTTCCATCCTAATAGGCCATATTCCGCAACTTCATCTAAAATCATTTTAGAATCTCTTTTCAATCGTACGTGATCAATTTCATCAAAGCCAGCGGCCAAGGTCCTTCCTAATTGGCTTTATTCCAGAACTTCTTCTAAAAATCATTTTAGTATCCCATTTCCCGATGGGCATGCTGAATTTCACCAAAATGGCCGGGTTCCTTTCTAATTATTCTTATAGCAGAACTTCCTCTAAAAATAATTTCTGAATCCCATTTCCATTTGAAATGCTGAATTTCACCAAAATCAGATAAGCATTAGGCAAGAACCTTCCTAATTGGCCATATAACCAGTACTTCCTCTAAAAATCATTTGAGAAGCCCATTTCCATTAGAAATGCTATCAAATTCCTTCCTAATTGGCAATATACCAGAACTACCTCTAAAAATCATTTAAGAATCCAATTTCCATTGGAAATGCTGAATTTCATCAAAAACGGATAGGAAATGGCCAACTTCCGTCCTAATTGGCCATATTCCAGAATTTTATCTTAAAATCATTTAAGAATCACATTTTTATCGTGCATGCTGAATTTCATCAAAATCAGTAATAAGTGGTCAAGTTCATTCCTAATTGGTCTTATAGCAAAAACTCCTCAAAAATAATTTATGAATCCCATTTCCATTGAAAATGCTGTATTTCAACAAAATCAGATAAGAAATAGGCAGAGAGTTCCTTCTAATTTAGCCATATACCAGAACTTCCTTAAAAAATAATTTCAGAATCCCATTTCCATTGGAAATGCTAGATTTTATAAAATCGGATAGGAAATGGATAAGTTCCTTCCTAATTGGGCATATACCCGAATTTTATCTAAAAATCATTTTAGAATCACATTTCCATCGTGCATGCTGAATTTCACTAAAATCAGATAAGAAATGGGCGAGTTCCTTCCTAATTGGCCATGTACCAGAACTTCCTCTAAAAATCATTTAAGAATCCTTATTTCCATTGGAAATGCTAAATTTCATCAATATCGGCAAAAAATGGTCAAGTTATATCCTAATTGGCCATGTCCCAGAACTTTATCTGAAAATCATTTTAGAATCCCATTTCCATCGTGCATGCTGAACTTCACCAAAATCAGATAAGAAATGGGCGAGTTCATTCCTAATTGGCCATATACCAGAACTTCCTCTTAAAATCATTTCAGAAGCCCGTTTCCATTGGAAATACTGAATTTCATCAAAATCAGATCGGGTGGTCAAGTTTTTTCCTAATTGGCCATACAAGAACATCCTTTAAAAACATTTAAGAATCCCATTTCCATTGGAAATGCTAAATTTCATCAAAATCCGATAGGAATTGGCCAAGTTCCTTCGTTATTGGCCATATACCAGAATTGTATCTAAAAATCATTTTAGAATCCCATTTCCATCGTGCATGTTGAATTTCATTAATATCGGAAAGAAATGGTCAAGTTCCATCGTAATTGGCCATATCCCAGAACTTTATCTAAAAATCATTTTCGAATCTCATTTCCATCGTGACTGCTGAATTTCATCCAAATCAGATAAGAAATGGTCAAGTTCTTCCTAATTGGTTTATGATAAGAAATGGGCGAGGTTCCTTCTTAATTGGCCGTGTACCAGAACTTCCTCTAAAAATAATTTCAGAAGCCTATTTCCATTAGAAATGCTGTCAAGTTCCTTCCTAATTTCTTCATATACCAGAACTTCCTCTCAAAATCATTTAAGAATCCCATTCCCGTTGGAAATGCTAAATTTCATCAAAATCGGATAGGAAATGGCCAAGTTCCTTCCTAATTGGCCATATTCCAGAATTTTATCTAAAAATCATTTTAGAATCCCATTTCCATCGAGCATGCTGAATTGCACCAAAACCAGATAAGAAATCGGCGAGTTCCTTCCTAATTGGCCATATACCAGAACTTCTTCTAAAAATCATTTCAGAAGCCCATTTCCATTGGAAATACTGAATTTTATAAAAATCAGATCGGAAGTGGTCAAGTTTTTTCCTGAATGGCCATACCAGAACTTCCTCTAAAAACATTTAAGAATCCCATTTCCATTGGAAATGCTGAATTTCATCAAAATGCGATAGGAAATGGCCAACTTTCTTCCTAATTGGCCATATTCCAGAATTTTCTCTAAAAATCATTTTAGAATCCCATTTCCATAGTGCTTGCTGAATTTCACCAAAATCAGCTCAGAAATGGCTAAGTTCATTCCTAATTGGCCATATACCAGAACTTCCTCTAAAAATCATTCAAGAATCCCATTACCATTGGAAATGCTGCATTTCATCAAAATCGGATAGGAAATGGGCAAGCTCCTTCCTAACTGGCTATATTCCAGAATTTTATCTAAAAATTATTTTAGAATCACATTTCCATTCGAAATGCTGAATTTCACCAAAATCAGATAAGAAATGGGCGAGTTCCTTCCTAATTGGCCATATACCAGAATTCCTCTAAAAATCATTTCAGAAGCCCGTCTCCATTGGATATGTTAAATTTCATCATAATCGGATAGGAATTGGCCAAGTTCCTTCCTAATTGGCCATATACCTGAATTTTATCTAAAAACCATTTTCAAATCTCATTTCCATCGTGACTGCTGAATTTCACACAAATCAGATAAGAAATGGTCAAGTTCATTCCTAATTGGTTTATGATAAGAAATGGGCGAGGTTCCTTCTTAATTAGCCGTGTACCTGAACTTCCTCTAAAAATCATTTCAGAAGCCTATTTCCATTAGAAATGCTGTCAAGTTCCTTCCTAATTGGCCATATAACAGAACTTCCTCTAAAAATCATTTAAGAATCCCATTCCCACTGGAAATGCTAAATTTCATCAAAATCGGATAAGAAATGGTCAAGTTCCATCGTAATTGGCCATATCCCAGAACTTTATCTAAAAATCATTTTAGAATCCCATTTCCATCGAGCATGCTGAATTTCATTAAAATCAGATAAGAAATGGGCGAGTTCCTTCTTAATTGGCCATATACCAGAACTTCTTTCTTTCACAAGCCCGTTTCCATTGGAAATACTGAATTCTATCAAAATCAGATCGGAAGTGGTCAAGTTTTTCTTTAATTGGCCATACCAGAACTTCCTCTAAAAACATTTAAGAATCCCATTTCCATTTAAAATGCTGAATTTCATCAAAATCAGATCGGAAGTGTCAAGTTCCTTCCTAATTGGCCATATACCAGAACTTCCTCTAAAAATCATTTCAGAAGCACGTCTCCATTGGAAATGCTGAATTTCATCAGAATCAGATCGGAAGTGATGAAGTTCCATTGTAATTGGCCATATACCAGAACTTCCTCTAAAAATCATTTAAGAATCCCATTTCCATTGGAAATGGTAAATTTCATCAAAATCGGATAGGCAATGGCCAAGTTCCTTCCTAATTGGCCATATACCAGAATATTATCTAAAAATCATTTTAGAATCCTATTTTCATCGTGCATGCTGAATTTCATCAATATCAGATAAGAAAAGGGCGAGTTACTTCCTAATTGGTCATATACCAGAACTTCTTTCTTTCAGAAGCCCGTTTCCGTTGGAAATACTGAATTTCATCAAAATCAGATCGGAAGTGGTCAAGTTTTTTCCTAATGGGCCATATTCCAGAACTTCCTCTAAAAACATTTAAGAATCACATTTCTATTGGAAATGCTAAATTTCATCAAAATCAGATAAGAAATGGCCGAGTTCCTTCCTAATTGGTCATATAGCAGAACTTCCTCTAAAAAATATTTCAGCCCATTTCAAGAAATAGAATCCCAAGAAAATTTTTATAAAAAAAAATCATCGAACAAACGGTGCAGTGGTTAAAGCTGCGGCGGTTGAATCGGGAGGTACCGGGTTCGAATCCCTATAAGGCCAGGATGCAAAAGGGATGTTTCATCATCTGATTACGATCGATGATGAAAATGAACCCATCTATGACCCCTGTTGAGAGTGCGGAATCCATGGGCCGACCCACCTTTAATGTCAGTACTATTATAGCAATGCAATGTGCAGGTGGTTTATGCGAAAACTGGTCTATAGCCGTACGTCCTCGATTTGGCTACTGCGTAAAGTGGGGCGTAAAAAGCGAACTGCGAAAGAGTTGGGAGTGCCTTGAGCCCCAGAAATGATTGCTGAGATAAACAAACAAAAATAAATCACAAATCCTCAGTTCAAGTGAAACCTCACTACAACGGGCAACTTTTTTCGTCCCGTCGATATCCGTTGTAGTCAGGTTTCTCTAAGTATTATTGAAGGTTGCACCGCTGCGAGTCTACTCTCACCGGACTATATTATTGAGTTATCGGAACGTTTTAGAATCTTTCTCAAATTTTTGTTTTCTAACAAAATTTTTTCCATGGAAAAACTACTCGATTTTGGAATTTTGAATCACTCCTCGCTTAATTTACATAGTCACTGTCTGTGTACCACCTTCTTACATTCGTCGGGACGTATCACACACCGCGAGCGTCTCATAAATCCGACAAACCGCCGGCTAATTTCCAATATAAATTGATCCCAAGTAGTATGGTTGTTGTTTACATACGCTCTCAAAGCTGTAAGTATTGTACGATCCACGCGCTTGGAAGCGTTTGCTTAGGAACAATAATGCAAAGCAGGTGACTGGTTCACATTGAACTTAGATAAGAGACTCTGAAAAACTTTAGGCGTGAATTGGAAACTTTTCGAAAAGTTTTCAAGAAAACGGATTTAGAGTAGTGATCCAAAGCGATAAACAGGTAAGTATTTCCGAGTTTGGATATAGTATAGGGGCTCAACCAACCTTTGCCCATCCATCTCCGTTCTGGTGAAAAAATTTACTGCCTTGGTTTCTTTACATTTATCACAATTAGTGACATAATTTCTTACATCATATTGAGTCCATTTTGAGTCAATAAAAGTATCGCTGAAATCTCTCTAGCATTTTCGCCGAACCAATATGGCCGCATTACATTTAAAGGACACTGACAGAGGCGAAAGAAGGGATAAAGCGCCGATACCATCCCGCCATTCGTAAGAAACGACGGAGTCTTTTAGGAGTGGTTGGTATTGGATAATCGTGGACGACTTTTACCTTATCCGGGTTTGTTGAAAGGGTTCTACCCAAACCACCTAACCTAGGTAGTTAATACGTTTGGGGAGGAAGTGGTTTTTTCAAGATTTACTGTTAAACCCGCATCCAACAGTCTTTTGGCAATAATTGACAGCAATCTAGGATGATCTTGGAAATTCTTAGAAATCCTTTAACCTTTAACCAGCTCATAATCTGAGATGCATTATAGAGACCAAATGGCATAACTTTGCACTAATACAAAGGACGACCGGGACTGTAAGCGCCATCTTATCTTGGGACTCCTCATCTAATGGACTTAGCCAAAATGCATCCTTCAAGTAGAGACTTGATTGCTGTTAATTTTGCTGTATGTTGACGAGCGTTGTCATGCAGCAATATCACCTTCCGCTTGTCTTCGGATTTTCATCCAGTAAAACTTTAAGTTCTTCGTCTTCAAATTTTTTTAATGCACATGGACGTGGATCGTACTCAAGACTAAAATTGTCATCACGAAATCTAGCAAACCACTTTTTTACTGTTGAATGACTCAGGATGTTCACCTAAAGCCGAATTAATCAATTCCACAGCCTCGAGCAACATCTTTTTTTTTATTTGAAAACAGAATAGATATGAAGAATTGAATGACAGCTTGTAAATGACTGAAACTTACTATCTTTTTAATACAGCCAGCTTCAGAGCCGAGTTTCTAATTGCACACCTATTACATATATTTCACATGAAACCAAATACCCTGTTCTTAAGTCATTCGGAATTTTTTATTCACCACTCTGAAATTGTGTCGAATTTCATAGGGTATTGAATTAATTTTTGACAATCGAGGGTGTAAGTCCAAATTTTTTTTGAAATGAGATAATGAAAGAATTCAGATTTACAAAAATTCAGAGTAAAAATTTTGAAAAAAATGTTAAGGATTGTCTTGACGTCAGCAATCTTGGATCTAGTGGATCTGTGAGTTCACTAAGGGTTGCAAAGCTGTGCAGATTGCTGTTCTTCTTTGTACAATGAGTACATCGTTTTCTAATAAGTAACTGGCTTATCTTTTTGGATGCTGTGAATAAACTATAGCTAATTATTTAAATAAAGCAAATTTCACGGCAAATTCGCCCAATTCATCGACCAGTCGACTTTAATTAATCACAATAGGGCCAAAGAATTATTTGACATCCCAGATGATAGAAGTTTTTGTGTTTTTGATACTACACATATAGTATACCGACTGGCAAGTCAAAGAATTTCGCTAGTCAAAAAAATGTCTGGTGGGGTGTTCAGCCGATGGGTATGTTCTTTTCGTTTTAACTCCTTTCAATGCAAATCACAATGATGCACAATTATTGAAGGAATGTTTAGATAGGTATGAAGATGTATTGGTTGTGCTTCGAGAAAAGGAGTTGTTTTTAGTTGACTATGGATTTCGAGGTACTCGTATTTTGTCCATTACAAGTCCATTTTCCTGGCAAAAGTTAACGTGATACTTTAGAAGCAAATCAAGCAAGGCTAGTCACCAAAGTCCGGTGGATCATTGAGCAAGTATTTGGGCAACCAATAAAAAAATAAAAATTTTTGTCTTTGCAAGCTCTCATAATGTCACTTTAGTCAATGATCACGATTATCTTCTGATTGCATTCGCCTTACTTAACTTATTCCATAAGCCCATTTTGAGTGATGAAGAGCATCAAAACGTTGCGCAAATAATGAAATCTAGATGGAATATGCCAAATCGGTTAAAATCGGCTGCGATAGATAACCAAGAAAATAACAGTCTTGTGCGATTTCCACAACTTACAATGGAAGGCTTAAACTACCAATAAGTTAGTCTTAAACATTATCAATTGAAGAATGCGGTTTCACATTATGAATTATTTTTGGTACAGAAATTCAATCCCAACGCAAGATATAGATAATACTTCCAATTTAGATACTACAATTATTATACTACAATTGGTATAGATGTTGCAGATCCGTTACCAGTGAAAGCACACATCGCACAATCGAGATATTGCAGTGGGAAAAGCCATTATATTTGTGTTCAGAGAAAAGTTGGGAGGAAATGCTGACTTATTATTAAATGCGTCCATTACGTACGTCAGATAAAAAGATTTATTTATTTTATTTATTTATTTATTTAATTATACACAAATAAGGCATAGCCTTTTTACAATATCCAGGGATATATTCCTATGTGTATTAAAGCAATTACAAAGAAAAATAATTAGAACAATAATTAAAACTAAATATAATATAATTAAAAATACAGAAGAAAAGATTAAGAACAAAAGATAAAACATTAGAAGACGTGATAATGGAAAAAAGAAAAATAATGGAAACGAATTATGTGCCAATCAGCCCCTCGAGGTACAGTCCCTTGAAACCACGCAAATTAGATGCTGCCTTTATAGACGGATTCAGACTATTCCAGAGCTTCACCCCATGGATAAAGAAAGCACGTTGTCTTGGCTTAGTTTTGCATGATTTAGGCAAATTTAAATTTAATGTCCTCTGCGATTTCGAGAATTTCAGTTTATCATAAAGGTAGTTCGGAACTTTATTTTTAGTCAAACCAAATATCACAGTCAACACCGACAGTTCCAAAAACTGGTTCAAGCTTACACCAAATATCTGTTCAGAAAGGTGCGAAATTGGTTCGCCCCTTCGCTTCAAAAATATGTATCTAGCACAAGAATTAAAAGCAACATTTAACTTTCGTAGGGACTTCTTGGAACATTGCGAATATATCGAAGAACAATATGAAAGTAAAGGTCCCACAAGAGTACGAATGATATGACATTTCACATCACTTGAAATAAATTTCGCCGTGCACCACAATTTACCTAAGATACCATAAATTTTACCACATAGGTTATTAACATGGGTACTCCAATTTAATTTAGTGTCTATGATCAACCCCAGACTCTTGATAACGTCACAAAACTCAATTCTGTGATTGTCAATTAAAAGACTGTTTATCGGTAAATTTATACGTTTTTTGTTAGTTATTAGTATGGCTTGTGACTTCGCAGGATTGATTTGAAGTTTGTGCAATTTGAACCATTCCAAAATATTACATAACGCTTGATTTAGATTATTAATCACAGCGTCAACCGAATCAATATCCCCAAAAGAATAGATTTGCAAATCATCCGCAAAAAGGTGATAGCAAATGTTTCCCATTTGTTTAATTGATTGACAAAAATTTGATTTATGTACAATGAAAACAGAATAGGTCCTAAAATAGATCCTTGAGGAACGCCAGATGTGACAAAAATGTTGTCGCTAAAGTTGCCATGATATTTTATAGATTGTTGTCGCAGATGCAAGTAAGAACCTATAAGTTGACAAGCACTCTTGGAAAAGTTATATTCATAACATAGTTTCGATAACAACATAGCGTGGTCTACTTTATCAAATGCCTTTGAAAAGTCTAATAGAACCAAAACTGCAACTTTACCATCTTCAATATTAATAGTAATATCATCAGTAACTTTCAACAAGGCAGTTGTAGTACTGTGCTTGGCACGAAATCCAGATTGTAGTTCATCCAATAGGTTATGTTTAGCAATAAAGCCACTGATCTGAGCATGAATAATTCTTTCAAAAACCTTAGATAATGTTGGTAATATACTTATAGGACGAAAATCAGTTACTGTAGGTATTTTTGGAATAGGCGAAATTGTCGCAATTTTCCACGCATCAGGAAATATCGATTTTGTGAGGCTAGAACTTATAATAAAAGTTAAGTGAGGTAGCAAAACCGGAAGCAGAATTTGAATGAGGTTAAGTGGAATACCATCAACTCCTACAGAACTCGATTTGATTTTATCCAGATGAAAACCAACTTCTTCAGCAGAAACATTTTTAAAGTAGAAAGCATTTACGTCAGCGGCAGAATGAACTGCATCACAAACAAAATTTACATCATTGGAGTTGAAAACCGAACCGAAGTAACTATTGAACTCATCAGAGGTAATGTCACATTTACACTCCGGAATTGGCGGATTTACATATGTGTTGAAGTTTAGTACCGAGGCAGGTATTTTGCAACAAATCTGTTTTTTTCTTTTAAGAAGCGTATTGCATTCATTTTACATCCCTTCAGGCGCCCATGTTGTTTAAGGCGTATTTTGTAAACCAGTTATTGGAGCTTTTCTGCAGTTTGATATTATATTGAGGTAGTTTTCACCCCGTCTTAACTGCTTTATGTAAGCCCTACTCAACACTTTCGTTCAGGCATTCAGCAATAGACCTATATTATATTCTGTTCTAATAGCATCATTATTCCCTATTCACATCCTTCTATAGGGGAAGTTTTTAGCTCTTCGCTTCATGTTCACGCCGCAGAAGTTCACTCGTTCGAGGGATGTCACTCATTGCGAATGAAATGACAAATAGTCTTAATTCGCATTTAATCAATTGCACGGTGTAAAAACGTTTTGCTTTGGCTCCCTTTGGTCCCCAAATGTTAATGGATTCGGTAGTGTATTCTAGTTAAAAATAATCTAAGTTGTTTTCTGCTATCAAATTTCAACAACACAGATGTAGTACCGAATAACACTGAGGTTGACGGAACGGAACCTCTGGCTAATATCAGCTTACCTAGCATATGATGAGAGGTGAATATTCCTAAAGCTAATTATGGAGGCTCAGAAGGGCCAGATTGGAGTCATCAGGAAAAGCGATGCAAATTCTCATCACATAATTTGGGGAAATACGGAGACAAACGGGCGAGGTGAGTTACTCCTTGATAATAAGCCGACTTGTATTAGATGAGACACTTGTCCCAAATTTTTTGATGTTTACTCTATTAAATAGGAAAGTGTCGGAAGACCGTTCTTTTTTTGATCATTATTATCTTCAATTCGAAATGCAAATGGCATGTCCTAAAAGTCCAATCTACAGGAACACGCGGAAAACCGACTGGAATACCTTTAGAACCATTCTGGGTAATTCACTTCAAGTTTCGGTGCCAAAACCTCCAAAAACTACGAAAGAACTTGATGACTTCATGGATAAGCTGTCCAGCGCTTTTAATAAAGCGAAGAACAGATCTTGGGGACAATACTGCAGCAAAATAAAAGAGTCTTCCGAAATGTCAAGGCTATGCAACGGCCGAATGGGATATGCATCACTACTAGTGAGGAATCGTTGAAACTTCTGTTGGAAACTGACTTTCCGGGTTATTCCTAATTTGTGCCTGCAGCTAACGGGACAAGTAGCCTTATATGTCAAATTATTAGCAGAAGGAAGATTTTATGTTTTAATTCATATACGTCGCCAGGACCTAATAGTATTATTACAAGCTATAGGCCTAACCATTTCCTGGTTAGAAGTAATTTTTAAAGGTAGCCTAGAACTGGGAGTGGATGAATCAGCCAGGGACTAGATAGATCAAATACTAAGAGGCAGGATCATAAATGTCAATTTGGGTGAGTCCGCTAGCAGATTGAGGCATGTTTGTCTCCCTTACTTTGAAATTTGGTCATTAATGACCTGATTTCAAGGTGGTTGCCTATGTGGATGACGTTGCAATTGGTGTCCGTAAAAATCCTCTTATCAACCCCCCAACTTCAAATGGGTTCAGCTTGACTTTTATAAATTGAAGCGATGTATCTGGGTCTAGTTTTGGATAGTAAATTAAATTGGAAACCTATACTTTAGAAAGGGTTAAAGAAAGCAACGGTAGCGCTATACACTTTCAAAACTGCCATTGGGAAAGAATGCGGTCTCAGTCCCGCATCATACATTGGGTCTACACCGCCTTAGTCAGGCCCATTCTTTTATATGGGGTAACCGTCTGCTGGCCCGCTCTGGACAAAACTGCCAACCAAAAGTTCAGAGAACAGCCTTCCTGTGGATTAATGTTGCACTTAGGAGCACATCCACCCAGGCACTGAAGACTCTACTACATCTGATTCAATTAGGTATCTAGGGAAAACAGTTGGCAACTTGTACTGCCTTATGTTTGGTAATTACAGGGCACTATCATATAGGCATGCATGCGAGTAGACTTGGATTCTTGAAGGAAGAGACAGTACTCCATCTTCTTTGCACCTATCCTCGTCTGGCTCGGAACAGGTTAAAGTTTCTAGGCAACCCCTTTTAAATGACCTGATGCACGTCAGAAATATTGTTTGCGTTACATAAATTTGAATATTTCCCATGTTTGAATGGCATGTTTGACAAAAAAAAACGCCAACAAACTGCAAAAAATCCAGATAATGAATTCGGAATTTAATGATTTTAGAAGTAGTTTAAAATTGAAAAAAGTCATTGACGATATTTTTTTCCGATTACAAAGTCTGCGCCAACAAAATTTAATATCCTCACATAAAACATATTATGCAGCATAAATAATCAATATCCGTATATAAAAATACGTCGTTACATTTCCGTTTTCATCCTTTTTCTGATAAATGGACCAAAACACCCCCATTATCACACCCCGTATCTAAAGGCAATAAAAATTGTACGTACGGCCAAAATTAATCTACTCGTTCGCGCCGCACATCTCTTTTCCCATAGAAATGTAACAAAATTGCAAAAAATCAAATGGATTTATCGTTTATCATCTTATCACTACTATACCCCTCCATATCACACCATCGAGCATGTAATTCGAATAGTATCTCGTATAAATTTAGGAGAGCGTATTTATTACACAGGCACACACACACAACAATAATGACATTCAATCAATAAATTTACGATACCAAAATATCTTTTGGTATATTGGGGGCCATAACGAGACCGAAATTGTTGTTGTTTGTCAAAATGATCAATAATCGAATTTATTTTTATTGTTCTAATTTTCGTCAACACAATATATGAGGTAGCGCAGCGCGACTTCTGTAACAGAACTGCACTTAACATCTGCCGGTTTGATTAATTTTAATTAGTTGTGTACTAAACTGGATGCTGATAACCGTTATTATTTTATTAAAGGTCTGTAATCGTACGAGTGACTATTAAAATTTGCTTCGATAATAAAATCCAAGTACATAATATAAAAGTTTTACTTAGGATAAGGTATGAAGATCCAAACCAGCTATCCAGAAATAAAAATGTCCTAAATCTGTATTTTATGTATGTTAATGGTAGGTACAGTACCTACATGAAATTTAATTACACGTCATAAAAATAGAATCTTTTTTTGAATAATCCAAAATAAAAATAAAAATTGGTAGTACTCGTAACATGATGTTGTTATGCTTTTTATATTGCCATTTTGTGCTTAAGAAATTGGTTTAGTGTTCCAAAGGAATGATTAATGATTTTCGGTAAAACAGGTACTTGATGCAAAAATAAGAATCTGCTCGACCGTTTTGATTGATGATGTTGATTTAAAATCAGAAACAGGATTAGAGATGCTGCGACACCAAGATTTTGCTTTGCATCTTTTCTTATTGGCCATTACTTGTGCTAATATTCCCTTAGCTGAAAGTTAAGCTACTTTACGCATTTGTCCATCTTCCAATGTTGTTTTCTTTTCAATTCCCAAGGGAACATTTAATGAGACTTAATTTTTTTTACTTAGCAGAATTGGGAATCAAGCTTAAAGAGGACGGAAGCACGGCGACCCGAAACGATTATGTCGCTCCTCTCAAGATTATTTTTCTTTCCGCTCGTACCAGATGTTTTCGCCAAAGTCTAATTTTTTACTATCGAACGATTGGTTACTAGATATGAGGGTAGTCTGAAAAGTTTTGAGTCTAACATAGAAATTAGCATTTTATCCTCTTTGGCCCTTACAAAGTCGCTGGGAGCCAGATCTGAAGAATACAACTTGTGAATTTTCCACACAGAACTTTCTGCTTCTTCATGTGCGGTCGTTTTACTAGAGTAGTTTTTTTTTCTTAGGTTGGTATCATCCAAATTGATAATCCGTGTTCAATTGCGTATTTAGATACGCTTGTTTACAATCATCTAATAAAGTGAATTTTTCGATTTTTAAAATGAGTTCTGCAAAGAAGTTGTTTCAAACTAAGCTAAGGCTTTTAAAAAAGGCAGAAAATGCATTAAAGATGGTGAACGTTATTGCCATCCTTCTACATCTGCCGGAGAACAACACTTTAAGGAATCCAGCGGTGGTAAAAAATCTTCGATTGTTAGTTACAGATCTTGTTGACGTCACGCAAATATCGTTTGAGTCAGAATTTTGGGCAACTCTTGGTTTTTTCATCACGATAATACGCCGTCTCACACTGCATTGGTTGTTCGTTACTATTTGACCAACAATTCGACCCATATCTTTCCGCAACCGCCCTTTTCGTCTGATTTAGCTCCATCTGACTTCTGGGTATTTCCGAAACTCAAAAAACCGCTCCGTTCAAAACACTAAAAAACCAAAAAACCGAGACGAGTAAAGTAAATATCACAAAATATAATTCAGTGTTCAATTATATTTTGTTTTCATACTGTTTTCGCTAGATGGCAAGTGAAAATGTGTTAAGCAGAGATGCGTAAACCCTATGTGTATATTGTGGTGAGTAAATTTTCATTTATGTAAATAAATGATTAATTTATATAAATGAAATGCGTGAGCCGCTACAGGACTCCGCCGCAAGTGTTTCCCCCTCCCTAGGAGAAAATTGTATGATTGACTGAGATACGAACAATTTTATGTGGATTCTGAACTGATTTTTGATCAGTTGAACATAGTATGCCGTATTTATGTGAAAAACCATAATTGGATCACGTCGGGGTCACCAATTATGGTTTTTCACAAAAACAATTTTTATTACACAATTTATGATATTTAATTTAATTAAATATTATTTATTTGCAAGCCGGTCAGCGGTTGATCGTTCTATGTCATGTGACATAGTGCCTAATGTGCTGGTACAGGTGGCACCCAATGTGCGGCGAGCTCGTGTTGGCGCCGGATGGATTGTAGTGGTTCATTGGGTGGACCGCTACAAATTTTCAAAATTGTCCTTAAAAATAGGATAAGGCGTTTGATGGCCATTGGAATGTAATAATAGAGATTACTATGCAGAACGAACTATGCTGTATAAATGGTTTCATGTCAATGTAGAGAGTAAGAGCAATTTACAAAAAAAAATCATAAAAGCGGTTTGAAGGGTCACGCAAATATTTTGTCTGACACAAAGAATCGTTTAATATACATTAAATATGAAGGTGAAAATGTCGGATCTCCGGAATCATTTCCGCAGTTTTATTGAATTATTTAATCTTGCTGTTGTTAGGTTTAATATTTTTTATTATAAACTTCACACTCGTTTCGAAAAACCATTCCCAAAGCCCTGTTGGAACGAAGCAAGTCGGAAACTTGAATATATCGCTACACTCCTGGGACGAAGTAATAGTAAAAACAGAAGGCTGCGAAGAATGAACCTAATCCATGGAAGGCGAAGACTGTTTCACTGGCCAGAAGTCTTATAAATTTCATACGTTTTGGTGAGGTTATCTTCTATTTAGTCTACGTGGTCGGACCCGGGCAAACTTTTGTTTAAGAAAGTCGCGAAACTAGTAAATTTATCCAAAATCCTACAATTTGTCTCATAATCGAAAATAAATTATTTATGAATAAATATTTTTTGTGTGTGAAAGTTCCACCAAAATTATAAAATCTTTATAAATTTTCTAATGAAATTCCAAATATTCCAAAGACCTTTCGAAATTGGAACGGTCTCAGAAAACCTCAAAATTAATATTCGAAATAGACAGTCAACATTACCACAAATACATAATTTCCCTCACCTAACATAACATAAGTTGCTGACAAAAGGAGATGTAGCACCAGCCCATTGAAATATCCAGTCAAAAATGACCAATTATTTTGTTGGTCCAGAATCAATTTTGTCGACGTTTTAAACATCCCTGAGTCCGAGTTCTGAGAAAGCAACAAAAAAAAAAAAATACCCGAACATCCGTCCAAATCGAACGACTTGTTCGATTTGGATTTTGTTTTACCAATCGAAAAAGCTTTACGATATCACCTGTCACATGAATTTTAATGTATGCTAGTTTGAGGATTGAGTTTGGGATTGAATTGAGGGTTGAGTTCGGTTCCAATTGTGGGTTAAGTGGGTTTAGATTTAGTGAGCGTACATTGAGTTGACGTTTGAATTAGAGTTAACTTGAGTTGAGTTTGAGATTTGGGAATTGAGTTGAGCGTTCTGTTGAGTTGGAGTTGAGTTGGGATTTAGTTTAGTAGAAGTCAGTGATTAAATTGAGAATTTATTTGGGGTTGTATTGAGGGTTGAGTTGGCAGGTAGCTTGAGTTGTTTTGAGGTGAGTTCTTGTACGAATATAGTTGAAGTTTAGACGTTGAATTTGGGGTTAAGTTGTGCGTTGAGTTGTGGGTCGAGTTAGAGGTTGAGTAAGGAATTGAGTTGAGATCATTGAATACGCATGTATTTTGCGGAAGACGTGGATTTGGTACTAAATAGGGTGTTGAGTTTAGTATTGAGTTGGGGTTCATTCAGCTGTTTAGCTGGCGATTTATTTTAGGGTTGAGCTGGAATTGAAGTTGGAAGTTAGCTTGACTTATTCAGAGTTGAGTTCATGTACACATGTAGTTTTCCGAGGGTTAAGTTGTTGCTCAGGTTCAGATTTGAGGGTTGGGTCGAGGGGGGATTTTGTCAATAGATATTAGATTAAGTTGATTTAGGGTTTGAGTTGAAGGTTGAGTTAGGGTCGAGTTAGGGTTGAATTTAGGGTTGAGTTGAGGTCGTGTTATCCTTACATAGGGTTTGAGTTGAAGTTGAGTTAAATTTCAGTGAAGAGTTCAGTGGTTAATTTGGCGTTGAGTTGAAAGTTTAAACACAGGGGCTTGTTTACCTAGAACACATATTTATGCCCCGCATACAATTCCAATGCATTGTGTTGTTTTTTTTTACCTACAAGACCTATCCTCAGCAAAGTGTTCTTGAGCAAGATGAATCTTTTTATGTCGAAATAATGTTCCAGCTACTTTGAGTTTGTAAGGTAACGCAAAGTACATGTTGTCATAAAAGGGAATTTTATGGTTTTTAATGTCGTTAAAATAAACAAATACATTGACTCATTAAAACAATGTCATTCCACTTATTTTGTCCCAAACCAAACACAATAAATCGAAGGTAATGGATAAAATATGTTTTGCACAAAGAACTTTTTAGATGTTTATCCAAGACGGAACATAAAATCCGCATTTAGAATGATGAAAAGCATAAAATATGTTTAAGATTTTTATTTTATAGCTGTAATAAAAGTACACTGACACATCAAATACTTGTTAAAAATATAACAGCGTTTAGTATTTAGGAATAATTAGTCCGTACTAAAGACTAAATTCGCCGCAACGTATTTTTCCATCAGTGTTCGATAAAACTGCAAATTAGCAAATAAATCATAATAAAAAAAAACGTTTTATGTCTTAATACAATTCCATCATAAATACATAATACAAAAAAATGTTTTGTCCTTTACATTTACATCAAACAGTCATTTTACATTGACACACATTTAGATTAAAATAAATTACATAAATAACAAAGAGAACAATGTACAAAAATCCAACAGACGACGCAAACAAATAAACAAAACTGTCGTCAACTAACATTTTTCCATTTATTATTATTTTCAACACACGATTCTGCGAGGGTGGGTAATATGCGATTAAATCTCCTTTAATTTTGTTTGTGTCGATTATCATTTAAAGTTTATAAACTTAAATTAATTCGTCGTACAGTGACATGGGACAGAAGAAGTGCAAACAAAATAAAATCAACTCTGGTCGAAATTAATTCAATCCAGATCTTATTTGCTCTGTGTATATACGAAAGATTTATGGGAACAACTTTTTTTATACAGAAGTACATAATAGATCTGTCAACGGAAAATATTGTCTTATTTAGACATAAGATTGATGGAAATACATTATAGAATGATAGTTTTATGGAATGGTGATATGGAGTGGTGATTAAATACATTTTTGCTTTTTACACTTTTCGACCGACAACTAAAATATTCAATATACTTTTCAATAATCCGTTTTTCATTCTAGCAGTTTATTAGAGTTTACATTTCTACTTCGAATATATAGGGTGAGTTTGGTTAAAAGCACACCTCGTCTTTCTCGAAAATTGTTAGAGGATACAAAGAAAACACCAATTATCAAAGTTGTCAGATGGAAAACGAAAATTTGTTTGATGACCTTGGATGACCTTGAATGATCTTAATGATCTTGGCGTACTTTTAATAATACGAAAATAATAAATACGGGAACTGAATGTTATGTCGTACTTCATTAATTGAAACGTCAACGATCTTTGACACATTTATTGCCTGTGGCAATGGCATGTTGATATTTGTTAAATTATTGAAATATGGTAATAAAATATACACGTTACCTGATGAGTGGTACACCACAGGTGTATCGAAAAAACGGAACAAGAAAATACATGATGTCATAATACTGCCATTTGGGTCTTGGTATAGCCCCAATTCCACTGGGGATATTTTTCGACGCCCACAACAATTGGAAAAATATATCTCGTAAATTTTTCCATTTAGATTTGCAATCATCAACTAAAATTAAAAGAAATTTTTTATTTTATTTATCGATTCATATTTACTCGTACTTACAAACAGATTCGTACTTTTAAGGCTCATCTATTGATATAATCAAATTAAGAAGTTTTTAAGTTTAATGAGGACCATCGATAGAGTGTCCCAAAAATATTTTGTCCGTTTTTTCCAAACTAAGGTCATTAAAGGTCATCTAAGGTCACCAAACAAGTTTCCTTCGCCCCTTTGATAATGGTTTCTTTCTCTGATTCTCCAGACAACCATTTTCGAGAAAAATAAGACTTTTTCCCAGACACCCTTTATATGAAATTTTGGATAATTTTCTCTGTTAGTTATCATTATAGCCAAGCCAATTAGACAAGCTTATAAAGGAAATAAACAGGTTAGAACGTTTTTCGGTTTTTAATCGATGTATTTTAGGTATATAGCATTGAATACTTTTGTCAATACTCTTAAGTGGCAAAATCTGCCTCCAGTTTCTTGACAAGTCACATCATTGCAATCCATCTTCAGACACAACACTTTAGAGGCTGATTTTATACAAAGTTTCTAATGATTTTTGGAAAATTGATCTTTCCCAGATTTCATACGGGAAACTTGAATTGAAATATTTCCCAGCAATAGCTATTGATATCAAATGAAAACAACCTATCTTCAAATGTAATATTCTCTAGTATAGAGTCTAGAGGCTGATTTTATTCCCATTTTTTGGATTTTTCAGTTTTTCCGATATTTTCCACAAGGAGGTGGAAGAAAGTTTTCCACGTAAGACTATTTACAAAAGTGTTTATTGCAATTCATGTATCCTGCTTACTTTCGCCTGATAACCGTTAAGTTATTTATTTTCCCTGGGAATATTAATAATGTAATCTGCATTATGGACTTTTAACTTTTGGCTAACTTTAGTAGGGTCTTACAATCAGCGTGCATGACATCTCGCGGCGAACACTGTAAACTATATGTTGGACAAATCTACCACATCGAGTTAAGCCTGTATTCCATGAGAAAAATTGACTGACAGTAAAAAAAAAACGAAAAGAGAAAAATAATCTCATATAAGAGACAAGGACATCGTTTTTTATTTTATTTTTTATTTTACATCAAAATTGTTTTTCTATAAAATAAAAACCGTTGTCTTTGTCTCTTATATGGGGCATCAGATTATTTTTCTCGTTTCGTTTTTTTGACTGTCAGCCAATTTTTCTCATGGAATACAGGCTTAACACGGACGGAAAATATCAAAATGACATTGGTGAAAACATAAAATCGCTCTCCTGCTGCTGGAGAACATCGAATACGGAGAACAACGTGTACGTCTTACAAAAAGTGATGATATAAAATAACGGAGGTTTCATGTGTGCGGATGATTAGTGCTACAACTAAGCACCCAACAATTTTACTAGCTATTGATTACTTACTATGTGCATAATGGTACAATTCAGACGACTCAATAGTAAAATAACAAGTAACGTTTTTCTACTACCAAATATCATAGATAATCCATGTATTTTTCTACTCTCGATCAAGCTGATGGATTCTTCCAAATATCTCTAGGTGAAAATGATAAACTAAAAGTGGCGTTTAGCAGCGATTATGGTCATATTTTATATGGTGAATAAGTTTACGAAATTCAATATGTCGTACGAAATTAACGATATCGAAAAAATTCGATACGCCGCGGATTTACCCTATTAAGAAACTTGATACATCGAATTTGTAATATTACAAATATTAAATACGTATATCATTTACAAAAAATGTATTTTCCACAAGAACATAAAATACCATAAATTTTACAAAATCCGCCAACTAAATAGCAGTCGAATTTTGCCATGTTTGTTCAAAAAAGTCCGCTGCGAATTTCCTTTCTTGTTTCATTGATATTCAATACAAATGCCGAGGCCTAAGATCAATGCCTTTAGAGTTAAAAGCATCTGAACTATAAAAACCGATTCATAAAAAATCAAGCATGGGCAGGTATATCAAAAATGTTAAATGTCACAGGTAAATCTGTTTGTAAGTATGAGTAAATATGAATCGATAAATAAAATGAAAAAATTCTTTTAATTTTAGTTGATGATTGCAAATCTAAATGGAAAAATTTACGAGATATATTTTTCCAATTGTTGTGGGCGTCGAAAAATACCCCCAGTGGAATTGGGGCCATAACAAGGCCCAAATGGCAGTATTATGACATCATGTATTTTCTTGTTCCGTTTTTTGATACACCTGTGGCGTACCGCTCATCAGGTAACGTGTATATTTTAATTACCATATTTCAATAATTTAACAAATGTCAACATGCCATTACCACAGGCAATAAATGTGTCAAACATCGTTGACGTTTCAATTAATGAAGTACGACATAACATTTAGTTCCCGTATTTATTATTTTCGTCTTTTTCCCGAGCGGTGTGCCATCTAGCTGTCGACACCGACATCAGTAACACAACTTGGTAGTTTGGTGAATTTAGTTAGCAAATACATATTTCGTCGCGATAGCAGCGCGAAACAATATTGCGGGTATAAATGAGAATTTTTATTAGAAATAAAAAGAATCGCTTATGGTCGCTTGCACGTAATATCCACGACACATTTACACAACGTGCATTGCGATCTATTAACTAAATCGTAGACGCGTTAATATTCTGAATTGTGAATATTAACGAGCTTTGTTTTATAAAAATTAAAATAATATAATAAACTTATTAAAATTAAACAAAAAATAAATAAGTTTAGCGTTATTTCTTTAAAGTATATTTAATTGTGGGGCATTGCGCAAACCCCCACACACCCAGGTGAGATCATGAACTAACTATCATTTGCATCTAAAGTAATACGTATTTAATTTATACAAAAAACGGACAAAGCCAGGCCCATCAGAAAACGACACCGAAATACTTTCAGAATCAACAAAAAATATAGGCAGTGTTCCATCAGAGACGAAGCAAAAGAATTCACAGCTAAAACAAAAACTTCTTTCACTTTTGGAGAAAAATGCGGGTAAAGAAAATCCACGGAACTCGGGGTCACAACTGTTTTTGGAAAACTTGGCCAAACGCATGGAAAATTTAAGCGTCCATTAAAGGTCGATTCTCCAGATAAAAATTTTAGAATTATTCCATCAAATGGAATTTTAAATTGTCAAGTTTTTATAATCCTTCTATAAACTCTGTAAGGTTGCCATGAAAAACATCATAGTACACTGACTTTTTACGATGATAGTCATTTCAAGTGACTAGCACAGCTACTCATAACTCGAAAATATATTTTTACAAGGAAAGTCATTTGAAATGACTTTAATCTTAAAAAATCAGTGCAATATGATGTTTTCATAGCAGCTGGACAAAGTTTGCAGAAAGAGTATGAAACTTTCACTATCATTTGGCGTGACAAGCGATACGACTATGAGAATCGCGACTGTATTGCATACGGTCGGGTAAGTTTATGATGCCAAGGAACATCGCCTTCAGCAAGGCACCAATTAGCAAACGATTGTCGAATATTGATTGCTATGCTGGATATGTCCTCTTCATCTTATTTGTTGTTGATACAGCAAGCGGGTGCGGGCCGATTAGATTTAAATATTCTTAAATAATTGTGCAAAACACAGCAACATGTTACTATAAGCTTAGTTAGATCTTTGCTACATTGTATCCTTTTCAATAAGACCCGCCATATTTGGGAACATATGCCAACGGTGTTTTCCATATTCCGCCTGATCCGCCCGGTTACAATTTTTTTTTTTTTCGATCAAGGTTTTTTCCAGGATGGACAACTGGTCTCAGTATTGCTGGCTTGAGAGCAAATGCCTCGTCGCCTACAATATCAAACGGCAATTTTGCATTGGTTCCTAGAAGTGGACGTGAACGAGGTACGTTTAATTTATTTTGCAGCCACAGCTTTCCAAAATTGCTGTTGGTGTTAATAACGAAGCAATCTAAAATAAAAATAGTCTCTTAGGCTCCGAAAAAGAAATGAAAATAAAGAAAAAATCTAGAGGCCTTAGGATAATTTTGTTCGTTTAGATCGAGAGACTATCTTGAACTTTTATGTTCGTTTAGGGAATTCAAATAAATTCAGAATACGGGTAAAAAGAAAATACCGTTAGGAAATAAAACTAAAATTTGTAAGAATTTATAATTTAGTAGAATTACTGTTAATTTGTTACAATATATAATAATTGTGAAATGTTTTTGGTTTTAGTTCAACTAATTAAATGTACACATATGAATTTGTACAAATAAAGAACACAAACAAAAAAGTACTAAAACCATTTAGTTTAAATTCCAATATTACTAAAACAAATTTTATTGTTTTTTATTGAACAATAAAGAGTTTAAAGTGCACGATAAAAAACATGTCGTTTGGCTCAACAAAGAAGCTGACGCGTACACCGTTAGGGAAACCACCGAAAAATAATGTTAACGATGAAGTCTGGGAGAAGCATGTCGATCCGCTGAGTGTATCGCGAGTATTCCAATCGACCGTCGAACAACAAGGTGAAAAAACGGCTCAAACGCTAAAAAATAAAAAATGTGCAATTAAATCTCAAATAGAAATAACGAAGACTAAACACGCCATGTCATTACGGTCAGCTCCTGTAAGGACAGTGGCTATAACGGTACCGGATAATAGTAACAATAACGGCGATAGTAGAAGTCTAAACGTTGAATTAAAAAGCCCAATAAGAACGAGTAATCTCGGGCCTCAAAACACAGAAAAACATCGAGAAATAACACAATCCCGTTCAAGCTTGAGTGAGAGCAATAGAAATACATGCACAACACGAGTACGAAACCAAATATGGGACCAAATGGAGAATATCCGAAATTTGGAGCGTATACGAGAAGATCGCGAAATAGAATTCGCAAAACAAAAGCTTCATTACTTGAAAGAAAGTGAGGGAGTTAGATCATCCCGTTGTGCCAGTTCGGTCAAATCGAATGAAATCATGAATAGAACTTGACAGTGGATTCAATCCCACCAAACCAGCAATGCACAACAAGAGGTGCAACCTGAGAGTAACGCAAACGGCGCTAACGAGTTAGAGGTACAACAAATTCAACGAAGTGATGAAAAAGCAGCCAAAGGGCTTGTATTTGAGACAGTTTTCAACAACAATTTCGAGCGTCGTTTGACACCACGACAACCATTTATCAGATCAACACCACTAGAAGAACAATTGCCCAATTTAGAAGAAATTGGGCCCCGGGGAATGTCTAGCTGGAATATCCAACTACCGAAAGCTAGAGCAAATACGACTCTCGTACCAGAGCAAGTCGCATCACGGCTGGCATTCTCATCGAAAGAGTTGCCATCGTTTAATGGCAACCCGTTGGAATGGCCAAAATTCATATCGAGCTATGTGTTCTCAACCAAACAATGTGGATATTCCAATGTGGATAATCTGATGCGCCTTCAGCGGGCCCTCAAACCACCGGCGTACGATCTCGTGCGAAATCGATTAATCGTACCAGAAACTGTTCCTGGTGTTATAGAGAAACTGCGCGCATACTATGGAAGACCAGAGGTAGTACTTCGCGCGCTCACACAACAAGTACGTAACTTACAGCCAGTGAAAACCGACAAATACGCCTCACTAATTAATTTCGCCGCAGAAGTAGATAATTTGTGCGGACTCGCGGAAGCAT
Source organism: Tipula vernalis (assembly GCA_958295665.1). Classification (NCBI taxonomy): domain Eukaryota; kingdom Metazoa; phylum Arthropoda; class Insecta; order Diptera; family Tipulidae; genus Tipula; species Tipula vernalis. Next base: position 64,309,647 of record OY282560.1, on the reverse strand, counting down.
CTCAGCTAAAGGGATACATGAATAATCCAACATTAATAGAGGAGCTCGTCGATAAATTGCCGTACCATTTAGGTATGGAATGGGGTAACCACAGTAAACGTCTGGGGAGCATCGACCTATCAGACCTTTCATGTTGGTTAAACGAAATCACTGAGGGGCAGGTAAAAGTGTCAAAAATTGACCTGTCACAATTCATACCTAATGAGAAGAAGTCGGTAAACAAATCGGGGAATAAACCGATGGGTATAGCGGCTCATCAAGTCAAAACGATGACAAATGACAAGAGTATGTGTATAATATGTCAGGTGGAACACCCACTGGTAAAGTGCGCTAAATTTCTAGCAATAAATTGCACCAAGCGATGGGAATTAATTAGAAACCATCGCTGGTGCGGGAAGTGTATTCAGCCTCATAATTTTCGACGCTGCTTCAATAAACAACGTTGTCGAGTGGACGAATGTAATCGGGCACATCACCATCTATTGCATGGAACTGAAACGATCGTAAATCAGCCAAAAATATCGACGGTTAATAATGAAGCATCGTCAACCGTGATGAAAATTAGCCTACACCCGGACGGAAATAGCGAAGTTCTGTACCGAATCGTACCTGTTAATCTGTACGGATTAAATGGCCAGAAACTAAAAACGTTTGCTTTTTTGGACGATGGTGCCAATGGAACAATAATGGAAGAATGGGTTGCGGAATACCTCGGCCTACAAGGACCAAAGGTTGACGTATGCCTTCAATGGACAAAAGAAATTACAACCATGGAGGAAGGTTCAATGGCTGTTTCACCGAAAATATCCGGGGCAGACGGAGATGCCGAGCAGTTTATTTTAGAATCGGTGCGTACAGCCAAGTCACTGGCACTACCATGCCAAAGTCTAGCAATAGAATCATTGCCTGATTATATTAAGGAGTTGCCGATAGCGGAATACAAAAAAGCTAAACCAACAATTTTGATAGGGTCCGACGAGGCATGGCTAACCGTACCAACTGAGGTACGACAAAATGGTCGACACTCACCAATTGCTACTAAGACCAAATTAGGGTGGTGTGTGCACGGAAAACATTCCAACCATAAAGTGGAACTATACAACCATGAAATCAAGCAAAGTGTTGATTACGACGACGACCTACAGGAGCTAGTGAACAGTTTTTATACACTAGATAATTACGGAATCGAACACAATAAATTGATTGAACCATGGGAAAATAAGCGCTCTCGCGAAATATTGCAAAAAACAACCAAGTACACAGGTGATCGGTATCAAAGTGGACTACTCTGGAAGTTTAAAGAAATAAAATTTCCAAATAGCATATCGATGGCGTTACGACGACTAGACTCATTCGAGTCTAAACTTATGAAAAATCCAGAACTAGGTTCAAAAGTCAAACACCTCATCCAGACTTATAAGGAAAAGGGGTATATCCGAAAACTCGAACCAGACGAGACGGTCATGAAAAGTAGATCTTGGTATCTACCAATATTTGTAGTGCAAAACCCAAATAAGCCGAATAAAGTGCGATTAGTGTGGGACGCTGCAGCCAAAGTCGATGGAGTTTCATTAAACTCCAAACTGATGAAAGGGCCCGACGAACTTGCGCCACTACCAAGTGTCTTATTCAAATTCCGAGAAGAAAGAATTGCTGTTACGGGTGATATCAAGGAAATGTTTCATCAAATCCTTGTAATGGCAAAGGACACCGACTCCCAAAGATTTTTATGGAGAGATTTAGATACATGACGAAAACCGGATACCTACATCATGAAGGTCATGACTTTTGGAGCAACCTGCTCTCCATCAATCGCCCAGTTTATTAAAGATCAAAATGCAGAACAATTTAAATCGCAATATCCAAGAGCAGTCGAAGCCATTCAGCATCGACATTACGTCGATGATTGGTTGGACAGTTTTCGAAGCATGGACGAGGCAATTCAGACGGTTCTACATGTAAGAACCATTCATCAACATGCGGGATTCCTTATGAGAGGATGGATCAGCAACTCCCCCGACTTACTGCAAGCGATTAGAACAGACGTGAAAGAGCAGTCTAATGAAATACGTCATAAAGGTACTATTGGAGATAAAGTCCTTGGGATGTGGTGGGATCATAAAAATGATAACTTTCGGTTCGTACTAAATATCAATCGAATTGATGCAGCATTATTAGATGGAAGTAAAACGCCCACTAAAAGGGAAATATTAAGAGTTCTGATGAGTGTTTTTGAGCCTTTGGGTCTAATATCAAATCTCCTCATCTATGCCAAGTTGATCTTGCAAGAAGTATGGCGTAGCGGAACTGATTGGGATGAACCGATTAAAGACAAGTTAAATGAAAGATGGAAAATTTGAGTGAGACACCTAGTAAATGTTGATCAGCTCTATATTCCTCGTTGCTATGATCTGGGATCAAGACCGGCGACGTACCAATTGCACGTATTTGTTGATGCGAGTCAGAACGCATACGCAGCGGTAGCTTACATTCGCACAACAACAGCTAATGGAGTCACTACTGCGCTGGTTGCATCAAAGACTCGCATAGCCCCGAACAACAAGCTGATCTCCATACCACGTCTCGAACTAATGGCAGCAGTGCTAGGTGCTCGTTTGGGTTCATCAATTATAAAATCACATTCCATTAGTATCGGGTCAAAGCACTATTGGACAGATTCAAAAACGGTAATTGGCTGGTTGAGATCTGAGGCCCGAAACTATAAACAATTTGTGGCATTCCGGATAACCGAATGTCTGGAAAAATCAAAGGAAAACGAGTGGCACTGGCTGGCAGGGAAAGAAAATGTCGCGGATGAGGCCACCAAATGGACTGGGAACCTACCAAACTACGAAACGGGCTCAAGGTGGGTTCAAGGCCCAGCCTTTCTAAAAGAACCCCAGATAGAATGGCCAATAGCTCCAAATGAAGATGCCAACCCCACCGAGGAATTTCGAATGAACTATCATCGTGTCATATCCGTGGAGCCGCCAATAGCTATTAACCCAGACAATTGTTCAACATGGGCAAAGTTACTTCGAGCCCAAGTTAACATAAATAGAGCCCGTCATATGTTTCTGTCGCTGATTAAACGCTCCAAACCAATGGCAGGACCAAAAACATACAAAGAGTTTCAACATGCCACCATGCAGCTCATTAAGCGAGCTCAATGGGACAAATACTCACAAGAGATATCGACTCTAAATTTGAATAATAACTCCGGTGTGGATCGTGCAAGCCAAATTTATAAATGCTCCCCGCATCTGGACGAAAATGGAGTTCTTAGAGTTCGCGGACGTACTGATGCAGCAACATGTATTCCCTACAACACGAAGCGCAAGAAAATTTTGCCTGGTGACCATCGAATTACATATTTACGCGTTCACGAATACCATGTTATATATCAACACCATAACAACGAAACCGTTGTTAATGAACTGCGGCAGATCTATGAGGTTCCACGTTTACGCAATCTGTTACGAAAAATTCAGTTCGATTGTCCAGTGTGCAAGCAGCAAAAAGCAAACCCAAAACCACCAGAAATGGCTCCGCTACCACCGGCAAGACTTGCGGCATTCTGTCGACCTTTCAGCTATGTCGGCATAGATCTTTTTGGGCCAATTACCGTTGTCGTTGGACGTCGATCGGAGAAAAGATGGGGTGTTGTATTTACTTGTTTAACCATAAGAGCTATACACCTAGAAGTATCATCAAGCTTATCTACCGATAGCTTCATTCAGTGCCTCCTTCGATTCCGGGCGAGGCGAGGTAATCCACTCGAAATATATACTGACAACGGTACCAACTTTAAGGGTGCTGAAAAGGAATTAAAACAAGAGTTTATAAAGCTGGACTATCTAGAGGCTCAGAAGCGCTTAGCTTCATTCAAATGGAACTTCATTCCGCCATCGGCACCACACTTTGGAGGTGCATGGGAACGGATGGTTAGAAGTGTAAAAACGAATCTGTATAAAATCCTGGGTAATACAAAATTAACCGACGATAATCTACACACTAGCCTGGCCGAAGTGGAAAACATTACTAACACACGCCCATTAACATACCTGCCTGTAAACGCCGAAAACGAAGCCATAACACCTAATCACTTTCTGCTTGGGGCATCAAGTGGGGCAAAGCCTCTTGCGGAACTTGATTCATCAGCAAAGACTGTCAATAAAAACTGGTTGGTTACTCAGAAGATTGCTAATCAGTTCTGGAAACGGTGGATAGTGGAGTACCTCCCAGTAATTACGAAACGAACCAAATGGTTCGAAAAGGCCCCACCGCTTGCGATCGGAGATGTAGTGCTTATAGTCGATGAACGAAATCCAAGAGGAAATTGGCCGAAAGGCGTGATAACCGATGTTCACTGGGGTAAAGGGGATCAAATTCGTAGTGCGGTAGTAAGAATAACAACCGGGTTATATACTAGACCATCAACAAAACTAGCCAAACTTGATATTAATGGTGAAAATTCTTTAACGTCAGCATATTCACCAGGTGGGAGTGTTAATAACGAAGCAATCTAAAATAAAAATAGTCTCTTAGGCTCCGAAAAAGAAATGAAAATAAAGAAAAAATCTAGAGGCCTTAGGATAATTTTGTTCGTTTAGATCGAGAGACTATCTTGAACTTTTATGTTCGTTTAGGGAATTCAAATAAATTCAGAATACGGGTAAAAAGAAAATACCGTTAGGAAATAAAACTAAAATTTGTAAGAATTTATAATTTAGTAGAATTACTGTTAATTTGTTACAATATATGATAATTGTGAAATGTTTTAGGTTTTAGTTCAACTAATTAAATGTACACATATGAATTTGTACAAATAAAGAACACAAACAAAAAAGTACTAAAACCATTTAGTTTAAATTCCAATAGTTGGCGAATACGGTCGCATTCGCCATCGAACCATATGCACCCACATCAATATAAATAAATGTATAGTCTGCAGATACGATTTCACATCGACAACACCAATGCAGTTTGGGAAGTTCCAACGATTCAAAACCCATTTGTGATTTCCAACCAATCAGCTTCTTAAAGATTATAAGGCATTACTAATGTCGTTTTCCACTTACAAACTACTCTACTCTAAAGCTACTCCAAACTGCCATCTTGAAATCAGTCTAAATTGACGGAGTAGCAAACTACTCTAAGTAATACATTTACATCTACATTGCTTTGCATTGCAAAGTTGACGTATTAATTGTCAAAATAGTAATTTGACAATTAATACGTATATTCAGACACCCATACAAAAAAGCAAAGTCATTTAGAAACATTTTTGTATGTTTCACTTAAAATGTCAAAAAACGTCAATGTCTTTTTGGCAGCTCTTTCTACTCGTTTTCTACTCTTTCGCTACTCTTTATTGTAACTGAAAAACGACATAAGGGTATTATAATTTCATTAATAGCTTTAACAGTGTCCCGAACTATTTTCCTGACGGTGGAATGTCCCAGCAAAAATGAAATGCTAGATCCCGAAACGACCATCCAGTTGCAAAGAACTTAAAAGTGTAAGCAAACATTTACAAAATCGCTATGTTCTATTGATATGTTACAAGTACCTTATTGTAATGACTACTTTTTCTCGCGCTGAAACACACTCACAAAAACTGGACGGCTTCGGTTCCTGCGTACTCTTGAGGTTATTAAACAATTTATCAAAATTCTGTTGACTCTTCTACTTGAAGTAATTTTAGTATAGATCTGGATATTTCTCCAATTCTTTTATAATTATATGGTAAAGCCACAAAGTTTGGTGTTTTTTAAACATGGATGGATACAATACCTGCGTCGTTTATTTTTTATTTTTTTATTATTAATAAATAAGTTACCAATAAAAGTTTTGCTCGTAAAAGTATTTAAATTTTTGTTTTGTTTAATTATATTGACATATGTACGTGAATATGACGTTTATCGCTCGTAAATGTGAACAAATAGTTGACTCGCCTGTTTGTATCTTACTAGTTTCTCGCTACTCGTTCTTAATGGGCGCTTTCAGCTCCGCCAACTGTTGGCAACATGTTGAGTAAAATAATCATGATGTTTTCTGAATGCAACCGATTTATCGAAATTTTCATGGCAATGTGATAAATCGAATGACAATTTTTCCATCAGTAAATTTTCAAAGCCAACATGTTCCGAGACCTGAAAGCGCCCAAAGTGTACCGGCCTTAAGTCAATTAATTTTTAATGTTTAATAGCGCAATCGCTAACTTTTAAGTAGACATGATTTTCTCTGTGAATTGTGCAAAATCAATTCAGTTCAATCAAGTAATAGTTATTTATCTACTGAAAATAAAATAAATAAAATTAAAAGTGATTTTCACATCAACCCCTTAGGTGAACATCACGGAATTATCAGAGCGTTAAAAAGAATTAATTCATAACTAAATATTCCACAGCCACTCCGTTGTACGATCAAGAAAATTAAACAGTCTCACTAGCTTTAGGCGTTATTAAGCAAACATACGCCAAAATCGATAGTTACGGGTCAAGCCTCAAATTTTATAAATATTCTGTTTACCGAGGTTCGCCAACTATGAAATATAAAAGCACTCAATACTACCGCTTATCATCCAGAGTCAAACGGGGCGCTTGAACGCTTCCATAGAAAATTTTCTGAATATTATTGCCCCCAGAATTATTGCCCCCAAAATAAAAACAATCTTTGGCTTTCATTTGCCATTTTTACATTTAACTCAACTAACTAGTTACATTCAGCTGCTTCGTTTATGCCGTTTGAATTGTTTAGTTGAATTTGTTGAACAACCATTTTTATTAAAATCCTCTCCTGATCCAGTTTTCAACTATGGCTATTATTGTTCAGAATTAAAATATAGGTTACAAAATTCTTGGAGTATGTCAAGAGAAAAATTAATCGGTAGCTCAAAATTAATTAATTATAAAATTTTTCGATACCAAGAATCGAAATTGTTAATAAAATATTAAGAGCTGAAACATCACTGGAAAACTATCTCAACTACCAAATAAATCCCTAACTGAACCTCTTAACTCAATTATTAATTCAACTCCTCAATCAACCTCAATGCCAGCTAACTCAACCCCACTTCAACTTTAACTCAACTTACCTCGTACCAAATCCCAACCTTTCACGCAACTCGATTCGAAAGCTACATGTGTGCAAGTTAACCTCAAATTATTCCACAAATGAACCTCTCACTTAAATCCAACTCAACTTCAAACCCTATTCAACCTAAATTCGACCTCAATTCATCTCTTAACCAAACACTATACTCAGCCATAACTCAACCTTCAAGTCAAAACCAAACTCAAAGTTCAACCCAAACCCTAAACCAACGCGATTCGAATCTAATCTCCACATCAACTAAACGCTAATTCAATCAACACGGTCCGAAAAACTAAAAGCATACATGAACTCATCTCAGGAAAAGTCAAGTTAATTTTTCAATAAAATTCTCTACTCAACGCCCAAATAACTCCCCAACTCAACCCCAACCCAACCCTAATCAACCCCAACTTCACAGTTGAATCACAAGAGCTTAATTCAATCCTAACTCAACCTCTAGCTCAACCCCAACTCAACCCTCAACTTAATTCCAAACTCAGCGTCCTACTCAATCATCAAATCAACGCGATCTCGTACCTTCCAACTCAACCCAAACAAATTCTAACTTAAGTCCTGACTCCTGCTCAACTCAATATCAACTCAACTACAACTTAACTGCAACTCGGCTCTATTCCGACCCCAATTCAACCTTTACTCGATCTGCAATCTAGCCCTTAAATCAACCCCAAACAGACGCCCAACTCCACTTCCAATCCCAAATCAATGTGGTCTTAAAAATTGGATGCGTACAAGAACTCAACTCAAGCTAACTCTAATTTAACCGAATGAATCGTGCCCAAACTGTACATAACATGCATTCAAACGTCGAAATTCACTTGCAATACGATTGTTGGAATCACTTATGATTTATTATGGTGTTATAAAATCCAGGAAAATGTTATCTAAGTGGTCGGTGACAAAGTATTACTAAACAAAACGAACGTTTCACCAAAATTACGTAAATACTTCTTTAATAGATGGGCTTAACATAAATTTGCATCTTGTTTTTCGTATGTGCTTGATCAAATAGAAGGTACGAGTTGTCAAAACGGTAGTCTGGGCATTACCTACTTAAATATTGATAGTACAACACTATTGAATTTTTTTGTTAAAGAAGGTTAATGTAATACATTAACTTTCTTAATGTAGTCATTAGGACAAAAGCTTTTGTTGTATTATGCGTACGGTATTACAAAAATTCCCGAAAATCACGGGGAATAAAAATGTTTTTCAAAAATACAGGCAGCAAGAGTATGTCGGTATATGTACTACTTACAGTTAACTACTTGCAAGCTCTCAATAGAAAGTTAGAATGGAATAACATTGAACTTGTTGAAGTGGGACTCTATCTAAATACCATTCATTGTGTATAATGCGCAAATAGTTCATTGTACTGCCCGCTTATATCAAATTGTAGGCTGTTCATTTCAAAATACATACATAAAATATGCTATAAACATTTTATGTGTATCATTAACATAATTTTTTGTGGTGTTGGGTATGTTTTACATTTTGTGCCAAGGCAAAAATTTCTTACCCTAACATTCTTCAAATTGTGTGTTGTTTGTTTAATTTTTTTTTTGTTTACCTAAAGTTTATGTTTGGCTGCCTGTTACTTAAAAAAAAAAAAAAAATCACAAAGTAAAATCGTACAAGGTGGTTTAGGAAAAGTTTTCATATTTTTTGTGCTAAGTGAAAATTTACATAAAATAGGGATGGAAAATATAGAAATCGATAAGATCACAGGTCACTTTTTAAGTTGATTCATGTACAACTGTGTCAAACAAATGGGTATTTCGGATACGAATCCTTTTTATGTTTGGGTCTAATTTATGCATGTACAAAGGTAATTGTGTACGAATACAACTTTAATGTATGTATACAACTACCTGCAAATCTAGATTTTTGTTATCATGTTATGGATTTTAATCGGATGAAACTTTTTTATCTAAAGGATTTTTTGATATATATACAAGCTGTTCTGGAAATGAGTATCGTAACTATTTTGAAAGTAAATTTATGACCAATTATATCTTAGATAGTCCGCCCCTTCCATTTATTAAGCCCCTTAAACTGCCCAATTAAAATGTTAGTAATCATTTACGTTCTTTGTCAAATTTGCTACTACACAAATCCAGAAATAAATTATTTCACTAAATTCTACAACCATTATTTTATTTATAGTTGCTACATTTTCCTGTCTGTCATCTTTATCTATTACAAAAAAATATAACATTTTAATATCTGTAATAAAGCTCATCTATCATTTTCGTCTGACATACAAAAAAAAAATGCACACCAACCAACCGTTGTAATTTTTTTTTTTTTTTTTTGTAATAAATGTCTTGTATGATTAAATAGCACAAAAAGAAAAAAAAACAACGCTAAAATAAGCTGATAAAAGCTTATCACAAAAATGAAACGAAAAATTCTAAATGACAAGCATTTAATCAGCTTACCGAAAAAATATGGTATGGATTACAGGTCACGCGATTATTTACGGTTAAATTCATTTTTGGATATCCACAAAAATTAAAAATTTGTTCACGCAAAATATATTTTATTTTGGTAATCAGTGATAAGGATAACGTGTGCGATCATAATCAATAATCATTACATATAAATTTGCGCTAATTGCCTTGATAATTGGGATTATAGAGTATCGATTTAGAAATCAAAATTCCGTGTACATTACACTAACAAAATCCCACTAAAATGTTTCAACCAGAAGTTATTGAATTCTTTCATTTCTGATTTGTCTAGCCTTGAACTGAATTCAGACAAATGGCTATGAGAGGTCAAGTGTTAAGTGTTGTTGTTTAATTTTCGGAAACTGAAAATTTGAACGAAATTTAGGGCAAGATTGATCCCTAAGTTCCAGAAAACGAATCTGATGGTTCTCGAGATCACAGTCAAAATTGTTTAATTTTTAAGAACACAGTCTTAACAGACAAGTTCAAAAATTATTTATATTTCCTTAAAAGCGCAAAGAATGTTTCCAACAACATGATGTATTAAAAATATAAAACTGAAGAATAATTTTCCAACAGTTAAATCGATAGCTCTGGGCATTGCACAAATAATTGTTATTAACGGATTTTCTCAACGAATTTTTTTTTGTACGGAACAAATGAAATACGATAATTGAATTATGAAGTACTCCGGAAGATTGAAAATAAAAGTTGTCCATCTTTTTGTTCTTTATCTCTCTGGTATACGTTCAAATGTATTGTTGCTATATTTGTTTCCAGGAAGATATCTAAACTTTTATCGTAAATATTTGCTCTCAGTAATAAATTAACTTCGCTATATTACGTACCGAAATAAATAAGTTTGGGAAATTTTACCTTCGTTAAACAAACATGGAATATGGAGGTGGGTAAGTAAGAAAAATGAAATGCTGTTTGTTTTAATTTGGCCATAAGTAACTTCTGTTTGATTATATTAACCATAAAATTTACTGTAAATTTCTAAGGAATAATCAAACCGGAATCCCCAGCTGGGTGACCTACAGGTGACTTGCAATTCCCAGCAACTCGTAAGAGTAAAATCAAACGGAATACGGGGCAGGAGTAGGAATATACGGGAGTGGCACAACCCTCTCGAGGTCCTTGAGCTCCATTGCTACCGTCTTTCTAGCGGAACTACATGCTGTAGTAAACATCTAGGAGGGAGAGCAATATGCCCAGATAGTATGTATCACTTACCGGGAGGCAGTATTGTCAGGTTCATTAAGAACCTGAATATTGACTGGACGGATAATTAAGCAGGGGCCAGCACAATAGATCTTTTAGGTCGCAGTGCGAAGTGGCTGATCGCCCGCATGGCCCCCCCAATAATAATAATAATAATAATAATCAAACCGGAATAAATCAAGCAAAGTTTTAATGAAGCGACGATTTATAGCTTTTCTGCTTGAAAAAATTAAATATTGGTACAGTTTTTGTTTGTTAATTATCGGAAAGTATGAGTTCCCGTGCTTTTCAGGTCGATACAACTGATCCGGCCGATTTTGAGGCGAAATTCGACTAAATAATTTAATGACCATCAATGAGCGCACAAATGTTAAACATTTTTATTTTTATTTGAACTCTTAACGTTTTATTATGTTTTAAAATTACTAACAATGAACTTTTAAACACTTACCGATCAGATTTATACGAAAAACGAAAAGCATACTTGAACTCATCTCAGAAAAAGTCAAGTTAATTTTTCAATAAAATTCTCTACTCAACCCCCAAATAACTCCATAACTCAACCCCAACCCAACCCTAATCAACCCCAACTTCACAGTTGAATCACAATACCTCAACTCAACTAGCCCGAAGACTACACGTGTCCATGAGCTTAACTCAATCCTAACTCAACCTCTAGCTCAACCCCAACTCAACCCTCAACTTAATTCCAAACTCAGCGTCCAACTCAATCGATTTATACAGTGCTGTGCCACGCACTCAACTTGAAGTAATTAATCAATTGTCTACCCGTTTAGACTTTGTATGTAGACAATTAAAAAAATGACGTCGACAATGTAGCCATAGCATCGATAATTCCCAGCAGCAAAAAGTGTAGAGCTCTTCATTTATTACGGATTTAATTTTATTACAATAAATTTATAAGAATTGAGTCCTCATATGCCTTTTTAGCCTTTATTAACTAAAATACACGAGATACCACAATATTTACCTATACATAGGGTCTGTTTGATAATTCGCACGGTGCGGTGTAGTGCACTATCAAAATTAACCACTGCGTTTTATTATTCAACCGGTTCAAATTCACGCGGTTCAAAATCATACAGCGTTTTGTATTTCGACCAGGTAAACATTTTTTTTAGACACGGTGTCAAGGAATGTACACTAGATGACAAGTAAGAGCAAGCAGTGCAAATTACGAAAAATGTTGGAAAAGGGTTCCTGAAATGATTTTTATTTGAATTTTTGGAATATGACAAATTATAGGATGGAACTTGGCTATTTCTCAACCGATTACTAAAATGATATTGAGATGAAGTTCTGAAATTTGACCAATTTCAATGAAACTTGGCTGTTTCTTAACCGATATTAGTGAAATTTGACATGTACGATAAAACGGTTTTTGGGTCAAATTATGGAATATGGCCAAGTAGGATGGAACTTGACTAGTCTTTAACCGATTTTAGTGAAATTTGACAATAGCCTTGAAAATGGGATTCTAAAATGATTTTTGGGGAAGTTCTGGGATATTCTGGAATAATTCTAAAAAATTTTAGAGAAATTTCCCATATGTGTGCGAAATGGGATTAAAAAACGGTTTTTAGATGAAGGTCTGGAATATGATCAAGCAGCATGGAACTTTACTGTTCCTTAGCCGATTTTAGTGAAATTTACGTGTACCTTAGAAGCAAGATGGTGGTCAGGTGGAAGTTGCTCGGGGGATTCAAGTTGGCACGCTCGTGTTACCTCCACGTGGTGACCGCTGGTAACTAGATTGCTGATTCTTTGGCTTCTAGGCCAAAACACGGCGCTAAAGGAGTCAACTTTAAACAAATCGCTGGGCTGGGTTAAGGTGTTAATCGTACCGTGCCGATAATCGACCAGACTGGGGGCCCAGCTTTAAAACTAGCTCAGTCGCTAACGGTGGATCCGGATAATTGGCGCCCTCCATTATAAGTAGCCTTATCTATATACTGGGGATCTCTGCATAGATAGACACTTCTTTCTCCGCTACTCGTGGGAACAATTATGGATCTTCATAATAATAACAAAAAACAACAAAAAGAGTCCGGCTCTCTAAAAAAACCGGATGTGTGGACAACGAGACTCGAGTCTGTAGGCCTGACTCTAACTCTACAAATAAAAAACGGGACATAAGCTCAAGCAAGGCTGGTTCCTCCACTCGAGTCACCAAATCTGAGTATAGAAATATAAAGCGGAACCAAAGCTCGAACGAAGCTGGTTCCTCAAAACCAACCTATAATACTAGCAGGAAGGCCTGGAGGGCCCTGGTTAAGATAAATAACATCTCGCCAGAAGACAGAACGGATAAGGACAAATCCACGCTTGCGTGGGCAAAAACAGTCCCCAAGAAAAAGTCGGAAGGCCCTTCAGCTGGCTCACAGCTTAAAAGAAATAGATCTCAGGAGGAAAGTCCTAAGATCGCAAAACGAACAAAACTCCATGCTTCCGCTGTGAGGCCTTTTAACGAGGTCCTCAAAGATCAGCTGGTTGTGGAAGTTATTGACAAATCCCAAGAGGATGGCAGTATCACGCCCGCCAATTGGGGAAGCTGGAAGGGGCCTTAGCCACCACCTACCTGAAAGTCCTGTCGGAAAATCCAGGACCTGTTCTGACTTGTCGGGACGCGGGCTGGCACAGGAATCAGGTGACACTGACTGCCTGTGCAGAACAGAGGTTCCTGCTGCTTTATAAGAAGGCAGTGGGGGGACTTGGCGAGGTATGGCCCGGATCCAGCCGTGCTATGATTGATAGGGAGGAGATTTCCTGCAGACCAAGAAGCTAGGGTGTACATCCCTTCGGAGCCTAGTGATCCGAAGGTGATACTCCAGTTGTTGCAGGTTGGCAACCCGGAGTTGCCAACGCACACTGGAAAGTTTCTAAGCTTGAAACTATGGTTTCAGTGCAGTCACACTCAAGGTATACAAGAAGGACGCGGACAAGCCGGAGGCTCCGAAGTCATCTTCAGAAACTACCGCGGTGCTTGATAGCTCATCTGCGTACACGGAGGTAGCCAGCAAAGCGGAAACTCTCTCCACGGACACGGAGATGTCAACGTCCATGGAGTCTTTAAAGAGGTTCTCAGAGGACTTCTCATCAGGGGATGACTCTGATGTTACTGTGGTGGAGAAGAGGCTGTAGAGATGACACTGACATTTCTTCAAGTCAACCTTCACCACTTTAAGGCAGCTGCTCTAATTTGAAAAATTCGGAAAGAAGCGACAGATGTCGTCTTGATCCAGGAACCTTGGGTCACTGAAGACCGGGTACTTGGGCTCAAGAATCCCTACTATAGATTAATGCACGCGAAAAAAGAAGGTAGGGTTCGGTCGTGGATTCTCATTAAAAATAACATAAGTTGCTTTCTGTTATCAAATTTCAGTAACGGAGATGTAGCAGTGGTCAACATTGAGGTCGATAAACGAAACCTCTGGCAAGTAGCCTCATAGTTTGTAGGAAGAAAAAAATTAATTTATTCGAATGGGGACAGAGCAATTTATTTTGCTCTGTCCCCGTTCGAATAAATTAAGTTGACCTAGATCTGTTGATTTGAATTACGCACATTTAGAAACACCTAACTCAAACTGCTAATAAGGACTTTAAGCTAATTAAAAATTAAATTAAATGAAAATAAATTCTAGTAAAATTAAAGCCCCAATTTTATCATCACGTTGCAATCTTTTTATACCAGACCAATTATTTAGATTATATGGTATTGGTAGTTCAAAATATACATATATAAATATCTTCGGTTAAATCTATGTACATGTACGATATTATTTGTGCTATAGCAAATTCTGATGTTTTTCTTGTGGTTGGTTAAAGAAAGGACCAACCGACGATACAGTTAAATAACACTTCCTTTCTTTCTTCTTTATAATTCAAGCCGAATATGTAAACGATGAACGATAGCACTTTGTGCTTGATATTATCGAAAAGCAACATCAAAAATAATATTTTCATTGTCTTCGAATTGTCTACATTATCAACGTCGAAAACTATTGTCAACGCTATTGTGGACATTTGTGTGTAGACAATCTCAAATAATAGGCATAGAGGCACAACCAGTGTTGTGCCGCGAAGTCTACATAAAGTAATTAGTCGATTGTCTACTCGTGTAGACAATGTATGTAATTCAAAAAATGACGTAGATAATGTAGACAACGTCAACAATGTAAAACTGCGTCGACAGTTTCCAGCAGCAGAAAATATTAAGGTCGAGTATGCCACCTTTTAATTTTAAAAATAATTGCTTGTTGTGTTCTGAAGAAACTGAGCAGATTGGCACGAAGAATATGAGTAGGCAAAAGCAAGTAGGTTGTGTTAATGTAGTTGTAAACGTAGTGATGCATGGGGCAGTATGAATCGGTGGCTCAATCGAATTTCTGGCACAAGATGCAATATATCATCCTTAATGCTAGTGCAAATTCAGAGAGATTTCAGGAAACTGTACAAGAGGTTTTCCTCAGGAACGAAAATTATAGACTAGCATTTGAAGCCTTGTATGAAATTAGAAGCCAATTTAAAAAAGGTTATACTGAAAAGGTTACATTGTTTTGGTGTGAAGAAGACGCAGGTACATCTAAAGCGAATGGGAAGCCTAAATCATCATAACGGTGTCACTTTTGACCAAAAATTTACGAACAAGCAGAGAAGTGTGATCATGCGCATTACCTTGGTGTAAAGGCCAGGAGATCCTTCGCCACAAATCCAGGCGTTTTCGGCCTTCCCTCTACAGGAAACTTTAGGATAAAAGTTTTCTTCGCACATGAAGTTAGAAACTCGATACAAAGGGAAAACAGCAACAAAAATAATATTTTTATTGAACACGAATTGTCTCTTATTTTTCTACATTGTCTACATTGTCTACGTCGAAAACTTTTATCTACGCTGTTGTCGATATTTCCGTGTAGACTCTAAAAATAGGCGTAGACGCTCAACACTGGGCACAACGTTAGTTTTACGAGTATAAGTAGAACGACAAACTAGCTAATTATTTAAGTGTTTATTAGTATAGTTCTTATTTGGCAACGATTTAGATACACTGTACAAATAATAAAAATAATTTAATTGCATAACCTCTTAACTCTTAGCAATCAACTCAATAAAAATTGCAGAACTTCTTTAATTCAAAAACTGATCTTCCACAGTGTTAAATGATTTTAAAACAATCGTTTAGTGTAAGTTTATTGAGTTTTTCTCGACATAATTGATTGAATGATGTTCAAGGTTTAAAAATGATGGCTTCCTTTTTTCCATAATAGGCCAATCTATCTGGTTCAGTAAGATGTTAGTGCCCAGATTATCCTTTATTTTGTAGAGCCGTAATGTAAAAAAACTGAACATTTGTAAAGGAATTAGAAACGTGGAAAAACTCAATTTTTGGTTCAAGACAGAATTTTAAATGAAAACATCACAAATTCTTAGTTTTGGGCCCTGAAAAATTTTCATAATTGTTTGAATTTCAAGATATACGGATTTTGTTGATTTAAACCGAACTGTCTAAATTGTTCATAACATTAACTTTTTGTTTAAATTGAATAAAACCTTAGTAAAAATGGTGAGGTCACTAAATCAGTAAAAACCCACAGTTGGCAAAAACAACTTTGATACACTTTGTTGAAAATTTTCAGCTGGAAAACTTCGAAATGGAAAAAGATTAAGAAAAACAAAACAATCAGACGAACAAGTGCAAAATTTGTAAAAAGGTTTTGAAAAAAAAATCGTCTTTTCATTTTTCTATAAAAAAAGAATATTTTAGAAAGAGACATCTGTGGTACGATAGCAAAAATATCGTGGCACATTATTATCAATTAGTACGTTTTTTTAGTTGCGCTCGATAGATGTTATGTGGAGCAATCAATTTTCTAACTCTATATTTAAATTTGACGTGCATTGGTAAATTAAATTTATAATGTCAAACTATAATTTTTAATTCAATTCCTCCGTGAAAAATAGATATCGGGAGCAACTATTATGTGAAGGCTCTTGATTGCAGTTCCGGATAGTGAATACAAAAACGCGCTAATTTGGCCACGTTCCTATAGCCGCTATTCAAATTTCAAAAAGCAAATTATGCAGATCAGCATATTGTTTTCGCAAGCAGAATATTAAAAAATGCAGAAGGCAATTATAGTCTCAGCATTTTGGCATCAGTCGAACCACTTTGCGGCGCATTTTGAAGGATGGTTTGCATTTGATTCCGTAGAAAGGGCAAAAACACAAAGAATATTGCCGACAGACCGTCCACGTCGCTTGAAATACGGCCAAACAGTCGCCCGAATGGTTGACACTGAACCTGATTTTTGGAAGCAAATTTTGATGACCGACGAGGAATGAAAACCGAACGAGGAATGAATAATTTCACACTCTCTGGCGGAGTTAATAAGCAAAATTGCCGCATCTGGGGAACGGAGACCATCACTGGGTCATATTTTTTCAGAGAAAACGAAACAGTCGATGAAATCGATATCGGTGGATATTGTAGATCATTATGTCTGTCCGCAAATGCGTGAAAAAGGTCGTGACGGTTACTGGTTTCAACAAGACGGTGCGTCATGCCACACTGCAAATCAAACAATTCAGTTTCTGCAACAAAAATTCCCTGGGCCGAATTTTTTTTTTTTTTAAATTTGATTGGCGGTAGTGCGCAAAAGCTGTGGTAAGTATTTCTCATTATACACATATTTTTTTTTTTAATTTTTGGCCGCCCCTCACCGCCCCCCCAGTTACAAACCTCCAGAAGCGTCGCTTTTACACGAACATCGGCCGACGATGTCATCATACAACAAACATACAATGTAGAGCCAAAACACAACAAAGTAAATGCTATATTATAAAGGAAGCATAAATTATGGTAGACTAAACAAAATCATAAAGATCATATATTAAATTGCACACCGCATCAACGCAATAATACAAAGATGAGCATTTATGCACAAAATGCATAAAGGCACATATATTATATATATAATTTTTATCTTAATGTAAACATTGAAATATGTATAAAAACTAAAAGAAAAATCCAATAGATTTAGATTTATATTCAGAAATTCAAACTAAAAACATTATATTAAGTTTATACTAAATAAATAAAGATACGTATGAATCTTAAGAGATTCATACGTTTATAAAAAATAAATTAATTAAGGTACGGAGTACTTAATTCCCCCCCCCCCCCCCCCAGTTACATACCTGTAACGAACCAACATCAGTACATACTCGCACCGAATCAACATCCGCATTCTAGCTGATGAAACATAAAACACAAAACAATTGATGTCACGTGGCACATACACCAAATCAACGACATCGGAATCATAGCTGACACAACCAAATAGATGTAACAAGATCACACATCACGTTGTGTCTACCAACGATTACATTTTACCGGGAAATTACCAGACATAACATGACACCATACATTCTGTCTAGCTTGCTAAATTATGAGTAGAATTTATATTAAAATTATATTTTAAGATCATTATTATTATTGTACTCATCAAGTTAACATTGTAGTTTTTTCAAATCTAAAATAAATAAAATATCGCTCTGGATAAAATCCAGAGTTTTAAAAAAAATAAAAGTTTATAATCGTGAAAACTATAATTGGCGCAGTTGGTAGTGGATATTTTTTTAATATCCGTCCACTACGAAAAACCACATATACTGCAAAGTGAATAAAAGCCCGTGTTTTAAGTGTCACAATAATTGTTTAAGTTAAAGTGAAATACTGACGGAATATCAGTAAATAGTGCTTAGAATCAAAATTTTATTCTCGAACACACTACCAAATAAGTAAAAACCAAAATCGTGTGTGTTGTTTGACGGTTAGTCAAACGTAATTAAGTGAAAGTGTAATAATTTTTTTTCTCGAGGTATCTAAAGTAGATATCTAAAATTGAACACATTTCTAAAGAAATAAAAATAAAACATAAAAATTCAATTTTTTGTGTTGTTTGATGGTTAGTCAAACGTAATTAAGTGAAACGATCAATTAATAAATTAACAAAATAAAAATAAAAAGACGACTAGGCGTCAGTACCTAAACAGTGAAAAAAAAAACCGAAGCGGAATCAACCCAGAAAAGTCAGGAGAAGTATCGACATTGCCGCGAATAAATGATGGTTCATCAAATATTTTTGGCAATACTTGTAATAAAACTGTGGTGAGTGCAAACTATTTGATAATAATCCTTTACTTATCCCAAAATTCTGAGTATTCCCAAAACGTTTTCTTTTGATAAATTACGAAATTCCACTATTGAATACAGTTAAAGTCTAATTATTATAGAAAATAAATTGGTTGAATAATAAAAAAAAAAATTGATAAACTTCGTGAATATTGTATTAAATATAACCGGAACAGAGATTTTTCAAATATGACGGAAGAAGAACAGATTACTAAAATGGAGAAAACTCTCCAGTTATTGCGAATACCAGACGCAATAAAAGACATACCGCCATTCGACGGTAACCGAACAGACCTGAACAAATTTATTACGCACGTTGACGACATTGCGGCAATATTAAAACCTGCATTTGACAAACAAGTTTATGGAAACATACTGCTCCGTGCCATACGAAACAAAATTATAGGAAATGCTGATAAAGCATTAGAAATGTACAATACAAAAAATGAATGGCTAGAAATTAGGCGAAACCTTATCTCACATTTCGCAGATAAAAGAGATGAAACAAGTCTCATCAGAGATCTGCACAACATACATCAAAGAAATGACCCAGTAGAAATATATTTTTCGCGAGTATTAGAAATTATTAATGCTCTCAAAAATTGGGCATCGTTAAATACAAGCGATCAGAATGAAACAAAATTTAAATCAAAGTGGTACGACGAAATGGGATTGGCAGTATTCGTTTCAAATCTGAAAGATCCACTAGGATCAATGGTTAGAGCCATGAAACCCTCCGATCTACCGACAGCCAGAATTTATTGTTTAAAGGAACAAAACACCATTTACATGAGAAATAAAGTTTTCGGTATAGACCAAATGCAACTCACAAAACCAACGGTACCACCACGTGTACAAATGTATAAACCTAATTATGTCACAAGCTTCCCCAGACATACAAATAACAATTTATACCCACCGCGTAATGATCATCAATATTTTAATCATCGACCATTTACTAACCATAATCAATTCGCTAACAGTCGCGGGCTACCACCAAAACCCGATCAAAGGAAATTCGAGCCCATGGATACAAGTTCAAATAGTAACAAATATAGGCAACCTACATTCGCGCAACAAAAACCTTCTAACTTTATTAATCCACGTCAATATAATTTTAACACGAATGGACCGCCCAGATTCCAATCAAAGGAATTGTACAATATTTCCACCAATCCACATGATCACGAAAGCGATCACTTTTACGAATCATACGATGGGAACGTACAAATTGAAAATTATGAAGAAACGTACGACCAACTTATAGAAAATACACCAGAAGAACCATCCCCCATAATTGAAATAGAAGATGAGGATTTTCACCAAACCCCATCGGAGGATACGGCTACTTGAGCCTACTAACTAATCAACATCAAACAGGGTATCAATTACCTTACATAAACTTAAAATTCAACCAAACAAATTACAAATTTTTAATAGACACCGGATCCACTAAATCTTTCATCAGTCCTGACATAATTAATAAAGAATGCATTCAAAAAATCAAACCATTGACCATCGCTACTTTGTTCAACAGTACCACTGTCGACCAAACGGTAGTATTAAAAGGCCTAAAAGAATTCGAAACAACTGAACCTTTACAATTTATTTTATTCAAATTCCACGACTATTTTCAAGGTCTAATTGGAATGGAGATAATGCAAAAATTAAAAGTCACCCTGGATCTAGTAAATTCTAAGATAATTACACCTACTCTAGAAATCCCAATAAAATACAAATTAAATTTTATCTCAGCAACGTATAGTATAGCACCAAGGAGTAAATTAGTTGCAAAAGTTCCAGTAACTGTAGCCAACGGAGAAATCTACCTTAAACCTCAAGTGCTGAGAAATAACCTCATAATACCAGAGGGAATTTATACAAGTATTAATAATTTCGCCTACGTAGAAGTAGTGAACTATGGGCCTCAACACAAACAATTCGCTGTAGAACATCCAATAGAATGCGAAGAATTGAAAGCAAATCACATA
This sequence comes from Tipula vernalis, assembly GCA_958295665.1. Classification (NCBI taxonomy): domain Eukaryota; kingdom Metazoa; phylum Arthropoda; class Insecta; order Diptera; family Tipulidae; genus Tipula; species Tipula vernalis. The sequence continues at coordinate 64,288,651 of OY282560.1, read as the reverse complement.
GAAGTCCATAACATTGAACCAATGTCTACAAAAAACGATAGCGAAGACATCACTCAATTAATACGGACGAGTCACCTTAATTACGAAGAGAAAAGAAGCATAGAAAAACTGTGTTCAAAATTCGAACACATATTCCAAAGGGAAAACGACCCATTAACCTTCACCAACGAGATAAAACACAATATTGATCTGAATGACGAGAAGCCAGTCTTCACTAAAAGCTACAGGTACCCATTCGTTCATAAACAAGAAGTGGAATCACAAATTAAAAAAATGTTAGACCAAGGAATCATCCGACCAAGTTTTTCACCGTGGTCGTCACCAATATGGATCGTACCAAAAAAGAAGGATGCATCAGGTCAAACCAAATGGAGAATGGTTATAGACTACAGGAAGCTCAATGAAAAAACCATTGAAGACAGATATCCACTCCCTAATATCACGGACATCTTGGACAAACTCGGGAAGTGCATATATTTCACCACGTTAGACTTAGCCTCTGGATTCCACCAAATCGAGGTAAATCCAAACGACATACAAAAAACTGCTTTTTCCGTTGAATTCGGGCACTACGGATATGTTCGTATGCCCTTCGGCCTAAGGAATGCCCCAAGTACATTCCAGAGAGTGATGGACAACGTACTTGGTGAACTACAAGGCAAAATCTGCCTGTGTTATATGGACGATATTGTCGTCTTTTCTACATCGCTCCAAGAGCATATGGAAAGTCTAACCAAGGTATTTACAAAGATACAAAACGCAAATCTGAAAGTCCAATTGGACAAATCGGAATTCTTGCACAAAGAGATAGCCTTCTTGGGACATACAGTCACGTCGGATGGAGTAAAGCCCAATCCAGACAAAATTAAAGCGATACGAAATTTTCCGCTACCCAAAACAGAAAAACAGATAAAGAGTTTCTTGGGACTCTTAGGGTATTATAGGAAATTCATAAATAATTTCGCAAAAATTACAAAACCAATGACAGAATGTCTAAGAAAAGATGCTTCTATCATAATCAACGATAAATACATAAAATGCTTTGAAGATAGTAAGTCATTACTCTGTAATGAACCTATCCTGCAATACCCGGATTTTTCGAAACCCTTCCTCGTCACTACAGACGCCAGCAATATGGCTATAGGAGCAATATTATCACAGGGACAAATCGGACAAGATCTGCCTATTTGTTACGCTTCTAGAACGTTGACAAAAACGGAAGAAAACTATTCCACGATTGAAAAGGAATTATTAGCCATAGTTTGGGCCACAAAATACTTCAGACCGTACCTTTTCGGGAATAAGTTCACTATCATCACAGACCATAAGCCATTGACATGGTTATGTTCGCTAAAAGAGCCTAACTCTAAATTAGTTAGATGGCGACTAAAACTAGAGGAATTCGACTACGATATTGTCTACAAAAAAGGGATACAAAATGCTAATGCTGATGCCCTTTCAAGGATACAAATTAATAATGTTGAGGTCAATAACACAGAAGATTCCTCCTCAGTAGAAGATACAACTAGCATGCTCTCTACTCCTGATGATTTAATACCAACTACGAAAAATTCAATTAACACGTTCGATAAACAACTTATAATTCACCTGTCGGATACATTAAAAAGTCCCTTGGTTAAAAATGAAATATATTTTGGGACAAAGAAAAGAGTAACACTACAGCTACCTAGAAAGCGTGGGATTAAAACGGCCATTTGCGAGGAGCTGCGAAAATTGTTTGGGAGAACCCGAAATCTCACTTGCATACATACTACGGAAGAATGCTTCCAATATGTAATGGAAGCATACAAAGCCATGATCTCTACGAAACCCCGAAGCACAAACCCAAAGGTAAACTTAGTGCGATCAAAAACGTTTTTATCGGATGTACAGGAAAAAGAAAAACAAATGGAACTAATACAACATATACATTTAGAAAATGAACACAGAGGAATAATTGAAAATTACGAAAAACTAAAGCAAAAATATTACTTTCCACACTCTAAGGAAATGATTAGAGAGTTCATAAATAAATGTGATATTTGCCAGCGAACAAAATATGACAGGCAGCCACCGCATCTACAATTAACCTTGAGTGAAACAACAAAAAACCAATGGAAATTATCCATACAGACCTATTACTATTGGATGGAAAAGTATTTCTCACGATAATCGACAAATTTAGTAAATTTTCGGCAGCATATCCATCAACAGGAAAAACTAATAAAGCTGTATCGGAAAACCTTATACACTTTTTCAGTCAACATGGATTACCGGAAAAACTAGTAGCCGATTCAGAGATAGGAACTGGAAAAGACATAAAAAATCTACTGGAAAAACATAATATCCAATTACACGTTACCACACCATATAATTCCACGGGAAACTCTCCAGTCGAGAGGTTACACTCTACACTCAAAGAATTATGTAGCATTATAAAATTGCAACGACCAGATGACCCTCTAGAGGTAATTATGGTGTCAGCCATACTTGCGTACAATAACACTATACATTCAACAACACAGATGACTCCATTTAATCTCTTAAAGGGGCATTATGTAACAAGAATGATTGACTTCAACAATGAATCAGACTATGCAGCCCAAAGAAAGGAGTTATTCGAACATTTATGTAATGAAGTACACGAGAAATCATTAAAAATAAAACAAAACACAATACAAGCGCGAAATAAAAAGCTAAAACCTCCCGTACCCATATTACCCAAACTGTTTATCTACGCCAAAAAGAAAAAACGCGGAAAATTACGAGCAAATTATAAAAAACTAGAAATTATTAAAGATAACGGGATAACTATAGATACAAATGAAGGAAAAGTGCATAAGAATAAAGTTAAAAAACTCTTCCAGGTACCCCATGACGTACACACAGGAAATCAAAGTAACATCACTCAAGGATAATAAGGGAATCATACCTCTAAAAATAGGAGACGCAAGAGTTTATACAAATTACCGGAAAATGATTCACATAATACAACTTCAGCCATACGAAAACCTAATCAATGAAATTGAAAACCAAATCACTCAGACAACCAACGAATCGTCGAAAAACGAGTACACGATCATATTAAATAATAAAAGGATAATAATTCAACACAAACTTGATAATCTGAAGAAACTATATAAGGAACTGTTACCAAAAAGGACCAAAAGGGGCCTAATAAATGGTTTAGGAACTCTCATCAAAGACCTCACAGGAAACCTCGATAACCAGGATTTTATAGATATACAAAAAGCAATAAACGAAATCAACGAAAACGAAGATTTACTCAACAATCAAATAAATAAACAAATTTACATAAACAACCAATTAATCACAAGGATGCGGGACGTTCAAGAATTCGTCAACACAACCCTCACACGACTACAATTTGAAAACAGACAAGCAACTGACAAATTAGACCTGCTAGAATTACTATTAATATATGACCAACACTTTTACAAAATAAACCATATTATAGACATCCTACATAAAAATATGGACGAAATTTTAGACATAATAACGTTTTCACAACAACAATTATTTTCAAAACATTTACTGACACAAAACGAAACAACGTACGTACTAAATTTACTCAGACATGACGGCATACGCATACAAAATGACAACCTCATTTACAGCCTATTACAGCTTAAAGGGTTCTATGATAGCAATAAACAACTAATTTTTATTATCAGAATACCAATTTTCAATAAAGAAAGCAGCAAGCAGTAGTCCAGGGAAGTTATCTCAAGCTAGATGGCTAACAGCTGCCAACCGGCTGTTGAGATTATATGTAGCGACTACTGAACCATCAAATCCTTTTCAAACCCTTGCGGGCTTCGTAGTAAAAGTGTTTGCACCCATGTGGTTTCAAATCAAACAAAATCCAATGTGCCAACATGGTGCCAGACATTTGTGGAAGATGATTGAACTTTCTCGCCAGTTTCCAGTTGATGTCAGAGAAATAATTCACAAAGTGATTTCGACCAACGCTTATTTCGCACACCCGGAAAATTTGTTACTTGCGATGATTACAGATCCGGAAAATTGTAACATTAGGGAACTGGGTATTAGAAGAATAATCAAAGCTAGGCTAGAGAAGCCGCATGGGGTCTGTTTCTTTAAAGTGCCTAAAATAAATTTCCAAGCCCCAAGTTATTTGGAAATAATTAATTGGCGCAAGAATTTCCTGTAACTGAGCCGCCACTTATACCGTGAGTATAAAGGATGAAAGATGCGTTAAATTAGTAACGGAAGCATCTTCCAAAGTATTTGGCGAGGAGTCGAGAGACGGACACATTCGGGCAAGGTTAGAAGCCAGAAAAAATTTACCTTCGTTTGAGAACAAGGAACAGTACTACTCTAGTGCTGAACAATGAATGATTCCGACCAATTTTCCTATTAAGATATGTGAATTAAATTACTTTCGAAATATATATGTAAATTAAATAAAAAAATTGAGGTGTGGCCAACACACGACTTTCTTTTACGAACAGAGAATTTTGAGAAATTTTATTTTTTTCTTAATTTTTTTTTTAATTTTTAAATTTTTTAATTTTTTTTTTTTAATTTTTTATTTTTTATTTTCATTTTTTTTTTTAAATTTTTGGAAACATTTTGTTGTTAAGTAGTTTTTTGTAAACCTTATACTTTTTAAGATATTTGCAAAATAAATTTTCTGGACCAAGGGAGTGGCTACTTCCGGTTAGCCGATTTGGAGTAAAATTCACTGGGACCTCCCAATTTATCAAAAAAGCTTAAATCTGAAGTTTCAGTTCGATTGGTTAAACCATCTGGGCTGTAGAGAGGACACAGACAGACTGACAGACAGACAGACAGACACCATTTCGAAACCCACTTTTTCGGACTCAGGGGACCTCAAAACAAAAAAATCTCTAAAAATCTCAAGGTCCAAAATTTTCATGATTACTATACTTTATTTTACTAGAGTAAAAGAAAGTAAAACCTTGGTTTTATTTCTTAATCCAACTTAAGTTAAGCAAGCGGGGCTCGGATAAATAATTTGCTACACCATTTGGATTTCTTATATATGTTAAGAAACAAATTGCGCAAATATTAAACGCTACCGCAAACTAAAAAAAAAAAATTCTAGAGGGTCAACTCCAGGGGGGCGGCTAAATATTGTCAAAAATGTAAAACAAAAATTTAGTGAAATTATGAATACTTATCACACCTTTCAAACACTACCCATGTTTAAATTTGAAAAAAAAATTGGTTTTCATCTTTTTTCAGCCCAGCATACTGGACGTCTAATCTCAAAAAGAGGCGAGATTGACTGGCCAGCCAGATCTCCCAATTTAATTCCTCCGAACTACATTTGGTCGGGTTATTTGAAAAGCAAAGTGTACGCCAGCAAGCCTCAGACCCTTGACGAGCTCAAGCCCATTCGTGCCAAAATCATCGCTATATACCACCCGAGATGCTCGAAAAGGTAATGGAAAACGCAGCAAAAAGGGCACATTTTGCTTTGGCCAATACAGGCGGCCACTTAATTGATGTTGTATTTAAAAAATAGTCCAAATAAATTGCAAAGGGCCAAATTGAATAAAAGTACCTCATATATAGAAATCGGTTGTTTTTTTTTTCAAAGTTATTCAATGATTACATACCCCCATAAAAAATGGCGCACCCCGTTTGGTCGATATTTCAGAATTCGCACCGACCACAGTCCTCTCGCTTGGCTTTACAAAACATGTAATTCTACTTCTAGGGTTGTGCGATGGGTTGTGGAGGGTCAAATTAGAAGAACACCATTTTCATGGTTTTACTGGTGCACTAAGTCGTGAAAATTCACCTGATTCTGAAAAGAGTGATGATACTTCTTTTCAAGTAATCATCAAGGCGCAATCTAAAAACTTGCAAGCTAGTAACGCTGATCAATTTGCTAAACCTACTAAATCTTTTAAGCAACTCAAATCTGATTCCAATAATAATAATTTATCTCAAAATCCTGACGTTCAATATTCAAATTTACTGAATCAAAGTGACATATCAAGATGATTCACGAGTTCCATAATAGTCCATTGGGTGGACATCAAAGAACATTAAATCACACTAGGCGTTGCTATACTTCTCCTGGAGCAGAATAAGAAAATATATCCGAAATTGCAAAAAAACAAATAAAGTGTCTTTCATAAATAAATGGCTTATAAAGAACATTTTCACTGCAAAGGTGTCGTTTTAAGTCCATTAAATGTAACATATGAAGATCATAAATACATTTTAACTATATGCAGGACGATTTGACCAAATATTCATTGGCTATCCCAATTAGAGATCAAGAAAATCAAACAGTAGCTATCATCCACAGTTGAATGGCAGTTTATAAAGAAGTCACTGGAGTTTTTCGGAATATCTTCGAAACTATTGCTATGAGGACCCAAGACACTGGTGTCGTTGGTTACGTTTTGCTATCTTTTTATTTAAATCCACCCGGTCGTTTAGCGTCTATTGGAGGGGGGGGACCAAAGTTGAGTAGATTAATCAACCAGCTCTGTAACCTTCCAGTAGGGTGCGCATCACGTGAGCTGTTCTGGTGTCTTGACATTAGGCAGCCGCCTGATGGGTACAATTGTGTAAGGAGTAAACTGTTCACAATTCGCAGGTGTACGTACTGCCTCCTCGTGGCAACCACTGGTAACTAAGGCCATTTGGCACATTTTTCGCCATTTGGCACAGGCTAAAGTACGGTGCTAAAGGAGAAAACCTTGACGAAAAACCCTAATCTAAGGTGGAACAGCATATGCCGATGGATGAATGGCTGATAGGTTAATCAGTCCAAAATATGCGGACTCTAGATACCAGGCACGCTTATTCCCAGCAACTCGTAAGAGTAAAATCAAACGGAATACGGGGCAGGAGTAAGAATATACGGGAGTGGGACAGCCCTCTCGAAGTCCTTGGACTCCAATTAATGCTACCGTCTTTCTAGCGGAACTACATGATGTAGTAAACATCTAGGAGGGAGAGCAATAAGCCCAGATAGTATGTATCACGTACCGGGAGGCAGTATTATCAGGTTCATTAAGAACCTGAATATTGACTGGACGGATAATTAAGCAGGGTCCAGCACAATAGATCTTTTAGGTCGCAGTGCGAGGTGGCTAATCACCCGCATGGCCCTCCAATAATAATAATAATAATAATAATAATAATAAAATTTAAATCCACCCCACATTAAGCCGAAATAATGAAAAATACTAAGTAACAAATCAATTGACGATTCATGACAAAATAATCTTTGGTACTACTTTTATTTTACTGGAGTGGTATACTATATAATGGTTTCGATTCCAGAGTGCTTTCTTTCCTTTAAATTTTGTTAATATGCCTACGTCTTACTATTGTGTGTCGGCTAAACCATAGAATATCGTATATTTGCCTGAGCTTGTTATTGGATTTCGAATCTCTGTCTTGCTTCACTGAGCGCTAATACTTCGATGTTATATACAGTAGCTATGTTTCTAAAAATTAAAGATTAACTATCTAACACCATACACCAAAACTGTACAAGAATCTCAAATCATTGGAGATTAATTTAGCTAAAATACAAATAAATATTGTACGAGTATTATTTTATCATTCCCGCATCTAAACATAACAAAACCAGGATTCAGATTTTGATAAACAACTTTATAAATAAGATAGATGATGATTTCTTATCGCCTTTATACACTTTAAATGCCTTCCTACCGTATACATAAATTATTTAGTGTTAGTTTTACTCAACATCCATTCATTCATTTACCTGAGAACATTAAATTTAACATAATTTATCAGATTACCTTATATTGTATTGTAATATGCATGAAGTGTATACCTTTGTTCGTGACTATACATGGCACATGTATATGGTAAATGAATGAATAAATTATGTGCGTCTTCTCCAAATTTCCGTACTAAGCCCATATTTTCCCGAATATTATACTCACGTTGTTTTGAGTGGCATAATCTTTCAAATTAATCAAAACGTGAATGGTTTTGATTTTTAAATGGATTAACAAAAAAAAAACAAAAAATGGTAAAAATGGTAAATTTCAATTAAAATTTTTGACATTTTGATCGCATCACAATAATTATGTCACGCCAATATCGTTAATGTGTTCGTTCATTTTCCGCCTTGTATCGCATTAACAATAATTAAATTTGATTAACATTTTTCGTGTAGCTATAGCATAAAATGGGGGGGAATAACAATTTAATTTTTTTTTAATAATTAATATACCGATTTGAATCTTTTGCCATTATTTTGCTCGCAACCACGATTTTACATTTGGTAAATGCGTGTTTTTGTAAATATGAAGTGTTAATCTGTTTTTGAAAATTTGTTGATTTTGTTAAATTCCCCGAGAATCGCGTTAAATACTTGTGATTCAAGTGATTCCAGGGTTTTCATAAAAATAAGTTCTTATACAGTATTCCATATAAAAAAATTATGTTCCAAGCGGGAAATAATACTTTCAAATCTTTTATGGATTCGGCACATTCTTAAATCCCACAGCCGTAAAGATTATAGAAAATTAAATTTATCGAGCAAAATAAATTGCTCTGTCCCCATTCGAATAAATTAAGTTCCACACTGACATTTTTTCAATGCTGGTTTGTCTAAGAAAATCGATATGTATCTCGAGGATTTTACCGATCGGTTAACATTCCACTGTAATATTTCGGTAGGGCTATGTGTGTTCTCTAATCATGCCAACCCGTTTAAACAGTTATAAGGGTTTTTCGGTAGGCCTATGTGTGTGCTTTAATCGTACCAACTCGTTTAAAAAGTTATTGGGGTTTATCTAGTTAATCGTAGATTATTCGAAAATATGAAAAATTTTGTCTTAAGCATGTCTAAGAAAATCGATATTTCGGTAGGCCTATGTAAGCCCTGGATGTCAAAAGGTTTATTAATAAAATTAATCTTGAGAAAAAATTGAAGTAACATCCAGATAATAGTGTGGCGGTGACACCTAGGGTGTAATAGAATAAGTTACATTAATAGCTCAATGTTTTACTGTACTAAAATGGAATTTTCCATGATAAAACTGTTCTAAATGTTTCTACACTATTCTTACTGGAAAAGTTATGAACTTTCTAGAAGCTTGGTTTGTGTATATAAAAAGGCGAACGAGATCGAATTGGAATTATGTATTAGTATTTGGTAAGCAACAGTGTGATTTAAAAGTTAAAAGTGATCAGTAAAATTGTGTGAAAACTATAAAAAGTGATTTTGTGAATTATCGTTAATAAATTGTGTTGTAATAATTCTTGTGTGAAATAAATAAATTCGTTGGTGGTAAATTGAATTGTTTTGTTTTAATTCACAATCCAGTGATTCGAACCTTGATTGGCAAGGCAAAAATGTATAATAAGATAAAGAAAATGATTCTCAACGAATTAAAAGTTCCAGACTTAAAAAGGGAACTTGCGAAACGGTAGCCACTGATGGTAGCAAAGCAGCTTAACAAGCGCAACTACGTGACGATTAAGCAGTCAAACCGAGAAATTGAGAAAGGCCAAAAGAAAATGGACGAGAAAATTCTAGAAATGTCTACAAAAGTATATGGCGAAATAGAGAAACTTCAAACGGAAGTTCAATTTGTCCAAACGAAGGTTCAACAGGTTGAAGAGAAATTATAAACAGAGGTCTAACTTGTTGAAGAGAAATTTCAACGTCTCGAGAAAGAATTAACTGACGTCAACGCAAGTGGAACAACGTCACAAGTAGTTCAGACCGTTCACTCAATCAAATTAAAGCCACCAACATTAGATGGAACAGCATCTTTCGTCATTTTTAGATTTCAATGTGAAACGGCTGTAAGTCAAAATCACTGAAATGATGAACATCTTGTTGCAGCTCTAATAGTGGCCCTAAAAGGTGAAGCAGCGGAGGCCTTACGAACCATTCTGGAAAAAGATCGCAACAATTATCTCGAAATTATGAAACCGCTATCTAAGCCGCTACCAAAAGGAAGGAGAGTTGCTACAGGAATTTTCATCTGCAATCGAGCGTTTAGTTCATTTAGCACATACGAGTACCTCGGCCGATTATTTGGAAGCATTCATTGACGGCATTCGAGATCCAGTGACACGCAGGGGGTGATGTTGTCACCTAAAGCAACCTTCGCGGAAACCGATGCTTTTGCGTTAACGATCGAGTCTGTGCAGACCTTCACCAAACCGTCATTATTTCGGCGCCAAATGAATTTAGACGCTAAAGGGTACATCGAGCGGATGGTACCAACATTTAAAAGCGGCAGGCTTAGGGGTTGGGAATGTGACAAGTTGGGTCACATTTCAATGGACTGTCGCAGTGTTATACAGGGAGAGAGAAGATCGCCACCTGTTATGCGGGCAAACGCCGAACGGTCGGGACAAAGGTCTAGAGGCAGCGAGATAAAATGATGGGTATGTAACAAGATTGGCCACATCTTCTGTGGAAAGAGCACTAAGAGGAGTGCAGGTATCGGATGAACGGATGGTAAAAGTCGGTAAAGTGGAAAGGTTAGAAGTCAGTTTGAAAGAATCGAAGCTGGCTTCGCCGTCTGGTTGCCCCATAACATTCATCCCTGTTACGAGTGTAACACGAGGCGGAAGCAGCATAATAAGAGAAGTGCGAGTGTCGGGTAACTGGCTGAGGGCTCGCTACGACAAACAAGAAAACGGCGGAAGATTTAACGAAAGGCGGCTGAAACGGAACCGCGTTCCAGAATGGAAGAAGGATTCGTGGTCAAAACTGCAACATGTATGGACGTCACTCTACATGACTAGGAAAGGACAAGGAGGTAAACCGAAGGTGGTGTTTTTAGACAGGCTTGGCCCTGTACAGAGCAGGTAATTTGGGTCCTGTTCAGGACGAACATGCTTAGGTGAGGGGTAGTGTGACGGTGACACCTAGGGTGTAATAGAATAAGTTAAATTAATAGCTCAATGATTTATTGTACTAAAATGGAATTTTCCATGATAAAATTGTTCTAAACATTTCTACACCTTCTCACTTGAAGGTAAATTATTACAGATACTTGAGTTTGCTACTAATATTATTAAGGATAAATTGATAATTGTAAAGTAAAATAAGCCTAGGAATCATATTACTTATATTGAATCTATCGGCTCTGTTATTATGGACGTGTATCAGATGGCGAATATTTCCAATCATTTCTGTATAAAAATAGCTGTAGAATTATTGATTTCAAATTTTGAAAATTGTGTCCAACTGACTGAATTTTCTTATGTTTCCAGTAATTTATTTTTTACGTATTTTTTATTAATTCAAGAGGTGATTTACATCTTTGCCATAGCTTAACTAGTTTAGGCTCTGCAATTCCTTTGAAGCAAAAATTATGGGAATATATCAGTCACTCACTCTATTCAGTCAAAAATAGTTAATTGACATGTTCGCCTTTCCACCTAGATACCCGAAAAACCGAGCTTACAGACCGTTATAATGGAAATAACCAACAGGATTTTGGTGGTATATAGACTGAATCAATATGAAGTATTGGCTGTATGCATTAAAAACCGGAATTTGATACTAGATGTCATTACTTGTTTATTCGTTGTAGTACATCATGCACATACATGTCATTTGAAAGCCTTATTCAATACCTGTCAAAATCAGCTAAAAGTTTTTGTTTTGATTGTGCACATCCAACCGATTTCAACGATGGAAAATTTCTCAAATTTGCGAAAAAAAATCATTTGCGGGAAGTTTTGTTGAGTCACTTTTTCGCAAACAAAACTGCAGCTGAAAGTCATCGTTTGCTCGTGGATTTGTATGGTGAGCATGCTCTTGCAAAAACACAGTGCTTTGAGTGGTTTAGTCGCTTCAAAAGTGGTGATTTTGACATCACGGACAAAGAGCGTCCTGGTCAGCCGAAAAAGTTTGAGGATGAAGAATTGGAGGTATTACTCGCTCAAGATTCATGTCAAACGCAAGAAGAACTTGCAGAATTATTGGGAGTTGATCAAGCAACAATTTCCAGACGTTTGAAAGCCTTGGGATTCATCCAAAAGATGGAAAATTGGGTGCCATACGAGTTGAAGCCAAGAGACGTGGAAAGACGATTTTGCATGTCCGAAATGCTGCTCGAGCGCCACAAAAAGAAGTCTTTTTTGCATTCACTGGCGATGAAAAATGGATCTATTACGATAATCCCAAGCGCAAAAAAGCGTATGTCAAGAAAGGCGAGGCTGGCCCATCGACACCAAAGCCGAATATTCACGGGGCCAAGGTCATGCTGTGCATTTGGTGAGACCAGCTAGGTGTGATCCACTATGAGCTGTTGCCATGTGGCCAAACCATCAATGCCCAACTCTATCGTCAACAATTGATCCGATTGAAGCAGAAAATCCAGGCAGAGCGGCCAACGTATGCGACCAGACACGAGTCAATCATTTTCCACCACGATAACGCTCGGCCACATATTGCGGCGAAATTCTGCCTCACCCGCCTTACAGCCCAGACCTTGCTCCTTCCTACTACCACCTATTTCGATCTATGCGGATGCCCTATCAGGAATACGCTTCACATAAGTTCAAGGTATCGAAAATTGGTTCGATTCGTTTTTGGCCGCCAAACCGGCGCAGTTTTTCTGGGATGGAATCCATAAAGATGGGAAAAAGTAGTGGGTAGCGATGGGCAATACTTTGAATAAAAAATCTTGTAACATTTTTCCATAATAAAGGCTCAAATTTCATAAAAAAATTCCGGTTTTAATGCTTGCACCCAATACTTAAGCATGTACAGACCAATGGCACTCATTCATGAAATTCTGCCACGAGGCTCATATAGCTACACAAATAAGGCTGCACGGTCCACAGCACCATTCACTATGGAACCAATAACATTTACCGTTAATTCTGAAATATGCCGTGGCAATCCGGAAATATGCAAGAAACGGTCAAAGATTTTTTTCTATCAGTGTTCGTATTAACTGAGTCTACGTAACAAGTTAGGCAAAACACATTTGTCGTTTCAGTTAATTTCGTGATACTTAAGGGGCAAAATCATAAGGTATTATCGATAGTCTATCGTTGAAGGCTTGACCCAACCAGAAGTGAAAGCTTTACACATAAGAGCGGTGGCTTCGAGATCCATGACTGTATGTTCACTTCTAATTCGCAGAATGATTTAAATATACCATTTGAAGCGTCTGACGTTATGACATTCCTAGATTGAGTCCTAAATTGAGAAGTAACATTGCCATTCCACTTCCGGTGGTGAACAAAGAAACCTGTAATAAAGTATTTCCGATGAACACTAAGAATAATAGTTTCAGAACGTTCCGTTTCAAAATGTTTTATGTCATCAATCGAAAAAGGGCATATTTATAACATCTAAGTTCACATTTGTCAGGTTTAAAAAATTTGTGAAATAATTGATCCTAAATTAACAAAATCCGAAACCATATAGTTTAAGGTCGACGCGCCAGTCAATACTACAAATTTCCATTCCTGACGCATATACGCCCAAACTTTCCTAAATTGGTCCGTTAAAATTTTGGCCACAAGACAAGATGAACAAACACTCATTGCAAACCGCGCTGCTATTGTCTGTTCCCAAATCCATAACTGATAGTGATTAGAGAAAAGCTGCATAGTTAAAACCAGCGCCATCTGTGGATACTCACATATCTGAACGAATAACGAATCACCATTTATGACTATTTTGGACCGATAACCATAACAATAGATCGACGAGTAAGGAAATGATAGGGAATAAATTCCACTATAAGTATTTTATTTCACTTAGTACAACGAGCTCAGGCTTGTACCATGAATGGAAATTGGAAGTCCTCCGATTGCCAAATGGTACAAATCCCCAGGCACGATTAGATCCGATGACTTACTTTCTTGCAGCGTCTGAAGAACTTTACATCTCTGTCTGGAATAGACCTTTCTGCTTTCTTTCTTTCTTGAACCACCTCTTATTCGCCTAAAGAATGTCTATCATCTATCTTTTCCATGAAAATACTTAATTTCATTAATTAACTTCACTTTGAACTTATTTAGCTAACCTGAACAAAATACGATGAAGGAATACGAAAATTACTTGCTTGCTTGCTAGATATTCGAGTATCTATCTCTATTGCAGATTCATGGAGTCCAACACAATAGAGCAATAAAGACCTGAAAAAAAATTAGCCGGACAACGCCGGTTGGCGTCGTTCACTTATTCCAGGGTCATAAATTTTATGATTGTTGATTTTTTTTTCTAAGTTTTATTGTTCTGTTTATTTCGTAGTAGGCTTTGAAATCCCGACTAATTTATGTTTTATCATGTCCTCAAGTAGGCTGTGAAATATTTGAAAATACTCAATTTTGACTTGTTGGTTCAGTTTGTCAGACGCTATATTTAGTATCTAAAAATTTAAATTAAAATTTTCTTTAAATAGCTATGCGTTGTTACAGTAATGAAGCATACTAATCTACGTAAAATGTATGCATATGTAAAACAGTTCTGTTTAGGGAAAACGGACTTTTTCTTCGTAAACCATTTGTTTTAAACGAATCTGATTTAAATTCAAACCATTAGCCTCAAGTAAAATTGCAAAATTTAAAAGCAAAAAAAATATTTAATAACGGTTTATATAAATTGAATACAATTTGTTCTTTCTTTTTATTTTCTTGTACATTGAAACATAATTGTATATTATTCTAAAAATATGTTCTCTCCAAAATGCCTTAAGATTCAGATTTAGGTACAGGCATATATTGTACAATGTATGTATATCGGCTCAAGAGTACCATTTTCGCTTATTAAATCAGGCATATTTAAACTGTGATCTGCCTAAGTATTCCTAACTACAACGATTAAGAAACCCTGTTGTAGATGAATAGTACAACAAACAGCAACATTTATGTGCCGTTGAATCGTTTAACTTTATTATCGTCGAATGCAATCAGTTCATGGTATATTGTAACTGCATTATTTTATGTTTTACCATATATGTAGAAACATAAAAATATAATGCTTTATTATGTTATGTTGGTGGTATGTTAAAACGTTTGAATTTAAAGTCTTTTGTTGAGATTTTCAGTTATCTTAAGATACAACCGGTACACGACTTACAAACCAAAAATAACAATGATGGTGGTATAATTTAATGGCAGAACATTACAATGTAGTTGTAAAAAATATTTTTTCGACAAACTGTATACTCTGTATAATGAAATCAAATTCCTTTTTCGTTTATTTAATTTTGTTTTTTTTTTTCTTTTTCATCATCGTTATCATTTATCAAGCAGGATTTTCTTTTTTCCTCGAATGAACGAGGGTATATAGAATTACATTGCATGTTCATGTGTATAGATTTTCTATGTTATTTATAAAAATGAATGTTCTGTTAACTTTAGCGCACTATCTATATATATAAATAAATTCATTCATCAACAATTTTATGGGGTATGACACACATGGAAAATTATTTGGAGAGAATAACTATCAAATGACATATTAACCTAGATAACAAAACGACAGCAAAATTTCAATCCTCTATACGGGATCCACGTCGGTGGATGGCAACGCTGGCTTAAATTTGCCGGATTAGCGAATGTTGATTTTATTTTCTACCGAAATTCTAAATATTTTACTTTAAGAGTTGTAAATTTCAATTTATTTAAAAATGAAAGAAGATTGCAAAATGAGACGCCTATAGGAAAGAGTTCGCAACTAAAATGTAATTAAAATACTACCATTGCGACCCATTTTATGGTACGATGAAACACGTCGAACCATCCACAATGAATATTCATTATTCTTGCAATATAGACAATTTTAATTTAGGGAATCGGTCACATTCAAGATTTCGCTTTATTAGTAGATCTCGAACTAGAACATAATATGTAGATGTATCAAACTATAGATATACCATAACTCTGCTGATTTGTTTAGATCTTCGGATTAAATAATGATAATGCATTGAATGTCGGGGTATTTCAGTTGAACTGGAACGAACTTACGCTCTGTTTTGAGAGTTTCAGTTCGTGCAAGTTATGTGCATGTTAATACTATAATACTATAATACTCTGTCACGATACACAACAAATTTTCAAATTCCGCATGTTAAACTGGATCAAGGACTGGATATAGGGAAATACATCGAAATACATACTATCCGCAAACGAATTGGTTAATTGAAAGCATTAGAAAGTTGTAATTAATGTACTACATGGGTTAAAAATATCGAAATGTATTAAATATCGAAAATAGAATGTTTTATTATGGCACCATTTCCATTTTCAAGTCGTATTGTTTACATTATTCATAAGCCACAAAATTGACGTATTCTACATTAGTGAAGAAAGGATAAATTTCAAATTCGAGGTTCAATTCATTATCTTTATTTGACAGGCTTTTAAGCAATCGATATTAAAACGGATATGGATTTATCATTGGACGGTGAATTTAAAGGAGTCTCCAGGCCAAAGGAGGTGACAACAACAAACTTGATTAAAAATACCCATGATATTTTTACCAAAAGTTGCAATTTAGCCCATGTAGTGTACATATAAGCTTTTGATAATTTTTTTTGTTGTATTTTTATTTAAATTCAAAAAATCATAGTTTAAAACTATGATTTTTTCAATTTAGTAACAATTTGTATTCAAGCACTCCATTTATTTTCAGAACTGAACTTTGAGAAATTAAAACTCTATATCGGAATAAAACATTTTGGGAATTTTACAAATTTCAGAACTTTTAATTCTGTATGGCTCTAAATTGTTTCCAATTTTTTGAAACTGTAATATTTCCAAATTTGATATATTTTTCAAATTTCTAAAATTTCAGAATTATTGTTTTAAAATGTTTAAGAATTATTTCTAGAATTTGTGTTTTATTTTATACCGGGTTTTAGACTTTGTATCGCAAAATTAAACATTTACCAAGGAAATCCGGCTGAGATTTTTATAGATTAAAATAATCATGAACTAAATATTTTAAAAATGTTTATTTTTAACTTCGTTAACTCTCAAGTTTGATTTACGCAAAAATATGGCATATATATATATATATATATATATATATATATATATATATATATATATATATATATATATATATATATATATATATATATATATATATATATATATATATATATATATATATATATATATATATATATATATATATATATATACTCGTATATACATATATGTGGCGTCGATCGAAATTAAATTTGTCAAATTATAAAAATGCACCTTTAAGAATAATTAAGTACAAAATATTCGCACCATTTTAAGATTCCTAAAAAAACGTAGCAAGCAACAAAATAAAAAAAAAAGGTTTTTTTTTTGGTTTTTCGAAAAAGAAGAAAGTTTTGCTAAAAAAAATATTACTTGCGACTTTAGTCTTTTCTTGGTGCAATTGTATCTCCTCTCTGTTTTTGTAACAAAAATAAAAATAAAAGGTGTACAGCTAAAGTACTTGTGATTAATATAAAAATCAATTAAAAACATATCTGTTATTAATATAAAAAACACTAAAGAAGCACGAAAGAGGTCTTCGCATAATTGTGCTCGATAGGGAGTTACCCTCACCGAGCCGCTAGGGGGCTTCGCATAATTGTGCTCGATAGGGAGTTACCATCACCGAGCCGCTAAAAAGTGGTGACCCCGACGTGATCTGAACACGCAACCTTTTGATGCAACAAAATAGTGTCTTCACAACAAAATAGTGAATCGAAAGAGAGTTGTTCGGCCACGGGTCACGCCCGATTTCTCAGCGATTGGGGTTACAATCACCTACATATGTCCAGCAGCAGACAACAAGTCGGCAATCATTAAACTTCTTCAACATTGCAACATATCAGAGACCGAGGTGACTCCATTTTTTTTAACGAGTCTCTGCACCGGCTTTCTGCTAAATTTAAATAACTGTAAGTACTTAATTATTTTTATCGGTGCATATTTTAATACTCTCGCGCATCAAATTAATTATCTCGCAAATATATGTTTATATCGGTCTTAAATTAAAAATTATTTTTCTCCTGCACTACCATCACTAAATTTTTCGTAATGGACCCGATAACAGGTACTCTTCTCCCACCGTGCGTCTGGCGGGACACAAGCCAATAAGTATTGATAATGACGACTTTTGTTGTAAAATGTCGTATGCTTGTGCAATGTTTCCCGCGAATGGAAATGTAATGGACTGTATATTTCTCTTCACTATTATGAATTTTATTCAACCAAAAAAAAAACAACACAAGATTTCTTTTAAATTCTTTTAATCGTATAGTATAATATATGTTTAATTTTTATGTAGACACTTCGGCTTATAATTTCACAATCCCGTATATTCCTCTGAAACTATCAATTGTAATCTTTGGTTTTCATAGTGTTATACAATGTTATGGAAAGAGCGGTTCATTTAAATTAATTATAACAAAAAATGTCTTAATTATAACAGATCAGTAATGTTCACACTCTCTGTGGTACTTAATTAATTGGTATAATCTATTACAATCATTTCTATTGTTATTAATTTGACAGAACAATTAATGCAGTGTTTGTTATTTACAAAATAAAAATAAACAAAAATAAATTCAAAATAATTAAATGGATCTTTAAAATTGAAGGATAATAAAATGGTAAATATATAATAAACTACAGTAATAATAACTAGCTATATTTCTCTTTTAGGCAAGATAAATCCTGGCATGTTGATGTACTTCATTTTGAGAATAAACTTGCTGGAACATGGTTGTTTTATTTTAAGCTTCTGACGTGCTGGAGGTAGATGGTTGTAAACATTCCGCCGGGGTTGAACCGTCGGGTTTAATAGGAAGTCGCACAAGTTTAGATATTGGTCGCTTTAGTTCGGTAGTTTTGGTCTTTACAGTGACAACTCGGACGAATCCATCAGTGCCGCTATGAAGCTTTATAATTTTACCCAAAAGCCACTGGTTGACAGGAACATTTTCTTCCTTGATGATCACAATATCATTCAATTTTAATGAAGTTTTTGGTTGTATCCATTTCGATCTTTGTTGTAACGATGTTAGGTATTCAAGATGCCATCGTTTCCAGAAATGTTGGTGCATATATTGCACCATCTGCCATCGTGATAGATGAGATGTTTTGAGATCCATCACATTATATTCCGGCAATTTGGTAGCTGACTGACCAATTAAAAAATGTGATGGCGTAAGTGCATCTATTTCTTCTGACGAGAGCACACATAAAGGCCGAGAATTTAATATACTCTCAATCTCGGTCAATAAAGTATTTATTTCCTCCATAGTGAGTACAGAATCGCCAATAACTCGCCGCAAATGAAATTTAGTTGATTTGATTGCGGACTCCCATATGCCACCAAAGTGAGGTGCGCTTGGAGGTATGAAGTGCCAGTTAATTGCGTGTCTAGAAATAAAATGGGAAACTTCGTTAGATTGGTCAATACAATTTTTAAACGTTTTTCGAAGTTGATTTTCTGCGCCCACGAAATTGGAGCCGTTGTCACTATAGATGTCGTGACAATATCCTCGACGTGCCACGAAACGTTTCAGAGCGGCAAGGAATGCTTCACTGCTAAGGTCACTTGCCAGCTCAATGTGTACCGCCTTGGTGCTGAGGCAAATGAATAAGCAAATATACGCCTTGTGTATTCTTTGGCCGCGCCCTCGAGTCAAATGTATGTTTAATGGCCCGGCGTAATCAATGCCAACTTTATGAAACGGGCGAATCAATTCTAATCGAAAATTCGGTAAATTGCCCATAAGTTGCTTCTCACACGTCGCCTTGTGTCGAGTACACGTGACACATTGATGAACTACTCTTCGTATCAAATTTCTAGCGCCAGTTACCCAATAGTTTTGCCTTAAAATTGCTAGCAGCAAGGACGGACCAGCGTGTTTGTGTTCCCGATGCATGTCGTTTAGCAGTAATGTTGTAAGTAACGATTTTGCAGATAATATGATTGGGTGTCGCGTGGAAAATGGTACGTCACATTTTTCCAATCTGCCACCAACTCTGAGCAATCCAAATTCGTCAACAAATGGATTGAGGGATTTTAACGGGCTGGTTTTCCTGATTGGTTTTGCATGGCGTAAATCTGCTAGTTCGTTCTGGAAGTATTTGCTCTGATCGTAGCCACAAAGCTTGAACAGCGCGTCGTACATTTCTTTTCCGGACAGGAAAAAATCAACATTTCTGAACGATTCTTTCTTGCAATTATTAATGAACCGTAAAATGTACGCCACTACTCTTTGTATCTTGTGAAATGTAGAGCAGCTTGTAATTAATTTGTCGAGGATATCATTTTCCATCACGGCTGCATGCGAAATGCTGTTGAGGCAGCCGTCTTCAAGGTTTTCGTAATATCGTTGCTGGGGTGGCCAAACGCTGGGATTACCGTGTAACCAATCAGGTCCGTTCCACCATAGTATACTGTCTTTAAGTTCGTGTGGGAAACAACCTCTTGACGCGATATCTGCTGGATTGTCTGCTGATGGTACATGTCGCCAATGTGTTCGATTGAATGACGATATAATTTGTGACGTACGATTGGCAATGAAAGTAGGCCAGCGACGCGGATGTGAAGTAAGCCAATCCAACACAATAGTCGAATCCGTCCACAAGAATATTGTTTCAACATTTGTGTTAGTTTCCTTTCTGACAAGATTCATCAGATTTGTTAATAGAATTGCACCACACAGTTCTAAGCGTGGTAGACTTTGCTGCTTTATGGGTGCCACTTTCGTTTTAGCGGTAATGAGATGAATGTAAGAATCTCCATCCTCGGTGGTTACCCTGTAATAGATTACTGCAGCATATGCCATTTGACTAGCATCACAAAAACCATGCAATTCGGTCGATGAATTTTTATTTGTGTGCACGAACCGAGGGATTTTGATTTCCTGTATGTCTGGTAATGTAGATCGGATTCGCCGCCATTCATCTATCTCTTTCTCTGGAAGTTGATCATCCCAATTCAGATTCAGTAGCCAAAGCTGTTGGATAAAGATTTTTATTTTTATATTGATCGGAGCAATCCAGCCTAGTGGATCAAAAATTTTTCCTGCCTCAGAAAGTATTGTTCTTTTCGTGAATTGTAAATTGCTTGGCAGCTCAACACGAAATTTGAACAAATCGTCTAACGGGTCATACTGCAGACCCAAAATCTTCACTGTTTTATCGGATACATCATCAATTGGCTTAATTTGGTGTCCTCTATCCGCAGGCAGAATATCGTTCAACACTTCACTGGAGTTTGATACCCACTTTCGCAAATTGAAACCATAAGTGGACAAACTTGTTGTGATGAATTTCTTCAGGTTCTTTGTTTCATCTAGGGTGTCTGCACCTGTCATGAGGTCGTCTACGTAGATATCTCTGTCGATGGTTTTGGCTGCTGCTGGATGAGAGCTAAGTATTGTTTGAGCAATTTGTTTGACACATCGCGTTGCTAAATATGGAGCTGAGGCTAAACCATAAGTGACGGTGGTTAATTTGAAATACCTGATAGGATGTGTTGGGTCTTCTCTCCATACGATTTGCTGAAATTTCGTATCATCCTCATGCACACGAACTTGCCGATACATTTTTTCAATGTCGGCAGAAAAAATGTAACGATGTTCTCGGAAACGCAAAATTATTGCATACAGGGTGGATTGTACTGTAGGTCCCACTGCTAAACAATCATTAAGTGACACGCCAGATGTCGTTTTTGCGGACCCGTCAAACACCACTCGTATTTTAGTGCTTGCGCGATCTTTCTTGATAACTCCATGGTGTGGTAAAAAGAAGCTTGCTTCTTTTACTGATGGTTGAGGGATTTCTTTCATATGACCGAGAGCCAAATATTCAGTCATAAATTCTTTATAGAGGATGTAAAATTCGTCGTCTCGAGCAAATCGTCGTTCCATTCCCTTTAATCTCTGGATTGCCATGGTAAGCGACTGGCCTAATTCGGTAGTGGATTTTTTGAAGGGCAATCGAACTTGGAACCTCCCGTCTGAGGTTCGTTGTAGGTTTTCCGCGAAACTTGCCTCACACAATTCTTCATCTGGTGAAAGAAGTGAGACATCATTTGGAATTGACTCTAACTCCCAAAATCGTTTTAACGTGGAGTCTATGTTGTTTTCATCAATATTGGTAGTGAACCCTAATATGGAATCATATTTGTTTGGATTTTGTTGAACATGGGTACCTGCCACAATCCAACCAAATACTGTATTTTGCAGAACCAGTTCGTTTTTATCACTCTTAATCTGACCTTCGATTAATATATTAAAAAAGTGATCAATGCCTATGAGTACGTCTATTTCATTGGCTTTGTAGAAATCAGGATCTGCCAGAGGTAATGTTTCCCAATTCTTAAGGCTTGAAGCGCTGATACTCATTTGGGGCAGTTTTGTGATGCTTTTCAAGATAAGGACGTTTATTGTTAAGATTGAACCGGACCGAGTTTCGACTTGAATGGTGGCAGCCCCTTTCGTAACACCTGCTTCAACTTGTCCAAGCCCTTTAACGGTAACTCGCCCATTTTTCCGTGGAATTCCAAGACGTTGCAAGCATGACTCTGTCATGAAGCTAGTTTGCGAGCCCGAATCTAATAGAGCGCGGCACGGCATAGTTTGACCTGTGGAACAAATAACTTGTACAAGAGCAGTTGGCAAAATTGATTGTATTGTATTCAATCGGCAATGATGTGTAAGAGAAGAATTTGAGGTGCTACTGACAAGTTCTTCTTTGCTCTCTGAAGAAGCCGCTTCTTCCTCTGCTAAATGGAGAAGGGTGTGGTGTTTGCCTTTGCATAATGGACAGCGCCGTCTGGACAGGCATTTAAAAATGGCATGCTTATCACTCAAACAGTTGAAGCATCGTTTGGTGCTCTGAATCAGTTCACGTCGTTTTTGAACATTCATTCCATTGAATTCTGGACAATAATAAATAAAATGTCCATCTGACTTACAAATAGGGCATTTTACATCCTGTGTAGTTATATGAGCCTTGATGGGTTGTGGCTTATTTGTAGAATTTACGCTACGTTTATTTGAGCACCGCACTGATTCTAATGCATCACTACGGCGAAGTAAAAATTCAAATAAATCCTTGATTGCTGGAAAATCATTGGTTGCCGTCTCTTGAGCCCATAAACTCTTGGATTCATCGTCTAATTTATTCACAAGTATATACAGGAGCCATGGATCTCGGTCTTCACCATGTGGCCCCATCGCCTTTAATCCTCGTAGAACTTCATCAGATGTATCAAGCAGTCGCTTAATATTGCTGTTGTTAGCTGTATTAATAGATGGTTGTTCGATGAATGTTCGAATGAAAGCATTCATGGTGTATCGCTTTCTGTCGTAGCGCTGCCTAAGCTTCTGAAGCGCTTCGATGTAGTTTGCTTCAGTTATGCTGAAATGCCGCAAGAGGCTCGCTGCTTCGCCTCGAAGTAGTCCCTTCAAATATTGAAATTTTTGAACAGGTGAGAGGGACGTCGAGTCATGTATGGATGAGACATACAAGTCATAAAATGACTGCCACTCCGTATAGTCGCCTGAGAATGTCGGTATATTCAGTTTCGGTAATCTGACATCTGCGCCTGAATGCGTTGTATTTAACTGGTTATCAAAACTCGTGTTACCAGTATCAACTCCGATTTTGCGAATCAACTTGTTGAGCTCTGTAATAGCTTTATAGTAATTTTCCTCATATTCCATATCAGGATCTTGTGCTGGATCTAGAGAAAATATGTTATTCTCAATCACCGAGAATTCATCCATCAGTTTCTCGATTCGATGTAACTTCGCTTTGCACTCTTCGATGGACATATCAGTGGATTTTTTAACACTATTTAGGATGAAGGTTAGCTTTCCTTTGTTCACAGAACGCTGCTTCTTTAAACCAAGTAGTTCGGCCATGTCGAATTGTATCGTTGTGATTAAATTTCAAATGGACGATAATTCGTATTCAATAAATTACAAATTCACTTATAATTGAATCACTTGAGGTTGTATAAATTCCTCGTGCACGTGGATATAAATTTAATAGCAAATAAAAAATGTCTACTTATCGATCTGGAACGGCTTGCCTAGTAGTTCTCTGTATGTTGAATTGTTGAATTTCAGCAACTATTGTGATCAGGAAAATATCCACCAAAAACCAAAAAATATGTTTCGTAAGTTGAATAGTTTCCGTAAATTGAATAAATCGGTTCCAATATCCGATATCCGGCTCGAAGGACCAAAATGGCGGGACACAAGCCAATAAGTATTGATAATGACGACTTTTGTTGTAAAATGTCGTATGCTTGTGCAATGTTTCCCGCGAATGGAAATGTAATGGACTGTATATTTCTCTTCACTATTATGAATTTTATTCAACCAAAAAAAAAACAACACAAGATTTCTTTTAAATTCTTTTAATCGTATAGTATAATATATGTTTAATTTTTATGTAGACACTTCGGCTTATAATTTCACAATCCCGTATATTCCTCTGAAACTATCAATTGTAATCTTTGGTTTTCATAGTGTTATACAATGTTATGGAAAGAGCGGTTCATTTAAATTAATTATAACAAAAAATGTCTTAATTATAACAGATCAGTAATGTTCACACTCTCTGTGGTACTTAATTAATTGGTATAATCTATTACAATCATTTCTATTGTTATTAATTTGACAGAACAATTAATGCAGTGTTTGTTATTTACAAAATAAAAATAAACAAAAATAAATTCAAAATAATTAAATGGATCTTTAAAATTGAAGGATAATAAAATGGTAAATATATAATAAACTACAGTAATAATAACTAGCTATATTTCTCTTTTAGGCAAGATAAATCCTGGCATGTTGATGTACTTCATTTTGAGAATAAACTTGCTGGAACATGGTTGTTTTATTTTAAGCTTCTGACGTGCTGGAGGTAGATGGTTGTAAACAACTGATGGGGCATTAACATCAGACAATGCGGCAACAGGTTCTGCTCTTGTTACGTTGTCCCCAGCGCAATTGGCGGAAGTTATTAATGATGCATTTGCCAAATCCGGCGGCATTAATAATACTTCACAAATGACGCAATTAAATTCAAATTCTTCTGTTGCGGGTGGGTTAATTGCTCGAGTGGCTTTTAAACCTCCGCAACCACTTCATAATCAAAATCCAAACGTTTGGTTCGAAATTTTAGAGCAACAGTTTTTAGTTGCGGGTATTACAGTGGAAACAACGATGTACGCACATGAGGTGGGGGCGCTGGATGCACGACTTCATGACACTCTCGCGTATTTGATTACCAGCGTGAAGGGTACACAGCCTTACACCACTTTTAAGACCGAAGTGATCCGGGTGCTCGGCGAGTCAGAGAAGGCGAAGCTTAACAATCTGATGCATGGCTTGACACTTGGAGACAGGAAGCCGTCGCAGTTGTTGAACAACATGCGATTGAACGCTGGCAGCAATTTGAACGATACAACCCTTCGTCAATTTTGGATGAAAAGATTGCCGCAGCAGGTTCAAATGGTGCTCACACCTTTCGAAAATGACGTCTCCCTGGCGGTCTTGGCGGAACGAGCGGACAATGTGCATGAGACGATGACTCAGGCTCAGGTTAATATCCTTGAGGCGCCTGCTTCTGTTCCAAATGTAAATTGTAATCTTTCGATCGATCAACAATTTTCAGAATTTCGCAAAACATTATTATCGGAAATTTCGGAAGTTTTTCAACACAATTCTCGATCTCGTTCAAATTCTAATCGTCACTATAAGTCTCGGTCGAAATCCGGTTCTAATAATTCACGACAAAACTCACCAAATTTTCGAAATTCTTATTATCAAAATTCGTGTGATCCGTCCGCCGCAAATAATTTTACTTGTTATTATCATCAACGTTTCGGAGCTAAAGCGCATAAATGCAAAACCGGTTGTCTATTTTTATCTAGGTCTAGTTCTTCCGATAATAATGTGCCAAAAAATTAATAAGTCATTCGCAACTGGCGGAGTGCAATGACTTATCCAAATCCAGCCGCCTTTTAATTTTCGAAATTTTTCTGCAAACGCATTTTTTAATAGATACGGGCGCAGATGTCTTAGTCTTGCCGGCTCGCTTCGTTCGGAACCCAAGGGTCGACCCATCGTTCGGGTTGTTTGCAGCTAACGGCTCTACAGTAAACGCTTTCGGAACCAAAATTTTAAAGCTTGACATCGGACTGCGCCGCGAATTCTCCTGGGAGTTTATCATTGCTGACGTGTCGATGCCTATTATCGGCGCAGATTTTTTTAGGAACACCGGTTTGCTCGTGAATATACAAAGACAAAGGCTTATAGATCCGTTAATCTATTTGTGTTCACACGGTGCGCTGTACTCCATCGATGTTTCTGCTGTATCAAGAATCGACAGGTCAGTGATGGACCCCCGATTGCGTGCAAACCACGACGACTGGCACCAGACAAATTCATCATCGCAAAGACAGAATTCGAAAACATGATGAAACGCGGGATTTGCAGACCTAGTAGCAGTCCTTGGTCGAGTCCCTTACATTTGGTGTTAAAAAAGGACGGAGAGTGGAGACCATGTGGAGATTTCCGAGCACTTAAGCGGATCACGATTCCGGATCGGTACCCAATTCCACATCTCCAAGATTTTACACAACGACTCGAGGGCTGCTCTATTTTCTCAACGATAGACCTTGTCCAGGCCTACCACCAAATTCCCATCGAACCAACGGATATTCCAAAAACAGCAATTTCAACGTTTTTTGGACTTTTTGAATTTTGTAGAATGACATTCGGTCTTCGCAATGCAGCACAGTCGTTCCAACGTCTTATGCACTTAGTCCTATGAGGACTTGACTTCTCTTTTGTGTATTTGGACGACGTGCTCATTGCCTCTAAAAATGACGACGAACATCTTGGACACGTTACAATTATCTTCTCTAAATTAGAAGAACACGGACTTGTACTTAACCTCGACAAATGCACTTTTGCAAAACATGAAATTACATTTTTAGGACACATGGTAACTGGACAAGGTATCTTACCATCGCATGAACGTGTTCAAATCATCAAAAATTTCGAACGACCACTGACCGTAAAACAACTTAAACGCTTTTTAGGCATGATTAACTTTTATCGTCGCTTCATTCCTGGTGCTGCTGCCGACCTGGCATTACTGAACGACTACCTAAAAGGTTACACAAAGATCTGTCGCGTTCCAATACAGTGGTCGACAGCAGCTATAGAAGCGTTCGATAACTGCAAAAATAAACTTACGGACGCTACCTTACTGATTCATCCTTCATCATCAGCCCCTTTGGCCATCATGGTCGACGCGTCCGATACGGCGCTAGGAGCAGTGGTTTAGCAGTTCATTGCAGATACTTGGCAACTACTCGGGTTTTTTTTCAGTACGTCTCAATGATACGCAAAAAAGATACAGTGCTTATGATCGTGAACTTCTCGCGGCTTACTCGGGCGTCAAACACTTTCGAAGGTCGTACGTTCACGCTGTACACCGATCATAAATCATTGATCTACGCTTTTAATCAGAATCCGGAAAAGGCATCTCCTCGTCAATTTAGATACTTGGATTTCATTGGTCAATTTACGACCGATATCCAGCACATCTCAGGCATGGATAATGTCGTCGCAGATACTCTCTTACGTATTAATCAAATTTCTATTCCCGAAAGTATTGATTATGCGGTCATCGCAGATGCTCAGACCAATGACGAAGAACTTCAAGAAATCTTAAGGAGTAACTCAGCTCTCAAATTCGAGAAATTTGCGGTTGCGTTCAATTCAAAAACCTTAATTCATTGCGATATATCAACTACTACACCTAGGCCATTCATTCCGCTAAATTTTCGGAAAAAAGTTTTCGAAGCGTTTCATAACCTTTCTCATCCTGGCGTCAAAGCTTCCATTAAACTTTTGACTCAGAATGTCATTTGGCCATCGATTAATAAAGACGTCCAGAAAATGGCTCAAAACTGTGTAGCTTGCCAAAAGGCTAAAGTCTCTCGACACACTAAATCTCCACTTAGTACATATAAATTAACTTCTCAACGCTTTTCAAATATTCACCTCGACATCATTGGTCCATTACCAGTTTCTGATAATCAGCGGTATTGCGTCACATTGATTGATAGATACACCCGCTGGCCCGAGGCGGTTCCAGTTCCTGATAAAACTGCTGCTACCGTCGCTTTCGCTGTCTACTCTCATTGGATAGCTCGCTTTGGTGTGCCAGAGTCCATTGTCACGGACCAAGGCACGCAATTCGAATCACAACTTTTTCACGAACTGGCTAATTTACTTGGTTTTGAACGAAGGAGAACAACTAGTTACAATCCAAAATGTAATGGCATGATCGAGCGTTGGCACCGTGTAATTAAGTCTGCCATTATGTGCTACAATCGAACAGATTGGACTAATGTTCTTCCTGCAATCTTACTTGGACTACGAACAACGTACAGTGACGAACTGAAATCTACGCCGGCTGAACTTGTTTTCGGACATACGACGCGAGTTCCAGGAGCTTTTTTGGAAACTACGAATGATCAAATTTTACAGTCAGATTTTGTAACGAACATCACACGACACTTCGTCGAAATTCGACCTGTACCGGCTTCGCGACATGCTACGGACAAAATTTTTATTAGTAAAGATCTGCTTACTTGCTCGCACGTTTTCTTACGAACTGACGCAGTACGCAGATCACTGCAACCACCATATACAGGACCGTTTTTGGTTATCGATCGTACATCAAAATTTTACACTTTAGATTTGAATGGAAGACATGTCAAAATTTGCATCGACCGACTTAAACCGTGTTATAGGGACAACCCAGACACGCAGACTACACAAACTGGACCACCTGTAACGACTCACGAAACAAAACATCCAATTTCGGCTGGCGTATCTAAATTACCTACTGTAGAGTCAAAAGTTTGCAAGCAGGTTCGCTTCGATCTTTCGCCGAAATCTGCGACTAAAACTACGATAATCTTTGCATCTGTATGAGACTCATGCCGAAAAATGTTCAGCCGCAGTTTCCGATCAGAGGCTCCCAATTTCCAAAACTTAGTTAAATTAATTTAGAAAATTGTAGAATATGTTCCTGAAATGTTTTGGTTTTACGGTCATTAAATGTAAAGAATCTATCAAATTTTAAACTTAGATTTTATTAGCATTCAGAAGTTTGTCCAATAATAGCTAATTTAAGGCTATTTCTGTTCATTCTCCGGCAAAAAATAATAAAATCGATTGATTGCAGGAATGTGATCGTCATTTTTGCAGATATATATGTCAAATGTGCTAACTAAATTATTTCAGCTAGATAAAGCTAGATTTTTTTAAAGAAATGGAAGATTAGTAGACAAACATACTAAAAATTGTAGCCCTCTTAGAATTAGGCTTTGTGATTATAAAAATAAATCTTTATGTAAATTCTGTAGTCGTATAACATTGATAGATTTCAAGGCGTATTGCACGACTTAAAACCTGACACGTTACACTATATACTATAAATGACTTTAGAAATTGGATTGCATTCTTATGTTCTAGTTCAGAGGCTCAGAATATAAAATTTCAACCAGATAAAAGTTTTGAGCCATAATGGCGTAAAATATTACTTTAACTTCCGACATTTTATGTCTCCTACCTGCTGGACTGCTAGAAACGCCGTGCATTAACATTTTGTTAAGTTTCACTTAAATATCTTCAAATTCTCAAAATAACTTTGGAAAGTTTTAATTTGCCAAAATGACTGTCAGTAAATAGTAAGAAATACATTTCAATTTATTTACCTTTACGATGAAGGGAAAAAATTATAAATGAACCTTGAGATAATGACGTAAACAAAAGGCCAGCTATTTACAGATAAGTTTAAAGTTTGTTTTATTAAACTAAAACGTCATACGTGGGTGGTTAAAGGATCGGGCTGTACTTAAACTCCTGCAAGCGATTTTTTGAATTTTGGCTTGCCAATTGTTATTTTAAAATTGTATTGTTGTATAATTTAGAATTACAGAATTTTACAATAGACCCTCAATTCTGAATTTATTAGGTTTTAAATAGTAGAAAGCAGCTCCCAGAATCGAAAATCTTTGTTATAGAATCTGAAATTTTAAGATTTTATACAGACTGAGTTTATAGTTTATTTATTGACTCTATAGAATTGTTGGTTATGAATTACACTACTTAATAAATCCGTAACAAAAATTTCGAGTTAACTCTAGTTTCAACCTATAATGTTATGGTTACTTAAGTTTTATTACAGTTTGATCTCAATTTGAGTTGCAAAACCAATTGTTGCCATTTCATTGCATTTAAGCGCTAAAAGCGCAAAAGTTTCCAAATCAAATGACAACTGAAATGTTGGGGAAACTAAGATTGTGAAACTCTTGTTATGTAATTTGAAATTTGGAATTTTTTTTTTTCAAGAAAGAAAAAGATAAAAACTGTGATATGGGAGATTAAAATACGGGTTTAGCCAAAGCTCAGCATTTGAAAACACCTACGAGCTTTTTTTACAATAATTAGCAACTGGAACAGGTTACATCATTTCCATTATTTTGTGGAGGCCAGCCTGAAAAATGTGTTTAACCGCTTCACACGTTCCTAAATAATACTGATAATATGTTTGTTGTTTGACAGTCCATAATTACAAAAACTTTGTGAAAGCCTGTTTACATATTACACAGAGTTTTAATGGATTCCTTATGTGTTGAGAGATTGTGATTGTGATGAGATATTGTCGCATTCAAAACGAATAAAAAATAAAAAATCATTTAAGCTTCACGGGATGTACATTAACTCTTGTATATGTACGTACATACGCTCATATACAATAACAGTAAAATAGTAATTACTGAAATGGGTTTAGATGATTGTATTGTACTGTAAATGAAAAAAAAAAAAAAAAACCAATAAAAACTGGCACATGACAGAAAAATGCCATCGTATTATAATATAGTCGACATGTTAATGTCGTACTGTATAATGAAAGCTTGAACCTTTTAAAACAAATTAATCTGCTTAGTGCTTATATAATACATAATCTTTATTAATTTCCTAAGTACAAAACCTTTTCTTCACAATGTTGTTGTTCTGAATAATAAAATTGAAAAGTTTTTGACTTTTGTCTCCCATAATCCCGCCCCAAATTTTTGTTTTCTATGTAATTGAGAATAATAGAAAATTGAATTGTAAATTTCGTAAATAAATAAATTTTTTATTATTTATTATGGGTTTAATGTATTTATGTGTGGTGGGTGTGTGCACTGCTAAAAAATTCAATTTATATTTTATATGATTTATGTAAAATTCAATTATGTATTGTGTCGTTGATGTTTTTATCATCACATTACTGCTTAAAATATTATTTGTATGTAAGAAGTAAAATGTTATCGCCTCCGATTTACTCGGTAAGCGATTTTTCAACCAATTTAACATAATTTTTTTTTATACATTTATTAGGTTTACTGTATATTTTATGTTGTTTAACCATCAAATCATATAGCTGTACTGTACCAAGAAGTATGTAGAAAATAATGATTGTTCGATGGTTTCGCATGCTTGCATTCAGTAGTTATTTATATATAAAAAAAAAAATTGTTCGATTTTCATTTTTAATCAGCTCTACATGACACTTGCTTATAAAAAAAATGAAAATATTTATGTTATTTTTGATTGCATGTATAACATGAAGCAGCATATTATATGAAACATTAAATATTTAGAAACATAAAAAAAAAACACAACCAACAAAAACACTTAGATTGTGTAAAATATAAAAATGTTCATGTTACCTTGCATCGGTCGGCTTGTAGATAACATCAAATTTTTCAACCGGACTCAAATGTGTGTCAGTTGATGTTTGCCACGAGACACGCACCGATTGTGGATTTAAAAATGTTATTGTTATATTTTCAGGTGCTGAGGGTAGTGAACCTGTAGAAAATAAAATATAAAATTTAATTCATTTGTGCTAATAATAATTTTAGATAAGATAAGTAAAAGTCAAATAACAAATTAGTTATATGAGACTGGAAGTCATGTTTTAATTTTATGATTTTTATGTTTTTAAATGGCACCAGTAAGAAAAAAAATTTGTCAAACATGATGTTTTATGAGATAGTTTTTACAAGATACATAAATATGGATTTTTATAAAATCATGAAATTAAAACATGACTTCCAAAAATTTGTGATTTCACTTATTTTGCACTATATTCAACTTTGATGCAATTCCGATAAAAACTGTTTTGTCCGACACTATACCAATCCAAGCCAAAACAGGTATTTCAACAGAGTCATTATTTTACCTGGCTGGTGCTCAATTAGAACATTGAATCAAGAAACCAAGCGAGAATTACACTTATGACCAACCTTTTTGTAATTTCTATACTTGAAAGGCGGACTTAATCGGCTTTAAGTATTTGTTGAATTATTCTTTGATTTTAGTTGTTGTAGAGAACGAATCCTAAAAGAACAGTAAAGTCATAGATATAAAAAAACACAAATTCAGTGCTTAGGCACTGAATAAACTTAATGTTGTGACACAAAAAAAAATGCAAAGTGTAACCAGGCCGTATAGCAAAAGTGCGATTTCTATGGTAGTATTGGCACCAGTCTTCAGTAACTGTTGGGATGGTCTATACTCTTATTACTGCAATTGGGTTCACTTATTTTTTGAAAGAATTTTGTCGTTAAAGACCAATTTACGAACATAATTACGAAAGCATCTGATATCCACAAAGGAGGTAAAGGACAGAAAAATAATTATCGAAAGAAAACTATAAAAATTACTTTACAAAAAAGCGTTATCATTAAATTAAAGAAGTGAGCCCAATTAAGTGAAAAGTGTGTGTACTAAGAACTTTTTAAGGATTTCGTCGATTGGAGAACATCCATAACATAGCCGTACATTCATAGAGCTCCGATGATCATAAACCATTACCAAGGAAATATTTGTAAAAAACACATATAGCTCCCACATTCCTCTGATGACAACTCAAAAAGTGAGGTTGGAGACACTTCTCCCCACATATGCTGTAGTATTTCATAACTGCTATATAGCAATATGCAATATTTTATAGCTGACTCGGCCACCGAGGACTAGATATTATACAATATCATCCGAAATGTTGCTGGTCTTTGGAGAGTGGAGGGTCTAAGTATTTTTTATGCGAAACAGTTCTAATCTCTATACTTTACTCCATCAAAAATTAAAATTTCACTTCTACTGGACCAGCGTAATCGATACCAGTGTTATCAGTTATCAAAGGCTCATGTGAAGGTGACCCTCGATTTAGATAAACATTGGTTCGACATCCGTTTGAAATTGTCTTTAGCTCCGATTATTCAGCACCTCTTGCTCTGGAAATAAAAAATAAGGAAGACGGATTGAGATGTAGGTATATGTGGTATAATGACGTGCTACCGCCCACCGACGCGAAGGGGCTCGTTACTGTCCAGAAACAGCATCAATGAATTCTCTCACTGTCCTCACGAATAAGCGATGTGACACGAGTGGCGTATGGTGTCTTCCTTTTTCGACTCATTTACCGAATATTCGAAGAATTTTGGAATAGCTAAAAACTTATCAACAATTTGCTGAATCAAATCCACATGTTTATTTTGCGCGTGGAATGTTTTTTTAAATTCCTCCACCTCAATCACAAATTTACCTTCCTGATGTTGTTTTGGCCATGAATCAGGTGATAATAGCAGGCAATTGGAACCCTTCCACCAGACTGTATACTCGACGGGTAGTTGTAGTGATATTCACCAAGAGCTACAATCAGCTGGATTGCTTGCAGTTGGAACGTGATTCGAATTTTGACGTGATATTCTTCATAATATGTAACTAATCCTATTACCAATGAAGCAGTTCCATTTAAATGGCTCAACTGACAACCAACCCAGAACAACCGAAGATGTCTTTCAATATTAAAAATGATTATAATCCTCTGCAATATAGCTTAGCTAATAAAAATTCTTCGTACAGCTCCAATCTTGGAAGAGGTAACTGCTTCAGTGGTGCCATTTTAGTTTTAGCGCATATGAGTTGAGATTGCACCTTATTATTGGAATCGAGAAAACGATAGAAGCGATATTTCCGATTTAATCTTCACTCAGTTGTTTTCAATTTCCCGAGTTTCAACCCATCCAACCTTTATCAACCAGATGAACTGCAAAATTATTTTAAACTCTAATCAAATATCTGCCCAGTTTCCAAAAGTAGTTTACGCTTGGTCATCTTAAAATTGATTGGTTCCGGCACTTGGAAGATAAAGCAATCATCCCTTGGTAGCCAACAAACTCCTAACGTTCTAACAAACGTTTCATGATCCTGAATTGTGTTTGAATCTTTCTTCTATGAAACTCTGGCTATTTGAACTTCATTTTCTAAGTGGGAAACCTCTTTCGGGTTCGGACGATATTTTGTTATCATGTATCTGAGTCATGTGCCCGAGGTGTTCATATTCGCGCATAAACTTCAGTCGCCTATATTTGAATGTAATGAACCCAAACATCCAACAGTGTCCTTGATCGGGAGAAGAACTATAGATGTGCCATTCTTAGACCGACATTTTCTTGTAAACAACTCTCATCCAATGCGAAGGATTTCTTCCGCTGAAAGTTTATTTTCTGAATAGAACTCTTCCACTTCCCAAAAACGTCGCATTATTGCTAAAATATCATCATTACACACGACTGCACTGGTAGAATATATCGCCGTCGCCTCGTTGCTTATTATAGATCCTCCAACGACCCAACCGGATACCTTATCATACACACGGATACCGTATCATATACACGGATCAATCCGTAAATCACCTAACTACTCTCCAATGGTTTCTGTCCGGTAGGTTACACTCCAACTTAGTGTTTGATCCGGATCCTATCTAAAATTCGTCTTGTTTTCTTTTGGTTGTTTTCAACCAGGTTTTTCTTTAAAAGACTTTTTCAAGATCCTAAGAGGAGCTACCAAACAACACAACCGACATAACTTCTACGTGACTGAGCATCAGGATTAGGTCGTGGTAGCACAATCCCTCTTTAGATAAACTTTTGTAATGGTGAGACTCAGGTCTAACCTGAGACTTGATTCAATAATCTAGGCTTTCGTAAAAGGCTTTCATTCCTTTCGGATTACCTGTCTCACAGCTCTCTCATAGTACATCTTTCTTTAGTTACGTGTGACTTTATGACTTCTTTTTATGAGATAATTATTCCTAGCGGTTGTAGTTAGTTCGCCTACTGTTCCTAGGAAACATCTTTTTTTTTATTACTGGTATGATATAGCTGGAATTCTATAGACTCGATTCCTTCAATTTAGCAAAAGCTTCGCACTGACTTTTCAATTTTATTTCGTAGAATTTTAAATAAATAGGCCACTCTGCATCAATTTTGATGAAAACTGTTGTAGACGATTTTAAAAGCCATTTAAAATAAAGCTTGCCTATTTTTTGTTAATTTCAGCATAGCTGCTGAAGACATTACCTTCTTGTAGGGAGATCAAAATAGATTAACGTTAATCCATCCGATATTGACCGATGTTTACCGAGTGTGTAATTAGTACTGAACTATTTATTAAAGTACGTGAAAAAATTGTCACAGGTTACTGCACTTGAATTTGACAGTAAGTTGTTGATAATTGTAATCCATCCACGTCGATTATGTACTTCTTGTATTTCGAGTTTCAGTTCCCGAGTTTCGAGAACTCACAGTTCACAAAGTTGCAATTGCAAAAAAATCCGATTTTGTAAGAATTACGAGAACAGAAAATATTTCACATAATCACGTTATTTTTTAAGATTATTCAAGATTTCCTGGGTTTAATTAGCGTTAATTTGCTTGGCGTCTAATGTTTTTGAAATTATTCGAGGTTTTTGAATTGCTTATAGCATTGAAAATTTTCGCCTTATAATTGCCGTCGCCTCATGGTCCACGCTCATTGAGCGGGTGTTAATAAGTGACCTAGGTACAAGGCGGGTCACGCTAAATGATGGCAAATGGGCCGGATTAAGGTGTGAAGCGACCCGTGCTGACGATCTGCCAGGCTGGGGGCCCATTTAATAATGCCCTGGATACCTGGCGACCCTCAGCTGTAATTAGCCTTACCTGCGTAAACGGATCTCGGCGCAGGCGGACCTTTATTTCTCCGATACTCGTGGGAATCATAATGGACAGATAAACAATAAGAAAACCAAGGGCACCGGCTCTTCTCAAAAGCCGATATCAGCGAAGGGAGGTACCTCGAACCTGACGGGTGAGGCCTGTAAGGTTGCAAAGGTGGTTGACTCTAGGGCACCAGTCCCGGGAATTAGCGGTACCAACGCAGCACACGGGAGTGGGACGATAGACATTCATCCGGCGAAAAGGCGGTGTAGAAATCGCCGCTCGGCATTTCGAATTCTCGAGAAGTGGGCTGCGAGCCCCGAGGGGCAGCTCACGGAAGAACAGAGAACATCAGTAGCTTCGGCAAGGAGCACCGTGGGCTGCGGAAGCTCGGAAAGGAACCATGTGTCGAAAAGACAGCGGTCCCAGGACGAGGTGGAGGTAGTCGACAGCAAGCGGGCCAAGTTGCTGACTGACACGAAGCCGAGCTCTAACTTAGGGACAAAGCTGTTCAGCGATGTCCTGAGGGAGCATGTGTTGAGGCTAGCCGTAATTGACGAAAGTCAAGAAGATGAGAGCATCATGGCGGAAAAATTGAGGTTGGTGTATAATGCACTCAACCTTGTCTTTTTAAAGGTGCTGGGAGAAAATCCAGGACCACCCCCATCCTGCAGAGATGCGGAATGGTATCAAGGGCATGTGAAGATGACTGCATGCTCGGACTCTAGATCTGTGAATCTATATAAAAAAGCTATAGCAAAAGTAGGGGAGGTGTGGCTAGGCGCAAAGCTTGCGGCAGTTAGCCGGGAGAAAATTCCCAGCAGGCCGAGGGAACGTGTCTGGGTGCCATCCGAACCGGCTGGCCCTGACGACGCTTTGAAAATCATTCAGGCCAGTAACCCGAATCTTCCGACGGGAAATTGCAAGATTGAAAAGCAGGAGGAGGCGAAGGGGAGGGGGCTCGAAATTATCAATTATGGTAATAAATAAGGAGTCCGTTGCCCTCCTGCACAAAACGAAGGGAGTAATTGACTTCGGATTCGGGTCAATTACTTTCAACGTTTATAAAAAGGATGGGGCGGAAGCGTGTACGGAAGGCCAACCGGAGGATGGTGGCAACCCGCCCAGGCCTGAAGAGGGTACCTACCAGCAGCATGGGGCGAGAAGCTGAGGGTAGAGGGGAGAGTGAATCCGGCGACCTCGGTCTGGCAAGGATTCACTTGCAAGATGAGGAGGGGCACATAAGCAAAGGAGCTAGTGTACCGATGGAGGAGGATGTTGGCAGCCCGGCCAGACGGGAGGCTACTGACAAGTCCTCTACAGAGGGTATGAGGATTAGCGAGATAGGCAAATCCGGCGCATCCCAAAATACAGAGAAATAATATTCCTGCGGTAGCAGAAATATACCATAGAGGTAGGTAAAAGTTAAAAGGTTATGGATTAAAATAACTCAAATTAACCTTCACCATTCTAAGGCTGCTTCGGCAGTTCTACTCATTAGGCTGGCTATTTCGGGTGAGGATGTGATACTAATCCAAGAACCTTGGATTAATACCAACAGGATCTGTGGCTTCAGAACCAAGGGGTACAAAATTATATCCTCTAGTAAGTCTGGGAAAATCGGATCTTGTATTCTTGGGAAAAACAATATTAATATTTTCCTTCTCTCTCAATACAGCAATGGTGACACTACTGCAGTTAGCCTGGAAGTAGGCACCTGTAGATTCTGGCTAGTTTCAGCCTACATGGACGGGAGAAGGAGGTTTCTCCGGATAACCTGGAGGAGCTGATCCGTGAAGCGGAACAATCAAAGGTAGGTGTGGTACTGGTAGTTGATGCTAATGCGCATCCCACTGTCTTGGAAAGCACGAACATTAATGAAAGAGGTGAGTCACTTTTTGATTATTTGATGAGTACTAACCTTTCAGTGTGTAATATTGGGCGGGAACCCACATTTATTACTGATAACAGGCAGGAGGTTTTAGACGTGACCCTGGCCTCAAATAATATTCTTCAAATAGTTAAAAATTGGAGGGTGGATCAGGGACACTCCTTTTGTGATCATCGATATTTAACCTATAGCCTCGATATTCACCCTGCTACCCGGGAAGCCTTCAGGAACCCTAGAAGGACCAACCGGAGCAAATATGGGGAATTATTGAAGGATTTGTTGTCGTCGAGGCCTCTGGAGCCCCCGACGACCGTTGGTAAACTGGAGGACATGGTAGCTAGCGTTACTAGCGCATGCCTAGGCTAAGCTGGCTAAGCCTAGGGGTAGGCAAAACCAGTATGGTGGTCCAGGGAACTGGGAACCTATCGTAAGGCTTGCAGGACAGCCTTTAATAGAGCCAAAAATACAAGGGATGCTCAGGATTGGGACTTCTATAAGGAGAAACTAGGAATTTATTAGAAAGCCTTAAGAAAGGCACAAAAGAGATCTTGGAGAATCTTTTCTGATAAAATGGAAGAGGTATCCGAAACCTCCCGCCTTTAGAATATTCTTTCCAAAAGTACAGCTAGTCTCAGTTTTTTGATAAAACTGGACGGATCTTCGACAGCTTCTAGTCGAGAATCTCTGGAGCTTCTCTTCGAGACACACTTCCCAATGGAGCTTTGAAGACCTGTTGGTGCGTAGCAATCATCAGGAATCACTGTCAGTGTTCACAGAGGATATCGTAACCAGGAAACGGATCCTATGGGCACTGAGGGGTTTTAAACCATTTAAATCGGCTGGTCCGGATCAAATTATACCAGCGGAACTTCAAAACAACTCAGTAATTATTCTTCCCAACCTGGAAGCTATTTCTCTATCAAAGGGTTTTGAAGCTGGGCTATATTCCTAGGTACTGGACGGAGGTCAATGTGGTGTTCATACCGAAAGCGGGGAAAAGCTCACATGTCTATCCTACGGACCTAATCCCAATAACTCTATCATCCTTTCTTTTGAAAACCTTGGAAAGGCTGCTAGATGTATACATCAGAGATAAAATAGGTGCCAGGAAGTGGGCACATTCTCAGCATGCGTACACAAAGGGTAGATCTGTGGACACCGCTCTGCACGCCTTGGTGTGTACGATTGAGAAATCGATTAATTCGAAGGAATTCTGTTTGGTGGCCTTCCTGGATATAGAGGGCGCCCTTAATAATGTGAAAGCGAAGGCAAACAAGGAGGTATTGTCATTTTTAGATGTGGACGTTCCTCTGAAAAGGTTAATCAATTATATGCTGGAAAGCAGGATTGTTAGCTCGAAGTTGGGGGACTCCACCATCAAGAGGCGAGTAACTAGGGGAACCCCGCAGGGGGGGGGGGGTATGTCCCCTCTTCTCTTGGACATAGTAGTAAACGGGCTACGAAATGGGCTAATGCGCTTACCATCGTTACGAAATGGCAAATGTGGACTTGGTATTAACCCGTCCAAGACAGAGCTGGTACTCTTCACTAAGAAATACAAAATCCCGGTAGTTGTCCCTCCTACCTTAAATGGCACGACACTTGCTTTTACTGATAGAGCTAGATATTTGGGCATTATAAACAAAGGTAATTTGGAGAGAATAAATAAAGCTACTATATCTTTGTACTCCTGTAGGAACGCCATTGGTCATAGATGGGGTCTGATGCCGGAGCTAGTACACTGGCTCTTCACCGCTGTAGTGAGACCTGTACTCATGTACGGGGTGGGTGTTTGGTGGCCAGCTCTGGACAAGGTAACCTATAAAAGTAGGATTGAGAGGGTTCAAACAATAGCCTGTATGCTTGTTAGCGGGGCATTGAGGTCGACACAGACAAGTGCCTTAGAGGTTATGTTGCACCTTCTTTCGGTGGACATTTTTGGCCAACATATGGCGGCAAATACGGCTGTACGACTTACAGCCGTCTCTCAGTGAAGGTGTCTTAGTACAGGACACTCTACTATCGTTAGATCGTTGAAGGATGACCTGGCGAATCTTGATGGTTGTCATGACATGGTTGAAGCATAATGTGGTATCCTCAGATGATATCGCAATCTATGTGGACAGTCAAGCGGCGATCCGGTCGTTAGAATCGGTGTCTTTGGCGTCATGGGTGGCGTTGAGTTGTCACTCATTTCTAAATGAGATGGGTGAGCATTTCAATATCCAGGTAATCTGGGTCCCAGGTCACTCGGGCGTCATGGGAAACTGCAGGGCGGATGAACTTGCTAGGCATGGTACGACTCTCCAGCTGCAACCGGTAAGGGCAAGTCTGGAGAGGCCTATCACAGGGCTGAGACAAATACTTGGGAAGCAGGCGCTATCTTCAGCGGGGGAAAGGTGGTCTAACACCCTCACCTGTAGAGTTGTAAGACAAGTTTGGCCAAAGCTGAACTTGGGGCGCACTAGGGCATTAATATCCCTACGCAGACGTGAATTAAGAACGGTCGTAGGAATTCTCACGGGATACTGCCTTTTTGGAGAACATGCAAGAAGCCTGGGTCTGGGGGCAAATGACTTCTGCAGAAGCTGCTTGGACGAAGAGGAGGAAGAGACGTTGGTCCACTTCCTTTGCTCGTGTCCAGCATTGGCACTCAGAAGGCACAAATACTTGAGTAAGTTCAGGATGGACTGCCTCTCGGATCTCGAAAACATTAAACTGCGGGATGTCTTACACTACATAAGTAGCTCGAAATGGTTCCAATAGAGGTAAAGGGGATATATTTTTGGGAATATTCCTAATTTTTTGAGAATATTTCGGTTATTGTAAAACTTTAATTATTCAATATTTTACGAAGATTGAATCAATATTCGAGATTGTTAATGATTTCAGAATTTAGAGATTATTCTAGAATTTTAAGTTTATTCGAGATCTTTTCTTTGAAAAGGAACAGAATCTTATTAAGACATTCATCGCTTTATTTTGATCAGATAAACTATTAGTGTCTAGGATATGCGCGAAAATCACAAATCCTAAGTCGCTTTTATGATCAAAATCCGTCTACAGTCCATTCCGATCTGAAAAGCTCAATTTGAATAAATAAATTTAATTTTGTTTCTCTTCTCTACACAAAATTGTTAAAGTCAGGGAAAATTACTTAGGTGTTGAGGGTAAATTCAAAGTAGAGAGATAATTTCCACTCTCAAAAGGGTTTTAGTTAAAATCATGAGATCTAAATTCGCTCGTTATGTTCAATTTCACCAAATCCAACGTTGTTTGGATTGAGGCCGATTTCTATTTTAGTTAGGGAAGGGGTCTACACAAGCCTTAAGCTTGAGAATAAGGCTAGGATTACCAATTTTTTACTAACTCTCCCCTAACGATACAAGAACCCACCTTCTACATCTTAGTACAACCTTATTGTAGGAAAGCTCTCATCCTTTCAAATAATATTTTCAGAACACTTCCTTCAGTGAAACTCAAAAACATCATGCTGAATTAAACAGAAACTTTTTAGACTCCAGTCCATATTGGATAGAACTGTTTAGAAATTTTTTTTTAATTTTTTTGTAGTCTCAGATGGCCAGGCTGCTTTAGCAACTTTGTTTTCAATTTTAAATTGAACCGTTGCTTGACCACTTTCCATACAGAGTAGTCAGCGGAGCACTGTACATGAGAGGGGCAAATGGCACCTTCCTAAGAGCCGTATAGCGGACAGCATCAGGAATTGGCGACAAAAATTCAGGAAAGGCTCTGGAAGTCCTCCATAGGGATGACACAACCCAAAAAAAAATTTCTTAAGGTGATCGATCTTTGAAACAATCCTATGGGCAGTGGCGTTCATCAAGAACATGAACTTTCACTTTACGTGACTATCCACAGGGATGCATAACAGGTGCATATTGTTCTTATAGATTCTTTCATCTAAATTTAGGTGTTAAATTTCTTACGCCTAAATGTAGTTTCAAAACTTAATTTACGAAGTTGGATTTGAATTCACCAAGATATGGTGATGAACATGATGTTCAATCTACTGGCCAGTATTACGCATTTCAATTAAGAGCTAATTATGGATGACCGCTCATTGTCTTGGCCGATCCAAGAATTCAGGATTTTCTATCGTAATTTGCTATAATTTTGAAAATATTTTTAATTAATGCGACAGATCTAATAGTCGCTATATAGCAACTTAAACTTTGTGACAAATATAATTGATTGCGACCTTCGAAGAATAAATATCGTCCCTAATTTCACTACGACTAACTAGGTTAAAGCTTGTTTCATATATATGATTCCGGTATACTTAGATGTACTGTTGATGTAAGTGTGGACTGGGAACTTTTAAATTTTTGATTTCACCAAATTTATATTTTTACCAAATCATCGGTATTTGAGTAAGTACTAGTGCCACTGGCCCCACTTGAATTATGATAAGGTGACTAGTCACTATAAAAGTTAATTTTTCAAATTCTATAATCTGAGAGTTAAATATCCAATTAGAAAGGGAAGAGACTTACAAAACCTGAGGGAAATTTTGCGCCCCTTCCCATTCTCTCAGAGTTGGTTGTAAATTCGCATCAATACAATACATACAAATTACTTGGGTGAGCTATACTCACGAGGAAAAGTAAAAACGAAGCATTTCAATAATCATAAACCATCGATATTTGAAATTTCTAAGTTCATTCCTCTCTGCGTATAATATGAGGACAGCGTAAATCCGATTAAATCCCGCGGTAATAAAAATTTATCGTCTTATAATAAAATTGAGTACAATGGGTTCATTTTAGGTTAGGTCAAACAAAAAAAAGATAATTATATCCCAACGAGGATTTAAAAATGTATAAAACAAAGCTTAAGAACAAAACTTAATAGCTTTTATGCAGTCTTTCCACCAAAGATGCACCACTATCCTCCCAAATTGGTTAATACAATTAAAAATCAATGTTCAAATAATCGTCTTACTTACAAAATAAGTTTTGATAAGAATTTTTTTTTTGTTGTACTTACCAGCAAGACTAGCATGTACTGTGAGTAGTGCGGTTAGAACGAGCATTTTAAGAATGCCCCGGTGCATTCAAAATAAATTTAGTTTCCAAAAATATTGATACATTTGAATAGAAAATTATTTGTTGGTTGTTGTTGTTTTAATTTATATATATTAATTATTGCACCGTTTTATATTAATTTAATTATTATTTATAAATATAAGTATAAAAAATTATTTTTAACATTAATTTTAAGAAAAATTTCATTCATGTGAGGTGATCTATAATCGTTCTATCGTTCATCACAAATATCCTCACATTTTTTTATCTCTTTGATGGATTTTTTTTTCTTTTTTGTTTAGAAATGGTTATTGGTGAAATGTTGCAAACATTTTTTTTTTTTATTATTAGTATCTCTGTTTAGTATTCAGCTCTTCGTTGTTGAAATGCGGATTTCTGGAAAAATAGAAACAGATAAATTTATCATTAGAACGGTAGTAATATTAATATTCTAAGCCTAATAAAACATTTATTTTGGTTTCCAGCATATATCAGCAAGGGTAAAATACATTCTATGTACGATAATAAATTTGGTAAAAACCTTGGTGAAATCTTTGAAAACTAATGTGCATGAAGAATAGCGAATTAGGTAACATGTGTTGAAATCTATGGTTATATAAGATACTGAAGAACAAATTTTTCTGTGTTGAATAATTTATTTCACAAGAATCAAAATAAAATTAAATGTAAAATATGTTTACACTCAAGCTCCATCGTATGGTCACATACGATTCCTCTTTATTACATATCAAATTTGGCTTAAATCAATAAATTTGTTTCGTAACAGGCAGTTAACGTATTGTCATATCAATTTCAATCAGATCTGAATTATTTAGTAAATATAAATGAATCATCAAAATTGCACAGTGCAGGACTCTTCAATTCACAACACTACATTGCAAATTAAAACTGATAAGACTTACCGGAAGTTTGTTTAATATCCGCAAACGGTACCTTCTGTAAATCTCCGAAAACACTTTTTCACAGTCTTAATCGGAAACTGAACGACAACTATTTCAAACGAGCACATAAACAAGATATGAAATTATACGGTTAAGAGAATTTCCGCGTTGTTTTCCCCATTTTCGTCTTTTCTAGGTCAGCGACCTTATAAAAGAGCGCCTTAAACTTGAAAACTCTACATTATAAAATTTTCTTTCCTTGTTTTGGATTATGTACATGGAATTTTGGTGAGTGGTTTTGATTAAAAGTAAAAGTGATTGTGACCAAAACCTATACGGAAACTTATGAGGACTTTCATCAGACTGCATCATCTCCTACCTAAAATTAAATATTTAGAAGCTAGCGAAATACGAGAAGGAACTGGAACAGTTGGTGAGAGTACCGCAAATATATTTGAAAAGAGCCAGAAACCGAGACGCAGCTGAAATAAAGTTAATCTTCAGGACATATAGAAGCCTTACAAATTTTAGACTAGAATGGAATATTATATGCGGAATTGCATATAAGATTCCATTCTAGCCAACAATTTTATTTACTATTGTTTTAATTAGTTTTGTACTGTAGAGGATGGGGGCTACCACCCTGAAATCGCCGTTTATCAGGATTTATAAAAAAAATCAGGATTTACTGAAATCAATGGGAACATGAGGATTAAATACTAATTATGACCGTTTCAGCGAAATCATTTGCATATATAATTTGGCGGATGGAGTTTGCTGTCCCCA
This sequence comes from Tipula vernalis, assembly GCA_958295665.1. Lineage (NCBI taxonomy): Eukaryota > Metazoa > Arthropoda > Insecta > Diptera > Tipulidae > Tipula > Tipula vernalis. The sequence goes on along the minus strand of OY282560.1, from coordinate 64,243,930 downwards.
ACCCTCGCTTTTCGAGAATTTCAAGAAACTTAAGGATTCGAATCTCAACGGATGGTTTTCCACAATCGCATAAATCTAAACTTTAAAAATCTTCATATTTGGTTAACATTTTAAAGATTTTTGTAAAATGTTAATTTGAAATCGCTTTCGCCAAAAATAAAAAACTTAAAACACGAATTGAAATATGTTCGGTTGTGAGTTTTATCCTTGTGCGCTTTCACTTCGGTCTAAAAAATACCAAAGTATTGAAATCCTGTCAAAAATGTGGTTGGTCGAAAACCACGTTTGTTGAAGTTTGAAAAGTCCCTGAGTCGGAAAAATTAAAAAAAAAATGTCCGTCCTGGAAGTCTGGATGTCTGTACCGTGTTTCGAGAACGACTTGTCCGATTTTGAATTTTTTTCGCCAATCTATTTCTATAGTCAAGACGGAGACTTAAATAGCCTTTATAACCTGTCCATTAAGAGGGTTGGGTACCTGCCATACGAATTGACCCAAAACACCGGGTTATATGTACAAATACTTACCATTTTTTATGTATACTGGTTTGAATATTGAGTTGTGCATTGAGTTTGGGGTTGAGTTGAAGGTTAAGTTAGGGATCAATTTGGGGGTTGTATTGAAATTGAATTGGTGTTGAGTTGGGGTTGGATTAGGATATAGTGAGCAGTTGACCAATTTTTTATGTATGCTGGTTTGAGGATTGAGTTTGGCGTATAGTTTACGGTTGAGTTGGATTACATTTGGGGGTTGAATTGGGATTGACTTGGGGTTGACTTGGGGCTGGATTAGGATTATGTATTGTAAATGTACATGATATTTAAACAAATTCACATGACTTGACCGATTTGAACCATACTTTACACAAATATTATTTAATATTTAAGAAAGGTCACTGTTAATATCTGAAACCGGCGTGAAATTTTTGGACACTTTTTCGGACACAAATTTATGCGAGCATACATTGTGAATTTTTTGGACAAAATTGGGATTATAGAAAAAATTAGTTTTTGGACATATGTTTATGCAAGTGTACTTCTTTTAACACTGTATTTAACAAAAACAAAATTATTGTTAACACTTATTGCCGTCGGCACTTGACGAAACACATTTAATAACAATTTAAATAAAACACTTGTTTTATTAAATTTCATGAACGAATATTTAGAATTGGATCATATGGAGTTATCTATGGATGATAGTATTTCTCCGCTCGAAGGGTATTATTTTCCTCATCACGCGGTTTTGAAACCACACAGTACGTCAACCAAATTAAGGATCGTATTTGACGGATCCAGTCCAACGAATACAGGTCTCTCGTTGAATGATCTTCTCATGATAGGCCCCACGCCACGGTGCAGGACAATTTGTTTTCAATAATGTTGCGATTTAGGCAATATTTATATGTTTTCACATCTGATGTCGTGAAGATGTATAGACACATTAAAATCCACGATGATGACATTAAATATCAGAAAATATTATGGCGAACAGACAACAACAAACCCATAGAAACGTATAAGTTGAAAACCGTAACGTATGGAACGGCATCCTCTGCATATTTGGCTACTAGAACTATAAGAGAGTTAGCCAGCATAGAAAGCAGAATTTTCCTCTAGCTTCAAGAGTCACAATCTCAGACTTTTACGTAGACGATTTGTTGACGGGAAGCAATAAAATTGAGGAAGCTTTGGAAATACAGTCGCAATTGGTAAAATTGCTAGCTAAGGCTAGAATGAAACTCCGAAAATGAACTTCTAATACACCTGTGTTATTAGAAAATATCGATTCAGAGGATATAGAACAAATCAATTCATACAAAAAATCCATAAAAACCTTGGGTATAGAATGGCAACCTGACATAGATTTGCTTCATTTCTCTTGCAACAATGTTGATCCAAACCTAATAATCACAAAACGAACCATATTGTCAGAAATTGCTAAGCTATTTGCCCGTTAGGATTGTTAACACCGATCATGGTCACAGCTAAGCTGTTAATTCAATGCCTTTGGTTATCTAAAGTTGAACGGGACGAATCTATACCATCGGAAATAAATTCTTCGTGGTTAGCAAACAGGACAACAAAGGTTCAGGAACTAACTGCAAGCATGACATGGCGATACGTTAGATCGAAATTAAATCCCGCTGATATTTTGTCACGAGGCGTTATGCCTCAAGAATTGGCTTCGTTAGATTTGTGGTGGCATGGGCCATCGTTTCTCGGTCAACCAGTCGGTCAATGGCCTGAAACATCAAGCGATTGTTCGAAGATTGCATTGCCTGACCTAAAGGATCAGATTATTGCATTCAAACTGGAAACGACTTCTCAAGTTGATATGATCGAAATTGACAAGTATAGTTCATTCTCAAAAATTATTAGAATAGTTGCTTATTGCCTGCGATTTATTAACAATTGTAACCGTGCCAAGCCAAAGTTACATGGAAATTTGTCATTGTACGAATTGACAAATGCTTCCAACTATATTATTTGTAATGTTCAATCTAAGGCATTTAAGCAAGAGATAAATTGCTTAAGATCGAAGCAAGAAGTACCAAAGGGTGGACTACAAACCACGTTGTCCGCGATTCGTGAAAAATACTGGCCAATAAATGCAAAACATTCAGTAAAGGTTATTATTAGAAATTGTATTTCGTGCTTCAAAGCTAAGCCTAAATTATTAAAACAGATAATGGGAAATCTTCGCTCATCACGGATCGAAATTTGACGGCCATTCAGTACAACTGCGATAGATTATTGTGGGCTGTTTCTAACCAAATATCGCAATCAACGAAAGAGTTCTTATCATAAGGTATACGTGTGCATATTTATTTGTTTTGCAACCAAGGCAGTACATATAGATGAGGTAGATGATGCGACCAATGAATCATTTATCGCTTGTCTCAAACGTTTTTTCGCACGAAGAGGAAAATCGTCTACTCTAATAAGCGACAATGGAACGAATTTTATAGGTGCTCATAACGAGCTACGAAAATTTTGTACTTTTGTGAACTCTCAAAATAAAATAATATCAGATTTCAGTACTTCAGAAGGAATAGATTGGAAATTTATACCCCCAAGATCTGCCCACTTTGGGGGGTTATGAGAATCTGCCGTTAAGATCTTTAAATCACATTTCAAACGTGTCACACAAAATCAAATTTTGTTTTATGAACAATTAAGAACTCTTGTCGTTCAGATCGAAGGTATAATGAATTCCCGTCCTTTGACCGCTCTGTCATCTGATCCAAATGATCCTGGACCTCTTACGACAGGCCATTTTTTCACAGGAGGTCCTATAACATCAATAATAGAACCGTTATTGTCTGATCTTCCAGTTAATAGGTTGTCGCACTGGCAAAAGGTGAACGTCTTGGTTGAACACTTTTGGAAAAGGTTTTCTAAAGATTATTTGCATACTCTCCAGCAACGCCAGCGATGGAAAGTGTCGAACCCAACTTAAAGATCGATGATATAGTGCTTGTGCAAGACGACAATGCTCCACTCACTCAATAGGGATAGCACCTGGAAATGATAAGAAGGTACGCGTAGCTGTAGTTAGAACCAAAAATGGAGTGTTTAAACGTGCAGTTGCGAAACCTGCCAAATTGCCAGTTGATTAAGGTGAGAAGCTCGGAAACCAATTAACTCACTCGATTTAAAAAAAATCGTTTTGGATAACCCCATCGAATCGTTTACACACTTCTGAACTTAAATTTATTTAAATAATTTATTTATGTAATTTCGCAATTGATTCACCGTATATAATAATGATGTAATAATTGGAAAAAAATTAATTGATTGAACAATTATTGAAATGTAATATTTTTTATTTTGTATAGGTATAAGATTTTGATTATTGTAACTCATTGAAAGGCTACCCTTTCAAGGAGGGCAGAATGCTTGGACTTTGAATTGTCCAGGTTTAATTTTTAGTTAATTTGGTTTAATTATTTGAACACTGTGTGCAGCTGTGTAATCAGCACTTTAATAAACAAATGTAACTAAGTATGTTGCGCTACTGAGCGCAGCCAATTTTGTTGACATATTCATTTTTTCTTTTTTAGTCAGTAATACCACTTGTAAGAATAAAGAAGTAAAATAAAATCAATCTTTGTAACGTAGATACATTAATGTTTTTTAGCTTTTTATATTAATTATAATCGAACAAATTAGCAATCATACAATACAGTCCACTAGTACATTCATATAAGTATTCAAAAGCCCTACTGCTCATATCAAAATCACACTAAGTGATTCCAATTCCGCAATGTATGCCCTTTACAACCTACTCGTATATAGTCACTCTATGAGCCAATCTCTGAGATTCGTGCTATTTGGTATATTAGAGAACAACTTCCTTGTTCCAAACGAAATTCGACGATTTGTTAATTTTCAAAATTTTTTGCAAGAGCCCTACCGCTCATATCAAAATGGCACTAAGTGATTTCAATTCTGCAATGTATGCCCTTTACAACCTTTATATAGTCACTATATGAGCCAATTTGTGAGATTCGTGCTATTTGGTATGATTGAAAACCACGTCCTTGTCAAAATTCGTTGATTTTTTAACTTTCAAAATTATTTTGCAAAAGTTCTACGGCTCTTATGCAGATTTCAAAATGGCGCTTAGTTCGTTGATTTGTTGAAAAGAAAATTAGAAATGTATGTTAGAAATTATTTGAGGCCTAGGTATTTTATTTGAATAACTTTATTTTTGTTAAATACACTGTTAAAGAATGTACACTCGCATAAATATATGTCCAAACACTTAATTTTTCTAAAATCTGAATTTTGTCCAAAAACTTCCCAGTACACCCACTTAAATTTTTTTCACAAAAAAAAGTGTCCAGAAACTTCACACCGGTTTATCTGAAACCTTCACCTCCTTCTTTAGGGAAGATAATCAGGTCCAAAGTTACTACGGAGGAGTTTTTAAAACTTCACCAATTGAGTTGATTTGTGGTGGGATAATAATGACGATGATATTGATGGTAATAGTGATGGTGATGGTAGTATGATGTTACAATTGTATGATCGTATGATGGTATGATGATGGTATCTATTATGGTTTGATGATGTGACGCTATGATGATATAGTGGTATGATGGAATGGTTTAATAGTAGTTTGGTATGATAGTATGATTATATAAAGGGTGTCTCAAAATTAACGCAAGATTTGAATTTGCCGCCATTTGTACAGTAAATTGTTGGCAACCCTGAAAAAAACAATTTGACAGCTGAGAGTTTAGGGTTAGTAAATATGGAGCGTTACACGATACAATAAAGTGTTTTCATTATTGAACAATATCTCAAAAACAATGAAAGTTTGGCGGCCACAATTCGAAAATGTCCTACAAAATATAGTCGGAATAGTGTTTTAACTTCGTCAACTGTGAAGAGATTAATTGAAAATTTCAGGGAGATTGGATCAGATGGAGATGCTAAAAAGACTGGTCGTCCAAAAACAAGCCGTTCAAATATCAATATTGAAGCAGTGCGTGAGAGTGTTGGTGAAAATCCCAGAACATCAATTCGGCGTTGTGTGTTCAAGAAGCTCTCTACAGCGTATACTCGTTGAGAGTTCTTTGAATGGATTATTGAACATCAACAAGTGGATGCTAATTTTTCGAGCAAAATGATCCCAAGCAATGAAGCACATTTTCACCTTGACCGCTTTGTTAATCGCCAGAATTGCCGTGTTTGGGTGGGGTTCGGAGAATCCACATGTGATTGTCGAAAAACAAATGCACCCACAACGTGCCACTCTTTGGTGCGGATTTTGGGCTGGAGCTATCATTGGACCATACTTTTTTTAAAATGAGGCTGGTCAAGCAGTGACTGTTGCCAATATGTGGTTCAACAAGACGGTGCCACACGCCATATAACGCGTGAAACAATTAAATTACTGCATCAGACATTTCCTGGTCGTGTACTCTCTCGTTTCGGTGATCAGAATTGGCCCACTAGATCGTGTGATTTAACACCATAAAATTTCTTTTTATGGGGTTATTTGAAGTCAAAGGTCTATGTCAACCAGCCCTCAACCACCCGTGCATTACAGGAGGAAATTAATCGCTACATCAACGAAATTCAGCCCTATATATGCAGAATGATCATGGAAAATTTCGACAAACAGCAAAGCCGTGGAGGTCATTTGCCCGATGTGTTATTCCATAAATAACCCTATCCTATGTTCTTTATGATTCAATAAAAAAATAACAATCTAAAGACTAATAATTCTGTTTTCTATTTAATTCAAATTTTACGTTAATTTTGGGACTCCCTTTATAAGATAGTACGTACATATGTGTATGTATGATGGTATGACGGTGTTATTCTAAAATGGTGTTATGAATGATAGCATGATGATGTGACGGTATTCTTCTGTATATTCTAGAATGATGGTATGATAGTATGATGGTTTGACGGTGTAATGGTATGACAGTTGGATGGAATGATTTCTTGGCTTGATAGTATGGTAGTATGATTACATATTGGTATAATAGTACGATAGTACGGTGTTACGATGATATATGGTATGATGTTATGAAGGTTTGGTATAAGATCAAGTGTAAGATGTAATATCTATACCATTATATGATGGAATGGTGGTGTGGTGGTTCGACGTTACTAGGTATGATGGTATGCTTGTAAAATGATTTAATGGTATAGTGTTATGATGGTTTGATAGTATAATCGAATAATGGTATGATGGAATGATTCTTTATAGTAATGATGTTATGACGGTTCGTATATGCTAGTATGATTGTACGTTATAATTATGTTATGATGGTGACAAGGCTTGAGTTGAAATTGAGAATGTTTGTGTGAAAAGTTCTTATTTTTTCCTTCACAAGCAATATGTTAAACATTCAAATTAACACATCAACTGGAGTATATCATATCCCTCCATATTATAACATATCTCTCCAACAATTAAACCAGAGAGTTAACTTTATTGTTCTGAAATTGTTCTTCCGATTTCAAAACGGAGAAATTCGAAATTATTTAGATTCAATTCTATATATATTATTAGAGAATCAGTCATTTTAGATTGGCGCTGAATAGTAACTTATTTTCACAACGATCATTAGGATACTATAAAATTAAGAAGAATAATAAAATAAATTCAAACAGAAATATTTCAAAATTCATTTTTGAATATTTCCTATAATAAAACTTATATAGGAATGTAGGAATTGGTGTGGTTTGGCGTCCTTTGAGGGTGAGGGGGAGGGGGAAGGGGGAAAGGGCTAAAGTTGAGTATTCTGGTCATGTATTAGGCAGCTGGATAATGGGAACAATTGTGTAAGGTAAATATACCCATCACCACTGATAACACATAAACGCGCGACCGCGAAATTATTAAAAAAACAATTTTGATATTGTCTTATTATTTTTTGTTATTTCACCTGCTAATTTTAATTAGGTAATTCTCAAATGTTGCGCACAAATCCAGAAAAGCAAAGCTTGATAGATAAATTAATGGCTGACGATGCCACACCAAAAGAAAAAAACGAGAGTGTATATTTTTTGATGTTTTATACTGCGCGCGAGATTTTGACAGACGTGTGTTTTAATGAATGAAGTGTGTTGCGTTAGTGAACAAGGTGCGTTCATGTAAAAGAGTGTGAACATGAATGTGCGAATTGTGGCGATGAACGAATGATGAACATTTATGTGAATGATTGAATTGGATTGTGAGTGAGTCGCTACACTCAAAAAAATAATTCTGTTTTATTTACAAATTTTGCATCGTAAAACAAAATTTGTAAATATAACGAAGTTTTTGTTAAATTAACACCTGCTTTGTAGGGTTTTCATCGTATATTTAACGAAGCATTCGTAAATAAAACAAATTTCAATTCGTAACTCCGATTTCAATGCAAATCCAGATTTACAGAAAAAATTAGTAATGTTTGCCCGTGAAATTGTAACATAATTTTACAAGTTTCTGTGTAAAAATAACGGAGCGTACTTATCCACTTTTTCATTTTACAAATAATTCTGTTATTTTTATGAACTTTGCATCGTGAAACACAATTTGTAAATTTAACAACATTTTCGTTAAATTAGCACCACCTTTGTAGGGTGTGGATTGTATAATTAGTGGATAATTCGTAAATCGAACAAATTTCTTTTCGTATTCTCAATTTCTGTGCAAAGCCAAACTTACAATGAAATTAAAGTAATATTTTATGTAATTTGTCCTTTTAGAAAAGAAAATGTTTATCAATGGTAAAAAAGAATTGTGGAGAATTTTACAAATTCGCTTGAATTAATCCCAGTAATCCCCCTATTTTAATTTTATAAAAGTCTAAAAATTACCTTTAATAATCAAATTTTTTTAAACTTCAATATACCAAACAAATTCTGCACATTCATTATTTTTACTAAATACCTCTTTGAAAAAACTTGTGCTAATAATAATACAGAATAATAACGTAAGTTTTGAATGAGGATATCCATGTGTTTATGCGCAACGATCCAACATGAGTTCTTAAAAAATCTTGCTTTAGAAAAGCCTTCACTGACACCTAACTACAAAGTGCCATACAAATATTTCTTTCAAGTCCAATTATTTATAATTTAAGGGAAGACATTGCAGTAAGATATGTTTAGCAATTATTCCGTAAAGTTGTAATGGCTCTCATCTTTACAAATTTAATTGTAACAAAACTAGAAATGACTGGTTTACTTTTCAAAAATAATTGTAAAACTATTTGATTTACTAGTATAACTGTAAAGTAACGTTAATGCTTCGTGAAATGTACGAAAATATTTTGTAAGGATCATATTTGTTTGTTATTTTAACGAATAATTTCGATATTAAAACAAAGTCTTCGTTAATTTTACGAAATTATATCGTAAAATTAGTCCCACTCATCGTAGATCGTACACGTTTATATGAATTCATTGTGGTTTGAGCTAACAAGCAGTGTTATTGATTTGATTACAATAAGGATAGCAGTGAAAATAATTAATAATAATAATTATTTAAAAGCATTATAGTATTATAAAACAATATAAATAATTGTGTTATTTTTAATTTTTAAAAGTATATATATATATATATATATATATATATATATATATATATATATATTATATATATATATTATATATATATATATATATATATATATATATATATATATATATATATATATATATATATATATATATATATGTACATACATACATAATATATATAAAACCAAAAATATTATTTTAGAAGTTGGCATTGATAGACAACATTTGAAATACTTGCAAGACAAGCATATGTGCCAACTTTTTGCGCCATCAGAATTGGGAAAAAGGATTATGTTTGAAAATCATGCTTCTGATAACAGTCAACGGATGCTGAAATTGCCAAAACAAATTGTTCATCAGGTACATGTTTCACGCCTTTATCGCTTTCCATATTTAAAACAAGTTTTGTTATTTTAAAAGAATATTTTCTATTTACAATTATAGTCAGTCGGTATCCAGATTATAAAATTTTATGATGGAAAAGTTAATTTATTGGGCAGGAGCCAATAGCGAGATATGATATGCAATATTCTAGTAAACTTTTACTTAAAGGAGAAAAGAATTAAACCTTCAACAAAGCAAATAGAATCAATAGCAGAAGAAATTGTTACCGACCAAACGGCGCAGTGGTTAAAGCCGCAGCGTTTGGATCGGGAGGTACCGGGTTCGAATCCCGATTGGCGCAAGATGCAAAAGGGATTTTTCATCATCTGATTATTATCGGTGATGAAGATGAACACATCTATAACCCCCTGTTGAGAGTGCAGAATCCATGGGCCGACCCATCTTTCATGTCAGCACTAAAGGTTGGCATGAAGCAATGCAATGTGCAGGTGGCTTATACAAAACGGGTCTATAGCCGTACGTCCTCGATTTGGCTACTGCGTAAAGTAGGCGGTAAAAGTAAACTGCGAAAGAGTTGGAAGTGCCTTGAACCCCACAGTTTGCGGAGATTAAAGCAAAAAAAAAAAAAAAATTGTCAATAGCAGAATGAATGATGTATCAATAACAGAATAAAAAAAATGGTTACAATTTTTTTATAAATAAATGATAAAAAATAAATTGGTTTTAAAGTAGTATTTAGTTTTGTTTATTTCACAACTAGAATCGTAAACTTTATAATCCCGCTATGTTAATTCAACCAACATGTTTGGTAAATTCTACAATAACCTTCGGTAATATTCTAGGAAAATTTGTTAATAATACAAATACTTTTGTTAATATCACAAAGCAGCTTCGTAAATTTAACAGTCATCTTGTTAAATCAACGACCGTAATCTGTAAATACTACGCCTAATCTTCGTATAAACTCCCCAAAAAATTGTAAAGAGTACAAATATTTTTGTAATATCATTAACTAATTTCGTAAATTTTACAACTCGCTTTGATAACTGCACGGAAAGTTTTATAAATTTAACAACGAAATTTGTAAATGATACAAATACTTCCGTAAAAACAAAATTTAGTTTACATTATTACTTTGTAAATACTACAATAGCCTTTGAGTACTAAACGATATGTTTTGTACGAGTTTTTACGAAGCACGAGGAGATATTTTACAAAATATCTGAAAATTCCCGGTAATTATAAATGGTTGTAAAATTAACGAATCAAAAAATGTTTTATTAACGAATTACAGCGTTGGCTGAAAACGAACAATTTTTTTTGTTAATTTAACCAGTGTTTTTTTGTTAAAATCACCGGATTTTTTTTTGAGTGTACAGATGCAATGACATACGTTCGGAATTATGGCGATCCGGATATATTCATAACATTTTCTTACAATCTGAATTGGGATGAAATTAAAAATTGTTCGCAAACTGATCGCCATGATATCACAACACGAGTATTTAAGCAGAAATTAAAATCTTTGATGGATTTTATTGTGAAGCATGACGTTTTTGGCTCAGTTGGTTGCTGGATGTATTCGACCGAATGGCAGAAGAGAGGATTGACACATGCTCATATATGCTAATTTGGTGTATGGATAAAATTTAACCAAATGAAATTGTTAGTATTATTATTGGTGCTGAAATACCAGATTCTACAATTGATCCAGAATTGTTCGAAATAATTACACAGAATTCTTGATCCATGTATAAACTTCTAACCTAGCTAAACCCTGTAGGTACCCGAATACATTTAATAAAAAAAAAAAAATATGTTGTTTGTAATATAAGAATTATATCAAAAAAAATGTTGTTATTTCAATTTAGAAAATATTTATAAATGTTAAAAAAGTTAAAAATTATTTGGTTATAATAAAAATATTAAATTTGACCTGTTTTTTGTGTAACACTATGTTATGTTGCTTGTAGCTTCGTGACATCTCTTAGTTTTACAGGATTATTCCATATCATTATATTCCACATGTTGTTAGTTGCTATTTACCTACCAGTACATGAATTTTGGTCGCAAAATTCCTTACTGCCTCATGAGAATTTTGTATACGTATAAATCGTATAAGATACATTTTTGTGACGGTCACACAATATCCCGTATCTCGTCTACACGACCGCTAACACCCCATTTATTTTCAATACCAATACATTTAAAAAATTCATTGAGATAATGTAACACAGGTATCACTTAAAATACAGGAGTGATGGGTATTGTGATAGATCATTTTTATTTCAGTACATGGTATGATGCAATGTTCGTAATAAAATAGTGGGGACGACCTTCACCCTATAGATGACGTCTCATGCCGGGCATAAGTTAGTAAAACAAAAGAGAATTAAAATTCAATATTTGTAGTTTTAATCGCGAATGTGCAGAATCACCTACCTCATATGCTACATTTCCTATCGGTCTGATAATATACGCTTTTTAAAACGACGAGCCAATTTTGCTGAAAACTTTTCAGCGGCGCTACTAGCAACAAAATTTCGGATATAAACTTCTTATTCTGGCTGAAACTTACTAATACGAGTTCGTAAATTACAATGATTGGCACTTTCTTCGTATGAATGTTTAAGTTTTTTCATTACATTCTCTTGTGCACCTAGATAATCGATCCGAGTTTTAAATTTCTAAATCCCTAATATCCAATGCTTTAAGCTTTCTCAATAGTTCGTAAGCATTTCCGTGACCAATAAAATGAGTTAGTGCTGAACCGATTGCTTGGATATTATTATGATTTTACCGTCATAAGAGCGGATTGTCCCAAGTATGGAACGGTTAGTAGTTAGTACGCTCTGATCCATTTGGTTGCGGATGATATTTTGGTGTAAAAATAAGTTTAGCCGCATATCTATTAAGGAGATCACGAAATAGATGCGATATAAACTGAACATTGTTATCGCTAAGGATAGTCTCCGGGATAGAAAACATGTGGAACACTCGGTGCTCCAAGAAATTACAAATAACTTTTGCTTTTTCAACACGAATTGGCTCAACAAAATTATGCTTAGTGAAATGGTCAAAAATAAGCAGAATATAGGTATTGCCAAGTTTTGAACGAAGGTATAGTCCAAGTAGGTCGATAAAAAGTTTTTGTAATGGCCGATAACTTTCAGAAAACTTCCCCATTGCTACATTCCTTGCAAACTGAGCATTTAGTAACAAAGCTATAAACGTGTTTGGTCATATGTATGTGGCCAGAAATAGTATCTGCGTATTAACTCCAAAGTTTTTTGATATCCAAAATGCGCAAATGTAGGATGACAATAAGCATTATTTAGAACCTGTGGGATCAAACTTTTCGGAAGATAAAGCTTCCACGAAGAAATATCAGAATCAAAAGATAGATCGAGTTGAACCAGTTTGAGATTAATATAAATATTGTGATTCATGATCTTAATATTAGTACCAGGATTTTTGGTAGTAGTCTTAAGGAAATGTTGGTAATCAGTATCATTAATAAATTCGGGGGCTTCTAAATTTCGTTTGATAATTCCTCTGAATTTGCTAATTCATAAGTGCGTCGTCATAGGGCGTCAGGTACTAAATTTCACTACTTTTACAAAATTCTATATTGAAATTGAATGCCTGAAGTTTAAGGCTCCAGCGAGCGAGACGTCCAGAGAGGTCCCTTTGTCCCATTAACTTCAAACTAGCGTGATCATTGATTATGGTAAAAGGAAACCCCTCCACATATTGTATAAATTTCTTAACGCGCAACACGACAGCTAAACACTAAGTTCTGTGATACAATAATTACGTTGAGTCTTGTTGAGATGCTTAGAAAAGTAGGCAATAGGACGATCCTCGCCGCTGGATGATCTTTGAAATAGTACTGACCCCACTCCACTCTTAGATGCATCACACTGAATAAAAAAATTTTCCTGAAAAATTCGTATTACACAAAACTGGTACAGTGGACAACGCACATTAAGAATGAGCAAGATTCTTCTTGGAAAGAGCTAACCTCCTCTTCAGTATCTACATTAATTTCAATGGCGGTTAGGTTGTTGATAGATAGTTCTAGTTCTTCTTGAGATTTTATTGTGTCATTAATGAATTTCATTAGTTGATCGCATTTTTCAAGAGTAACTTTAACCACTGCAGCTCCCACCTGAGAGTAAGTTAAACGTAGTAGCCGTCCGTGTTTATGTAAAATACGCGAATTTAATCTTTGCAATCATTATTTGTTTGTATCATTATTTTTCAACACTTCAAGCATGTCTTGGTATATATGCTTAAGTTTGACACAAAGTAAATTGACTTCGCTCCGAGGCCCCTTAGAACCGGATGAATGAGGTCGCGTAGGGCAAACTGAATTATCATAACAAATTCTACTGCTAAATGTGCTGTAAGTTTGGCAATTTTTTCACCCAAAGACATTTTGACTATTCCACGAATTAGACATTCAACCTCAAATTCATGTTTCTAGTTTTTGTTTTTAAATTACCGGCAGAATAAAATGAAGAAATACTTGGAACATGTGAGATATGACAGTAAAAATAGAACACAAAACAAATCTCATATTTTTATGGAACATTTGGACTAAGTTGCTCGGATTACAAATTTAAATAAGCTCGTAATGACTGAAATTTTAATAATCAAATTTTTGTGGACTGTGTGGTCTGATAATCTGCAAGAGCAATCGCAATAACCAATATTTCCATAATGCAATCAAAACTACAAACTATATAGGAATTAAAATATAATGCATGAAAGGTATATCGCCAACGTTCAACAGATGAAAATGGTATAGGACAATAAGCTTAAAAGTACGAAATAATGATGTTGAGATTGATAATCCTTGGATAGTGCCATATTCGCCATTATTATCCAAAATCTATAAAGCACATATAAATGTAGAATATTGTAATTCTGTTAAATCAATCAATCATCTTTTTAAATTCATGGAAGTTATCCGACTGTAGTACATTTGGCCATTCATTTACGAAATAGACAACGAATATATTTTCCAACAGTTAATGTTATCGAACGAGTGGCACAATGAGCAGCAATAAAATTGACTTATTTCACGTGGAATGCATCCTGAAACGACAATCAGTAACTGGCCACCCAAATGTATTTTCAAGTGAGATGCCTTAGGACGATTATACGCTGTAAATAATGCATTGTGCGAATCATATCGTGACGCCTACCAACAATTCAATTTACTTGAAAACAATGAACATTGGGATCATTAACTTTTCGATGCATCATTTGCTGCTTCTTCATATCAAATTCGTACATTATTTGCAATTATAATATCAAAATGCTTTCGATCACGTCCATTAGAATTGTGGGAAAAATATAAAAACGCCATGACAGAGGACATTTTACATCTAGCACGTACTGCACATCTAGAATTACAATACACTCCGAAGATATCTAATCAAGCATTAATTTACATTGAAGACATTTGTTTAGTGTTGGTAAATAAAGTACCGCATCAGTGAGTGCCATAACCTCTAGACGAGCCATTGTAGACGTAATTACTCGGGAAATACATCGTGAAAAAAATTATGATACTAATGCTTAAAGTTTATTTCCTAGATTTAATTTCGTTAATTTTGGCAACAATTCGATCAAACAGTAATATAGCGTTGGCAATGGCCTCTTCTAGAATTGCAGCCACTTCATTAGATGGTCTGTATTAAAATTATCGTTGAATGTGCAACTAACAGAAATACCAATATGGGGCGAATGCACAATAGCACACAAAAATCATTCGAGGCATTGGATCGAACATTGCAAAATTTACGTAACAACCAAAAATCATTTAGAGGTGCTACTATATTATTGGCAGGTGAGTTTAGACAATCTTTACCAGTTATCACACGATCAACACCAGCATATGAATTAAACGCGTGTTTGAAAGTATCTAATTTGTGGCGATTTATTCAAAAACTATCACTTACTGTAAAAATGCGGGTACAGTTATTGGACAATACAACAGGATTAATACAATTGCATGCCGATTTTTGTATTACCGGTGAATCGAAAGAGGACTTAATTTCCCAATATTGTACGTAATTATACAAATCATCAAGGGTTAAGCGATCACGCTATACTGGCAGTCAAAAACAAAGACGTCAGTGACATTAATATTGGCATTCAAAGTAAAATTTATGGCCAAACAAAAACATACAACTCCATTGATTGTGTTATGGATCCAGATGAAGTTGTGAATTACCCAATTGAATTTTTAAATTCACTTGATCTGCCTGGAATTCCACCTCACATTCTATAATTAAAAATTGGCGTGCCAATAATTCTTTTGCGCAATTTAAATCAACCACGGCTTTGTAATGGAACAAGATTGGTTGTTAAAAAATTATTCAACAATATTGAGAACGTATTAATTCCACGTATACCAATTGTTCCATCAGAGATGTCATTTGAATTTAAACGTATCCAGTCAATCGCTGCAGGTATGTGGATTAATTCTTGAAACACCATGTTTTTCACATGGACAATTATGCGTTGGACGCTCACGTTTTGGTAAACCGTCATCATAATTCATATTTGCACATGAAGGGAAAACAAAAATACTTTCTGTCCACTGTGCTGGTCATGTTTTAGGCAGAGATAGGGGTGGGTGGTCACGAACGGATGTATATCAGATATATCCAGGAGAGACTCGCAAGTGCATGTACGACCTCCACGTGGTGGCTACTGGTAACTAGGAATTTTTCCTGGGCTAATGTACAGCGCTGAAGGAGTAAACATTACACAAATCCCCAAGTCACGATGGAACAGCATATGCCAAGGAATGAATGGTTAGTGGGTAAACTAATCTCTAATATGCGGACTCCGGATACCAGGCGACCTCCAGTTTTAATCAGCCTTACCCTCGTATACGGATCTCTGCGAAGGTGGACCGTTTATTTCTCTGAAATTCGTGGGAACAAATGAACACAAATAAAATAAAAGCAAAGGGACAGGCACTCTCAAAAAGCCAACAGGTACAACGGATGGCTGCTCAAACCTTAATGGTGGAGTCACCAACGAAGAAACAATAAGGGTCTTGAAGGCTGCGGTGCCGGGTACCAGCGGAAGCCGAGGGCCTGCCGTAGAAAAAGGGAGCTTGGACCGTAAAGGGCAAGCTACGTTCACTGTAGGTTTGGTAAACGAGGCCTTGGCACCTAAGCCGGAGACTGGCGTGAAAGTTATCCCTGAGGCTACGCGGCGGTACAGGAACCAACGCGCAGCGCAGAGGATATTAGATAGGCTGGCTGCCACCCCTGAGGGGCTGCTAACGAAGGAACAGAAGGAATCTCTGGCATGGGCAAAGGTTACCTTCTTAGGCGACAATTCGGGGAGGGTACCAGCAGAGTCGAAAAGACAGCGGTCCGGGAGCCCAAGGAGATACTAGAAAAGAGCATCCAGCGATACTAGCCGCGATTAACAGGAGTCAAGAAGATGCGAGTATCATTCTCGATAAATGGAGGCTAGTGTATAACGCACTAAACTCCGTTTTCCTAACGATCCTCGGAGAAAATCCGGGGCCACCTCCATCTTGTAGGGATGCAGGATGGCGCTAAGGGCGTGTTAAGCTAACGGCGTGCGCAGATCAAAAATCGGCAGACCCTTATCGTCTGACCGTAGCTAAGGTAGGAGAAGTGTGGCGAGGCGCGAAGCTGGCAGTGGTTGACAGGGACGAGATCCCTAGCAGACCAAGGGCATGGGTCTGGCTGCCAATCGAGCCATCCTGTTCGAATGAATTAATGCGCATAATTCGGGCAAGCAACGTTGATCTTCCGACGAACAATTGAAAGATCATTAAACAAGAGGAGGCGAAGGGAGGATCTAGATTGTCCATTTTAGTGGTGAACAAAGAGTCCCTAGCCCCCTAGGGTATATGAAGGAAGGTAAGTTGATCTGTTTATGCTGAGAGCGGTTCAGATTAATCTTCACCATTCTAAGGCTGCTTCGGCAGCCTTGATCCTCAGACTGACCAAATCGGATGAGGACATAATCCTAGTTCAAGAACCCTGGATTAGTAAAAACAAGCTCTGTGGCCACGGTGTAAAAGGGTATACAATTTTATACTCTTCTGGGTCCGATAAGATCAGATCTTGCATTCTCGCTAAAAATAACTTGAGTATTTTTCTTCTTCCACAATATAGTAGTGGAGACGTAACGGCAGTCGGCCTGGAGACGGGAGGCTGCTTACTATGGCTGGTTTCAGCCTATATGGACCGAGAGAAGCATATTCCGCTGGATAACCTTGGGGAACTGATACTCTAAGCGGAACGGGAAAAGATCGGAGTAATACTGGGGTAGCACCGACATCAATGATAGGCGTGAGTACTTATTTGATTACTTATTGGGTACTAACCTTGTAGTGTGTAATCTGGGGCAAGAGCCCACTTTTGTTATTAGTACCAGGCAGCAGGTACTGGAAGTTACCTTTGCATAAGACTCCATTACACATATGGTCAAGGAATGGAGGGTGGCGAAGGAACACTCCTTCTCGGACCATCGGTACGTGACGTTTAATATTAACATTCACCCTGTTATCCGGAAAGCCTTCAGGAATCCTAGAAGGACTAACTGGAACAAATACGGGGAAATGTTAGTAGGACTCTTACCGACCGACTCTCCGAAGCCTCCAGCCACAGAGAAGGAGCTGGATTTACTGGTGGGGGAAATCACAAGCGCCTGCAACTTGTCCTTGGACACTGCTTGCCCCAAGAGAGTTGGGAATCCTTCGTTCGGTGTGTAGGAAAGCATTCAATAGAGCAAAGAGCTCTAGGGCAGCTCAGGGCCGGGACTCCTTTAAGGAGTACCTTAAAAAGTATAAAAAGGAAATAAGGAAGGCGCGGAGGAGGTCTTAGAGACTATTCTGTGATAAAATTGAAGGTGTTTCAGAGATTTCGCGCCTTTGGAATAGGGGTGATGGCGTATGCGGATGACGTAGAGATCGCGATCTCGGGGAAGTACGATTAAGGAAGTGATGCAACACGCGCCCGTAATCATTACAAAGTGGGCCAGCAAATGTGGACTGGGCATAAATCCATCCAAAACAGAGCTGGTACTCTTCACCAAGAAATATAAAATTCCGGTAGTCGCCCCTCGTACGTTAAATGGCATGGCACTGGCCTTTACTGATAAGGCAAGATTTCTGGGCATAATCTTTGACAGTAAGCTAAATTGGATGCCTAATATTTTAGAGAGAGTAAAGAAGCCCACTATGGTTCTGTACTCATGTAGAAACGCGGTCGGTAGGAGATGGGGTCTAAAACCACAGCTGGTACACTGGCTCGTCACCGCTGTAGTCAGATCGATTCTGATGTACGGGGTGAGTGTGTGGTGGCCAGCACTAAACAAGAAAACTTATAAGAATAAGATAGAGAAGTACAGAGAACGGCCTGTTTGTTTACAAGCGGGGCACTGAGGACAACCCCTACACGTGCTCTGGAGGCTATGTTCTACCTTCTTCCTGTCGACATCTTTGGTAAGCAGATAGCGACAACTACGGCTGCACGACTCTTTGCCGTGTTTGAGTGGTGTCTTCGACGGGCCACTCGATGATTAGCAGGTCGCTAAAGGCAGATGTGGAGAATAGTGACTACACGATACCGATTGTATGCTTTGAAAAAGGTTTCCGGACTCTTCTCCCCTCAAGGGAATCCTGGGGGAACAGGTCAACAACAGAAAGTGGAAGTATACAATTCTATACTGACGGCTCCAAGCTAGACGGCAAAGTCGGAGCAGGAGTTTATTGTGACAAATTAAATGTGAATATATCCGTTCGCCTTCCTGATCACTGCAGTGTGTACCAGGCGGAGGTGGTAGCGATTGAGGAAGCGCTGACTTGGTTGAAGCATAAGAGATATAATAATATATGACAGTCAGGCGGCAATCAAGTCGCTGGAATCAGTTTCTCTGACGTCCGTGGTGGCATTGAAGTGCCGCTCATCTCTTAACGAGATGAGTGAGCATTTCAATATACAGATAGTCTGGGTCCCCGGTAACTCGGACGTACTGGGGAACTGCAGGGCGGACGAACTGGCAAGGCAAGGTACAACTCTCCAATTGAAACCGGAAAGGGCAAATCTGGGGAGGCAGCGTTTTATAGGGCGCTTAGAAATGAGGCAATAGCCTCGGCACAGAAGAGGTGGACTAACACCATAACATGTTATGTAGCGCGGCAAGTTTGGCCGAAACTGGACTTGAAGCGCTCCAAAACATTACTGTCCCTACGTAGACCTGACTTAAGTATAGTCGTGGGGGTGCTCACAGGACACTGCCTCATTGGGGAGCATGCGAGAAGGCTTGGGTCAATGGCAAATGACTTCTGTAGAAGCCGTATGGATGAGGAGGAGGAAGAGACTCTGAGCCACTTTCTCTGCTCATGCCCGGCGCTAGCTTACAGGAGTCATAAGCATCTGGGCAAGTATAGTTTGGACGGCCTTATGGATCTCGAGAACTGCAATGTGCCAGATATCTTACGCTACATTAGTAGCTCAAAATAGTTCCAATGAAAGTGTAAGGGGAGTAGGAGCCCTTGGTATCACAACGGACCGTCATCGGTCTAAGTGTGCGTTTTGGCAGCCACTCTAACCGAGCCTAACCTAACCTAGGGAGAAATCAAATAATGACCTTTAATTTGACCTTGAGGTCAAATTTCAAGATCATTTAAAGATCAAGTCTGTTTTTTTAAAATGGAAACACCTATTTATGACTCTGGATTCTGAAGGTGGTACTGTTTGGCTAAACGTAGAATATGTAGGTGTTTCCATTTATAAAAACGCTACTTGACCTTTAAATGACCTTGATATTTGACCTCAATTTGATTTCCCCATAAAAATTGTGCAGCTAGTTGAGTGGTTCATTTAAA
The DNA here is from genome assembly GCA_958295665.1 of Tipula vernalis. Classification (NCBI taxonomy): domain Eukaryota; kingdom Metazoa; phylum Arthropoda; class Insecta; order Diptera; family Tipulidae; genus Tipula; species Tipula vernalis. The sequence continues at coordinate 64,223,652 of OY282560.1, read as the reverse complement.
ATGACCATCAATTTGAAGTTATCGGATTCTTGGATAACCTAATTGTAGATAAAATATCGACTTGCATTACTGAATATTTCCTACAAATGTATATAACGGGGCAACTATCCACTTGGGTAGGACCTTTGTGTCAGATTTACAACATTTTTAAAAACAAATTTCATACGAACATTGAGCCTAAATGTTGTTTTGGTAATTTAGAACAGTTTTACACCAAACTTCGTAAATGTACTATTGTTAGTGGCGCTGATGATTTGTCGCCAACTTTAACATGACACTTGATTTTTTTACAAAAGAGACCTGACTCTCCTTACACCTAAGAGGTTGACTCAAAATGGATATTTGGTCCATAAGAGAAAATTTTATAAATTAGTTAAAAAGCCAGACAAAATTGTTAATACTTGTTTTAACATCTGGATAAAAACAAATTGACATTTTAATTTATTATTTTCTATAAATTACAAAATAACGACAAATAAATGTTGTTCTTTCTTCTCGTCCATAACCACATTGCAACACATTGGGATGAAAACCATAGTCGTATTTTCGGGTTATAAATTAAAACACATTTTTCTACATATAATTTATCTCAATGTCTAAACATATTTCGGTTTTGGTTATACAAAATATTTTCTGTTTAATTGAATGATGGATGAAAATCTCATGTACCTAAATCAGCTATAAATGCAGAGATAACTTTCAGTTTTCAAAATTGTTTATTTATCGTAATTAGATTATCATTTCCGACATATCCACTTTATAAAAAGGACACGAACGGAATTGCAAGTACCAATCAGATGTGAGACATATAAAAATAAAAAAATAAATATTTATTGGTTGATGTACAATTTATTGTGGACAATAGAATTTACTAGACTAACAAAAAAAATGTTTCAACTTTTTTTTTTTCTGAATCACCCAATACACCATAAGAGAGATTTTTGTTATGTGGGATCACGTTCTACAATTTTTATTTTATATTATACGAAAATTGTTATAAAGCGAACTTGAAAATGATAAAATCATCAAGATTATTTTAATACGTGACTTTCTGATGTATGACTTCCAAATATCGACCAAAACAAAATACAAAATGATTTATGTAAATATATCTACAAAGTGATGACGTGAAGGAAGAAAAACCTACAGAAATAGGAGCTAAATTAAGTGTTAAGCCCACAGTGAAACTGAGAGAAAAACAGAAGCCTTACTATGGTTTGCGAGTTTGTGACGTTTATTATTAGTGGCTATCGTTCTCCTTTAGTAATAGGGTAAAAGAAGAAAAAGGAACGAGATAGTAAATATTGTGTCTAATATGCCTCTCTTTTTTCACTCGTTGCCTATTGCATAGGCCGCATACAAAAATGCATTGCATTTATAACTACTAATTGAGTTATTTCAAGATTTTATCATTCTATGCACGAAAACAACTTACTGCGGTCGAATGAACAAAACTGGACCTCATTCAGGTTATCTTACTTCCACACTGTTTGTTTTGCCATATTTTAAGTAGGATAGGTATGTAATTGTTGGATGGATTATCCGGAATTAAAAATAGCTTCCGATAGGGACAGCTCAATTGTTCAAGATTAATTTTAAATATTTGTGATTTGCTTAGCGGTATTTTTAGTGGTTGGACTGGCCCCTAGGATACTGGGAAATTTCCCGGGTAGAGGGAATTTGTAATTAATGTTTCCTCTCTGTCCCTTATCTAGCATCTTCCGAATAACTAAACAGAATACTTTTTGAATATGTGAAAGGCGGCCAAGTTCGAGGCTATTTTCGTTGTCGATCGTATGACGATATATCATGTGACGAAATTGCTTAGAGAACTGTAAAATTCTTCCAAATAATGACTTAGATTTATTTAAATTAATTGTTTAAGTTGCTTAAAAATGATTCGATGTTGGACTTGATCACGTGTCTGAAGGTCATGTTTGCATTGTTTAGGCTCCTTTTTCGTGGATTATCGCTTTTCTTTCAGCGATTATGGTTGAACCACGATGGTTTTGGTTTGATGATTGCTTTTTCGACTACTACTTTAGTTTAGTTCAAAGTGCAGCATTTACAGACATTTGTTGCATATCCTACTATGCACTTCTATCAATTTTTTCGGCCTCATTTAAATTGCAGCAAGCCAAGTCCAACTCCCTTTTCATTCCAATAATTCAGTGTTCGTTTGTTTAGGTGTTAAAAATGCTTAATTTAATCCAAACCTTTCTAAATTGCTTATGATACACAAAGTGAACAACAAAATATTGGCTGAACTAGCAAACTTGAGAAACCTTCTATCAGATTCAAAAAAAAGCCCCTTTGTAGCTGGAGGCTGGAAACTCCAAAAACATCAATGTTGAGTATCAAGCTGAAAATGTGAAAATAAATATAACTAACAAAAATAACGAAAGTCAGAGCAAAAAATAGCTACATGACTGCAACACAGCAAAACGACAATATCGTCATCCCAAATAAAGACGAAGAGAAATGTAGTCCAACAGAAGATAACGAGACAGGCGACAAAGAAACAAACCCAAAAAATGAGACGCAGGAAGCTCTAAATATACCATCACAGAGAGGCGAAAAGTTTAACAAAGTGCCCATCGATGGCATGCCAGACACTACAATATATGATTCAATTTACGTTTTTCTGGCCGGTATGATCCGTTGGGCTTTAACTAATTAAAACACAATCATTTTAATTTGATTTACGGCACAACGTTTCGGAAAATTAGATTTTTCCATTATCAAGTGCATCTGTGCATCTGTGGCATCAAGTGGTAATGCCAATATAAGGATCGTACAAAAACCGTCTCGGAAAATTAGCCAAATATTTTTTTCAAATATGAAGTCCAAGATTCATCTATTACGAAAACGGTTTGTGGTGTACAAGATTGATTGCCTCAACTGCTCTGGTTGCTATATTGGGCATACTGGTAAACGATTGGAACAACGCATACGAGACCACAAAAATGATTGCCGTCTAAGACGAAGTAATGGAACGGGCACAGCCTTATCTACACACTCTATGGAAAACCAACACCTTTTTGATTTCGATAATCCGCAAATTTTGGAAGTCGAACGCAATAAGTCAAAAAGAGAGCTGTTAGAGGTTCTACAAATCAGAGCTCACCCTAATGTTATAAATTTTAGAGTTGACAGCACGAGAATCCATCCGGCATACGACATTAACTGATCTTCTCCACTACATCAGCAATAATAAAATTTTAGTCTTGTCATCTTTTCATACCGAAACAAACAACACATCAATGGAGTGCTTAATTTTAATAATATTTATTGTGTGATTTCATGTTTTTTTATATTTTTTGACTAAACAGTTATGTGTTTATGTTTTTTTTGATGATTTTAACATTTCTTCTTATGGTAATTTTACATCAGAATTTATTTATTTTTTCAATATTTTGTTTCAATAAATTTTTTTTACAACGTATCGTCCACAGATGCACTTGATAATGGAAAAATCTAATTTTCCGAAACGTTGTGCCGTAAATCAAATTAAAATGATTGTGTTTTAATTAGTTAAAGCCCAACGGATCATACCGGCCAGAAAAACGTAAATTGAATCGTATATGTGTGTCCATGCAGCATACTTGATCCAAATATTAAACTACAATATATCACAAATATTCCGGAGCAATGCTCAGAATCACCACAAATGGCGGGGAAGAGATAATTGTCACAGTTTACGCCAGTAAAAATATGCAAGTCGAGTAATTAAAGAAATAAAATCTGGAATTCTGGACACAAACACACGAAAAAGCCAGAAGCCGAAAATCATGATCCTTCGTAGGGTCTAGCAAGAAACCGCCTCAGAGGAGGATCTAAAATTATTGAAGTATCGAAATTTCAGATTTTTTTCAAAAATCTCAGGCCCTCTTTGGTATGGATTTTGTGTCACTATCAACAAATACCTCGAGTTTCATGAATAGACTATGTACCTAAATTCTTATGCCAGTTCATAAAATGAATATAATCTATTTAAACTGTTACCAGGAATTAGGCCTATATTTACTAGCCCTATAAAAAAAACAAGCCACACATTATATGCTTAAGTGAGGCAAAGTTGAAAACAAACACTCGCTTCATATTGATGGATATACAATTTTCCAAACAAATGAAAAAAAAGATCTTCGGGTGGTACGGCCATCTAATTAAGCAAAGAGATTATTCACTCGAAACCAAGGGCCATTATTCGAGAAATATATACAGCTACTTCTGTGCTTGCTGATGAGGGACAAAATTCAATAATATGCTGAATGAATTTTGTTCAGACAACTTGCCTACTGTCTTCAGGACAAACGAGGGTTTTAACATGGTCGGTGAGTGTGATCATGGTGGGGCGCTGTATTACAAAAAAGGTCACTGGCTCGGGTATAGGCATTAAGTGCACTCTATGCTGGTGACGGTATCTCTACTTACTCAAAGCATGAGTGCAGGCATAGAAAGGAATGCACCCGGTTGAACCTTAGCATTGGACTAAAGCAAATTCTTACGGGAATTGTCGAGATGATTAAAGCAAGAAATTTCTATCGTGTTATGCATCGTAAGATACCCTTGCTTTATACCTGACATTTAAGATCAGATACGACTACATTACCAGGTTTTGTTCAGGGAAAAACTAGCGAATATCGAATCAGATAGGGCAAACTTATTTAAATACATAAACACACTGAAATCGGCGAACAAATCTAGTATTCTAGGGCAAAGGGGATCCAATTATTGACCTTGAGATGACCGATAGGTTGGCAGACCATTCCGAAAGAATATTCACCAACAGAAAAAATCATGCGTTACAGCATAGATGTGAGGATTAATTGAGGGTGTTTGCGTTAGGCCAAAGTATCACGTATAACACTTGCGAGTCCGTCACTGATGTAGGCGAGGTTAAAAACAAAAAATCTTCTGGTGTTAAAAGGGTCCCAAATAGAGCCATAAATAATCTGCCGCTCTCAGGTTCATCATATGATTCCTGATGAGCAAGATACTAAAGGGTACTAAATTATGAAAAAAAGCAAGGAGATGGATGTTAAAATAAAATGGCGTTCGACTCAGTGTAGCAAGGGGGCCTAATATATAAACTGGTGTCCTGAACGAAGAAGAAGAGAACGAACATTTTTTTGTCGGTATTGAGAATATACAGGTCGTCTATTCGCAGGGCTACGAAGGGGATTCCAGAAGGCTCGGTCTTAGGACCACTACTGTATATCTTCTACATACATAACATTCCGATTCCCGGTAACACCTGAGATAAGACTCCAAATTTTCGCAGATGACAGACGTATCTTCTTGACACCCTCTCTCTACAGTAGCTGAAAGTTCTTTTATCCAAAGAAGGGATCGATTTAAAAAAGACCACCTCCATTGTGATAGAAAGGCAAGTTGTGGCAGCCACTGCTTCTGCAAGCTATCTGGGTGTGACCTTGGGTTCCCTGGGTTCCTAAACAAAATCTATTTCAATAAGCTCATTTTATATTAGGCCCGTACCGACGTGTGCGGCCCCCTGCCTGGTACGACTTGACAAATAAAACTCAAGAAGTGACCTACAAAAAATACAAAACAAGGCACTGAGATTGGTGTTTAATAGTTGACCTCGCCCCCTAGAGTTCTGCCAGACTTCAAATTTAAAGCTACATGAGTTGACGGAGATAGAGACTGTTGGCGATGGAGCCCCTTTTTATTCTCTTTATCTCGCAGTAACTTGAGGTTTTTTTGTACTTATTCTATATTTGAGTCACTTTGATTTGCCCAATTTTTTTATTTTCTCAATTGGATTCATGTTTATTCAATGTTATTTGACGTTTTCGAAATATTTAATTGCAAATACCTTAATTGAAATTGGTAAGCTTCAAATTTAAATACCAATGGCGCTCAGGAAATAATTATTTCACTGCTTCTTATATATTGACGTAAACACTTTGAACTTATTATCTGTAATTGTACTTCTGACAATGTTCAAACATTCAATAATAATAGATTTACGACATTAGAGAATTAATGGCACAAAACTTTCAATAACAGCATAACCTTAATAACGCAATGTCAGTTGTCAAACCAGTAGGTAAATTATCCATCAGGATAGGATGGGTTAATTTTAGACTAATGCAACGTTTCAGTTCAAGTTCATTTCATTTTCGATGACAATATTTGTATTTCAAGCTTCTAATTTTTATGGCGGAATAAATAGTTAATTCATATTTATTTGGAAAATTAATTAAATCAGTGAAATTATTTCATTAAAAAAAAAAAATTAGATGTCGCGGATTTAATTCATATTGAGAATGGAATTAATTTCGCCATGCAAAAATTTTCGGCGGAGTTAATTCGTGCCTCTGAGAAATGAGATAATGTTCTAAACGAGAATTTCGTATAAATTATGAAAATAAATCCCCATTTTATGGAATTATACGTCAACATTTCTGGACGTGGACTATAGATAGGGTTTGAGTGCCTCAAATTAAAACAAAGACTAGTATTAGTTAAGAAAATATTTTGACGATAAAATTAGGTTATAACTTAAAGTTTTTTCTCAAGTCAAAAGTTTCGATATCTTCAAATCTAAACTTGTCATCGAAGAACAATCACCCACAGTAATTTTTGTTTTGTTTATATTGTATTTAATGAAAAGTTGATGACAAATATCAAACCAAAATTAAATTCGGAGAATTAACTTATCAAAATATCTTGGGTAAAGTGTATTTTGTCGTCTAAAGGTAAAATTACAATTCGTAGAAACGGGGAGTTATAACAGGACATACAAGAATATTAAAATATTTCATTTCGTTTTATTAACCAACTTAAATATTTATACAGTTTAGTAAACGAAAAGCGACCGATTAATAAATTCCCATCGCGAAAAATGAAATTTTTTGTAATACTCTTATTTTCATTTTTAGTTGCAAAATATAAATTATTTAAACATTTATAATTTTATATAGCATAAAGTTAAAATTTTATATCACTCAGTTACTGTTGATATATATCACAATGGACCGTCACCGGTCTAAGTGTGCATAAGCAGCCACTCCAACCTACTGTTGATATCGTCTAAATTGAACTACAAACTGTGTTTACAAAATTATAAACTGTAAAATTCAAGATCTCTGCCTGCAACATACTCGTACAATTTTCTTTCCAAATATTTAAAAAGTTAAAGTTATATACGAGTACATAGCATGTTGCGATTACTGAAGAAACGATCTAGATAGCACATTCTGTCCGACATACACTACAGCCGATACCACGATACAATACGTTGATATTACTGCGAAATTCACTGAAAATTCTTAAGTTAAAACACCGAGGCTCATTATTTTTTTTACTACGTTTTTCTTAACTTGCTTTCTTGTCTATCTGTCCGTCTATTTGGGTCAACATTTGAGGTCGAAATTTGATGCACTTCTCATCTTTCGATTTCGCTGAAATTTTGTTCACTTGGTTGTTTCACCTGACAATCTCATATTTTCAAACATTCGAAACAAAAATCTATGAAAATTTGTATGTGTTAGTGCAAAAACTGTTAGTGAAATGTGTTAATGAAAAATGTTTCGCATTGCAGGAGGTGCAATATACATTCATTTCCCCACATGTAAATTCTGTAACGACTGATTCTTCAAAGTCATCCGTGGTCTCGAGTATATTATCGGTTCGCTGCGTACTACCGTTTAACCTAATATTTTGTCGTCGTATTGTTTGCTGCTCTATTTTTTTCGCTTTGAAGCAATACGTTCTTCTTTCGTCGATCTGGGGCATCAAGATGTTCTAAAATTGTTATTAATCGATGTCCTAATATTTTGCCGTCGTGGTCTTTGTTGCTCAATTTTTCTGTGCTTTGAGACAGTACGTTCTTCTTCGGCCATTCTTTGTCGATTTAATTTATTTAACAAGAACAGAAAATTATTTCAAATGTTACAATTTTCCGTATAAATTCGGTACAATGTCAACAGGCTTCACAAATTGCCAACAACTGACAAAAATAAGCAACGAAAACCGAAAAATATAATTTTCAATTTCAATCACATAAATTAAACAAAAACATACAGGGTGGGCCAAATACAATTTTTTTTTAAATGCAATAAAACAAAAAGTTCTCAATATTTTGCAAATTTATTTTTTCATTGTAAAAAACAATCCTTCCGATTAATTATGAAATATTATTTCATTCATATGACTGCCTCGGCTGGCCTTGACGTACCCCATACAGTCGGTCCAATTTTTGAGCACAATTTCGATGGTATGCGGCATTATGTCTTCAATGGCAATGCAAATATTATTCTTGAGAGCGTCAATCGTTGCTGGTTTATCGGCGTAACACTTATCTTTGACGGCACCCCAAAGATAATAGCCAACGGCGTCAAATCACAGGTCCGAGGCGGCCAAATCACATTAGCATTTCGGCTGATAATTCGATCTTCGAAGACAGTGCGCAAAAGATCAATTGAAACGTGTGCTGTGTGGCACGGAGCGCCGCCTTGTTGAAACCAAATGTTGCCTATGTCCTCCTCTTCAAGTGCCGGGAACAAAAAATCGTTTATCATGGCGCGGTAACGCTCACCATTGACAGTAGCGACGGATCCTTGCTCATTTTCAAAGAAAAATGGCCCAATAATGCCACCGGACCAAAATCCGCACCAAACAGTCACTCGTTGAGGATGCATCAGCTTCTCTACGATCAAGTGCGAGTTCTCCGTGCCCCAAATGCGACAATTCTGCTTGTTTACATAGCCGCCAAGATGGAAATGCGCCTCATCCGAAAAAATGATTTTTTTGCCAAGATTTTCGAAGTAGGATCAATGTACCCTCTACCGATCAGTACCCTCTACCGATCAATTTGGATAAAAAAATACAAAAATCTGACAAGTTGTTAGGTATAACGGTAAATACCTACTTTATTATTTTTATGAGTTTATATTCGTTTATAATTGAAAAAAGAAAAATCGATCGAAAAGCACAGGCTGCTCTAAACAAACAAAAAAAAGCCGAGCTGGCAAAAGTTGTTAAAGAAAAAAATTATTAGCTAAGCAGAAGAAGGCGGAAGAGGAAAAAAATACTAAGAAACTAAGACCTACGAGGCCAAGATCGAATAACAATAGACGTAAACAGAAACAATCCATTCCTATTTCTTCAGAAGACGATGATGGATGGGTTTCCAGTGGTAACAGCATCATGGATGTGTCTGATGAAGAACATTCAAACGATTTCTGAATTTAAATGTACTTTTAATATTATAATTGTCTGAAACTGAAACAATTGAGTTCCTTAATACCTATTTAAAAAATTAAATTATTTTTATTTTGAATTGAAATATTTATTTATATTATATTAATATAGTCGTTATATTTTTAATCTTGAAATCTGCAATAGTTAATATTGCAAATAAACTTATTGAATTTAAAAAAAAATCATTTTTTTCAATTTTTTTTTTGATCGGTAGAGGATACAATGGTTGATCGGTAAAGGGTACATTTGATCGGTAGTAGGTACATGGTTACTTTTTTTGTTCAATCAATCATAATCAAAATAAAAATATTTATAATTACTTTAAAACTTAAAAGATATATTTTAGAATTAATTTATAAATCGTTTGAGCTTTAAATTGATTTTTTTACTCAAATAGTTTTTGAAATATCCACAGTCAAAGTTGGAATTTTGCTTAGCTGATCGGTAGAGGGTACATTGATCCTAATGTTCAATATTTCCCAGCGTTGTTCAAGCGAATACACAACCATTTTCGTTCAACGGAAAGATAAAACTAACTTTCTGTCAAATCAAAAGTGACATAACCCTTACCATATTCAATATAACCGCTAGTTCAAAAAAAAAAAGTTAGATGGCCCACCCTATATATAGCTAACAAAAGAAAGTAACAAAAGAATGAGGAAACAAATATTATTCGACCAACACAGCATAGCAACCAAAGAATGAAATTTATACATCACGACATCACGATATGTGTATTTAAATTTTGTTTTAAGAATTCTCTACAAAAACAAAACAAAAGAGAGAGAAAACAAAACGAATAAAACAATTTGGTTTGGCTTCATAATTTTCGGCTTCATTAGCAAATTATAATATAGACTAGTAATTACCCGTCAAAACTGACGGAAGCTTCTGAAAACTCAATATATAGTAGTTCACATATTTATTTGCTTTTTATACCCCTTACTTCCCCTTCCTAAAAGATCGTAACATATTTCAAAACCCCTCCCTCTCGCAGGCGTAACATAAAAGTATTCACATTATTAAATTATTTTAATCACGTGAAAGTGAATTTTGCAATTAAGAAAACGGGCTATCAATGATATGATCTATGTTCAGTCCTCCCTATCTTTAACAAATCGTAACAAATCATGAAGCCACCCCCATGAAGCGTTACGTAATATGGCCCCATAGCCTGAAAAGTAAAATGTTTTTTTTTTCCTAAAATAATACGAAATAAGACAATTTAATATGAATTCAATAATTCTTTTATCACAACGTTTCTTGTAAATGTACAGTTATCATTTATTATTGCGCCTTGGTATGAGAAATTGTTGATCAGCACTCTAAGGTTTTCATGATTTCGTACTCGCGTTAAACCTACATAAAGCTGGCCATGAGTAAAAACAGGTTCTGGTGAAAACACCCCAACCTTATCGAATGATTGTCCCTGAGGCTTGTTAATCGTCATTGCAAAAGCCAAAATGATGGGAAATTGCCGTCGCTTCATTTGAAATCCTAAGCTGCTCTCGCTTGGTTCCAAGTCGATTTGTGGGATGCAAACTTCCGCTCCCTTATTGCTGCCTGCGATTATTTCCGCCTTGATACAATTCCTGAACAGCTTTCTCACGATCAATCGAGTTCCATTCAAAAGTCCCTTCTTTGGATCCAAATTCCTTAGCAACATGATGAACGCACCAACTTCCAATTTCAGTGAATGAGGAGGCATGCCAGAAGGGGTCTGAGAATTCAAAAATTCGACTGGAAAATCGATTGCATCGTTCGGGTCGTCAGAGATCATTGAGTCAATGCTCAGGAAGGTTGTTGCATCTCCCGGTAAAAGATCGAGAATGGCATTGTTGAGCTTTGTGACATGAACATTTTTTGGACTGAGAATGATCTTGTTGGCGACATCGGCGATTTCATCAGCAGTTGTTGTTCGAATTTCAACTCCAAAAATTGATCGAATGATGTTTTCACGCTCTATCATTTCCTCAGGAATTTCGACTAAATCGGGATCGGCTTCTTCCAGATCATTTCGCAATCTGCCATCGCCCAATTGCAAAACCCATTCGTTGAACTCTCGTTGTCCAAATGCTTGCATGTTGGTGATGAGAGTTCGCTGCTTCACATGCTGCCACAAAAGAGAATTTTTCACGCACATTTCGATGATATCAGCATTTTTTCCTCTGGGTACAACATTTGAGGTTTGTCGAAAGTCACCGCCAAGGATGAGAAGCTTGCCACCGAAAGGATGAATATTATTCATGATTCCTCGCAGAAGCAGATCAATCACTCGAAGAGAATTCGAAGAAAGCATTGAAGCCTCATCGATAATGAGCATTGCAGATTCTCGTAATTTAATGGATTCCTGCGAGGGGATTTTCATGGATGACACCGATGTTTCGTTAGCAGAAAGCGGGATTTTGAAACCACTGTGGGCAGTTCTACCACCAACTAATAAATCCGCTGCAATTCCGGTCGTGGTAAAAGCATGAACAACTTTACTCTGGCCTCTTACATAACTCATCAAAGTGTTGTAAAGGTAAGTTTTACCCGAACCGCCAGGACCGTCGAGGAAGAAAAATCTCGACTCAGCCATCGAATCATCAATTACAGCAGCAATCTCTTCGAAAATGGCACGCTGCATTGGGTTAAGGGTGGCGATCAAGTTTATGGCCATTTGAGCTTGCTCTTTGACATCGAAAACATGTTCGACGTTTTGAATCGGGCCCGGTTCAGGAAGGCGAAAATCTGTGCATTTCATGCCATTCATGCGCAAAATAACCTCAATGTCTTGAAGCAGTTTCTTTTCAGCGGTTATGTGATCGAAATACATGATGTAGTCGGCGATTAAATACTCCTTGAATTGCTCGAAAAGCGCAAGAGGATTTTTTTGGCGAATTGAAGACACAAATCAAAGCAAATGTTAGGCGAATTTGATGCGGCATGCACACATGACTTGCTTCACTTAAACATCGTTCCCATTCGCTATCATCCTCAAGAAGGTTCATGGCTCGTGCTGCATCATTAAAGGTGTCAAAAATCACTGAATCGACGGTCTTAAGATCGGTAAAACTTTGAGCTCCACGAATGTGTTGTAATAGCAGTCTCAAATAAAAGCGCTCGCGATCTTTCGGACTGACAGCATACATTCGAGTGATAATCCTATCTCCTCTCTACTTGCGAACTTTCAAAATGCAAAAAGTTTTGTCAAATACGTAATGCTCAGGAATTTCGGAATACAAATATTGTCGAGCATTCTCGTCTTCGTGCTTGTTAAGCTCAAACCATGCAGTCAGATGTGTGTATCGGTGTTGAGCTCGATCAGCTGCAGCATCTTCTTGGCCGTCTTGAAAATAAACCATTTGTTCGTCAGGAAGATGGATGGCAAGACGATAAACAACATGCGATCGATTGTTCATTGGATTTTCGAGCAGTCGCCAAATTGCTTCAGGAGCACATACATAACGCGCATCGAGAAATTGCTTAATTTCATCATGAACAATCGGTCCTTGTGCACTTAATTCAACTGAAGCAAAATCATATCCTTTGTATAAATATTTGAAAATGTACTTGATTGCTTGAACGGTTTGGCAGGATTCGACGTTAATGTGACAATTGAATTTGCGTGTTAAAAATTTGATGTATGGAACGACATGACGATTATCAATTTTCCTTTCTCCTATTTGAATCTCAATTCCTTCACGACGACGATAAATGGGAAAACCATTAACTCCGGTTAACGTTTCCTTGCAAAAGGATTTAGGAAATCTTTTTGCACATTCACCTTTTTCCATGCAAGGCGCAAGTGGGTTCTCATTACCGCAAGGTCCATGTATCATCGAGCGAACAACGATTTCATGCAATATGGGTTCCAGTTGCCGTTCAGGAATCTCAGCGCACACAAATCGATCAATCTTCTTGGCTGTGTCGATTTTTGAGTCATTGGCCAGAATGAAGAGCATGTGAGCATGGGGAAGTCCTCTTTTTTGATACTCAATCGTGTAAATGTATGCAATGACATTTCCAAAAACCTTGTTCTTTACTATGTCATCTAGTAGTGCTTTCAACTTAATGCTTAACACTCGAGCAACCAAATCTGGTCTGTCACCGGGCTGTTGTACAGAAAAAAGGTTCTCTCGAATCTCTGGCCAATTGGGATTGCATGTCATAGTAATGAAAAGATCAGGCTTGCCGTACTTTGCCACAATTGCTATAGAGTCGTGATACTTTTCGCGCATGTTGCAAGGGGAACCTTGAAATGAAGATGGCAAGATGACAGATCGACCAACTGTAGTTCCATGACGAATTGCCACATTATTCAAAACGTCCATTAGACCTCGATATTGCTCGACTCGTAAGCGTCCCTGCTGATTGCGCACAAAGTTCAAATTGTTGGCTTCAACTTGCAGATGAGCATCAACAGCCCACTGCTGAAACAATTTTCCGCCATGGAGAATTGGATTGAAGCGACCGACTCGAATGGCAATTTGTGCAACTTTCCATTGCAGAAGAGTGATTTTAGTTCGCTTTCTCTCGGGACAATGAGCGGTATTCATTTGCATGTTTGGTTGCCAACCAGCTTCTCCAAAAGGATAGAATAGTACGTATGTCATCGGATCCAAATGTAAACTTAAAATGTTGAGGTTGATGAGAGGTTGTTCATCATTACGTGGGTAAACTCGAAAATCACGTTCAAATGGAGGCTGTCCGTCGGCAGAGCGAAAAATCATTGCCACCTCGTTAACTGTTGGAAGATCGTAACGACGTCTATCGTCATTACGATCGCGCCAAAATGCCATGTTCACAACGGGAAGCGTTCGATTGTCGGCTGTCGCTGCTTGTTCTTCCTCCCGCTCAACCTCACCAAGATTTCGGTAGGCTTTCGCAAAAATATTTTGCTCTCGAATCATTTCATCCAAAGCGCTGACAATAGTTGCGTTCAATCGCGAATTAGCAGGATGATTCATGCTATCTTGATTCGCCATAGCTGAGTCGATAACATATAGCTGAGCATATTGTCATTGCTCACCTTCAGCTGGATGCATGTGGCTAGTACGATGATAGATCTGACCGTGAACGCGAAAAACATAAGGGCCTCGTCCTTGAAACTGATGAATTTGCGCACCCATTGAAGCAAATGCAAGCATAGAGTTGTACGATCGAATGTTATCATGAAAGGCTCGAAAATGTGGGTGATGAGGATTACTGAGAAGCTCATGAAGAAGAAACGGAAATTGTCGCATTTGCTGACAGCTAGTTTCAAGCAATACAGTTCCTTTGTCCCAACAAAATTTGAAGTTTCCATCCGACGATTTTTCAGCACTAAAATTGAGAGAATGGCAATGTCGACATTCAACATTCATCACACCACAACTGTGAGCATTAATTTTCATTGTCTCGGAAGGTTTCATGACCAAAAATCGATGAACTCCCAGCGGCTCTCAATTTTCGCATCCGATTTGCATTTTGAGCTCTGCGAATTATGCCTTCTCCCGGCATTTTATTTAAAAGTCGTTGGCGTTTTTGCTCATTATTGCGTTGACGACCTTCTTGCGACTGTCGATTTCTCCACCTTAGTTGTCGTTCACAATTCAAACGCAATTTCCGTCCTTCCGGAGTTTCTCGTTCCATTCTAGTTAAAAAGTTTAAAATTTTGATTTCTCATGTAAAGTAAAATTTAAATAATTTAATCTTTTTCGGGAACATTGACATTTCAAAAGTTTTAATATTGCTTACATTTATTAAGGTCTATATAACAAATCTATTTACACAACGTCTGTGTAAATTCGTTAAAAATTGAGCGAAAGTTTCGCTCTAATTTTTCACACGTTAGTGCAATAATAAAAACCTATCTTTAAATTCAATAAAATGACACAATTTTAACACTTTATTCACACGTAAAACATAAGAACTAAACAAAACAATTGAAGAAATAAAATAAATTTCAGTTTCTTATTTTTATAAACACACCCGATACCTATATGAGTATTTGAAACTAATTTTACAATGGTTCCTATGGTCATGATTGCATCGAAAGGGCTCCACGAATTAAAAAAGGCTCACTTAGCTGAAATTTACAGCGGGCCGTATTATACGCGAAATATTGATACAATGAGGTGCTGGTGCATTTAGTTTGTAGTAGTGTTAGTGTGGGGGGTGTATAATTATACATATAGCGTCTCGCCCCACACTGGGTATATTATTTAATAATAAATAAAGAGGATATAGTTTTCAATTCGTTATGTTGTAATGAAATGCCGTTATAAAATGAAAAAAAAATAATAATGCAAAACGTTCTTGGTGAGGATCGAACCCGAAAGCTTATTGGAAAAAATTGAATATCGAAAAATAATTTTCGGTACCAGCCTAAATGTACATTACAGTTTTAAAAAATGTATTATTACATATTACATTATAATCATTGTCTTACAATATAAAATTTTATGTTTTTCAATTCGTATTGAAAAAATGAAATACCGTTATAGGCAAAAAAATTATTAAAATTAATAAGTACTTCGATGAGCATCGAAACCCCAAACATTTTCTATTCGAAGTTCCTTGTTAAAAAGTCACCACCTATATCACTCGGACTACTCAGTTCTAGATTCAAGAATCTAAATTGGAAATATAAGAAAAGCGTTACGGCCGCACACTGTGAATTATATATTAGTAGATATTATAGTGTATTATATAGTGTAAATAATTATTAATTTTGTGTAAATATAAGGATTGTATACTGTTTTACAGAAATCAAACAGTATAAAGGTAAGTGAATATTTTTTCCTTGCATAAAATAAGTATTAAACATGCCAGAAACTACCTGCCACAGAAAACGTCGGCTTGAGAAAGCTCGTCAAAAATACCAGCAGAAGCGTTTGCTTCAATCTGAACCTGAAAAAACAGCACGATTGGTAAAACGTAGAAAGAAAATTGATGCAGAAACTGAAGACCAACAGGCTTCTCGTCTTGCTCAACAAAAAATACGCCAATCCGCGCAAATGAATCAGAAACTAAACGCATTGCTCGATTGGATCATGATCGAGTACAGCACTCTCATGCTACAGAAAATGAAACAGAGGCTCAACGTATTGGTCGCTTTCAGCGTGATCGAGTATTACACACTCATGCTAGAGCTAATGAAACTGAACAAGAGTGTTATTCAAATCAGATAGTAAAGTACCATTTGGTGACTGCAAAGCCTTATCTATCTGTGGAGCTTGCAAGCAAATATTTTCTTGTTCTTCATCGATGTAATAAACATCTTAAAAACAGTCGCAAGAATGAGGCTCCACCTAAGGCTTATTGGAACAATTTAGATCCAGGTGTCATTCCTGATGTAATTCAATGTTTAACACAGTCTGAACAGAGACTTTTGTCTCGTATAGTCCCGTTCATTAAAGTCATCAAATTTGACATGCTACACTTTTTGCTCTCGACATTTTCGAGGTTAGCGAGAAGCTTCCTAATATGCTGCCAAGAGCTAGCAATGATGCTGGTATTGTAGTAGTGACTGAGACCCTCGAGAACTTGAATCTCTCACGAGACTACACAATATCCCGAGATCGCATTTATGCCGCACTTCGTTGGTTCATTGTCACGATCAATCATTTTGCCAGACTTGATCCACAAGACATTATTCGCGTCATTCCACCTGAAAAACCACAGCAACAAGAACATGTTATTCATGAACAAGGTAATGACGTAGAAATATGAAATGCCTACGTTGCTCTCGATAGAAATGTTAACATTTCAAGAATTGTTAGAGCTACTTGGAATCAAAGCAATAGCGAAATTTTCCAGTCTGGATACGCTGGTGTTCAGTGCTTTGCAATGGTTCTTGCAAACATTGTAATAGCTGTTATTATTTCTCCAAGTCAATGGAACACAAATATATTGAATAGCAATATGTATGCGGGAGATGAAATATACCATGGTATGCTTTGATACGACATATGGCTGACGAAAATAACGGAAGAGCACATCATATTCCAATAAGTGGATACTTAAATTTGTTGAATTTAGATGAGATTAAAGATGATTTTCTCATGTATGAAAAATCATTTTCTCTTGAATATGACGATAGTTGGCTTTGTCATGGAAATTTAATGAACAAGAGAAACGATGATGAAGTTTTCAAAACATTACTGGCTGCTCTTGTAGAATTGTTTTCAGAGCATAATGCAGGAGTTATAATTGCACACTCCAAATCTTTAGGTCTCATGCATTATGATGGTAAATATTACTTTACTGATTCATATTCATGTGGACCTAAAGGCAAGCCTTTAACTCTCAATAAAGGTCAAGGCTGCATTATCGAATGTGATACCATTGAAAAACTTCATCGTATCTGTAGACGTGTGTTTAAACAAGATAATGAGCAATTTTCTATTCATTACATCAACGTAAATCTTAAAGGTGATTTCGTTCAGATGGATGAATATTTAAGGCAGCATGCACCGGCACAGCAAGCTCCAATTGCATTTGCACCAGAGCCAAGTTCTTCAGTATTGACCGAACATGCCCATATTCAGACATCTGTCGTGGCTCCAATTGATGTTGTTCAACCAGATGTTGAAGATGAACTTGTTGAAAGTTCAAATGTCAATGAAATTGTTCGAAAGACAAGAGATAACATTGTTAATGTTAACCATGAAAAGAAAGCAGAAAAATTTTTATGGTTTTATCTTTTCCCAAAAGGAGTCAATGGTTTGAATGAGTAACGCTATGTTAAAATTTCACCATTGGATTACTTTCAATCGCGAATCTTGGGAAGAGATACACGATTTCAACGCAATGATTATCTTTTCTATGCGCTTGTAATGTTTGAATATGATAGAGTGAAATCTACAATTTCTGCTTGTGTTAAGAAGGTCAGAGGACAAGAAGGTGTTGTTGAAGATCTTCATATTTATATGAGAAATTTAAGAGGATCAGCAGCTTATTGGCGGAGTGCAAACAGCGAATTAGTTGCATAGATTCGATGACTTAGTCCGCCAACTTGGTTTTTGACATTAAGTTGTAATGATCTAAATTGGTTAGATATGCGTAAGGCATTCTTAATCGCTGACAATAGACCTAATGGAGACCCAGCAACCATTAGCTTAGATGAGGCTCAACGTCTCATTGAGCGTTATCCAGTTGTTGTGAGTCGACGTCAAAGAAGATTGGATGCTTTTATGAAACATTTAAAAGCAAATGATAAGATTCTTGGTGGAAAAGTAAAAGACTTTTGGCGACGAATTGAATTTCAAAATAGAGGCAGTCCTTATATCCATATGGTCATTTGGATTGAGAATGTGCCATCATTTGAATCAGAACAAGCAATTTAATTAATTGATGAGGTCATTTCTTGTTATTTTCCATCAAAGGAAGAAAATCCAAATTTACATAAGTTTGTCAAAAAGAATCAAATTCTTGTCACAAGAACAATTCGGAATCATGTCGATTCGGATTTCCACGACAAGCATGTAATCAAACCAAAATCATCTCTCAAACATCTGATGAATTTAACAGAATCGCAGGTAGTATATGCGTTTTAAAGAGACGACCCCAAGACAAATATGTAAATAATTACCGTGCAATTCTTCAATTATGGGATGGTAATGTGGATATTCAGCCATGTGGAACTAATGAATTTATCGCATATCGCACACTACATAGCTAAGTATATTTCAAAGTCGGAACCTACTAATGTAAATGAGAGTGTTGCACAGGCCATTAGACAAATTCGCAGAGAAGAAACAGATTTTTGAAAAAAACTGTTTAAGGCATGCATGCGTATACTAAAAATTGAGGTGTGGCCAACACACGACTTTCTTTTAAACTTAAGAACAGAGAATTTTGCGAAATTGTTTTTTTTTAAATTTTTTATTTTTATTTGTTTTTAATTTTTGGAAACATTTTGTATTAAGTAGTTTTTTGTAAACCTTATACTTTTTAAGATATTTTCAAAACAAATTTTCTGGACCAAGGGAGTGGCCACTTCCGGTTAGCCGATTTGGAGTAAAATTCACTGGGACCTCCCAATTTATCAAAAAAGCTTAAATCTGACATTTCAGTTCGATTGATTAACCCATATGGGCTGTAGAGAGGACACAGACAGACTGACAGACTGACAGACTGACAGACTGACAGACTGACAGACTGACAGACTGACAGACTTCCCTGAATTACCTAATTAGACAGACAGACACCATTTAGAAACCCACTTTTTCGGACTAAGGGAACCTCAAAACAAATAAATATCTAAAAATCCCAAGGTCCAAAATTTTCATGATTACTATACTTTATTTTACTACAATAAAAGCAAGTAAAAAACCCTAATCCATACGAATCGTTCGTTTAGTAAAAGTTCTGCAAAATTATTTTTTGGAAATCTCACTCAACTCCCAAGGGCCAATATGGGCCATTGCCAACAATGATGACAAAGGTTTGGCTAGCACATAGAAGAGGTCCCTCAAATACCTAGTTAGAAAACCCTAATCCATACGGATCGTTCGTTTAGTAAAAGTTCTACGAAATTATTTTTTGGAAATCACACTCAACAATGATGACAAAGGTTTCGCTAGCACATGGAATAGGTCTCTTAATTACCTAGTTTAAAAACCCTAATCCATACGGATCGTTCGTTTAGTAAAAGTTCTACGAAATTATTTTTTGGAAATCGCACTCAACAATGATGACAAAGGTTTCGCTAGCACATGGAATAGGTCCCTAAATTACCTAGTTAGAAAACCCTAATCCATACGGATCGTTCGTTTAGTAAAAGTTCTGCATAATTATTTTTTGGAAATCGCACTCAACTCCCAAGGGCCAATATCGGCCATTGCCAATAATGATGACAAAGGTTTCGCTAGCATATAGAATAGGTCCCTCAAATACCTAGTTAAGAAACCCTAATCCATACGAATCGCTCGTTTAATAAAAGTTCTGCAAAATTATTTTTTGGAAATCGCACTCAACTCCCAAGGGCCAATATCGGCCATTGCCCACAATGATGACTAAGGTTTCGCTAGCACATAGAATAGGTCCCTTCATTACCTAGTTAGAAAACCCTAATCCATACGGATAGTTCGTTTAGTAAAAGTTCTACGAAATTATTTTTTGGAAATCGCACTCAACAATGATGACAAAGGTTTCGCTACCACATGGAATAAGTCCCTTAATTACCTAGTTAGAAAACCCTAATCCATACGAATCGTTCGTTTAATAAAAGTTCTACGAAATTATTTTTTGGAAATCGCACTCAACTCCCAAGGGCCAATATCGGCCATTGCCAAAAATGATGACAAAGGTTTCGCTAGCATATAGAATAGGTCCCTCAAATACCTAGTTAAGAAACCCTAATCCATACGAATCGCTCGTTTAATAAAAGTTCTGCAAAATTATTTTTTGGAAATCGCACTCAACTCCCAAGGGCCAATATCGGCCATTGCCCATAATGATAACTAAGGTTTCGCTAGCACATAGAATAGGTCCCTCAAATACCTAGTTAAGAAACCCGAATCCATACGAATCGTTCGTTTAATAAAAGTTCTGCAAAATTATTTTTTGGAAATCGCACTCAACTCCCAAGGGCCAATATCGGCCATTGCCAACAATGATGACTAAGGTTTCGCTAGCACATGGAAAAGGTCCCTTAATTACCTAGTTAGAAACCCCTAATCCATACGAATCGTTCGTTTAGTAAAAGTTCTGCAAAACTATTTTTTGGAAATCGCACTCAACCCCCAAGGGCCAATATCGGCCATTGCCAACAATGATGACAAAGGTTTGGCTAGCACATGGAATAGGTCCCTCAAATACCTAGTTAGAAAACCCTAATCCATACGGATCGTTCGTTTAGTAAAAGTTCTGCAAAATTATTTTTTGGAAATCGGACTCAACTCCCAATGGCCAATCTCGGCCATTGCCAACAATGATGACAAAGGTTTCCCTAGCACATTGAATAGGTCCCTCAAATACCTAGTTAGAAAACCCTAATCCATACGAATCGTGCGTTTAGTAAAAGTTCTGCAAAATTTTTTTTTGGAAATCGCACTCAATTTCCAAGGGCCAATATCGGCCATTGCCAACAATGATGACAAAGGTTTTGCTAGCACACAGAATAGGTTCCTCAAATACCTAGTTAAAAAACCCTAATCCATACGAATCGTTCGTTTAGTAAAAGTTCTGCAAAATTATATTTTGGAAATCACACTCAACTCCCAAGGGCCAATATCGGCCATTGCCAATAATGATGACAAAGGTTTGGCTAGCACATGGAATAGGTCCCTTAATTACCTAGGTAGAAAACCATAATCCATACGAATCGTTCGTTTAGTAAAAGTTCTGCAAAATTATTTTTTGGAAAACTCACTCAACTCCCAAGGGCCAATATCGGCCATTGGCAACAATGATGCGAAGGTTTCGCTAGCACATGGAATAGGTCCCTAAATTACCTAGTTAGAAAACCCTAACCCATACGAATCGTTCGTTTAGTAAAAGTTCCACGAAATTATTTTTTGGAAATCACACTCAACAATGATGACAAAGGTTTCGCTAGCACATGGAATAGGTCCCTTAATTACCTAGTTAAAATTGAGGTGTGGCCAACACACGACTTTCTTTTACGAACAGAGAATTTTGAGAAATTTGATTTTTTTCTTAATTTTTTTTTTTAATTTTTAAATTTTTTTTTAATTTTTTATTTTTTTTTTTTATTTTTTTTTAATTTTTGGAAACATTTTGTATTAAGTAGTTTTTTGTAAACCTTATACTTTTTAAGATATTTGCAAAACAAATTTTCTGGACCAAGGGAGTGGCCACTTCCGGTTAGCCGATTTGGAGTAAAATTCACTGGGACCTCCCAATTTATCAAAAAAGCTTAAATCTGAAGTTTCAGTTCGACTGATTAAACCATATGGGCTGTAGAGAGGACACAGACAGACTGACAGACTGACAGACTGACAGACTGACAGACTGACAGACTGACAGACACCATTTAGAAGCCCACTTTTTCGGACTTAAGGAACCTCAAAACAAATAAATCTCTAAAAATCCCAAGGTCCAAAATTTTCATGATTACTATACTTTATTTTACTAGAGTAAAAGAAAGTAAAAACGAGACAAGTATCTGCATGTGAATGTGCATACTGGCTATATCATCTACCGTTCAGAGGAAGTTCACGTAGATATGTATTTTTAAATACAAGACGCCCTGAACAACGTTTTCACGTTTTACGTTTCGAAGGTAATCAGGCTACGGGAGTATGTTCCAATATTTTTGAAAGATATGAGAAGCGCCCTAAAGATCATCCTGTTTACAATTTCAAAGAAATATGCCTTATTGAATTCGCAATGCTGTTTGAATCGTATTATGCAAAAAAGGCCGTTGACAATGAGGAGAGTGTAGATGCTGAGATCGAAGAACCAGGATTAGTGAGACGATTCATCACTCTCACTGATAATTCTGAAATGCTGATAAGAAATATTCCTGCTATAGTGAGAGTTCCAAATTTTCAAATGAATACTGATCCACACATTTATTTCTACAGCCTCCTACTTCAATATATTCCAAATTACTCTGAAAGTGAGCTTTTGCTGGGATTTGAAAACTCACAAGAAGCATTTCTTTCTCGTGAGGAAAGATTAAAAGAAACAAACAGATATATGGAAACTTTCCGAGAAAGAGATAGACAACATGAAAATGCATTCAATTAGGCTCATGCATTCAATATTCTCGAACAACCTTGAAGAATTGTCGATCCAAATCTAGAAGAGTCAGTTCCCGAACAGAATATATCTGGTGAACAATTGCAAACAATTTACAATAACATAGTAGGACAAAGCATTCAAGAGCAGTTGAACGGAAGTAGACAACGAATGAGATGGTTTGTCACTGGTGGAGCAGGAGTAGGCAAAACATTTACGTTTAATGCTCTTAAGAATTTGGTTAAAAAATGTTTTTTTGGAAAATAAGTGGTCAAAGTTGCTGCCTTAACTGCTGCCTTAAATGCATGTTCAAAAAAATGGCTTTCTTACACCAAATATGCCACAATTGACAGGAAATTACCTGAAGATTATGCGTCAACAGTGGAAGGATGTCGATTACCTTTTCATTGATGAGATAAGCATGGTTCTTTATGAAATGCTTTGCATGATTGACTCACGACTGAGACAATTGAAAAATAAAGAGAACGAAGTGTTTGGAGGCATCAATATAATTGTTTTCGGTCACTTGATGCAATTGCCTCCCGTAAAAGGAGCACAAATTTTCAATCAGCCAACTCGATTTTTGCCAGCGACTCATTTGTGGCTATTGTTTTCTTTATGTGAGCTGACAGAAAACATGCGGCAGCAAGGAGACAATACATTTGCTGATCTCTTGAATGCCCTTAGAGTTGGAAAATTAAATGGTCAGCATTTTGAGCTTCTGATGTCAAAACAAATGCGAGCTCAACAAGTGCGTATTTTCAAAATTCGAGCACAGAATCAAATTATTGATGCAACAAGAAATGTGTTGATAATATCAACATGGTTAATATCGTTCCAGCAAATGTAAATAAAACTGGAGGATTGACCAAAGAGCTGAAAATATTTGTTGGTGTCAAAGTGATGTTACGCTCAAACATCAATATTGAAAAGGGTCTTTATCTGGCCGCATTTCCGCAGACACCAAATGTACGATACTGACGTTCCATCAGTTAGAATAGATTTTGGCAATGAGAATATTCAACTTATCGAGCCGAAATCTATACAATTTCCTGCTAAATATAATTATAGAACAATTGAGCGTAGTAGAGTACAGTCCACAAAATGCAGGGATGTACCGTCGATCATGCAGTCGTTTACTTAGGAAGATCACTTTTTCAAGACGGCCAAGTTAACGTCGCATTAAGCAGATTGAGATCTTTAAATGGACTGTAAATTGAGGAATTGGACTGTAGCAAATTGTCAGGAAAGAAGCCTTGTAACGAAAATGCAATCAGAGAAATGGAAAGAATGCGACAATATCGACCTTCATAAGACCCATAACTTCTTTTTATTAACTTTAAGTATTCGTTATTGATTGTCTGTTTGGAAATTAATGTTAAATGTTTATGATAAATTGTATAAATTTACTTGAATAAAGAGATGAAATTTATCTTAAAAAAAATTGTTTCAATTGATAACAAGATTCAAAATTCGTACAACTAAAAAGAGTAAAATAATATATATAAAAAAAAATGTTTTAAAATACTATGTTTTTCTAATAAGCTAAAAATAAGAAAATAATTTTTTTCTGGGCATATAGAATTATCTGGGCATTTATACTTAAAACTAGCACCAATTTTCAACAACTAAAAAGGTGGGGCGCATTTTAGAAAAGAAAATTAAATCTTATGGTATTTTTAGAACATTTTGCTAGCTTAGAACCTTCCTGTACCTAATTTATGATTAAAGTGTATGTGTCCCAAGTGGAAACTGGACGTATTTGTCTAATAAATATCTAGTTGTAAGGACGACTATTGACACGCTTTACGTCTACAAAAACGTGGTATTTTGCACAAACGTGGTAAATTTTTTTTTATATATATTTTCTCACTTCGATTCATAGTACCACAAATGACAGTGTCTTCCTGTAATTTCCGGTAATAGAAGTAATATTGAAGAAAACCTCAGCAAGCCAAACATTGGTTAAATGGGTAAATATTAAGGTTGGGGAAGTATCGAACCAGTTAATTTGCACAATGTAAATGAAATTTATATGTTTCAAGTCAAGGGTGTATTTGGTATGGTATAAACCGCAAATTGTATAATCAGAAACTAATTATAGCATTTCACTGTTGTATGTAATATAATATTTCATTGCATGTATGTATAAAATTCCAATTAACAAAAAATGCAAATATATTTATGAACGTATTAATTAATTTTTATTTCATATTTTTCTGGTACAACTATTAATCAAAATAAATATTTTTCAATTTAATTAGAATTTATTTTCATAATAATTATCAAAATATTTAATTAGTATACATTTATGTAAATTATGGTTAATTATTGTTGAAACACACATTTTTTATAATATATTACATAATACAACCATTTTATATTCACTAATTCACTTATCGAGTTAAAGCGCTGTATCGGTATTTAGAAATACCTTGCAGCTTTTCCCAATCAGATTTTAAAAACTCATTTATCTGTAACATTTTACATTATCATAATTTTACCATTCCATCGTAAGAATTGTTTTGAAAAACGTATAAGTAAATTTAATAAGCACAAAAGCTCTCATCAAATTCAGTTAATTTTAATTCTAATTAAAAGCTTAATAATTTTAAATGATTATGGCACTCAAGGGGTTTATAACGTACATTTTAGATCGCATAATATTTTGTATTTTTTTATTTTTTATAATTAACATTAAATTGTTTTTAAAGTTATTTTGGGGTTTTATCTGCCAGCTTGAAATGTATTTGATACAAACGATACAAATCTGATTTAACATGCAATTTCTTTGGGTTATATAAAAAAATTGGAGAGCTTATATTAAACGCGGTAAAATCGATAGAGTTTTTTTAACTGATTGAGTAAGTTAGCATGACGATATCTAATTTCTTTAAGCGGGGTCTCTCTAGAAAAATAATATGTCCCAGGTTATTAATCGGTTCTAGTGTGTCGGTTCTAGAGAGCAGGATTATCAAAAAATAAAATAAAAAAATAAAAAGTTGTGTTACGATTTGTGGGCTATCCCTGGCTCGAGGATTGTAACAATTTTCAATTTTTCCCAAACACCACTTCACAACGCTAAAGACGCTCGCTTATAGCTAAATGTCGGAAGACTATATATGACTCGACTAAAAATATATATCACGAATGTTTCGGTAGAGAGATCCTTGAGGAAAATATGTGGACGCCAAATATTACATTCAATGCATGTTGAACTATGCTAAAGCGGTGGAAGGATACTAAGAGTAACTGAAATTTGAAATATACAACATTCGCAATATGGAAAAACCCTCTTTCGAAAGAGGAATGTTACTTTTGTAATACCGAAGTGAAAGTTTTTTGTTGAGATAATAAATAATAAAACAAACATGAATTATGTAAGCCCAACTGCACCCCAAATAGTTTTTCTTTATTATGTATTGCATTGTATAATATTTTATTACACGCACATACTTAGTATTACTGTATCTATGTAAATCTATACTATCTAAACTAATATTATAAAGAGAGAGTGTGAGTTTATTAGTTTGAAGTAATCTCAGAAACTGCTCAATGAATTTTGATGATTCTTTCACCCATCGAAATTGTATTCCCTCCTGATGGTTACACGCTAATTTTTAAAATAATTGGACCCGAAATCATGGGGCTCTCATACAAATTGATGAAAATTTCATTATATACATACAAAATTTCACTATTCCTGAAGAAGTATGTAGCTTAACTGTGGAATGTCTGCTTCATACGTTGAAGGTCTCAAAAGTTCAAATCTTGAACAAGAAATTTTTTTTAAATTTTTTTTTTGAATTGTTTTTAATTTTTAGAGTTTTTTTGATTTAGACTACTTCCCAAGCTGCTCTAAAATAAACCTGGAAGGCTAAAAATTAATCTAGATGTGAAAGACAAAAAATAACTTATTTTCATTTACTTTGTAGTTTTTCCCCTGTGAATTTCGCTGATGGAAAAAAAAATAAAATATTCGAATATCACAAATTCGTATTAGAGAATCGAATTCCGAACGGTCTGAAAGGCTTTCAAGACATAATGCTCACATGAAAGAAACTAGGTCTAGAGCTCTGCGACAAAATCCAGAAATCATAAATGAAGTCGGATCGGCATTCCATTATAACGCAAACTTTAAGTATTCTCAACACAGTGCAGTCCAAATAGGAAAAATGAACCAATTGTGTAACAAATGCAATGCAAAAAAATGGGATAATGAACCAAAAGGAATGTGTTGTGCTGCCGGCAAAGTAGTTTTGCCTGAGGTTCTTGAGCCACCACAATCAATTAAAGATTTGTTAGTAAGCAATAATCCACTGTCAAAGCATTTCTTAAATAATATCAGAAAATATAATACCCTATTCCAAATGACATCCTTCGGCGCGAATGAGATTAGGGAAGGAAATTTCATGCCTACGTTGCAAAGTGCAAGGCCAAATATACCATCTCATCGGAAGTTTACTCCCACCTATAGACCGGTGTGAAGTTTTTAACACTTTTTTTAACACATTTTACGCAAGTTTGTTTGACAGTGTAATACAAGTTATTAAACCAAATTTTTAACGCTTCTTTTTAACACATTTTTTAACAGATTTCACGAAAGTGTACAATTGTTGAGTAATTCAAGAAAAAATTTATATATGAGAAACAAGATCCTACCATAAGCCAAATAACAAAATCATTAGAAAATCATGATTCTACACTTTGCTAAATAACATAAATCTCAGAGATTGGCTCGCATAGGCACCATATAGGATAGAAAGAGGATACATTAGGCTTTCCAAATCTGTATGTGTTATTCTATAATTTAGGGTTGGGCTCTGATGACAAATTTTGAAATATGGCCAAATGATCGAATATATGGAAAATCATGATTCTACACTTTGCTAAATTACTTAAATTTCAGAGATTGGCTCGCATAGGCACCATATAGGATAGAAAGAGGATACATTAGGCTTTCCAAATCTGTATGTGTTATTCTATAATTTAGGGTTGGGCTCTGATGACAAATTTTGAAATATGGCCAAATGATCGAATATATGGAAAATCATGATTCTACACTTTGCTAAATTACTTAAATCTCAGAGATTGGCTCGCATAGGCACCATATAGGATAGAAAGAGGATACATTAGGCTTTCGAAATCTGTATGTGTTATTCCATAATTTAGGGTTGGACTCTGATGACAAATTTTCAAATATGGCCAAAATGATCGAGTATATGGAAAATCATGATTCTACACTTTGCTAAATTACTTAAATCTCAGAGATTGGCTCGCATAGGCACCATATAGGATAGAAAGAGAATACATTAGGCTTTCGAAATCTGTATGTGTTATTCTATAATTTAGGGTTGGGCTCTGATGACAAATTTTCAAATATGGCCAAAATGATCGAATATATGGAAAATCATGATTGTACACTTTGCTAAATTACTTAAATTTCAGAGATTGGCTCGCATAGGCACCATATAGGATAGAAAGAGGATACATTAGGCTTTCCAAATCTGTATGTGTTATTCTATAATTTAGGGTTGGACTCTGATGACAAATTTTCAAATATGGCCAAAATGATCGATTATATGGAAAATCATGATTCTACACTTTGCTAAATAACATAAATCTCAGAGATTGGCTCGCATAGGCACCATATAGGATAGAAAGAGGATACATTAGGCTTTCCAAATCAGTATGTGTTATTCTATAATTTAGGGTTGGGCTCTGATGACAAATTTTCAAATATGGGCAAATGATCGAATATATGGAAAATCATGATTCCACACTTTGCTAAATAATATACATTTCAGAGATTGGCTCGCATAGGCACCATATAGGATAGAAAGAGGATACATTAGGCTTTCCAAATCTGTATGTGTTATTCTATAATTTAGGGTTGGGCTCTGATGACAAATTTTCAAATATTACAAAAATGATCGAGTATATGGAAAATCATGATTCTACACTTTGCTAAATAACGTAAATTTCAGAGAATAGCTCGCATAGGCACCATATAGGATAGAAAGAGGATACATTAGGCTTTCGAAATCTGTATGTGTTATTCTATAATTTAGGGTTGGGCTCTAATGACAAATTTACAAATATTACCAAAATGATCGAGTATATGGAAAATCATGATTCCACACTTTGCTAAATTACATAAATCTCAGAGATTGGCTCGCATAGGCACCATATAGGATAGAAAGAGGATACATTACGCTTTCGAAATCTGTATGTGTTATTCTATAATTTAGGGTTGGGCTCTGATGACAAATTTTCAAATATGGCCAAAATGATCGATTATATGGAAAATCATGATTCTACACTTTGCTAAATTACTTAAATTTCAGAGATTGGCTCGCATAGGCACCATATAGGATAGAAAGAGGATACATTAGGCTTTCCAAATCTGTATGTGTTATTCTATAATTTAGGGTTGGACTCTGATGACAAATTTTCAAATATGGCCAAAATGATCGATTATATGGAAAATCATGATTCTACACTTTGCTAAATAACATAAATCTCAGAGATTGACTCGCATAGGCACCATATAGGATAGAAAGAGGATACATTAGGCTTTCCAAATCTGTATGTGTTATTCTATAATTTAGGGTTGGGCTCTGATGACAAATTTTCAAATATGGCCAAATGATCGAATATATGGAAAATCATGATTCCACACTTTGCTAAATAATATAAATTTCAGAGATTGGCTCGCATAGGCACCATATAGGATAGAAAGAGGATACATTAGGCTTTCCAAATCTGTATGTGTTATTCTATAATTTAGGGTTGGACTCTGATGACAAATTTTCAAATATTACCAAAATGATCGAGTATATGGAAAATCATGATTCCACACTTTGCTAAATTACATAAATCTCAGAGATTGGCTCGCATAGGCACCATATAGGATAGAAAGAGAATACATTACGCTTTCGAAATCTGTATGTGTTATTCCATAATTTAGGGTTGGACTCTGATGACAAATTTTCAAATATGGCCAAAATGATCGAGTATATGGCAAATCATGATTCTACACTTTGCTAAATTACTTAAATCTCAGAGATTGGCTCGCATAGGCACCATATAGGATAGAAAGAGAATACATTAGGCTTTCGAAATCTGTATGTGTTATTCTATAATTTAGGGTTGGGCTCTGATGACAAATTTTCAAATATGGCCAAAATGATCGAATATATGGAAAATCATGATTCTACACTTTGCTAAATTACTTAAATTTCAGAGATTGGCTCGCATAGGCACCATATAGGATAGAAAGAGGATACATTAGGCTTTCCAAATCTGTATGTGTTATTCTATAATTTAGGGTTGGGCTCTGATGACAAATTTTCAAATATTACAAAAATGATCGAGTATATGGAAAATCATGATTCTACACTTTGCTAAATTACATAAATCTCAGAGATTGGCTCGCATATGCACCATACAGGATAGAAGGAGGATACATTAGGCTTTCCAAATCTGTATGTGTTATTCTATAATTTAGGGTTGGGCTCTGATGACAAATTTTCAAATATTACAAAAATGATCGAGTATATGGAAAATCATGATTCTACACTTTGCTAAATTACATAAATCTCAGAGATTGGCTCGCATATGCACCATACAGGATAGAAGGAGGATACATTAGGCTTTCCAAATCTGTATGTGTTATTCTATAATTTAGGGTTGGGCTCTGATGACAAATTTTCAAATATTACAAAAATGATCGAGTATATGGAAAATCATGATTCTACACTTTGCTAAATTACATAAATCTCAGAGATTGACTCGCATAGTCACCATATAGGATAGAAAGAGGATACATTAGGCTTTTTAAATCTGTATGTGTTATTCCATAATTTAGGGTTGGGCTCTGATGACAAATTTTCAAATATGGCCAAAATGATCGAGTATATGGAAAATCCTGATTCTACACTTTGCTAAATAACATAAATTTCAGAGATTTTCTCGCATAGGCACCATATAGGATAGAAAGAGGATACATTAGGCTTTCCAAATCTGTATGTGTTATTCTATAATTTAGGGTTGGGCTCTGATGACAAATTTTCAAATATTACAAAAATGATCGAGTATATGGAAAATCATGATTCTACACTTTGCTAAATTACATAAATCTCAGAGATTGACTCGCATAGTCACCATATAGGATAGAAAGAGGATACATTAGGCTTTTTAAATCTGTATGTGTTATTCCATAATTTACGGTTGGGCTCTGATGACAAATTTTCAAATATTACAAAAATGATCGAGTATATGGAAAATCATGATTCTACACTTTGCTAAATTACATAAATTTCAGAGATTGGCTCGCATAGGCACCATATAGGATAGAAAGAGGATACATTAGGCTTTCCAAATCTGTATGTGTTATTCTATAATTTAGGGTTGGGCTCTGATGACAAATTTTCAAATATTACAAAAATGATCGAGTATATGGAAAATCATGATTCTACACTTTGCTAAATTACATAAATCTCAGAGATTGGCTCGCATATGCACCATATAGGATAGAAGGAGGATACATTAGGCTTTCCAAATCTGTATGTGTTATTCTATAATTTAGGGTTGGGCTCTGATGACAAATTTTCAAATATTACAAAAATGATCGAGTATATGGAAAATCATGATTCTACACTTTGCTAAATTACATAAATCTCAGAGATTGACTCGCATAGTCACCATATAGGATAGAAAGAGGATACATTAGGCTTTTTAAATCTGTATGTGTTATTCCATAATTTAGGGTTGGGCTCTGATGACAAATTTTCAAATATGGCCAAAATGATCGAGTATATGGAAAATCCTGATTCTACACTTTGCTAAATAACATAAATTTCAGAGATTTTCTCGCATAGGCACCATATAGGATAGAAAGAGGATACATTAGGCTTTCCAAATCTGTATGTGTTATTCTATAATTTAGGGTTGGGCTCTGATGACAAATTTTCAAATATTACAAAAATGATCGAGTATATGGAAAATCATGATTCTACACTTTGCTAAATTACATAAATCTCAGAGATTGACTCGCATAGTCACCATATAGGATAGAAAGAGGATACATTAGGCTTTCCAAATCTGTATGTGTTATTCCATAATTTAGGGTTGGGCTCTGATGACAAATTTTCAAATATGGCTAAAATGATCGAGTATATGGAAAATCCTGATTCTACACTTTGCTAAATAACATAAATTTCAGAGATTTTCTCGCATAGGCACCATATAGGATAGAAAGAGGATACATTCGGCTTTTTAAATCTGTATGTGTTATTCCATAATTTAGGGTTGGGCTCTGATGACAAATTTTCAAATATTACAAAAATGATCGAGTATATGGAAAATCATGATTCTACACTTTGCTAAATTACATAAATCTCAGAGATTGGCTCGCATAGGCACCATATAGGATAGAAAGAGGATACATTAGGCTTTCGAAATCTGTATGTGTTATTCTATAATTTAGGGTTGGGCTCTGATGACAAATTTTCAAATATTACAAAAATGATCGAGTATATGGAAAATCATGATTCTACACTTTGCTAAATTACATAAATCTCAGAGATTGGCTCGCATATGCACCATATAGGATAGAAGGAGGATACATTAGGCTTTCCAAATCTGTATGTGTTATTCTATAATTTAGGGTTGGGCTCTGATGACAAATTTTCAAATATTACAAAAATGATCGAGTATATGGAAAATCATGATTCTACACTTTGCTAAATTACATAAATCTCAGAGATTGACTCGCATAGTCACCATATAGGATAGAAAGAGGATACATTAGGCTTTTTAAATCTGTATGTGTTATTCCATAATTTAGGGTTGGGCTCTGATGACAAATTTTCAAATATGGCCAAAATGATCGAGTATATGGAAAATCCTGATTCTACACTTTGCTAAATAACATAAATTTCAGAGATTTTCTCGCATAGGCACCATATAGGATAGAAAGAGGATACATTAGGCTTTTTAAATCTGTATGTGTTATTCCATAATTTAGGGTTGGGCTCTGATGACAAATTTTCAAATATGGCCAAAATGATCGAGTATATGGAAAATCCTGATTCTACACTTTGCTAAATAACATAAATTTCAGAGATTTTCTCGCATAGGCACCATATAGGATAGAAAGAGGATACATTAGGCTTTCCAAATCTGTATGTGTTATTCTATAATTTAGGGTTGGGCTCTGATGACAAATTTTCAAATATTACAAAAATGATCGAGTATATGGAAAATCATGATTCTACACTTTGCTAAATTACATAAATCTCAGAGATTGACTCGCATAGTCACCATATAGGATAGAAAGAGGATACATTAGGCTTTCCAAATCTGTATGTGTTATTCCATAATTTACGGTTGGGCTCTGATGACAAATTTTCAAATATTACAAAAATGATCGAGTATATGGAAAATCATGATTCTACACTTTGCTAAATTACATAAATTTCAGAGATTGGCTCGCATAGGCACCATATAGGATAGAAAGAGGATACATTAGGCTTTCCAAATCTGTATGTGTTATTCTATAATTTAGGGTTGGGCTCTGATGACAAATTTTCAAATATTACAAAAATGATCGAGTATATGGAAAATCATGATTCTACACTTTGCTAAATTACATAAATCTCAGAGATTGGCTCGCATATGCACCATATAGGATAGAAGGAGGATACATTAGGCTTTCCAAATCTGTATGTGTTATTCTATAATTTAGGGTTGGGCTCTGATGACAAATTTTCAAATATTACAAAAATGATCGAGTATATGGAAAATCATGATTCTACACTTTGCTAAATTACATAAATCTCAGAGATTGACTCGCATAGTCACCATATAGGATAGAAAGAGGATACATTAGGCTTTTTAAATCTGTATGTGTTATTCCATAATTTAGGGTTGGGCTCTGATGACAAATTTTCAAATATGGCCAAAATGATCGAGTATATGGAAAATCCTGATTCTACACTTTGCTAAATAACATAAATTTCAGAGATTTTCTCGCATAGGCACCATATAGGATAGAAAGAGGATACATTAAGCTTTCCAAATCTGTATGTGTTATTCTATAATTTAGGGTTGGGCTCTGATGACAAATTTTCAAATATTACAAAAATGATCGAGTATATGGAAAATCATGATTCCACACTTTGCTAAATAACATAAATCTCAGAGATTGGCTCGCATAGGCACCATATAGGATAGAAAGAGGATACATTAGGCTTTCCAAATCTGTATGTGTTATTCCATAATTTAGGGCTGGGCTCTGATGACAAATTTTCAAATATGGCCAAAATGATCGATTATATGGAAAATCATGATTCCACACTTTGCTAAATAACATAAATTTCAGAGATTGGCCCGCATAGGCACCATACAGGATAGAAAGAGGATACATTAGGCTTTCCAAATCTGGATGTGTTATTCTATAATTTAGGGTTGGGCTCTGATGACAAATTTTCAAATATTACAAAAATGATCGAGTATATGGAAAATCATGATTCTACACTTTGCTAAATTACATAAATCTCAGAGATTGGCTCGCATAGGCACCATAAAGGATAGAAAGAGGATACATTAGGCTTTCGAAATCTGTATGTGTTATTCCATAATTTAGGGTTGGACTCTGATGACAAATTTTCAAATATGGCCAAAATGATCGATTATATGGAAAATCATGATTCCACACTTTGCTAAATAACATAAATTTCAGAGATTGGCTCGCATAGGCACCATACAGGATAGAAAGAGGATACATTAGGCTTTCCAAATCTGTATGTGTTATTCCATAATTTAGGGTTGGGCTCTAATGACAAATTTTCAAATATTACAAAAATGATCGAGTATATGGAAAATCATGATTCTACACTTTGCTAAATTACATAAATCTCAAATATTGACTCGTATAGTCACCATATAGGATAGAAAGAGGATACATTAGGCTTTCGAAATCTGTATGTGTTATTCCATAATTTAGGGTTGGACTCTGATGACAAATTTTCAAATATGGCCAAAATGATCGATTATACGGAAAATCATGATTCCACACTTTGCTAAATAACATAAATTTCAGAGATTGGCTCGCATAGGCACCATATAGGATAGAAAGAGGATACATTAGGCTTTCCAAATCTGTATGTGTTATTCCATAATTTAGGGCTGGGCTCTGATGACAAATTTTCAAATATGGCCAAAATGATCGATTATATGGAAAATCATGATTCCACACTTTGCTAAATAACATAAATTTCAGAGATTGGCCCGCATAGGCACCATACAGGATAGAAAGAGGATACATTAGGCTTTCCAAATCTGGATGTGTTATTCTATAATTTAGGGTTGGGCTCTGATGACAAATTTTCAAATATTACAAAAATGATCGAGTATATGGAAAATCATGATTCTACACTTTGCTAAATTACATAAATCTCAGAGATTGGCTCGCATAGGCACCATATAGGATAGAAAGAGGATACATTAGGCTTTCGAAATCTGTATGTGTTATTCCATAATTTAGGGTTGGACTCTGATGACAAATTTTCAAATATGGCCAAAATGATCGATTATATGGAAAATCATGATTCCACACTTTGCTAAATAACATAAATTTCAGAGATTGTCTCGCATAGGCACCATACAGGATAGAAAGAGGATACATTAGGCTTTCCAAATCTGTATGTGTTATTCCATAATTTAGGGTTGGGCTCTAATGACAAATTTTCAAATATTACAAAAATGATCGAGTATATGGAAAATCATGATTCTACACTTTGCTAAATTACATAAATCTCAAATATTGACTCGTATAGTCACCATATAGGATAGAAAGAGGATACATTAGGCTTTCGAAATCTGTATGTATTATTCCATAATTTAGGGTTGGGCTCTGATGACAAATTTTCAAATATGGCCAAAATGATCGATTATATGGAAAATCATGATTCTACACTTTGCTAAATTACATAAATCTCAGAGATTGGCTCGCATAGGCACCATATAGGATAGAAATAGGATACATTAGGCTTTCCAAATCTGAATGTGTTATTCCATAATTTAGGATTGGACTCTGATGACAAATTTTCAAATATGGCCAAAATGATCGATTATATGGAAAATCATGATTCTACACTTTGCTAAATTACATAAATCTCAGAGATTGGCTTGCATAGGCACCATATAGGATAGAAAGAGGATACATTAGGCTTTCCAAATCTGTATGCGTTATTCCATAATTTAGGGTTGGGCTCTAATGACAAATTTTCAAATATTACCAAAATGATCGAGTATATGGAAAATCATAATTCTACACTTTGCTAAATAACATAAATTTCAGAGATTGGCTCGCATAGGTACCATACAGGATAGAAAGAGGATGCATTAGGCTTTCCAAATCTGTATGTGTTATTCTATAATTTAGGGTTGGGCTCTGATGACAAATTTTCAAATATGGCCAAAATGATCGATTATATGGAAAGTCATGATTCCACACTTTGCTAAATAACATAAATTTCAGAGATTGGCTCGCATAGGCACCATACAGGATAGAAAGAGGATACATTAGGCTTTCGAAATCTGTATGTGTTATTCCATAATTTAGGGTTGGGCTCTAATGACAAATTTTCAAATATGGCCAAAATGATCGATTATATGGAAAGTCATGATTCCACACTTTGCTAAATAACATAAATTTCAGAGATTGGCTCGCATAGTCACCATATAGGATAGAAAGAGGATACATTAGGCTTTTTAAATCTGTATGTATTATTCCATAATTTACGGTTGGGCTCTGATGACAAATTGTCAAATATGGCCAAAATGATCGATTATATGGAAAATCATGATTCCACACTTTGCTAAATAACATAAATTTCAGAGATTGGCCCGCATAGGCACCATATAGGATAGAAAGAGGATACATTAGGCTTTCCAAATCTGTATGTGTTATTCTATAATTTAGGGCTGGGCTCTGATGACAAATTTTCAAATATTACAAAAATGATCGAGTATATGGAAAATCATGATTCTACACTTTGCTAAATTACATAAATCTCAGAGATTGGCTCGCATAGGCACCATATAGGATAGAAAGAGGATACATTAGGCTTTCGAAATCTGTATGTGTTATTCCATAATTTAGGGTTGGACTCTGATGACAAATTTTCAAATATGGCCAAAATGATCGATTATATGGAAAATCATGATTCCACACTTTGCTAAATAACATAAATTTCAGAGATTGGCTCGCATAGGCACCATACAGGATAGAAAGAGGATACATTAGGCTTTCCAAATCTGTATGTGTTATTCCATAATTTAGGGTTGGGCTCTAATGACAAATTTTCAAATATTACCAAAATGATCGAGTATATGGAAAATCATGATTCTACACTTTGCTAAATAACATAAATCTCAGAGATTGGCTCGCATAGGCACCATATAGGATAGAAAGAGGATACATTAGGCTTTCGAAATCTGAATGTGTTATTCCATAATTTAGGGTTGGACTCTGATGACAAATTTTCAAATATTACAAAAATGATCGAGTATATGGAAAATCATGATTCTACACTTTGCTAAATTACATAAATCTCAGAGATTGGCTCGCATAGGCACCATATAGGATAGAAAGAGGATACATTAGGCTTTCGAAATCTGTATGTGTTATTCCATAATTTAGGGTTGGACTCTGATGACAAATTTTCAAATATGGCCAAAATGATCGATTATATGGAAAATCATGATTCCACACTTTGCTAAATAACATAAATTTCAGAGATTGGCTCGCATAGGCACCATATAGGATAGAAATAGGATACATTAGGCTTTCCAAATCTGTATGTGTTATTCTATGATTTAGGGTTGAACTCTGATGACAAATTTTTAAATATGGCCAAAATGATCGATTCTATAGAAAATCATGATTCTACACTTTGCTAAATAACACAAATCTCAGATATTGGCTCGCATAGGCACCATATAGGATAGAAAGAGGATTTGCAAACCTCAATAGATTTCGAGAGCTCAAATTGCCCGATATGCCAAGGATGTAGAATGAAACATTATTTTTCAAATTACGGTATTGTTATTGTCGATGTCAAACCAAATAATAATATTTATAACATTAAAATAAGGGATATTAGTCAACAAGTTACCTTATTAACTGATAAATTTCAATTAAAAGGAATAATACATTTTCAACAGCTGAATGTAAAAAATATGCCTGGCCACTTTCGTTCATATATCAAGCGATTTAATAATACGTGGGAACTGCATGATGATATGCTGCAATTTCCAATGGAAGTAAATTCGGCAACAAAGATAAATTCGGCAATATTGATTTACTCCAAATATTAAATAAAATCAGGTGGCTCTCATTACTAATCAGTAATTATTGATTGTTAACAGCCGGTCGAGATACTGTTAATAACTTACTAGCGATATAGTAAACTATAGTACTAAAATAGTACTTTCATAAACATCTTTCGAATCATATACATAAGATCACAGCCTTATCGTGGCAGAGTGGTTTGCGTATAGTAAAGAAGGAATTGGCAATACCAGTCAGGGTCACCCATACTGGAATGCCAACTCTGAAGCTATCTTACAAATCGTGGTCAAATTATCATTATTTTCGATAATGTTCGAATTTCGGTAATGTCATAATAGCTCACCCTAAATTATAGAATAACACATACAGATTTGGAAAGCCTAATGTATCCTCTTTCTATCCTATATGGTGCCTATGCGAGCCAATCTCTGAGATTTATGTTATTTAGCTTATGGTAGGATCTTGTTTCTCATATATTAATTTTTTCTTGAATTACACTATCAAACAATTGTACACTTTCGTGAAATGTGTTAAAAAGAAGCCTTATAAATATTGTTTAATAACTTGTATTACACTGTCAAACTAATGTAGGTACACTTGCGTAAATTGTGTTAAAAAAAGTGTTAAAAACTTCACACCGGTCACCTATAGGCAACAGTCCTGAATATTTACAAATATATTTTCTTTCGAATGAAGACCAATTATCTACTCGGACAAATATAGTGCCTAATCTAAAAGTGGAATTGATCGCACAACTACAATAAACGCTACATGAACATAATCGTTATGTTCAAAGTTTCAAGTACAAACTTGAAAGAAATCCAGGAGCAGATAACTTAAAACTCATAATACATGCAGAACGACGGCCGACAAATGAACATAGAGGTCGCCACAATGCTCCAACTACTAATGAAGTAGCTGTGCTTTTAGTTGATGAAGATAAAGGACCAAGGGATATTGTGTTGGACTACCGTTACGGAAAATTATTACGTATATCAGAATTGCATCGGTCGTATGACGCTTTACAGTACCCGTTGATGTTTGCTAGAGGAGAAGATGGGTACAGCCTGAATATACCACACACAAATTCGCCACGTAATAAAACAATTACCTGTATGCCGTTTTATGCGTTTAGGCGAATGGTGAAAAACGGTAGCTTTAATACGCTCCATTATTACAAGAATTTATTTAACCAATATTGTGTCGACATGATGGCAAAAATGATTTCAGAGAAGGTTACATTACATCCGCACAAATCAAGCAAAATTAAGAGCTGAAAATTATGTTCATTTGAGAGATACAGTGAATGAAGATCAAAACATTGACGCCAGAAATATGGGGCAATTTGTCATACTGCCATCAACATTCACCGGATCACCAAGGTACATGCACGAGAAAACCCAAGATGCAATGACCTATGTCAGAAATTTTGGCAGACCAGATTTATTCATTACCTTTACGTGTCACCACGAATGGACTGAGGTCAAGGAGGAGCTATTTCCTAATCAAAGATCTTTTGATAGGCATGACATCATAGCACGAGTGTTCAATTTAAAAATGAAAAAGTTAATGAAATTGTTAACCCAAAATGCTATATTCGGTGACACAAAGGCTTTTATATACAGCGTTGAGTGGCAAAAAAAGAGGGTTACCTCATGCACATATTCTCCTATGGTTGCAAACGAAAATACAACCAGAAGAAGTAGACTCTGAGATGTGGATCCTATTCTCCATGACATAGTTCTTAAAAATATGGTACACGGTCCGTGTGGAGAACATAACATGGCTGCTCCTTGCCTGTGTCAACGGCGTTTGCTGTAAAAAGTATCCTCGCAATTTAATTGCAGAAACACAAACTGGAGACGATGGTTATCCAGCATACCGTTGTAGAAATCCTAATAATGGTGGAGTGACTGCAACTTTGACTATTCGAGGTCATCAAACCGTAATAGATAACAGATGGATTGTTCCTTATTCTCCTGTATTGTGTAGGAGCTTTAATGCCCATATCAATGTGGAGTATTGTCATTCGGTTCAGGCAATAAAATTTATATGTAAATATATAAATAAAGGTTCGGACCAAGCCACTGTTTCAGTAGAAAACAATCACAGTGAGATCGAAAATTATTTGAACGACCGGTATATAAGTACATCAGAGGCTGTTTGGAAACTTCTACGGTTATACATTTGGCAATCCATTTAGAAAACGGACAAAGGGTGTATTTTACGGCACACAATCTCCAACAAAGATTCGAAAATCCACCCTCAACAACACTTACGGCATTTTTTGAATTAGGCAGAAATGATCACTTCGCGAAAACCTTATTATACAATGAATTGCCACAATATTACACCTGGGCTAATAACAAGTTCTCGCGAAGGAAACGTGGAGAAGATGTCGAAGGACACCCCGGCATTAAAAAAGACTCTGCGCTTGGCACAATGTATAGTATCCATCATAACCAATCATAATGTTTTCACCTAAGGATGCTATTGCAATATGTCCGTGGGCCAACTTCTTTTGAAAGCTTATAGATCGTCAATGGACAAGTAATGTCCAATGGAACCATACCTTAGCAGATGCAGTCGTTTCCAAATCACCTTTAAAATTAAAAGAATTATTCGTGATCATTTTATTATTTTGCCAACCATCTGATCCTTTTCAATTATGGCAAACTTTTCGAGAAGACCTTTGTGAAGACATTCGTCATAGGGAGCGGCAACAAAGTAATGATACCACTTTACTTTGCTCAGACAGTGTTTTAAATGAGGGCCTCATAAAAATTTAAAATTTATTATTTGACCTAAGTGGGAAAAATCTGGCAGATGTTGGTCTCCCTTTGGACTTCATATCAATTAATGTTACAAAATTAGTACCTGACCAGCGACATGCATATATGATAAAATAATAAATAGCGTGAGAAATAGCGACGGCCAAATATTGTTGATCGACGCTCTTGGTGGAACAAGGAACCCTAACCAACTTAATTTTGGCTAAAGTTAGATCAACAGGTAAAATCGGTGTCACAGTTGCTTCATCTGGAATAGCAGCTGCACTGCTCAGCGGCGGGAAAACCGCCCATTCTACTTTTAAATTGCCTCTAAATGTTTCTTTCCACCAAGAAACAGTATGTGCAATTCGCAAAAATGGGCCACTAGGAAAAGTCCTCCAAGAAGTTGCTCTAATTATGTAGGATGAGTGTACAACGAGCCATCGATCGCACATTGAAGCTGTAAACAAAACTCTGAAGGACATTAGGAATTCAGAAAAAGCAATGCGGGGTGTCACCTTGGTCTTTGCTGGAGACTTTCGCCAACCATTGCCTGTAATCCCCAAAAGAACGCGAGCGGACATTATTAAAGCGTGTTTAAAATCCTCACCTCTGTGGAGTTCAATTCAAACCGTTACATTAAAGACAAATATGAGAGCTCATTTGGGGGGTGGTGGTTATAATTTTTCGGGTCAATTATTAAAATTAGGCAATGGCAAATTACTTGAACAAAATGGACTAATTAAAATTGGCAGCGAGTTAGGAAAGACTGTAACAACTCTTAATGATTTGATATTAAACATTTATCCTGGCATAGACAATATATTCGAAAAAGATTACACTTGGATATGCGAAAGGGCTATCGTATCTGCAAGAAATTATCCACAAGAGATTTTGAACAGTCTAAATCCTTCAGGGTTTCCACCACATTGCCTTAAAATGAAAGTTGTTGGAATACCAA
This sequence comes from Tipula vernalis, assembly GCA_958295665.1. Classification (NCBI taxonomy): domain Eukaryota; kingdom Metazoa; phylum Arthropoda; class Insecta; order Diptera; family Tipulidae; genus Tipula; species Tipula vernalis. The sequence continues at coordinate 64,181,651 of OY282560.1, read as the reverse complement.
TTATTTTATTGCAGAATCTGAATTCTCCAAATCTATGTAATGGGACAAGACTGCAAATCAAATCGCTGAGAAACAACGTCATCGAAGCTACCATCATCACGGGCCCAGCATCTGGACAATTGGCTCACATACCTCGTATTTCCATGATATCCACAGATTTACCTTTTCCTGTAAAAATTTCATTTGCAATTACAATTAATAAGTCACAAGGACAAACATACAAATATGTAGGAGTAGATTTGAGGAAAGAATGTTTTTCTCACGGCCAATTATATGTCGGAATGTCCAGGTCGAGAAGTGCAAAAAACCAATTTATTTTAATTCCAGACACAAACGAAACTAAAAATGTAGTTTTTGGAAATGGAAGAAGTGATATTGCAGAATTTATAAAGCTTTATTGAAGTGCGGGTATATAATACAAATTGGAGATATTTGGTAACCAGGCCAGAAGTAATTACGAAATTTTTCGATTTATGTTTTTCATTCGCTGGAATTTTACTAAGGTGTGATTTTACATAACGGTAAAAAAAAGTATACAAAAACTGAAGTCTGATTTGCTGCGTGTATTAAAATTACTTGAAGATAGTCATTGGATGTTATGGAAATTTCAAATAAAAATATATTGTTAAATGATAGCGATTTGCTTGAAGTAGTGACGGGGGAAGATGTTAAGCCGCTCGATAAAGCTGAAAACCTTAAAGACTGTAGGTTAAAAATGATAAAAAGGAGCAGAAGATTATAGTAACAATGATCGGTAGACAGCCAACGCTTCACATAATGCAGTGCAAATCATCGAAGGAGATGTGGGATAAATTGGACAGCATCTACGAACATACATAAATCTATAGCACTTTGCTTTCAAAAACTCAGTCATTTTTGCAGCCAGTACGGATATAGCATGCGATATAATATCTCTATTAGACGCTTCTAAAGGCTACAAAATATCTTTATGACTGTATTTGAGAAGTTGGCTAAATTTTTTGAAAGCACACGCAGTTGCAACTTCAGATCATATTATTATACGTCACTGAAACAACCAACGACGATCAGTTAAAACGATTGGTTAAACAAATATTTCTGTTTAATCCTCAACTGGGCACTAGGATTTCTCTAAGTTTTTTCGAACTGGTGGACATTTTTGTTTTAAGAAAATTAACAAATTTTGTATTATGTGGTTGCCCCAATGGAAATTTCAATGATTTATGTAATATTTCGAAAAATTTTAATTCTGGGATTAAATGGGTTGATTAAGAAATAAAATATAATTTGCAAAAGGTTGAATTTTAAGTGTAAAACCTGTATTTAATGAAAGATGTCAAAGTCCGTATGTCGACTCATCATTTTAACTCGTCAACATTACAACAGTTAATTTCCACCAAAGTATAAAGTTTTGGTGTTTTTTATTTGGTGTCTATTGTGCTGACACTTAACTTAATTTGTAACAATATTGCATACTATAAATATTTGATTGATACTTTACATTTTTTGATAGAGCGGTAACCTTTTAATTAATTAAATTTACATAAATCCGATACAACGGATAACATTGTAAACATTGGTCCTTCGAGCCATTAAAAACAACTGACACCTATAAGAAATACTAAAAGCAACAACCGGCAAACTCAAGAACAACCATAAACATGGAAGAACTGTTAAGAAATCAAGAACAAAAAGCAGAAGAGATACAGCAGCTCATCTTTACAAGAAAGATGGAGCACTGCGGAAAACAAAAACCTATCTTGAGAGGAAAATCGCAGAGTTGAACAAATCTTACAATGAGTATGTTGATGAAGACAACAAGATCAGAGATTTTCAAAACCCATTGATGTCAACACATCAATACTTCAAGGATAGAGAAACTCGCCAACGCCTTAACACACCAAGTTTGCTATCCACACCACTTCCAACACCAGATGCAGCAGGGATAAATAAACAATTTAACTTCAACAACAACACAACAGAGGATGGGACATCAACAAGTGAAGTTAAGAGCCAACAACCCAAGGCGTCGACCATGGAGTCAAACGTTGCTTTCAGCCAGTTGCCAAAATTCAGGCAACAGTTGAAGCAGCAAGACATCCGAATGCGGGGTTTATATCGAGAGATTCGATTAGCTGAGGACGTACTGTCTAGTAACAACAGATCCAGACCAGCTTTAAAAATCAAATTAAAAAACATGGGAGAGGATGATGATGCAGATCAGCGACCTTCATGAACAAATATGCATGGAGACTTCCGAAGAACAGGAAGCAAATTCAAAATATTTCGTAGACCAACACGAAGATTGTAATACAATTAACAACATTATTGGAAGAAGAGGAATTAGGCAAGATAAAACCATTAGAAATTCGTCTACCACCAGTAGAAATCCCACATTTTCACGGGGACTACACGAAGTGGGTAGGTTTCTCTGATACATTGAAACATTTAGTTCATAACAATAATCAGCTCACCACGACACATAAAATGAACTACCTTAAAAGTCACGTAGAAGAGTCAGCTGGAAAATTATTGAGTCATTTGGAACCTACTGGAGACAATTACGATGCAGCTTGGGAAATATTAGAGAACCGCTTCAACAACAGGAGATTACTCGTATCTAATTTGTTGAACACTTTATTGAATCAGCATACGATCAACATGGAGTCGGCTGATGCGACCAAACACTTGCATGACACAACAACCGAGTGCCTATACGCCATAAGGAATATAGGCATAAATATTGAAACATGGAGGCCTTTCATCATCTTCAGCTTGTTGAAAACGTTGGACAACGAGTCACGACGGCTATACGAAAACTCTCTAGAGAACCCAAGAGAATTTCAAGAAACAAACCAATTCTTGAAGTTTCTAGAAAGGCGTTTCCAATCTTTAGAAGCGATCGGTAACAACAAGATAATACCAATCCAACAAGTGAGATTTCAACCACAACCGCTAAGACGTGCTTTCGTAACTGCCACACAACCAAGTAATATTTGCGTGTGTTTCAGAAAAACCACAGGACCGAATCGGATGCCAACGTTTCAAAGATTTGAGCATTTTTGAACGAAATCAGATAGTCATGCTGCACAATTTGTGCAGAAATTGTCTCAGCCAAAATCATTCGACAACAAGTTACAGCATCAAACTGAGTTGTTTTACCTGCAAAGGCAGACATCATACATTGCTACATGTAAAAAATCAAGAAAACAGTATTGCAAAGCTGAACATCTCAACACTCGACAAGGATAGTGGCTCGGTACTTTTAGCAACAGCCCTAATAAAAGTACAGAATATGTTCGGTAGTCTTACTCTACTATGAGCACTGATCGATCCAGGCTCACAGGCTACTTTCATCACAGAGCAAGCAGCACAACAACTAGGCCTGCCAAGGACAAGAGCTCTAACTGAAATTTCTGGAATTTCAGCAACAAAAGGACGAGCCAATCAACAGATAGCGATAGAAATAAGTCAAAGATTTCCATCGATTTTCAAGATCGAAGTTAATGCTTTAGTTCTGGGAACTATCACCAAACCACTTCCAGACAAGAACACATTGGGTTTAGACAGCGAATTACAAAAAAAAAGTAATCCTAGCCGACCCTACTTGATTGATCTTTTAATAGCTGTCGACATATATGGAGAAACCATGTTAGAAGGCATATAATGGGATCCGCATCATAAGTGCATAGCGCATAGATCAGAGCTAGGATGAATCATATCTGGTCGTCTAAAAACAACAGCATGAAGGTCACACGGTTAAATAGCCACGTCACATTAGCAGAGATAGACAAGCAATTAAAATGCTTTTGGGAATCCGAAGAATTGCATCCTAAACGAAGAGTAACTGCTGAAGAGATCGAATGTGAGCAGTACTATGAAGAGACTCACAAGCGATTAACAAATGGACGATACGAAGTTCGAATGCCGCTTCACAACGACAAGCTCAAAGAAGTGGGAATAGGAGAATCTAAAAGTAAAGCAGCAGCTAGAATGCTTCAAATTGAAAAAAGATTCAAGATGGATGAAGACTTTAAGAATCAATATCACAATTTCATGAACGAGTACATCCAGTTGAATCACATGGAACTAATTAAAGATGATACGGAAAAAGATGCTTCTCGGGTTTACTACATGCCACACCATTCTGTCATAAAATAAGATAGCACAACTACGAGATTGAGGGTAGTTTTTGACGCTTCCTGCAAAACAACAACAGGAACATCACTAAATGAAATGATGCATGTTGGTCCAACGTTACAAGACAACTTAACGGCAATATTGATCAGATGGAAAAAACATCGTTATGTGATTGCAGCGGACAGTGAGAAAATATTCAGACAGATCAGAACAGCCCGTGACAATCAAGATTTTCAACGAATCCTCCGGCGATCTGAAACAAATCGGCCAATGAGCAGTTATAGATTAAAAACTATCACATACGGAACAGCGTCTGCAACTTATTTGGCTACAAAGACGTTACAACAATTAGCCATTGATAAAGATTCAAAGATTGTTCAAAACGATTTCTATGTGGATGATCTTCTATTTGGAGCTAACACAATCGCAGAAGCAATCGCTGCGAAAAAAGAACTTCTAAATCTCTTTCCGGCGGAGGTTTCAACCTCAGAAAATGGTCTAGCAAGGAAAGAGCGTTATTAGAAGAGCTTCCAGAAAATCTGAAAGAAACAGGACTCCACACTATAGAATTTAGTGATACAGTGAAAACACTTGGGCTCCTGTGGAACTCTTCAACAGACACCTTTCAATTTAAAGTTATTTTGCCAGCATCTAAGACAACAATGTCCAAACGAACAATCTTATCAGAGGCATCAAGGCTTTTCGATCCGCTAAGATGGTTAGCACCAGTGGTGATCCAGGCAAAAATTCTACTTCAAGATTTATGGGCTTCTGGTGTAGGATGGGACGAAAAACTCCACGTAAATCTTGAAAACAGATGGTTAAACTACAAAATGGAATTACCACGTTTAGAGGAAATCAGAATTCAACGTTGGATAAATTACAACAGTGACGCCAAAATTGAACTACATGGTTTCTGTGACGCCTCGAATCAAGCATATGCTGCAGTAGTATACAGTAAAACAAACAACCAAATCACAATAATCGCAGCCAAAACAAAGGCTACAGCGTTAAACCAAACAATATCCCTACCAAGATCAGAGCTCAGCGCCACATTGCTACTTTCTAAATTGCTCAAAAATGTCAAACATGCGTTGAACATCAACAGCAATATATCAAAATTTTGCTGGAGCGATTCCACAGCAGTTTTGGGTTGGATAAAAGGAAACCTTCAACAAGGAACAAGCGGCCAGCATGGAACGAAAATCAATAAGAACATTTACAACAACAGTGAAAAAGCCTGTGATTGAATTCGATAGATTCTCTTCGTTACAACGGCTTGTTCATAGCATTGCATACTGTCTACGATTTCCATCAAATGCAAAATCAAAAACTAAAAACAACTCTCATTTCAAACCAGAGGAACTGAGCTAAGGGCTATAATCAGAGTCGCACAACAGGAAGGTTTCGAACCAGAATTAAAGAAGTTAAAAGCGAATCAAAACCTACCAAAGAATAGTACAATCTTAACCCTAACTCCATTTCTAGACGGAAATGACCTACTCAGAGTCGGAGATAGGCTAACCAATTCTAATCTCCCATTTGAAAAAAAAAAAAATCCGATAATAATGCCCAGAGGTCACAAATTGTCAAGTTTGCTTGTCAAAGAAGCCCATATAAAAACACTATATGGTGGCAATCAAGTAACTTTAGCACACCTGAGAACGCAGTATTGGATAATGAATGGCAAAAATACGATTCGCCAAACTATGCATGAATGTATAGTCTGTACAAGAGCGAGGAAACTGGCATCACACCAACTAATGGGCATGTTACCAAAAGAACGAATAACACCAGCACCACCGTTCACTAACAGCGGAGTAGACTATGCTGGTCCGATTAATATAAAATTGTGGAAAGGCCGCTTGTAACAAAACAACAAAGGGATACATTGCCATTTTCATATGCCTAGCCACGAAGGCAATTCATCTAGAACTTGTAAGTGATTTGTCAACAGACGCTTTTTTGGCCGCGTACCGACGATTCATATCAAGAAGAGGAATTGTCTGAAGATATTCAGCGACTGTGGTACAAATTTGGTTGGAGCAGACAAACAACTGCAAAGGCAGGCAAAGCAACAGGAAGCAGAAATTAAGGGTAAAATAGCTCAGATGGGAACTGAGTGTCACTTTGTACCCCCGGAGAGTATGGGAAGCCGGAGTCAAGTCAACAAAACAACACCTCCGCAAGGTAATTGGAACCCACACATTAACTTTTGAGGAGCTCCCAACACCTCTAGCTCAAATAGAGGCATGCTTCAATTCTAGGCCACTAGCTCCACTCTCAAACGACTCAGATGATGACGGGCTTTTAAGTCCGGCACATTTCCTGATAGGCAGGGCAATCATATCAATGCCACAACCTTATATGGAGGGTATCCAAACTGTTACAAGATGGATTTTGCTCACCAAGCTCAGTCAAGGATTTTGGAAAAAATGGCATATGGAATATCTCTCACGACTACAACGAAGGCCAAAATGGTTGCAAAAGCAACCTAACATCCAATTGGGAGAACTAGTAATCCTCAAAGACGAACAACTACCTCCTACGCACTGGCCACTAGCAAGAGTCGCTGAACTTCATCCATTCACGACAAGATGGACTTGTTAGAGTAGTCACACTTAAATACAGGAACAATACGTTTAAAAGGAATATTACTAAAATATGCCGCCTACCGATATCTAACGAGCCAAAGGACTACATTAACATGCAAAACAAGAAGAATGATCCAGTTCATGCGGTAGTAACTAAAGATACAAGCACAACTCAGCAACTAGCAACTCCACTAAGTCTAGACGAAACAGGACTAGGAATAACAATCACGCAGATGAACAGTCCACAGTCTATAGAAAACATACTACCGCTGCCCGGAAAAGACAATCAAAACCAAAGAGTGCAGCCCCACAGACAAGCAAGGAATTTAAAAAAAGTAAATTATCTTGCACTAGCATTACTCTCAATTTGCTGCATACTAGGACAGACGCAAGCTCAGATCAAGGTTACCCCATTTAACTACTCAACAGAAATATATTTCGAGAATTTAGGCAATCTATTACAACATAACGAACTATTGGGAGGAGATCGAAACTTTTAAACAAGTTCAAGGCGAACTGGGAGCAGCTGGTAAAGGATTGTCTGGTTTTAACTGTGACGTAATCCTGCAGCAACTTCAATGGCAGCTCAACAACTTGATTGCAGACAATGTTTTGCTATTAACAAGCAATAAGGAACGTCGACGAGTTAAGCGCGGTTTAGGAGACACAACAGGCATTATCTTAGGAGACATGTTTGGAATTCTTACCCAGCGCGAGGCCAACCAATATGAAACCCAATTCGAGAATGTCAACAAAAACGAAATGCATCTAATGGCATTAATGAGAAACCAAACATCAATAATCGATAACACAATCAAGCTGATGAAGTATAATTCCAATCTCATAACAACATCATTGAACAATTTGATAAAAGATCAACAGAGATTAAGATTGGAGATGATACAACTAAACGAATATCGAACATACGAAAAAAGAGTTCGCCTAATATTAATGAGCGCACTCGAGATGACATTAATACTAAAAAACTTAGAGGACACGCAACAAGGTCTGCTTGATATTATTTGCTAAGCACATCATAGTATTTTGCATCCATCGATACTCGCGCCGTCACAATTAGAAGACCAACTGCAATTTATTCGTCAACATATACCAGCATCAATAACCATTCCTGGCCATAACATTCATGATCTCATGCAAATTTATCAAAGCATGGATGTATGTAGTAGGGTAACATAACGAAATGTGATAATTGAGATTATCATACCATTGTCCTTTGCAACGGATTATAACCTGCTAGCCGTCTCCCCAATCACACATCGTTACATTAACAAAATATCTAGCAATGGATAATCATCGAGAACATTTTGGTACTCTAACAACAGAAGAAGTAAAGCGTTGTCAAATACTCCAACCTATGCAATTTCTATGCGAAATATCACCAATTTTCCTTGCATTAACTAACAAAACCCAGTGTGAAGTAGCAATCTTACAGCGAAAACCAACGCTTAACACATTATGCAATGTTGAGGAAATAAATTCAACTAACCATTGGATAAAACTGCATGCTCCAAATCAATGGATATACATACGTAATTACAAATAAATCGACGGTTAATATCATATGCGGATCCAAAATCGACTGATACAGCCTTCAGATAAGCCTTCAGGATCAGCCTTCGTCATCATCGCTATCGGCACAGTACATAATAATATTAGCAAGACATTTGAAAGATCATCTAATAAATTAAGCGGAGCGATCAATCTAAAGGAATTCAGTTCGCAAATAAAACCCAAAACAACAAAACCCGATAATCCTAGCCTGATGCCAGCAATTGAGACTACCGATTTGAAAAGGGAGCTAAAAGTGATAAAGGAAAGGGAACAACTACCAACAGAAATGAATCACCATGATGTTCATCATTACACGATATCCTACTTAACTATAGTAATCCTAATAGTACTTTTCGTCATTTTGTATTTTAAAACCAAAGCAATGGGTCAAGTTGTAATACCGGCAGCTCTGCCTCGACCGGATGAAAGTAGTGGAGTGTAAATAGGAGGCTACTCAAAACTATACAGCCCGTAATATGTTAACTCATCATTTTAACTCGTCAACATTAGAACAGTTAATTTCCACCAAAGTATAAAGTTTTGGTGTTTTTTATTTTGTGTACACTTAATTTGTAGCAATATTGCATACTATAAATATTTGATTGATACTTTACATTTTGTGCTGACATTAAAAAATTTAAAATTATATATAAAGCGTAGCATTTAATAAAATAAAACAGAATTTAAATTGACACTAACTGATTTTGTTCTCATTAATTAAAAGACCCCACCAGCGGTAACCTTTTAATTAATTAAATTTACATAAATCCGATACAACGGATAACATTGTAAACACCGTAATAACAAAGTGTGCTAAAGTGTACCGGCCAGAAGATAACTTCGAGGAATCGATGTACTTTAATTTTGTTTTTTAATAATCTATAAAATGTCCTAATCCAGTTCGTTTATAAACCTTCTGCTGATGCAACCCAGGAAGGGTTTAAATCTACGATGTAACTGTTTTTGTTTTCAACAGCAGCATCACCTTACACTTAAAATGACCAACAGTTTTTCACACCAACAACATAATTTTTCTATTGAACCGGGCCCTTTTTTGAAAATCCGTCCACTATTGAGTTATTGTTTAAAACTGTGTATTGTAAACATAATTGAACGGCGTAATACATTTGTATACATAAACAGCAATTCTTAGAAATTCATTTTATAAACATATTAACTATAGAAATTAAAATCACTCAACAGAAAATGATTTACGATGGTAATTATACGCGTAAAATATTACTTATTGGCCAAACATATGCGTATCAGAAATACGTATTGGTTGAATGCGTTACTGTTTTGCCGTACTCATCCTTTCTGTGCACAAATTGATTTTGTTTGGGGAAGAAAAGAAAATTTTTTAAGAAAATTACTTTGTAGCGCCTGTGTGTGTGTGTGTGTTGAATAATTTTGAAAAATAAATGGTAAATGGTTAATATCTGGTAAATAAATTGTTCCTCTTTGCCTGAAGTCACAATTGTATTAGCATTTTTCTGTTTGTGATTAGATGTTGGTTCAAGATAACCTTAATTTACTTGGCCTTTTGGGATACAATTTAAATTCAAAAGAAGAAGTATAAAAGCTTAAAGCTGTAATACAAGCAATTGGGATGGGATATGAACAGAGATTTTCTATTAAGCAGCTACCCAAAAACCACACCTTATCGGTATTTTCAACTGCTAGGATGTTTTAATTCTTCGAAAACCTCAGAAGAAACTTTAATACCACGGATTCATTCTACTCTTAGTCTACTCAAGTACAGCAGTATTAGAGCGAAAGTAAAAAAATTAATCCGGCGCTCAGTTATCAGCAGACGGTTTCCGGTGATACCAAACACACTTGACACTTGAATGAAATCGATCGTGTCTGCCGATAGCAAAGACAGGTTACATTTACCACAGAGATTATATAAAGCGCAAGGCAGACGGTTTGGTTTGTTATAATGGCTTTGGTGTCGATTTGAATTCACGAAAAATTCGATGATCTCGTAATGACCTTATACCACTTAAAACACTTCAAGTATATCAGAAGTTTGGTACCACTGGAAACCGTCTGCCGATAACTGAGCGCCGGATTTATTTTTTTTTTTACTTTGGTTCTATGAAAATGGCAGACGGTATCAAGTTAGTGAAACATCACTTATTCTTAAGAGATTTAAGATCGATAGGGCGTGCCACCTCTCACCTAAAACCCTTATTTATTCAGGATTCACAACAATTAAAACATACGAAAAGGGCAGACGGTACAAAACCATGTTCCAACTTGTGTCGTTTTCGCCCGGTCTAATATTGGTCGTTTATTTAAAAAAAACGAATGAAGCTTGTTTTCTTATTTTTGGTTCCGTCTATTTGTATCAGATAGAGAATTACGAGTACATGCTCCAATTAATAAATTAGCTCTGATGTTAGTTATGATTGCTTGTATAGTATCATTCTTTAAAATTTTGTTACAGGAAGTTACACCTTTATGTTAGCACTTTCCTAATACTTGCTGGAAAAGTACCACCAAATGTGTATTTACCATCGTATTGCCTGACTATATTAAAATAAATGACACACAGTTTCGAAGCGAATTTATCGTGTCCAAAAATCCACAGCAACAGTCATACCTAACTTGGAATTCTTCAGCAACCACATTGGTACTGATATCATTGAAAAGAGGTTCACCATTAATCCTCAATAATATTGAGGCATCATAATAAGGTCTTAAAAAAATCGTAAAGTGTCATTGTACAAAAAGATTACCATACGAATGAATATAAAACACTTCCGAAAAATGAAGTAACCGAAGTAACAACTAGATATCTCACAACAAATGTAATGCCAACACTCGATTTACTTTCCTTTACGAACTTTTACTTTGGTCTAAAAAGATCAAAGTATTGAAATCCTGTCACAAATGACGAAAAATTTGGTTGGTCCAAAACAACTGTTCTTGACGTTTTGAAAGCCCCCTGAGTCTAAAAAAGCAAAAAGAAAAAATATCCGTCCGTCTTTCTGGACGTCTGGATGTCTGTACCCATGGTATCTCGAGAACGGCTGGTCCGATTTTGAATTTTTTTTTCGCCAATTTATTTTTATGGTCAAGGTGGAGATTTGAAACGCTTTTGGAAACTGTACGTCAAGAGGGTGGGGTACCTGCCATACGAATTGACCCAAAACACCTCGTTATTAAATATTTACAAATTTTGTTCAACATGCTGAAGGTTAAATTAGGGGTCAATTTGCGGGTTGAGTTGCAGTTGTGTTGGAGTTGAGTTGGGTTTGCATTAGGATATAATGAGATGTTCACCAATTTTTTATGTATACTGGTTTGATGATTGAGTTGGCGTATAGTTTGCGGTTGAGTTGAGGGTTGAGTTGGGTTCCGTTTGCGAATTGAATTAGGGATGAGTTGGGGTTGAGTTGGGGTTGGATTAGGGTTTAAACATAACTACAACGGAAATCGACGCGACCAAAAAAGTTGTCCGTTGTAGTGAGGTGTCCGTTAAACTGAGGATTTGTGATTTTTTATGGGGTTACAAATTTTATTGGGATTATAAACCTTGTCCAATTTTGATGAAATCCAACATTTGCAATGGAAATGGGATTCTTTAATGATTTTTAGACGAAGTTCTGGAAAAAGGCCAATTAGACCAAACTTGCCTATTTCTTAACCGATTATGGTGAAAATGATTTTTGGATAAAGTTCTGGAATATGGCCAATAACGACGAAACTTGGCTACTTTTTAACGGAAATGGGATTTTAATAATTGGTTATACATATAATTTGCTAAAGCTTCAATTTGAACTGTAAAACCTTTATTATCGCAGAAATATATCTCCGTGTTCGCTCTAATAAAGTGCCAGCTTAACTAAGAGAGGTTTTAATTGAAAAACTTCAGTTGCATGAAACTTAAAAGTTTTGCCGTTGAAGGGAGGATTCTGCTAAATTGAGTGTTTGTTAAAATGAGGTTTCACTGCAATTAAAAGTGAATGTTTATATATGTACATACAGTATATGTGAATGATTGTACAGGCATTGAACGATTTGAACCATACTTTACACAAATATTGTTTAGGACTTAAGAAAGTCAATGTTAATATCTAAAACTTTCATCTCCTTCTTGAGAGATGATAATCAGGTTCAAAGTTACTACAGAGGAATTCCTAAAACTTCAAAAATTGAGTGGATTTTTGATGACGGTATGATGTATGATGGTATGATGTTATGATGATATAATGTTATAATGGTTTGAATATAACGGTATAATGGTTTGATGGTTTATAAATAAGAATGCTATGGTAGTATGTTGGTATGATGGTATAATGGTGATGGTATGATGGTACGATGGGATAATGGTATCATGGTATGATGGTGGGATAGTGGTATGATATGTTGGTGTTATGATGTGACGATAAAATGGTATGACTGTTGGATTGTATGGTGATATCATGGCCTGGTAGTTTGATGGTATGATTATTTAATGGAAGGATGGTGAATAGAGTTTGAGTTGGATTTGAGTGAACCGTTCGGTTCAGGGATTAATTTGGGGTCGAGTTAAAAGTTTATTGTGTGGAGTTGAGCAGATGGTTGAGATTTGGTTCGAGCTAAGTTGAGTTGAAGTTAATTAGGATTTAGTTAGTTTTCATTGCGGTTAAGTCAGTTGTTCGGTTGGGCAATTATTTAAGGGTTGGCTTGGAGTTAGGTTAGGGATTGATTTGAAAGTTGGTTTGGGGTTGATTTGCTGATTTATTTGAGGGTTTGGTTGGCGGTTAATTTGGTGATTAGGTTTAGGATTATCTTGCGATTGAGATTGAGGTATTTGTGTATCGAATTGGAGGTTGAGCTGAAGGTTGATTTAAGAGATTCATTTCGGGATTGATTTGGGAGTTGAATTAATTAAGACCGAAGTTCTGACCACCTCATGAGGTTTCAGCCCAGGTAAATCAAGGTAGAAAAAAACCAACGAGTTCATACTCAACTCGCAACAGATTTATGTGAAAACATGAAAGTGTATATTTCTAGGCCTCTTCGATCTGTCTGAGGTCAGTCGTACTCGCAGGAAGCCTGTGTCGAACGTAAAGTGGTCGCTGTAAAATGGTCGTTTGATCATTATTTAAATTAAGTAAAATTGTTGGTTGAAAAAAATCAATAAATTGGAATTGGGGTTGAAGGATGAAACATTATGACATTAAAAAGTAAGACGTGCCTAGTAGGGTCAAATTGACTCATATGTCTTTGTGAGCAAGAACAAAGCACAACTCTCTTTCAATATTCGTGATAAGCACTAATCACCTTAACTTACTTTGTCATTGATTGAGACTGTTGTGTATAGTCACAGCAAAAGTGGGTACTAAAGGAAAGTGCTGTCACCATTGACTTGGTTAAATTAAATGAAACAGGATGGTTCTATTAGACGCGGGCACAGGGCCAACCTAGTAAAATTTCGTTTTTTGTTCATCCGACATTCGTCAATATCTTACGAAATCGACATCGACTTACTGCCAGTAAAGATGTTATCGAATGTAAAACTATTTTAGATATTCATATAACGAAATTAATAAAGTTTATGATATCGATAACAGTTTGGTGCGGCGAAATGTATACGACGACAGACAGAAAGTTCATTCCTTTTGGCGTTAGACACTGAGCTGAGCAGATATCTCCAACTGAGATGGCACTGCATCTTCTAGTCCTCCGGTCTATCGCCACAGAATTTCCAAATCTGGCCCCGCACGTCGCCACATATTTAAGCGTTTAAATTTAACGATGCAACTAATATTTGGAATGGCAACTTGCTCTTCGTTATTGAGCCACGTCTCTGTAAGCAAAAGCAATGGACAACTCTGCGTTTCTAAATCGCCAAGATCCTCTCCTTGCGTTGCCAGGTTTTGACAATTGAACGTTAGAAGTGAAATTTCTTTCAAATTCATAAATTCAATTATTTTGTCTTGAGCTGTGATTAATCGATTGATGGCCAGTCTGCTGAGTTCGTTTCGCAAGGATAACAAGAAAGGTGCTGATTTTAGTCCATGGTGGAACGTACCATCTCCATTCTTTGATTAATACAATATAAAAATCATCAATGGAAGTCACTCTCAACAAAGCCACATACACGAGGGCTCGTTCGTGCGTCTTCTCATTCAGGGTTCCATCCTGAGATTTGTGTATAGTTACGGTACATGCAGAAACCAAAGGAAAATGGCGTCAGTTTGCTATCATTGCCTTATTTGGACTGAGCGTGAAAGAGGCAGTCCTTTTAGAGATAGGAACCAGAGCGGCTGGGATTGATTACGGCTGGCAAACTTGGTAGCCTGTCCTCTGGTAAGTTGCCCCGTGCGAGTATCATTTAGAAATCTCATCCAAACCCGTTTAATATTTTGGGCATTGTCAAATTCTATATAAGAGCACCGTTCGCCAAACCGTCGGCTACGTCGATGTTGGTGGTAATGATATATGGTTTACCGATAACAAGCGGTAACTCGTGAGGTAACCCAGCAGTGTCGATGACTGACATCTTATGAAGAAGCAGTCGAAATGACTTTTGTTAAAGCTGCATTGAGCACGCGTGCATTATACTCATTTACTGAGGTATTTCTAAGGAAAAGTCTTTTATAGCATTTGGACATTCTTGATGCGCGAACTCTTCTGTGACAAAGCGGGACTCGATTAAAAGTTGTCCAGCCTCTTCTAGTCTGTCGCCGTTTCCTATGCACGTTAAAACTTCCATTCTCTGTTGGACTGTCGCATTACTTCCGTGAGCTTGTAAAACTTTAATCCGCGCCACAGGGTCAGGCCGGCTAGACTTTATTTGATTTGGTGATAGATTGGGGTCGCACGCACAGGTGGTAATTGACGTAAATCTCCCACTAATATCAAGTCTTTTTTTCCAAAATTAGTTTTAACGCCTGTGATTTGCTTCAATCTAGTGTCTACTTGTTGCAGCAACTCTGCGCCAATCATACTCACTTCGTCTATGATCATTGCGCGCACATATTTGAAAAGCGTGCGGTACTGCTGAGCGACCTCATATGAGAGTGGGGAATTTTTCGAAATTGAGATTTTCAACGCACTATGCACCAAGGTACCCTCAATTGCGACGGCTGCTTTACCCGTCGATGCACAGCAAATATAAGCGTTACAATATCTGTCAGTATTTGAAAACCTATTGTATATTTCTTTTAGCAAAGGAATGACGAATGTTTTGCCACAGCCGGCGGATCCCGAAAAAAATAGCTGAATTGGGTCTGTATTATGTTTTTTCAGCAGAACTCCGATAACATGCAATAAAAGGCCCTTCTGGCAATCATTAGCATTGCGCATGCGCTGGTTGAAATAAGCCTTCTCCATTAAATTTTCGCGCTTCTTTGCAATAGGTCCTAATCTATTGAGAGTGGCAAGTAGTAGATCAGAGTTTATGTCAGCGGTTCGATCCCTATAAAAGTCTACAAACGAGTCAGCCTCTCTTCCATGTCGAATCATCAATTCAGTGAGATCGCCTATTACGATTTCATCCCCATCTACGGGATCGACACACATTTTTCGAAAAATTTCTATCGTTTTATTAATATTAATATCCTTTTCAAACTCCCTTCTTCATTCTAGAATGAGCGACTCGTTTTCATCGTACATTCGCAAATATTTTGCTTCGGCCAACAACTGGGATTCTTCATTCCTGAATGGGATATGCAGAGTAACCATTTCCCGCCTGTACTCATCAAACTGTGACACCATATCGTAGTTCCTATAGCGAATGATACGAGGATTTATTCTCTTCTTCCATATTTTCGATTTCATTGGAATCGTGTAATATGCGACTACTTGTGCTAAAGTTAGTAATTCAAATTCTAATAGACGATTTTCATATTTCGGAATCGCCAGCGACATCCTCTTCGTCTAGTTGCATTTTGGATTTCCTCAGCTTCTGTCGTTCAATGGACGAGCACCCCGGCAAATAGTATACGATCACCGAGCTCTCTGACATGGGAAGGCGAAGCAAATACCAAGCTGCTTCCTGGCTAGTAAGTTCGACAGAGTTTAACAAATCGATACTCAATATCGAATTCCGAATGTTCGTTCATTATTTGGATTAATAAGGTGCCCTCTTTATAAACACTTTCGGCCTTTGAATGCTAGCTCTTATGCTTTGCTGGCTCTTCGCGTTTGCTGCGAAAAAGGCATCCATGTCAACATAGTTGTTATCTTGATTATTTTGCAAATAAATTTTAATTTTTTAGCGTAAGCAGCTTAACGACTGTCCCTTTTAGGCATGGGCAGCAGAATAGTAGTCCGACGCATCGGAATAAACGGTGCTCCAAAGCGACATAAATGTGTTTCGTTAGATATTATGATTTTGTTACAAGTCAAAGTATGTTTATGGCATTGAAGATTATAATGCGCAGACGCTTTACTTTCCGAAACGCTGATGAGACTATCAATCAGATCACAGGCAGCTTGGCTGCCGGAACCAATGTCATCCAAAGGCGCATTTTTCAACCAAACCAAGACATGAGCATGTGGGCTACCATGGTGCTGGAACTCTATTCCCTTAAAATAGTGAATAACTCGATTAAGACCAAAACTTAGATTGTAAAATTGTCATGATAGTGTCTATTAATTTATGAAAATGAAGCGCACAGATCACAGGGTCTTCATTCACCGGAGCAGCTTTCTTATTAAAATTCATCTCGCAGAAAGATTCGTCTGTAAGTTCAGGCTCACCCGGGTTCTGTAGTTTGTATAGCAATTTGATTAGCTTTCGCCAGCCAACCTCATTGGCACTCATGGTGAGAAAGACCGTCGGTTTGCCCAACTGTCGCATCCTAGCAAAAAGATCTCTCTTGCGTTGAGCCCAATAGTACGTGGAATTTGGTATTGACCGAAGGAAAGCAAGGTTGTTTTCGATGCAACGGCTAACGAAATCCTTTGAATCGATTTGCTCCCTGGTCAGCGAAGAATCTCTGCCGATATATTTAAACGCGATTGTAAGCGAGTCTCGTGCATGCAGTCTCATTATATTCATAGCCATGAATAGTAGGTACTGTGGAGTTACGCCGCGTCTATCAGCTCTTCTCAATTCGCTCGTTGTCATTATAAATGGGGTTACGTTTAGCCGTTCTTTAAAATTTCTGCGCTCACCGAGATAAATCGATGGAAATGACAGCTCTTTTGCGTGCTATCCCAAATAATTTTCTTCACTCCAGATGAGCGTTAGTTGCTGAGCGTAAAAACTCTCGTCAACTGCAACCTCTTCACTAAGGTTGTCACGTAAAAGGGCACCTTCAACCGGTAAATTTAGTTTAGTTAAATCCACTTTAATTTGATAGGGTTTATAAAGTGGCGTCTCAATTAAGAAAAAAAACACTCTTTCATCACTATGCTTTTCCGCAAAATCCCTATCAAATAGCTCGATTTGTGGAACGTTTTGCGTTTAATGTGGACATTTATACAATAGTCGTCGTCCAAATGCCGCGGCAATGTACTCACCATTGTATTCACAGATACGGGAATATTGATTATTTGTCCAAGGATTCCATATTGACCTAATCCATGGCGAAGGCGACGGATTTGCATAAAAGGCAAACGTGGAGAAATTAACCTTTCAGTTACCAGATCCAACTGTGGAAGACTTTGGGGTCGTGGAGTATAACGAAAACCATTCGACTTTGATAATGTTGGTCTTTAATAAAATTGGTATTTCAGTAATAACAAAATTATTAAGCAAAGATTCGGATTTATGAAAGTCACATCATAATTTGAAATAAAAAATGTTTAACTGCGGGAGACATGCCGAAGCAAACTACAACACAACCTCAAATGATCTACCAACTTCACCTCTACTTAATTTTTAATAAACCCCAAATCAACCCTAACCCAGCCCTAACTCAACCTCAACGCCCAGGTACCAAAAGACGTACAGGTACAAAATGAAATTTTACGAAGTTTTTGACGTACAGGTACCAAAAGGCTTTCAATTTTTCCATCTTGACCATAGAAACATATTGGCGGAATAAAATAGCAAATCAGATTGTTAAGCCGTTCTCGAGATACCGTGGGTACAGACATCCAAACATCATACAGACGGATGGACAATTTCTTTTTTCTTACTTTTTCGGACTCAGGGATCATCAAAACGCTGAGAAAGGTGATTTTTGGCAGAATTTCAATAATCTTAGTTCTGGCGGAGAAAAGTTAAAGCGAGCAATTTTTACATCAAATATTGTACAATGATCCGCCGGCGAAATTTCTTCAATAAAATTCAAAAGCCTCCAGGTTAGATAAATCTTTCTAATTTTGTCAGCGGATTTTTGTACAACATGTTAAATGTTTATTTGCTATTTAGAAGACCTCTCCTTATTGACCAAAAATTGTCATTTCATCGCTTGTTTGTGAGACAAAAATCGCCTAAATGTGCTCTTGTTTACTATCACCGAAATTTTTTGTCATTTGGTAAATATTCATGAGTGTCAAGTTTATGCTAAAAAAAAAATAACAAAAAATTACACTGTTAAATTTGCTATTTTCCAATTGGAATTTAAATTATATGAAAATTTAAATTTTTTGTAATTTTGGATTTTTAGTACCACCAAACAGATTCTTTTCATCAGAAAACAGGTTCTTTTCATCCTTTTCAGATAGCTGGACCATCTTTTTATATCGTTAACCAAAAGCATCCAATTGTGTTGAACATTACTATATTTCAGATAATTTAAAAGTTGACTGAGTTTTGATGGTTTAAATAATTATTTAGCGTCGATCCTGGAAATGTCCCGAAGGCTTCGCACATTTCTTAGAATAGCTAAGCCAAATAGCGGTCAATGTCACAAAGCCGATCCAATTATGATGAACTATAATATATTTCACAGTTTTTCGAATTTTTAATAATTTTTCATTATTTTAAAAGTTTTATATCGTCGACCGCAGAGATGTCCACAAGGTCTCGCCCATATTTTCGGATAACTTGGCCATGTGCCAATCTACGTGGTCAATCTTATCCAATTGTGATGAACTATACTATACTTCAAGAATTTAGAATTTTTAATAATTTTATTGGTTTTAAAAATTGTTTTATCTCCGATCACAGAGATGTTCACAATTTTGATTTGCTTGATTCACAGAAAAGAAAATGTCTCGAGACCAAATATTTTTAATCATGACGTCATGGCAATGCGGATAAATAATATATGCAGATTTTATCGTAACGGTGTATGGAGCATTCTTTCCATACCTTGTTTATTTCTTTACATAAATACAGCAAAATAAAACTAAAATTCTTTATAAAAATAAATTAAACATCTAAATTCAAATAATAGCATTTTAAAATTTACCATAAATGAGTACGACTGGGTTACATTTTTTATAATTAGAAACCCGCCGAATTTCAATGTTATAATATTCTTCTATATTTAATGGTTGTACATCGACCACAACAAAGCCATTGATACATTCAATTTGAATATTTTTGCAGTTTTTCTTGCAAACTGGACATTTGACAAATGAAACGTCTATTTTACTTTCGACGTTCCTCAAATCAATCTCTCCAAAATTTCCTAAATTTATTGGTAAAGTGCGAAACAACTTTGTGGTTTAGTTGCACATAATTTTAATTCGCACCGTTTCAGGAATTAAAAAAGTCCAAAGCCGCATCACGTTAGTTGTTGCATCTATTTGCAGTTCCGTCTTCGATTCAATATCGACTTTTAGATACTCCATTATTAATCTACTCCTTTCTATGTAAATAATTGCATTTACATGATGGTTTTTAATGTAATTATTTATAAATTTAAAAAATCGATTTTCTCCATATTGATTAGAATACATATTTCTAATGTAGTGTGAGTCGATCCCGAAAACATAAAATATTTGTGCGATTGAATCAAACGCACATAAATTAAAAACCGTAATCGCTGTATCATCACTTCTTCTATATGAAAAGCGGTTTTGCAGCAAACTTAGTGTATTACCGTCTACCCCTGATAATTTACCAATTGGATTTTCTTTATCCTTATTGTTTTTGGTTTTTAAAATGTTCCTTTTGGTATATCTGCGAATGACCCTTTGACCCATATGCCTAGGTGTGCTGAAAGTTTTCTATTTTTTCTTCCAGTTTTCCTCGTTCCTGATATCATCTGGATCTGACGCTTCATTGGAACGTTCCAGATTCCTCGTCCTTTGTTTTTTGTTACGGAAAAGTTTTTTAAGTTTAATTTTTTTGATGTTTTCTCTTCCATCAGGCTTACAAAACGACCGATTTTTAAAAATTTTCGGTCAATGTAATGGTGTTTCACTAAACGAAACCAGTTTTCTGCATTCGAATTCGAAACTCGTCCTTCAAACCGTGATTCTGGCATTGCTAAGTGAACCCAAAGTGGGAGGTAGGTGAAATACCGTTTTATACAGTACATGGCAAACTCACTATTATAATATTTATTGTTTTTTAGTTTTTGCGAGGTCCTCTTTCTCAATATTTTCAATTAATTGCTTGTAAATTTGAAAGAATCTTGCATACAATGGGCTCGATTTTGTGTCATTATCCATGAAATTTTCAGTGTCGCTTGGATTTTCGGTTTCGAATTCTAAAGACGCTTCATTTGTGTTATAAATACGAGAAACATGGGTTTTAAATAAATCAAATGAATTCTCGACATATTTATTCACATATTTGGAGCAGAATATGTAAATAAATAATTTATAAAATTCGTCGATTTCGTCTAACGATTTACAATTTATAAATGCCGAAAAAAAAAATCGAGGACGAAACATCGTTGTTCGAATGTTGATTCCGACATATTTTTTTAAATTTGTAATTTAAAAATAATCACCATGTGAGAACAGCAGATTAATACAATTATTTTCTCTTGTGTCGGCCTAACATGGTAAACTACGATATTATAAATATAATTTATATATTCTTGAACTGACATTAAATTAAAAATATTTAAAATCGAGGTAATTGAAGCCCAAGACCAATCTACAACAATATATTTCGGAAATTTTACACCTGTTGATTTCATCGCATTCTTGAAATTTATTAAGAATTCGGAAATAGCCTTGATGTCGTGTTGCGCCGAAACCATTTCAGCAATGGGTATAATAATATCGTCTATTTTGATGACAACAGCGTAATACAATATGCGAGAATACCCATGAGGATGACAAGTTGGATTTTTAACCACGCTTCCTGTTGCGTCGAAATAAATAATAAATGTGAACGTAACAGTTGAAGTTGTGATTCTCTCATCATTGT
This sequence comes from Tipula vernalis, assembly GCA_958295665.1. Taxonomy (NCBI): domain Eukaryota; kingdom Metazoa; phylum Arthropoda; class Insecta; order Diptera; family Tipulidae; genus Tipula; species Tipula vernalis. The sequence goes on along the minus strand of OY282560.1, from coordinate 64,160,138 downwards.
AACTTGGAGTGGATGGGAGAATTTATGTATATACCTGTCAGGATTATTTTCAACGCTTTTGTAGAAGATATCACCAATATCACAATCACGAACCACATCATTCATCTTAAGACCTTCAGATCGAATTTTTCTGAAAACATCATCAGTGTTTAACTGTTGCGTATTTCCGTTAACGCAAGGGTAAGGTCGGTTTCTGCAATAATATCTAATTTTAAATTATGGGGACTTTTGGTACTTAAGATTTTCTTATACTCGTCTCTCAAAGCGCCCCGAATTTGTGTAAACTTCGTGTCACCATCGTGTTCATCTTTGTCAGGACCATTGACGAAAACTTTCAATCCACTGTTTTTTACCGAAAATTTAAATGTTTGGTTGTGGTCCGCATATTTGCATTTTGCGTATGCAACCCATTGGTGTCTAAAACTGCTTGCTAAATTTATGGTCCCAAATACTAATACGCATGTACTACCAGCAGCAGTCATTTTTTTTTCGATGTATATTCTTATTGATTCTTTAGAAATCATTTTCGGACCTGGAGCTGAATAAGGAAGTGTGTATTTTAATTTCCATTCGACTTTTCTTACACATTTGGTTTGCTGTTTGGTAACCTTCTTATCAGAAGTGGTAATCTTTATTTCTATTTTCTTAGATGCAGGCGATTTATCTAAGTTATTATCAAATTTTAAAATACCAACATTTTTCAACTTATCACTATTTTGCACCGTTTTCACCTTGCTTTCTACGTTATAAACATTTTTATTTTTTCCCCATATATAATATATTTTGGATCGATTTTTTATATTATCATTCACATTTAATTTATTGCAAAGTTGTTTCATAAAAGCATTTGATGTGCGACTTACATTAATATTTGTTAATTCTACACATTTCAAAGCACTGTTTACGGTGTTTTCATTAATCAAACTTTTGTCCCGTTTGTAGTTGTATCTTCCATCCATTTTAAATTACATTCAGAAAATACAATACGGGAAATTTAACTAAATATCACTAAATAAATTCACAATAATATCACACAAATTCACAATTAATTCACTATACTGTAAAGAGTTTTAAATATCGAGCCACACGGTTTTTACGTTAATTACAGAGATAAAAACTTTTACTAACAACAATTTTTAAAACTAATAAAATTATTAAAAATTCGAAATTCTGTGAAGTATAGTATAGTTCATCACAATTGGATAAGATTGACCACATAGACTAGCATATGGTCAAGTTATCCAAAAATATAGGCAAGACCTTGTGGAAATCTCTGTGATCAGAGATACAACAATTTTTAAAACTAATAAAATTATTAAAAATTCGAAATTCTGTGAAGTATAGTATAGTTCATCACAATTGGATAAGATTGACCACATAGACTAGCATGTGGTCAAGTTATCCAAAAATATAGGCAAGACCTTGTGGACATCTCTGTGATCAGAGATATAACAATTTTTAAAACTAATAAAATTATTAAAAATTCGAAATTTTGTAAAGTATAGTATAGTTCATCACAATTGTATAAGATTGACCACGTAGACTGGCACATGGCCAAGTTTTCCGAAAATATAGGCCAGACCTTGTGGACATCTCCGCGGTCGGCGATATAAAACTTTTAAAATAATGGAAAATTATTAAAAATTCGAAAAACTGTGAAATATATTATAGTTCATTATAATTGGTTCGGCTTGGTGACATTGACCGCTGTATGGCTTAGCTATCCAAGAAATATGCGGGACCTTCGGGACATTTCCAGGATCGACGCTAAATAATTATTTAAACCATCAAAAATCAGTCAACTTTTAAATTATCTGAATTATAGTAATGTTCAACAAATTTGGATGTTTTTGCTTAACGAGATAAACAGATGGTCCAGCTATCTGAAAACGATGAAAAGAATCTGTTTCCTGATGAAAAGAATCTGTTTGGTGGTATGAAAAATCCAAAATTACAAAAAATTTAAATTTTCATATAATTTAAATTCCAATTGGAAAATAGCTAATTTAACAGTGTAGCTTTTTGTTATTTTTTTTTAGCATAAACTTCACACTCATAAATATTCCACTTCACTCCCGCGAACCTTCTCACGGCTCAAAGTTTTAATGATTTTTTTAGCGAATCGCTGCTAAATGCCTTCCGATGACTACTAGAGCGGATTTGAGATTTACGCTCGCCATTTTGTGGAGTTCGTCAATTTATTGTTGGAGGCACAACATTTCCATCACATTTTGATCTTAAATTTATGGGTTCATTAACCGTAAATCATTAAATTTCAACCAGTCGTAATGCTGTCAAAGAATCTCAGGAAGCCACTCAGTGTGAACACTCTCAAAACGCTGATATTACCAAGAATTCTGAAGTAGCACCTTTTTGCTGGAATTACTTACAAGGATGTAGAAAATTAATCTACACAGAAACCGAGCATTCAAGAAAATCCGAATCTTATTGGTTAACACAAAAGATTTAAAAATCTTTTTAGTTAAATCGCAATTTGAAATGCATCATTGACTTGTATACATCATAAATTATCGTTTTATAAATAAACCAAGATCAGAACAAAACCCGTCAGCAAAAATAATTCGCCATTTATTATATATAACAAGGCGAGCCAAATTTTGATTTCTGACCAGTTATTTGCACGCCGCAAAATAATCCAATTGAACATGCATATAAACAAAAATGATTTTTCCAAATTTTCATCTATTTTTAAATATCTAGATTAGTCGACACAAGTCTGTTGAACAATAAACACGCACACAGTTGGGGTAAGTTCAATCTAAGAAGTTAGAAAATAAATAATTTTAATAAGATTTTATTTTTTGTCCAAACTATGTACAGACTTTTAAAAATAAAATGGCGAGACATAATATTTTGATGCTCGTGTCAATCATATTGATATTCGTTTCATCATGTTTCGGTCTTGAGGTTCAGCATCAAAGCGCCCCTTGGATGGTTGAAATTCGAAAAAATTCTCTACATAGCGATAACCATACAGGCATTATACATCATTGTACTGGCGTACTCTATTCAACAAATATTGTTTTAACCAGTAGAGAATGCATTGAGATGTTGCCAGAGTACAATCAATTAATTATTTATGCTGGTACAAACGATTGGCAAGGCGCTGCTATTCAAATATTTCAACCAAATAGTGTACATTTGTCAGGGCAATCAAATTACGCTTCAATATCACTAATGCCAATAGCTGTGGACAGCAGATACGTTAATGCAATATCAAAGTGTGATCGAAATTGTGACATTTCCACATATGGATTTCAATTTGGCTGGATTAATTCTACCTCATCCTATTCACGAGATCAAATAACATTGGAAGTGATTCAGTTTGATTTTACAAATTCGAAAAGTTTGTGCCATCAAATTAATGAGAACGTTGAGACGAAATTGTGTGCCAAATTAGATGATTACACGCAAACAAATACAACGCAATGCAATACGAATTTTGGTGGTGAGGCTCTAATGAAAGTGGAGTTGGGACAGGTGTGTTGAGTGTTTCAAATAAATTTCGTTGTTTAATTTGTAAAATTTAAATTTTAATTTTTTTTTTGTAGACACTTCTGGTCGCCTTTTGGGAATACGATGATTGTTATGAGAATGTACGAGTTTTTAGCAAAATATAAAGCTCAACAGTATATGTTGAATAATGTGTTTATTAAAATTTTTATGTAACCAACCCAAAAAATTTCCAAATTTTCCGGGAAAATTTAATACTTAAAAAAAAAAACTTTAAATAAAAATAAAGTAATATTGTATTGGTGTAGGTATATATTGTGTTTGTGTTTATGAAAGTGTTTTCTGGAAGACGATAGAAAATGAAATTAAATTGTGTAACAAGAGAACGTTAAAATTAAAAAAAAAAAAAAAAAAAACGAAAATCTATTGTACGCTTCACAATCAGCGATGATGATAAAGCAAATTTTTGCCTGAAGTCACAAACATTTTAACTTTGTTATGTTTATCAATAGCTGGGTAGAAAACACAATAAGGTACTTATAATCGTACCACTAAGTAGACATTTTCTAAGAATAAGAAAAAAAGGAACGAGGGAGGGAATGACAATATACATAGTTAAAAAGCACGACAGTATTTAAAACAGAATACACAGAATACCAGTCAAAAACAGAAAGGTGTTTCAGTCAAAAATTAAAAGTCAAAATTTTTTGAGTCTGAAATGCCTTTTCAGAAGGTAGTTCAATCAACAACTGGGATTCTCTTTGGATCAAACAATTTAGTTAAACTAAAAATTGAAATTAATGTTATGGTTCGTCCAGAGTGTGGGTACTACCGAAACGGTTTTAAAATATTCTGGAAAATGCAGATTTCCAATTTAATATTGAAAATAAATCTCCGTTTTCTAGAATTTCTTTAAATGGAAACAATCCTACCAAAAGGTATTCCAGTCCAACAATTTGTGACCTGAAGTATCTTTCAAGATGGTCTGAGCATCTGGTGAAGGGGGGAACAAAGCTGTGTAGTAATCACCAGCTCTGTAACCTTCAGTAGAGTGAGCTCTAGCAGGCTGTTCTGGTCCTGTTTTAGGCAGTCCTGTCTGGGGCTTACGACCGCGTGAGGAGTAACCTAATCGTGGTTTGCAAGTGTACGTGCTACCTCCCCGTGGTGACCACCGGTAACTGATTATTTGTTTACCGAACGACAGGCAAAAGTACAACGCTAAAGGAAGGAATAACCTTGACAAAAAACCCCAAATCCAAGGTGAGACACGTGCGCCGAGGGATGAATGGCCATGGGAAACCTCCGGTTTCAATTAGCCTTACCACAGTAAGAGGCGCTGCTGTGGTGGACCTTCTTTTCCTCTCAACAAATCCGAAACTGCATGGATATTTCAGAAATAAAAAAAATAAGAGGAGGTGCTTCTCTAAACGCACCAATCTCAGAGGATGACAAGGTCCAACAAGGACCTACCTCTGAGAATTTTAATATGGAAACCACGCTATCTAATGATAGCAGTGAACACTCAAGCGCGGATACCATTATCGGTGACCGAGTACAAGGCGCACAAGTGCCATCATTCTCGGACACCGCATCAGTGTCTACAACCGCCGAAATTAAAAGCAGCCTAAATTGAGAGAGAGACTTAGCGGAGCTGCGAAGAAGCGCCTTGCCCATCTTAAATTGGCGGGCATTCCTCACGAGGTAGCTCTGGCACAGTGTAAAATCAAAATAAAAGATCGAACGGTCACTACCGCTAAATGGAGCCGGTCAGACGACACGACCCCAAAGAACACCCCAGCAAAAAGGGAGAAGAAAGAACAACCTTTGCCAACCGAAGGAAAGGGTAGGTCACAAGATATGAGAGGTCCGAAGCTAGGAGATGGTGGCAGCTCGGACGAGGTGAAGCCAACCTACAAGGACGCAGTGAAGGCTATCAGGTTGGAAATAACCGACCAAGGCTTCCCAGAAGTCAAACTAGGAACCAGCCAGTTCCTGGCTGTACAAGATAACATCATGGATGCAGTGGCGGAACTACCAATGGACGGCATTAGCCCGACATTTTTAGGATGCCGCACAAGGAATGGATGGTTGACCGTCAACTGTACTGACAAGGACACGGTGGAGTGGCTTATTGCCACTGTGCCGACCCTAAAGCTATGGGAAAACGCCAACCTGAGAGCAGTTGGGGAGGATGAATTACCGCGCCCTAAAATATTCTTCATATATCTTCCTCGTTGCAAAAACGAGGCAAACGAGATGATACTTCGCTGCTTGGGAGTCCAGAATAAGGATCTCAGGAACGCGGAGTGGAAAATTCTTGCAAGTTAATTGGCTGTTTGGAGCCGTGTACATTCGCCTTAAAAAGGATGGTGAGCAGGGCTAAATCTCTCCGTGGAAAGAGCGGCTGGTTACTCTAGCCAGAAAGAGCCCGGGAGCAAAGATGACCTAAACAACCCAGGAACCTCACGCACTACACGTGGAGGACGCATACCTGGAAAAGGGAACAAGCCTGATAAAAAACATGGGTTGAACTCAAAGAGTTCCACCAACCCACGTGCTAGCAGTAGCAGTATGCACGCGTCTGTAACATGCGTACAAATTAACCTGCATAGATCCAAGGCCGCCACATCTATGCTGAGTCGCCTCTTCAACACAAACAACTGGGACATAGCGCTTATCCAAGAGCCGTGGACCAACAATGGAAGAATTAAAGGTTTGCTAAGTAAGACAGGTAAGCTAATTTACAACACAGAAGTAGAAAGGATGAGGACAGCGATTCTCTGTCGTTCGTCGTACAATATCTGCTCAATTAACCAATTTATTTCCAGATATATAACTGCAGTCTCATTAGAGATACCTCTATCCAGAGGAGGCATGGTCACAATTAATATGGCGTCAGCCTATTTTCCCGGAGACGGTAACGACCCACCTCCGGAAGAAGTACAGAGCTTTATCAATTACTGTACAGCTCATGGGCAGAAGTTCATTGTTGGTTGTGATGCTAATTCACACCACACAGTCTGGGGTAGCACCAACACCAATACAAGAGGTGAGCAACTTTTTGAATACTGTTCATCAAATAATATTGCTTTAAATAATACAGGGAACGAGCCGACCTTTGTGAATGCCATTAGAAGGGAGGTGCTGCTTTGTCGGATCATAGGTATAAAATAACAGAAACTACGGTAAGAATACCTAAAGGTACGGACTAGGCTGTCTTTACCAATAAACTACAAGACAATGTAGTGGGTGATGCCTATCACTCAAGTTCTCCTGAAGTGCGTGTTAGAGGAACTAGGCATGTTCCTTGGTGGACCTCAGCCCTGGAGACTAAAAGAAAAACAGTGCGTAAGCTCTTTAACAGAGCAAAAATAACAGATGACTGGGCAGCGTATCGAACTGCCCTCACCCAGTATAATGAGAATCTGAGGAAGAGCAAAAGAGAGAGCTGAAGAACTTTTTTCGGGAAGATAGACGAGATTCCGGCAGCTTGCCGACTCCATAAAGCCCTCGCATTAGATCATAAAAACCCTCTGGGCTCAGTAAGAAGGCTGGACAGGACCTTAACCACATCAAGGGAAGAGACTCTTGAATGTCTGGTGAAGGGACAATTTTCGGAGTGCACAATCATTGCGGGTCGGAGGACCCTAATATGAGCGTGGTGCATCCATATCTAGTCCCGAGAGGGGCCTACAAGCGAGCGATGGAAATCTTAACCCCTGGAGAGTTGCGCTGGGCTATCAATTCATTTGGTCCCTTTAAGTCTCCAGGAGGGGATGGAATCTATCCTATTTTTCTTCAACGAGGCCTGTATGTAGTGCAGCGCCATCTAATCAAATTATAAAGAGCCAGCTTTAGTCTGGAATACATCCCCAGATGCTGGAGGGAGGTAAAAGTCTTAATAATACCAAAAAATGGGAATAAATCGCCCGAGGACATTAGGTCCTACAGACCTATTAGCCTTACATAATTTATACTTAAAACCATAGATAAAATATTGAGCCTATATATCAGACTCAATACAATCCAAAGATGTCCTCTAAATCCTAGCCAACATGCTTATCAGGTGGGCAAATCTACGCAGACAGCCCTGCATGAATTAATACACTTCGCAACAAGGAGGCACTATTATGCTCCTTCATTGACATCCAGGGTGCCTTCGATACTACTAACTTCAGGGCGGAGTACTGTCGCCGTTACTGTGGCTCTTGGTAATGGACCATTTGCTCGCTATTTTGAGGAACTCTAGAATATCAATCATTGCCTATGCTGATGATCTGGTGCTGATGGTCAGGGGCAAATTTGAAAGCACAATAGCTGAGCGTATGCAATATGCTCTAAGATTGGTAAACGAGTGGTGTGTTGAAGTGGGCCTTAGCGTCAATCCCAATAAAATGACATGTAGATGTCGTGAAGAAGAAAAATTGTAAGAGAATTTTATCTGTATTAGTATGATTCGCTAGTACATAACGCACAGTACATTCTGTATATATAGAATGTAAATTGTGGTATAATCAGTTCAGTCGCCGCAGCCTGATGAGAAGATTGATTTTTTCATAATCATAAGCTCACCAGTTCGAAACAGGATTTGAATTATCTTACAATCTTCGGAACATATTAAAATCATATAAATAGCTTTCACTTATCGAAGCTAGAATATTTCTTCTCAATTGGCATTGTCAAAAGCTTTGATTTCAAACGAGTTTACCTAATTTTCTTCTAAATCTAAGTATCGGTCAGAACCTAAAGGCATTTTTATTTCTATGGAGTCAGAACCGATAAGAAATGGTTGATTTGAACTAACAAGCCTTTTGGCTTGATAACATACTAGGACAATGATTACGACATTATAACTATTGTTGAGACCTGGCTTACAGCCAGTTTTAATTCCGAGCAATATTTTCCATCCAACTATGTCGTCCATAGGAAAGACCGTTATAACTGCCTAACCAGCATGAAAGGTGGAGGAGTGCTGATTGCTGTGAAGTGTTCGATTTTGAACGAGATGATCGCTTGTCATTCTCAACTAGATATTATGGCAGTCCGTGTAAAGGACGCCCATTCCTCCGGGATTGTAGTCGCTGTATATATTCCTAGTGGCTCAAACTTGGATTATTATGTGGAGATTACTAATTTTGTTGATTCAATTGTGTTACCTTTGGTAGGAGCTGGCGAACATCTAATGTTTCTTGGCGACTTTAATCTTCGTGATGCTATTTGGTTCGATGTTGAAGGAGTTTTTACTTCGTCTTCTACACACGAAAGGGGGTTACATACGATAGAATATTTTGCGGGCATTGCTACCACTCAACAGAACAGAGTGTCCAACAGCTGCAGCAAGTTTTTGGACCTGGTTTTCGCTACTGATGTTTTACATTCGGAGATTTCATCTTGTGAGGATGTGGCTGGCTGCAGCAAAAGAAATGTTGTTGGATTTCCGTCACCTATGATTTATCAGAACTCATCTGCAAGTCGGCCCTCGGATATCTGTAATTCATTTGCCAACTATTTTAAGTCTGTCTATGAGCAATCTCATAAATCTAGTGACTGTTCGGGATTTAGTCTGTTGAGGTTTTCTGTAGATGAGATCTCCGATAGTTTGGCGCGACTTGATGTGAATAAGGGCTCAGGACATGACGGCATTCCACCCATCCTTATGAAAAACTGTGCGGATGGTTTAGCTGTTCCTCTCGCGCTTATTTTTAACGAAAGCCTCCGTACAGGGGTTTTCCCGGAGCCTTCGAAGATTTCCTTCATTCGCCCGATTTTCAAATCGGGCAAAAGGTGTGAAATCAGCAATTACCGTGGGATCGCTATTCTCTCTGCTATACCGAAACTTTTCGAAGCATGGTACAAAACTTTCTATTTTTTCATTTGAAAAATTTCATTTGTCCTGCTCAACATGGCTTTTATCCTGGAAGATCCACAGTGACCAACCTGATTTCTTTTTGTTGTCACTTACATAGCAGTATTGCAATCAGGCAACAACTGGATGTTGTGTACACGGACTTTTCAAAGGCTTTTGATAAGATTGATCATTCGATACTTATCAATAAGCTTGGGAAATTGAACTGTCAATTCATTCCAACTAAGTGGCTTCAATCTTATCTTTCGGATCGATGGCAGTATGTTAAGATCTATGAATCGCCCTCAGTTTTATTTCGAGTTACATCAGATGTCCCACAGGGAAGTCATATTGGACCTCTTCTTTTTTCACTATTTATTAATGATGTTGTTCAGTGCTTTGAGTTCGCGCATTGCCTGCTGTATGCAGACGATTTGAAAATATTTGCACCAATTTGGTCTGTCTTAGGTTGCAAAGGGATTTAGACACATTTTGTGTCTGGTCGGCTAACAACAAATTGTCCCTGAATATAGCTAAATGTAAAACTATTTCTTTCTATCGCATTCGCTCTCTGGTATTTCAGGGGTATTCACTGTTTAATGGAGTCGTGGAAAGGGTAGAGTATATATCCGATCTTGGGGCAGTTTTTTCTTCAGATCTGACGTTTGTGAGGCACATTGATTCTGTTATAGCAAAGGCTTATATGATGTTGGGTCTCATAAAGCGTAACTGTAGGGACTTTCGTGACCCGCTTACATTAAAGTCGTTGTATGTTGCCTTTGTCCGTTCTCCGCTAGAGCACGCCTCGCAGGTTTGGTCTCCTTTTTATAAGTGCCATTCTGATAGAATTGAAAGCGTTCAGAAGCAATTTGTATTATACGCACTTCGCAGTACACCATCAATGAATAATTATGCTATTCAACATTATCATGAGCGCTGCAACCATTTGGGATTACAGCGTTTAGAACAGCGTCGGTTGGCGGCTTGCGTTTTATTTGTTCGCAACATTTTTTTGTATCCCGATTGTTGTCTGCGCCGTCGTGACGGTTTTTTACTAATCGATTCTGGCTCAACAAACTATCAACTTTCGGAGCCAGCCTTGACCACTTCTCGACTTTTAAATTATGCATACCATGTTTTTGATTTTAATTTGACTAGAGATTCGTTTAGATGTGAGCTTTTTATTGTTTTTATTTTGTTATGTACATACATACTTTTCATGTTTTGATTTAAATTATTGTTGCCGATTGTATACCACTGTAGGTAATATATTAAATCCGTAGGCCGCCCGTGGCTGCGGGTGCTCGGATAACTAAGTTAATATTACTGCAATGATTCTTCATAAACGGTTTAATGGCACACTATAGCGGCCAAATATTAACATTATAAGCCTTGTTGTATATTGTAGACTCGAACCCAACATTAAACGAGATAAAGTTTAGCAAACTTCTATCAGCATTTTTCAGAAGTTGTAAGATTAATGAATGAAACGTGTTAAAAAAAATTGTCCAACCAAAATGTGTGGTTTAAAGTCGTCTGTTCGGTCCGACGCTTTAAAGTCGTCTATTTCATGATGCCTTTAATTTATTAATACCAGTTTAATATTTTGTTTCGTTATAAAATAAAGCCTACATCACTGTTACCGCCACTCACACTGGTAACAACTGGAAGCCGCAACATTCCAACACACCTGAAAAACAATAACTATAAGTTATGTATGAAACTAAAAACTAAATTTAATGTACTCATCTTGTAAGTCAAACATAAACAAAAACAATCCATCGACTACAGTACTCACAACTTAATTAAACGTCAAATATTATCGGTATCACAGTGCACCACGGTTGTATATTGTCGGTAATACAGTGCACTACGTTAGTATTGTATAAAATAGTATTGCCCGATGACTGTTAGCTCATCTATTTAATAATTTTTCCGCTAGTCTTTTGTAATGATTAAATTAAATTCCCCCTCCTTTTTCTTTCACTTCTTTTTTGTGTATACAACCAGTCACATCTATCTCATCGAAACACAATAAATTATAATACAATTATATACTAGAACAAATTTTATAAATTCACAAAAAAAAACACAAATTATATTAAGTTTTATTTACAACTTTAACATTGGTGCCGAAACCCGGGAGAAATTTGTCCATACATCAGTTGAGAAAGCTGGAAAGCATCGAGTTGGTGTGCCGTATTTCGTATTTCATATCTGCACCGCGTGTTCCAGTAATCTGCAGACAAATTTCTCCATCAATTAAAACCAAGTAATCGCACAAGGTTATGAATTACAGTGAATACATTGCAGTGCATACAGTGAAGTGAATATCGTGACTACAATGGGCGATGTAGACATGCTTAAACGCAAGCGTGGGCACGCTAAAGCCGCAATAACACGTGTGGACAAGGCTATTGCATGTCTCAACGATAACACAGCTGTAGAGGAGCTGTATATACAACTAGAGCTACTCGAGAAAGGTTATATACAGTTCAAAGAGTATGACGAGGACATCATTGCCATCGATGACACGTTGTCCGAGATTGACGCAATCGAACAACGGTACACCAAAGCAAAAGCAGCATTGCGGAAAGCAATTCACGGCCGCAATCCAATGGTTACTGCAGTTCAAACGCAGCTAGACCACACTATGTGAGCTTTCACGACGCAGCAAAAAGAAATGCTTGACACAATGCGAAACCAGAGCTTCTCCCTAATCCCAAAGGACGATATTAAACTGCCAAGGATCCAAATCCCGTTTTTTACTGGGAAATATAACGAATTCCCATCGTTCAAAGATCTGTTTTCGTCATCCGTGCACAACAATGCAACACTTACGAACGTCCACAAATTCCAATATTTGAAGGGACTGCTACGTGATGATGCGGCGAACTTACTCCGTCATATACCAGTCACCGAGGCTAATTACTTAGAGGCATGGGAGAAACTCGGCACGCGATATGACAACCAAGGTCTAGTGATTACATCGTTAATAAAGCAGTTCACGAGCCAATCACCAGTGACCACAGATTGTGCTATATCGCTTCGTAGAATATGCGACACGTCTGATGAGGTCATCAGAGGGTTGAAGGCGTTGGGAGAACGAGCAGAAACAAGAGACCCGTGGCTCATCTACATTATTCTGCACAAGCTGGATGAAGAAACACGACGACAATGGGCTATGAAAAGCATCGACACGGGATATCCAACATTTAAGGCGTTTCTATCGTTCATTGCTAAGAGATGTGCTGCTTTAGAGGTGTGTGAGTCTGTCCAACAAAAACGAATCCCATCGAAGGCATTGGCAAGAACTTACCACGCACAAGCGACGGATGCACCTTCACCAACCAACGGTGCTACACAACCATGCATCAACTGCGAAGATATTCATAAACTCCACGAATGCGCTCAATACAACGAGCTCAGTTTAGAACAAAAACGGGAATTTGTGGCTCGCGCTCGAATTTGCTTCAACTGCCTTTTTAAAGGCCATATATCTAGCAACTGTCCGTCGAGAAGGCGATGTTTTATATGTCACAGAAAGCATCACACTTCTCTCCATCCACCACAAGAACCCAACGTGAACCTAACCCTAGAGAAAAATGAGTCCACAGAATCGAAAAGCCAAAATGAAGTTGAAACGTTAGCCCCAACAACGCATACGGCGGTGATTGCAAAATACTCATTGTTGCCGACGGCCTTGGTAAATGTTAAAGACGCATTTGGAAATAATCATTGCTGCAGGGTATTGCTAGACTCTGGATCGGAAGCTTCCCTAATCACGCAATCCTGCATCAATAAATTGCAACTAGCTCGCCACAACTGCCGGATTCCAATCACTGGCATAGCTTCGAATGCAACAACGAAGGGTCGGACAGCGCTTACCGTCACATCGCGAGTAGACGCTGATTTCGTTATAGAGGTACATGTATTCATTTTGGACAAGTTAACATCAAAGTTGCCGCGATTGCATACTGAAGTCCTTAATAACTGGAAGGAATTAAAATCACTACAAATCGCCGACCCTCTTAATCAGCTGTGTCGCGATATCGATATCATTCTGGGGGCAAATCACTTCTTTAAAATTCTACGACAAGGGCAAATCACAGGACCCAACGGCCTCATCGCGCAAAATTCAGCATTAGGATGGATTATTTCAGGAGGTGAGACGAAAGGCAACCAGCGCGTGGCATTGCAACTTGAATTCAACATCGATCAAACGCTACGCAAGTTTTGGGAGCTAGAAGAACTGCCAGCCAAAGCAATATTAACTCCTGAGCAAAAATACTGTGAGGAATTGTTTATAACTACTCACACCAGGGATGCTTCGGGTCGGTTTGTTGTAAGACTCCCCTTTGCAAAAGATGAGAAACGACTAGGAAGCTCGCTTCAACAGGCCACCTCGTGATTCAAATCCATTAAATCAAAGCTTCAACGTCAGGCAGATCTACGAAATGCATACAAATTATTCATGGACGAATACCAGACGCTCAATCATATGTCGGAATTCCAGCCTGAAAACCTCGATTTCATCGCTGAGCACTGCTACTTGCCCCACCATCCAGTCATCAGGCCAGACAGTACAACCACAAAGGTGCGTGTGGTTTTCGATGGTTCAGCAGCTACATCCTCTTCGATCTCGCTAAATTCCAAACTTTTAGTAGGTCCAACGGTGCAACCTGAATTAATTAACATTCTGCTGCGATTTCGCTTACACCCAATAGCATTGACGGCAGACGTCGAACGCATGTATCGCCAGATTCGAGTCGACCCACGCGATTGTGATTACCAACGGATTGTGTGGCGTGATAGCCCTACTACACAATTGAGACATTTCCGTCTGCTAACCGTCACGTATGGCACATCAGCTGCCCCTTTCTTAACAACACGAGCTCTCCAACAGTTAGGATTTGAATCAAAAACCGAATATCCTCAGGCATCTAATGCGATACTACATGATTTTAACGTGGATGACCTTCTGAGTGGAGGAGTCGACGTGCCATCAACACTAGTATTAGCCAACAACATAATACACATTCTTAGCACTGCGGGCTTTCCATTACATAAATTTGCCTCCAACTCTCAAGAGTTGGTCTCGTCGTTAGCCAAAACTCACCAAGGTACGAGGGCATCAGTAGTAAGTCTGGATGGACCAAGCGAACATAAAATCTTGGGCCTACACTGGGATACAAAAGCGGACACATTTACGTTCCAAATAAATTGGTTACCAGAATCGACCACTCACACAAAACGAAGCCTGCTATCTGAAGCATCCCGTCTATACGATCCTTTAGGTTGGCTTAGCCCAGCAATCATTCCGGTAAAATCGTTATTCCAACAATTGTGGCTGTTGCACCTTGGATGGGATGATCCACTCCCACGTTCAACAATACATGCCTGGTCAAGCATCGGAAACGACTTCAAGCAGTTGGAAACCATTATCATTACTCGTTTAATACATATCACGGCAACTTCGAGTGAACTTCATGGCTTCGCTGATGCAAGCTCTACTGCCTATGCCGCTGTACTGTACTGCAGAACAGTAGATGAATGTGGGAATGTACACATCCGCCTCATTGCCGCAAAAACAACCGATCAAGACGATTTCCATTCCTCGACTGGAGCTATGCGGTGCCTTGCTACTAGCTACATTGACTAAAACCGTCATCGAGTCCATGAAACTGCAATCTGTTCCGGTATACTCGTGGACAGATTCAGAGATTGTTTTGCATTGGCTGTCCCAACACCCATCCAGATGGAAGGTTTATATTTCAAACAGAACCACACAAATAATGGAACGGATGCCAACAACAAAATGGAATCATGTAGCATCCTCAGATAATCCAGCTGATGTTGCTTCTCGTGGGTGTTCTTCAAGTGATCTAGTGACCCACTCACTCTGGTGGAATGGGCCTCACTGGCTCAAAAACCCTAATAACACATGGCCGCAGAGAGTTTCTCACGATGCAACTATCCCGGACAAAAACGTTCTAGAAGAACGCACCGCTCTCGTTCACAAAATTACCATTGAAACAGATCTAGTATCAACGATGGCGAGCCGAACTTCATCATACACCAAGCTGATCAGGATTCTAGTGTACATTGGACGATTCATTACGTTTTGTCAGCCCCAACGTTCAAAAACCTCAACCACCGCAGTTCAACGAGGTGTAATCAAAGCTGTGGAATATAAATGGGCAGAGAAGCAACTATGCAAAATTGTGCAGCAACATCATCTCGCAGAGGAGATCCAACTCCTCAGATCAAACCATCCAATTACAAAAGGACCTCTATCGTCACTATCGCCTTATTTAGATGATAATGGCCTGCTACGCGTTGGAGGACGTTTAAAAAATGCAGATTGTTCATATGATCAGAAACACCCGATCATTCTCCCTAACCATCATGTTCAAGTAGAATGATATTATCCTATCTACACCTGACATACCTCCATCCTGGTCCATCATTACTTTCCCATCTGTCTCGACAATCATTCTGGATTGTTACTGTACGAAAATTAGCACGGAAGGTCACTAACGATTGTATTATTTGCCGGAGGCTTAATTGTCATCCTACCAACCAGATCATGGGGAACTTACCAGTCGAGAGAGTAACTCCAACAAAACCATTCACGTACACTGGAGTTGACATGGCCGGACCAATAGAAATTGCTACAAAATCTGGCAGAGGAGCAAAATTCATTAAAGCGTATATCGTTGTATTTGTTTGCATGTCGATCAAGGCAGTCCATCTAGAGTTGGCCGGAAATTTGACAACTGATGCCTTTTTAGCCGCACTCAAGCGATTCGTCAGCAGGAGGGGACTGCCCACTGTCATATCCTGCGACAATGGCAGCAATTTTATAGGCGCGAAGCGAAGACTCAGTGAAATACAGCAACAACTGTATGCAAGCACTGCAGATGCGGCAGTGCTTAAATTCACCACAGAACGGGGAATTGAGTGGAAGTTCAATCCTCCAGCGTCTCCCCACTTTGGTGGTCTATGGGAGGCCGCAGTTCGTTCAGTTAAACATCACCTTACACGGATGAATCGACAATCCAAACTAACATTCGAAGAATTCACGACATTGCTGTGTCAGATCGAGGCGATTCTAAATTCTAGGCCTCTCACCCCGGTAACTGAAGATTGCGACAACGTTTTTGCAATTACGCCAGCTCACTTTTTGACTACCGCTCCACTCTTATCAGTTCCTGAGATTGACAACACGGAAATTTCTGACAACCGTTTAACAAGATGGGGAGAACTCCAGAAACGAATGCAAATATTCTGGAAACGATACACGCTGGAATATCTTAATAATTTACAGCAGCGGAACAAGTGGAAAAAAGAGCACGATAACCTACAAACTGGAGATATTATTTTAGTTAAAGACACAAATCTACCACCTCTGTCATGGCCACTTGCTCGAATCATTAAAGTGTACACCGGAGACGACGGGATAGTACGAGTAGTAAAAATTAAAACAGCAACATCAACCATGGACCGACCTGTAGTTAAACTAATTAAATTCATCGAAGTTAAGGAACAAATTCCTTAACGGGGGCC
Organism: Tipula vernalis; assembly: GCA_958295665.1. Taxonomy (NCBI): domain Eukaryota; kingdom Metazoa; phylum Arthropoda; class Insecta; order Diptera; family Tipulidae; genus Tipula; species Tipula vernalis. The sequence continues at coordinate 64,143,250 of OY282560.1, read as the reverse complement.
GGAATGTTACCGCCACTCACACTGGTAACAACTGGAAGCCGCAACATTCCAACACACCTGAAAAACAATAACTATAAGTTATGTATGAAACTAAAAACTAAATTTAATGTACTCATCTTGTAAGTCAAACATAAACAAAAACAATCCATCGACTACAGTACTCACAACTTAATTAAACGTCAAATATTATCGGTATCACAGTGCACCACGGTTGTATATTGTCGGTAATACAGTGCACTACGTTAGTATTGTATAAAATAGTATTGCCCGATGACTGTTAGCTCATCTGCTTAATAATTTTTCCGCTAGTCTTTTGTAATGATTAAATTAAATTCCCCCTCCTTTTTCTTTCACTTCTTTTTTGTGTATACAACCAGTCACATCTATCTCATCGAAACACAATAAATTATAATACAATTATATACTAGAACGAAATATAAATTCACAAAAAAAACACAAATTATATTAAAGTTTTATTTACAACTTTAACAATCACAGTGACAAAGTTATTATTTTTAACGTTTTGATCTGCAACTACTAATTTATGTAGCTAAACGACGCCTTCTCGGCAGAGACACATAATGGAAAGTCAGTAGATTGACATGAGCTTTTGAGGTAAATATTCGATAATCTAGCAAATTGCCGAGCTTACCAAAAAAAAATTTAATTTCGAATTTTTATTTTTTTCTCCTTTCCGTTATTTTATTGTACAAGACCCAACAAATTTGCCAAAATACCATTTTTTGCCTCGTCAAATAAAATCTGAATGTTTGCTAGACAATCGAGTATCCGCTCCTAAATCTCAGAAATAACGAAAAGTGTAAAATATGTGAAATCAGAATTTCGTCCGGATACCACATGTTAATGCCTTTTTGAAATAATATGCTGTCATTATTCCGTCTGCCATCAGCCTTTAGGATACACAAAAAAAAAAAAAAAAAGTTTCCATATTTTCATATCTCGTTGTTCAATTTCAGGTTTTAGTAAAGCTCTGAAAGAAACAAAAAAAAACAAAGAAACCAACAAATGTTAGCCTAAAGCCATTAAAGTGTAATGTCTGTACATACATATGTATATATAGGACTACAATACATATGTAAGTATATGAATATAAGATTTTTAGGTTTCATTTGTTTTGTTCCTAAATAATTAATTATGATTTTGGTCTTTAAGGCAAACACGACTTTAAACCCAAACCAAATTTTAATGCTTTTTGTGATGATGTTTCTGTATATAGTAAGTGATTCTATGGTATATGGTTGAAGGATACTTCAACGTTTTTTTTTTTTTAATGTAGTCTTTAAGTAAACTCAAAATCTACTAAAATATTTATAAATTGTAAATGCAATAAACTAATCAATCAATTTAATACTCAATGACTATTGTGTGTGTAAATCTGTGTGTGTAAATAAATGCAATATGAACATTAGGTAATTCGACATACTATAGACATAGAATTAGTTTTTCCTGACTGTATACTGTAAATACAATTCCGTTCGTTACTTGTGACACGATAAAAAGCAAATACAAGGAAACCTATTTTCGTTTCAAGTTTTTTTTTTTTTTTTGTTATTTATATAGATTTCCGATCGGAAAATAGAAAATTCGAAATGGTTTATGTAAATAATTAAATTTATTGATTTTTTTGCTATGGTCTGTGTGTTTGCCTGTTCGCGTTCGTTCGCTCGATTATCATCATCGCCAAAACAACAGAATCGTACAAGTAGAGAAAAATAAAATTCGTCTAGACTTCTAACTTTTGTTCATAATGTACCTAAAGTGGTGAATGATTTAAAGATATGTGTTTTGGTGTACCAATTTGATTAATGATGCTGTCTATTTTTTTTTATCTTAATTTATTACCTAAATCATCTTTTTAATATTCCTATACTTAACTTATATATCAGCACATTATACAATTTTAATACTTTTCACACGTCGGTGTTTATCTATCTGTATTTGTTAAGACAAAGTTGACTAATAAATCATCAACACTTTTCAAGAAAAAACTTAAATTAAACGGAATTCCTTTGATGGGAGTTCATTTTGTCCGCTGCCATGTGTATTTTCGAGACACGACAATTATTGAAGCTTAAAATTTTGAAAATTATGAAAAGTGGTACTTCATATAGCAGGTATTGCCAAATTTTTTAAATTAGAACATTATTGGTTAAATCAAGTATGTAAGTATTGCTACGTTTTTGCCTTGTCAGTCAAGGTTCCAATCATTGGGTTGTGAATAAAACAAATTCAATTCAATTTATCACCAACGAATTTATTTATTGAGCACGAGAATTATTACAACACAATTTATTAACGATAATAATTCACAAAATCACTTTTTTTTTTATTTGCACAAATTTTATTAATTACTTATAATTTTTAAATCTCACTAGTTCACTTTTTAAATCTCTTTTAATTCACTTATTAATCCTTATACTTTCGCTTATCAAAAACTAATAATCCAATTCGTCTTCGTTCGCCTTTTTATTTACGCAAAACAAATTTCTAAAAATTTCATAACTTTTCCAGTAAGAATAGTCTAGAATCATTTAGAACAGTTTTGTCATGGAGAATTCCATTTTAGTACAGTAAACATTGAGCTATTGTGACATGATGGCCAGGAATTCCAGGAAGGACAATTGGTATGGCTTCACAACCAGCAACGAAAGAAGCGTCGAAACAGCAGCCTAAATAGACGTCACCTTACAGAACAACGAAAGGACAAGGAGGTAAACCGAACGTGGCCCTTTTATACAGTTTTTCCCTCTATAGAGAAGGTGATTTGGGTCGTGTTCTGGACAAACAGGCTTAAGTGAGGGGTAGTATTACGGTGACACCTAGGGTGTAATAGAATAAGTTAAATTAATAGCTCAATATTTTACTGTACTAAAATGGTATTTTCCATGATAAAACTGTTCTAAATGTGTCTAGACTATTCTTACTGGAAAAGTCATGAAATTTCTAGAAGTTTGGTTTGTGTATATATAAAGGCGAACGAAGTCGTATTGGATTTATTAGTTTTTGGTAAGCGAAAGTATAAGGATTAAAAAGTGAATTAAAAGAGATTTAAAAAGTGAATTAGTGAGATATAAAAAGTAAAAGTTATTAATAAAATTTGTGCAAATATTATAAGGGGTGTTCATGTGGTGATAAATTGACAGTGATTCGAACCTTGATTGACAAGGCAAAAACGTAATGTTCCGTTTTTGCCAAGTAAATCAAGGTTCGAATCACTTGATTGTGAATAAAATAAAACTATTCAATTTATTACCAATACAATTACCACTAAATTTATTAACGATAATTCACAAAATCACTTTACTTTGATATTCGCACAATTTTACTGATCACTTATAATTTTTATTTCGCACTAAAACATTTTGCAAATCATTTTTTAATTCCTTTTAAATCATTATAGTTTCGCTTACCAAAAGCTAATAGTCCAATTCGACTTCGTTCGCCTTTTTATAAACACAAACCAAAAGTCTAGAAATTTCATGACTTTTCCAGTAAGAATAGTCTAGAAACACTTAGAACAGTTTTATTATGGAAAATTACATTTTAGTACAGTAAAACTTGAGCTATTAATTTAACTTATTCTATTAAACCCTATGTGTCACCAAATTTCAATTTGAAACCAGAGGCAATCAAAACGTTGGAACGATGAACATCTTGTTGCAGCTCTTATTGTGGCCCTTAAAGGTGAATCAGCGAAGGCTTTACAAACCATTCCAAAAATGATCGCAACAGCTATTTTGAAATTATGAAGGCGCTGGATCGAAAGTACGGCAGTGACCGCAAGCGGGAAATCTATCGCATGGAACTTAAAAGCCGCTACCAAAAGGGAGGAGAATCGTTTCAGGAATGTACATATATCAGCAATCGAGCGACTAGTGCAACTAGTAACACTAATGATTTCATTGACGCATTCATTTACGGCATTCAAGATCCAGAGACACGCAAGGTGGTGATGTTGTCACCTAAAGCAACCTTCGCTGAAACCATCGCTTGTGCGTTAACAAATGAAACTGCACAAGCCATCACCAAACCGTCAATGAAAACACGCCGAGTGGAAATCGACACCAGCATAAACATCGAGCGGTCAGCACCAAAATACAGAGACGGAAGCGGCAAAATCAGATGTTGGGCATGTGATAAAATCGATCATTTCTCTCGTGACTGCTGGGAAATAAGAAGAAAACGGGGAAAATCACCATCTCCTATGCAGCGACAACCAAGCGGAGCACAGGCAGTGGTCAAACAAGAAAGCCAAAGTCAAATTTGAAACAGTCCGCTTAAAGGGGCAGAAGCTGACTCACACAACCGATTAGTAGCAAGAGCCATTGATAGCGTAACAATCAAAGGCGACATTGATGATACGGACTGAATCATCACCCTGAATACGGTAGCAAATTGCACGATTGTCCGTAAAGATTTGATATATGGAGGTATACAATCAGCTAATGGATTGAAGTTACAAACAGCAACTGGAGGTAATTCAATAATAAAAGGCAAAAAGATCGTGAAAATAAAGATCGCAAGAACTTTTTTCCAACACGAAGTGCTGATTGCAGATATTGTGAATGAAGCCATTATGATGATGGGCTTCATGGGGGGAAGTGGCTTCGTGGTGGATGTTGGACGAGGAGTTTTAACTTACGATAACATGGAGTTGCTAACTCAATCGAGCTGTACAAGAGCAAGTACCACGCGAATTATTGTTTATCATCGAGAGAAGCTGCCACCAAACTCGGAGACGATCGTGTGGGGAAGATTGGAAGAAGGTTCTGGGTCACCCAGTTTGTGGGTTGTTGAAGCTAATGAAGAGGAGAACGGAGCCAAGGAAATTATAATCGGGAAAACCCCAGTTAAACCAGACAACGACCATAGAGTACCAATTAGGACTCTAAATCTCTCGGATAAGACGAAAACCATCAAGAAAGGAACAATCAGCGGCAAATGTAACGAGGTTTCGATTATGGTAAAGTGTGGACAGAAAAGTTCGATTGGAAAAGCCGCTACGCAAGGGCAGAAAGAAATGATAGGACAACTTATGCAGAAATGAACCGAAGATCTTACCGTGCCACAGAAAGATTCCGCACATAAACTACTTAAACGGCACACGTCCGTATTCTGCAGTAAATCGGATAATAACGGAAGAACTTCAATGGTAAAGTACCGAATTGATATTGAAGCGGAGATGCCGATTCGTCAACCACCCAGGAGGTTACCATTGGTAAAATAACAAGAAGTCAACCGGATGGTAACGAATCGAACCATCTAACAGCCCATGGAGCTCACCAAGGTAGTATTGGTCGAGAAGAAGGATGGTAGCATGAGATTCTGCTCGAATATTTTCGACATTAGATCTACAAAGCGGCTATTGGCAGGTGGAAGTCCATGAGGAAGATCGCGAGAAAACAGTGTTCAGTGTGTGTAACGGGCTTTGGCAATTTAATGTTATGCCGTTCGGATTATGTAATGCCCCTACGACTTTTGAACGATTAATGGAGCACGTGTTAAACGGATTACATTGTAAGACGTGCCTAATATATCTGGACGACATCATCGTCGTGGCGAAGGATTTTAATGAGCATCTAAGGAACTTGCCAGAAGTTTTAGATCGCATACAGGCCGCCGGATTAAAGTTAAGCCCAAAGAAGTGAAAACTGTTCAGAACTGAAGTAAAATATTTGAGTCATCTGGTAACGGCTAATGGAATTCACACCGACGAAGAAAAGATAGCAGCGGTAAAGAACAGACCAAGACCTAAACATTTACACGAATTACGAAGCTTCCTGGGATTGTGCACCTATTATAGACGCTTCGTGCCAGAATTCGCCAACATCGCCAAGAGTTTACACGAGTTGACAAGGAAGAACAAAGCATTCGAATGGAAGGATGACCAGGAAGAAGCATTCGTGGAACTAAGCAGACGGTTATGCGTCGCGCCAGTCCTCACATACCCTATACCCAACGTGAAAATTATTTTGGACACCGATGCAAGTAATGACGGTATATGAGGTGTATTATCAGAGGAAATTAATGGCCAAGAACGAGTTATTGCGTATTATTCCAAGACATTATCAAAACCGGAATGAAATTTCTGCGTGACACGGAAAGAATAGTTGGCTATTCGTGGAATGTGTTAAGGATTTACATAAGTATCTTTATGGCCAAAAATTCCATTTACGAACAGATCACGGCACTTTACGGTGGCTGTTGCAATTCGAGAACCCAGAGGGACAGGTAGGATGCTGGATCGAACGTCCTCAAACCTACGATTTCCAAATCGAACATCGGAAGGGAAATGCCGACGCATTATCAAGACGGTCATGTCCAGCAGAAATTAAACATTGCGATCATGTTGAAGCAAAGGAAGGTATCATCGTCGTTAGACTTACGCAAGTGCTGCCTGATAAGAAGTGGACCGACGAAATGATCAAGAATGGAAGGAGAAAGAACACCGGCCCACTTGGAGCGAGAGTGCGAACAAAACTCCCATTGTTAAGGCTTATTAGGCTCAATGGGATAGCCTCCGTCTTGAGAATGGGTGTTTAAAACGATTGTGGGAAAGCACGGATGGCTGAGGGAAGCAATTGTTCCTTGTAATACCAAAGTGCCGGCCAAGATACGTCAACGATTCTACTGGGAAAGATGTAGACAGTCTGTGATAGAGTGGTAAAAGTCGTGGAACCAAGAAAAAATACAACGTCAGATCATCATTCGAAAGCATTGCAATGGATTTAGTGGGGCCATTTCCCACCACCGAGAGCGGTAATAAATATGTGCTAGTGACAATGGATTATTTCAGCAAATGGCCGGAGGTGTATCCCATCCCGAATCAGGAGACGACAATAATAGCTGATGTCATGGTAAACAACTGGATTAGCAGATTTGGAGTACCGATGGACATTCATACCGATCAAGGAATTAATTTTGAATCAATCATTAATTTTGAGAACAACGCCTTTGCATCCATAGTCTGATGGTATGGTGGGAAGATGGAGGAATATCTAGCCAAGGTCGTTGAAAAAAACCAACGCAACTGGAAGCGGCATTTACCGACGTTTCTGATGGCCTATCGATCAGCAATACATAACACAACATGAAAGACACCAGCTAAAACGTTATTTGGAGATAATTTACGATTACCGGGAGATTTAAAGTTTGGGGCTGTTCTATCAGCAGCTTTACGTGGACTACGTAGATTGGAAGAAAGAAGAATTTAATGAGATTCATCAATTTGTACGGGGGCAAATACGGATGTCACGTGACCGGATGAAAGCTCGATATGACATACGAGTAAATAACCAAGGCTTGCAAGAAGGGCAATTAGTATAGCTTCATATGATGAATGACGTAGTTTATCGGATTAATGGGTACATTTGATTTAGAGGCTGGCCCTCCACAGAGGAGGTGCTTTGGGTCCTCTTCATGACGAACAGGCTCAGGTGAGGGGTAGTGTGACGGTGACACCTAGATTGTAATTGTTCTATTAATAGCTCAATGTTTTACTGTACTAAAATGGTTTCCATGATAAAATTATTCTAAATGTGTCCACACTATTCTTACTGGAAAAGTCATGAACTTTCTACAAGTTTGGTTTTTTGTATATAAAAAGGCGAACGAGATTGAATTTGATTATTAGAATTTGGTAAGCGATAGTGTGAAAATTAAAACGGAATTAAAAAGTGTTTTTGTGCGAAATAAAAATTATACCATAAGTGTACAGTAAAATTGTGTAAAAATTAAATAAAGTGACTTTGTGAATTATTGTTTAATAAAATTGTGTTGTATTAATTCTTGTGCTAAATAAATAAATGCGTTGGTTATAAATTGAATTGATTTTGTTCTATTCAAAATCCATTGATACGAACCTTAATTGACAATGCAAAAACGTAACAATATTGTTACGGTGACACCTAAGGTATAATAGAATAAGTTAATTTAACAGCATAAAGTGCCTTAGTGGTGACACTTACGTTAGGATATTAATTGTACTAAAATAATTGTCCTTGCTAAACTGTTATACATTGTATTCCGATAATCTGACTGGAAAAACCATGATTTTTCTTGAACATTGGTAATTGGAACGCGATACATTGAAGATTAGAAAGTTACAATATAATTAAATAGTGCAAATAGTGTGAAAGTATTGGGTGTACAAATAAATCTCCGACCTTTTTTACTGAAATAAAAAAAAGACATTAGTTTATGTAGAAAATGAAAGAATGTTTTATTCAAAGTATGCTCCTTCGGAAGGTGTAACCTTCGCCCATCGTTCAGGCAATAAACGAATTCCCCGAAGAAGAAGTTTGGTGGTTTCGAGGCGATCCAGTCATCGACCCATTTTTTGACGTTTTCATATGAAGTGAAGTGTTGCTGTGCCAGGGCTGCTTGCATCGACCGGAACAAGTGGTAATCACAGGGAGCAATGTCTGGTGAATACGGCGGGTGGGGTAGAATTTCCCAATTCTGCCTGTCCAAGTAATTTTTGACAGGTATAGCAACATGTGGCCTAGCGTTGTCATGTTGCAAAATAATCTTATTGTGCCTTTTCCCCCATTCCGGTCGTTTTACAGCTAGAGCTTCCTTTAAAGCCATCAGTTGTCGTCGATAAACTTGTCCCGTAATGGTTTCACGCTCTTTCAGCAGCTCATAATTGACGACACCCTTCATATCCCACCAAATACAAAGCATTACCTTCGAACCAACGGCCCTGGCTCTAGTAAGATGGGAAAATAGTGGAGAACTTACAAAAAGCACGAATAATTATCTGATGTACTCTGGTAGCGCACACACATGAAAAAGGCGTAGGCTTACTAAAAACAGCAAAAGGAAAGAAAGCCCTACTCGAATGGAAACCAATTAGGAGCATTCTTGGACTTCACCAGGTGGCAGAACCAAGAACCAAATTGATCATGTACTGGTTAATATAAGAAGTTCCTAACTTTCCTCCACGATGTCAGAACAATGCGAGGAGCAGAGTTTTATAGAGACCATCAACTGGTAATAGTAACCTTCAAAGTCAAACCGCCGCTGTAAAAAGGCACACGAGGACAATAGATTGAGAATTACTGGCACAAGAAAAACTTTTAAGGAAATGCTCCAACTCAATCTACCAAGAAATGAAACCAACACAGTCGATCAAAAATGGGAACAAATGGAAAATGCCTACGTCAAGACTGCTACCAGTGTGCTCGGCTACCAAGACAACACCAGAAAGCCATGGATTAGCGATGATACTTAGAAGAAAATCGAAGAACGTCGTCAACTTAAGCTGCAACTATGTCACCAAGACACGACGGTAATCCGAAGACAGAAGACTGTATTTAGCTGCTCAAATCTTAACCAAACATCAGCAACAACTTAATAGATGGATAAAACACGATGAGGACAACTGCGTAGATAACGAAGAAAATTACGAGCTTCCGGACGACAACTATAATGAAACCATGAAACTACCAACACTTACCCACCAATGAAACGAGAAGTTAGATTTGCTATCCAGAAGCTAAAGAACAATAAGGTCGCTGGAGCAGACAATTTACCACCAGAAAATCGAACACCACTATTAGTTGACGTATGGAATACAGAACGAATTCCTCAGAAATGGAAAGAAGGTTTAACCATAACAATCCCAAAGAAAGGCGCTCTAAGAGAATGGAGAAACTGGCGAGGCTTATCGCTCCTCAACAGCACAATAAAAGTATTAGCGATGATCATTCTTGAACATATATCTCCAGTACTAGACCACGTAATGCGCAAACATGACATTGCAGCACTAAATGGTATCCAATTGGGACAATTAAGGCAGCTCAATGATCTAGATTACGTAGATGACATATGCCTGCTAATATACAAATATGCCAACAAACAGCAGAAAATACAGAGATTGTTAGACCTAGTACATGAAGTTGGTGTCAAAATCAACATCAGTAAAATAAAAGCCATGAGACTGAACATGAATATTAGTATATGCCAATCGAAGAGATTCGTTGTACTGCGGAAAAAACAGGCGGCACTTAAAAAGATATAAGCGAACGCATGAATAAAGCATGAAATACTTTCACAATGTCTGGAATTCGTCCGTCCTGTCAAAAAATACAAAGCTACGAATGTTCATCGCATGTGTACAATCAGAATTGCTGTATGGGCGTGAATAATGGAAAGACACGCAGAAGATCGCAAGAACCATTAGCAAAATAGTGCTTGTACGACAAGCAAAACAAAAAGACATTGATTAGGGAAACGAAAAAAGGGAAGACCAGCTATAACCTGAAAGAGAGCTATGCTAGCCGAAGCGAAAAACTTGGTAAAACATGGGAAGGGCTGAAAACAATAGACCCCAATAGAGTCAGATGGTCCAAGCTAGTAGACACCCTGTGCTGCTAAATCAGAGATAAAGAAAAAACAAATATCGATCAAATCGGAAATTGGAAGATTAAAATGTCACTTTTTAAAAACTGCCTATTAACAATGAACAGGTTATCTGCACCCATAAAATTTATGTCAATGACGGGAGGAACGGGAAATTTTTTAGGGATGCCAGATAAAAGAAAGGTATTTAAATCAATCACACTGCGGAATACATTTAGATAGATCAGCTGGTCGTAAATCTGCCACGATGTATATTTTGTGCTGTCTTTTTTTTTTTTTTGTTGCAAAACATTTAAATGAGATCAGTTTATTCAGAATGGTTTGGAGATTGACTAATTACACATTATGTTTTGCGACCCTTACTTCCTTAACAAAAAAAATTTTATCTAATCTGAAAAGTTGTTTAAAGCTGTTTTGCCTACGTTCTTTAGCCATATAATTATCATAATTAAGCAAATGGGCAAAAATTGTTTCAAATTTGTATTGTTCTTAGACAGTTTCTTTCAATGCCGTATCATTAGGTGGTATATCCATTTTAACAACAAACAACAAGTTTTGTTTGAACTTCTTTTGTTTTCTTCTTCAATTGTTTGAACAATTGTTTATCAAGAAAAAAATAACAAAGGATTAAAACATTGTGCTAATTATTAATTAGCTAAATTACCATGACATTTTTTTGCCGCAACATTAATCCAGGGTAAAAGGTAAGTTTTACATAGACAATAGACGGTACCAAGCAAGGTTGTTTATTCCATTTACGGCGTATATCCGCCTATGCACAGTATTTATACCCAAAAAAATTTTATTAATATTTTAACTATTCAAATCCAACCGTCTCGAAAATATAATCGGAAACCTAATTTTAGTCCCGCATCATAAATGATTTATAAAATGTTTAATTAAAATATTGTTGCAAGGAAGAATTTGGGGTAAAATAATTTTATTTAGACACCGAATTATACCCACCCGTATAGTCGTTTGAAGTGCTGTGAAGACCTGCTAATTTATTCATTTAATTATTTCATTTATGTGAAAGCTAAATCAACATAATAAGGTTTATTGTGGAAAAATGTAAATGAAATTTTTAAATTACCGTGTTTTGTATTTTAAAATTTATTTGTACCAAGGTGATGAATGTTTTTTTGTGCTATAATAAATAATCTATATGAGTATATCCAAGAAATATGAAAAACTTAACTCCCCTAAACGCCAATATTAAAGTGTAACGTTGTGTTTCAGTTTAGTATTAACATTACGGATAGGACGGCCTTGCGGCAGTTTATGAGGGTAGCTATCTTACAGAACTATCAAATTTTGTAATATTGATAGTGATTTTAGTAAAAGCGCTCACATTGTCTTGTCCATATTTGCGTACAGCTAGGCCAATTGCCAATATACATATGTGGCCAAACTAGCCTAATTCTGACACACTTTACGACATTTCACATAATTTGAAGTTTTAGCCGTTTTGGATGATTTAAAAAATTTCGTTTTAGAAAATTGCATAGACCCCCAGTAACCATTTCAAGCGAATTCTCTGAATGGCTTGCTGGTAGCCATAGTTTGCTAAATTATTAGTACTCTTTTTGAGTAAACTTAACTTTTAGCAAAACAATAGAAAGACATTTAGGTTTATAAATTTTGCAGAAGTTCATTTAGTTCGACATAATTAATCAAAAATTAAAATTAGCACACTAACTTTTCATTCAATTTTAACCATTCCAACTCAAAATATAAAATCGAATATTGATTATTTGAATCGAAAACACGGCGCCGTACTGAGAACGAACCTGGCTGAGGCCCAGTCTAAAAACTAACCCAGTCTCTAACGGTGTATCCGGATACTTGGCGCCCAACGGATTATATAGCCTTGTCTGTCCATCGCGAGATTCTTAAATACCCGGAAACTGCGGCTGAAGGGACATCGGCTTCTATGTTCCGTCCTGAAAGCCAAGATATGAAGCGGGACATAAGCAAAAATATTGCTGATCCCTCTAATACTGCAACTGCTGGCGGAGCCTTGACCTTTAGGTCTGGTTCACAAACAGCACTAATTAAAAAGGACATAAGCTCGCATAAAGCCAGTCCCTCTAACTCTTTGGGAAAGGACAAAGCTTCTAACAAAACTGGTCTCGGAGTCAAATTATCAGACTCGTAAGATGGCATGGAAAGCTCTTACGAGGTTTAAGGGAGTACCGTTAGCAGATCGGACGGTTAAACAAAAATGAAACGTTTGATTGGGCTACGATAGTTACTGACAATAAATAGGGTGGTTCCTCTGGGAGCTCTCCGCTCAAAAGGCAGAGAGCTCAGGAGGAATCACCTGAAGATGCAAGGAGGTTAAGGTTGCAGGAAACCATAGCCATGCCTTTCCGGGAGGTTTTTAAGTACCAGCTGATTGTTGTGGCTTTAGCTGCGACCTTCCTAAAATTAACGCAGGAGATCGAGTTCTAAAGCTTCCCTTGTTAGTAGACGAGCTATCTGATGCTTTTCATGTTGGTTAGTTATGTTAGGCGCATCTCCTACTAGTGTAGCTTTGGAAAAACAAATGCCACCTATGATGGCATTAATCCTGCGGATGTTCAGCAATCCATTGACGTGGCTCTACCTTGGCTGGAAGTTATCTTCAGAGACAGCTTGAAACTTTATCACATTCCTATGAAATGGACTGAGGTAAACGTAATATTTATACCTAAGGCGGGAAAATGCTCTCCTTGCAATCCCAAATACCTTAGGCCTATGAGCTTCAACTATTTTCTATTACAAATACTGGAAAGACAAATAGAAGTTTACATTAGAGGCTCTAAAGGTTTTGCGGATGACGTTGATATTGGTATCTATGGTAAGTTTCCTGGTACTTAAAGAGAGCGCATGCAAATCCCACTTGGTTTGAGCGAACAGTTGTGGACTAAATGTTAGGAAATACAAACTTCCTCAGATTGGTCCTCTTACATTAAATGGATAAAGCGAAATACCTGGGTATTATATTGGACAGCAAACTTATTTATTATAGATGGAAGCCTAATATTTTATAAAGGGTAAAGAAAGCATGTATGTATACTGATACATCGTATAGAAATACCTCAGTGATAATATGGGATTGTTGTTTGGTGGCCAGCCTTGGTTAGTGATGCACTCTGGAGCACACGCACTCAGGATTTGGAGATTCGTTTTCATCTCATACTCTTAGATGTTCTGGGCAGGCAAATAGCAGCGAGCACAGCTATAAGGCTTAAATCCATTTTTATGTGAACCTATAGTAATACAGGACACTAATCCATTTTGTGTAACAGAGACATTCCTGGCACCACCGATTACATGATTCCATTACCATCTTTTGAGGAAAGGTTTCATACTGATATTCCCTCCAGGAAGGACTGGCTGAGTGAAGAGATGTCGAACCCTTAAAAATGGATGGTAGGGTTGGTTGTGCTGTTTTCTGTGAGAAACTAAATGTAAACCTCTCATTTCATCTCCCACACTATTTACGCGTTTTTCGGGCTGAATTAATCGCGATAATTGACGCCTTTGATCGGTTGAAGTATATTGTAGTATCTGTAAGGGATATTCGCATTTTACGGGTTGTGAGGCCGCTATTAAAACACTTCGAGCTTATTTTCTTACGTCGAAGGTAGCCCAGAGCTGTCTCTCATTTATTAACGAGAGGGCAGATCAGTTCAACATCCACTTAAAGTGGGTGCCAGGGCAGTTCGGTGTTGCGGGGAATGAAAAGGCAGATGAAATCGCTCGGAAGAGTACAAATTGTTTCACTTTAAGTAAGGCTTGAAATTCCGCTCGCTACATGCAAACTCTTGCATCAGGATGAATCTAGGAAAGCAGCGGAGATCAGGTAAGAACTGGAGAGCTGTTAACACTTCAGCGTCACCATATTAGTATGGTCGTGGTGGTTATTACAGGACACTGTTTCATAGGGGAGCATGCGTGGAAACTAGGAGTCTCCTCGAATGATTACGGTAAAAGCTGCGAAGATGTAGAGGAGAAAGAAAGTGGTCCACCTACTCTGCAGTTGTCCCCGTCTAGTGTTAAGCAAATGGACATTTTTAGGAGCTCCTCTCCTCAGCGACCTGGTGGATCTCAATTAGATGGACGTCAGATGTATTCAATGCTTCGTTGTAAGCTTGGGATGGTTCAATGAATGAAGTTGAGAAAATTTTATGTGGTATGGAGGATAGGATAGCCACCTTAACCTAACCGAACCTAACATGCCCGAGTTCAAAAACGCAATATTCATTTATGAGTAACAAAATTAGTGCGAGTTGTCCAAAAACGAGTTGTCGCAATGTTGCGGTGTAAAAAAAATCTTTCCCTCTTTCTCTCTAAAATTTTTGAAACAGTTGTCTATTATTATGCAACTATTTTCGTCTGAATTTGCACAACAAAATGATTGCAACATTTTTTTGCTAAATCAGAACTTATTTTGCCAATATTTTTCTATTTATATGCCACAGATTTAAGCAACGCATTTTAAGAAGCAAAACGTTCAGACTAAATACAAATTTAAAAGATTTTTAATTTTAGATTCTTAACATTTATCGCTAAATCAGGGTCGACACAAGACACTACATTATACTATATACTAAATTCTGTGAAACATAGCAGATTTCATCACAATCGGGTGGATCAGATTGGTTACATAGACTGCAACTTTTCAGCCAAAAATGTGTTTTAAATACTCCTAAATATTATTCAATTTTATAAATTCTGTATCTTTACTGGAAAACGTTCATCACAATTGAATCAGTTTCCTCATATAGACTGAAATATGGCCACGATATCCTATACCACGTTATACCACTACAATTTGGGCATCAACCGTAGGTTACGCAGCACAATATTTTTGAAATCTGGAAAGAATCTGTCGAGTAGTCAAGGTTCGGTGGTACAACAGATTCAAGGTTGTGATTCAACTTTTCATAAAATATAAAATCTATGACAAGTTGTTGTTTAAATAAACAAATGGGTCAGTGACACAAATTCACAAAATCAAATATTCGTACAATTTTACTGTTCGCTTATAATTATTATATAGCACTAATTCATTTTTTAAATCACTTTTGAATCTATACACTGTCACTTTTCAAATACTAATAATCCAATTCGATCTCGGTCAAGGTTCAATCAAGGTTCGTATCACTGGATTGTGAATAAAACAAAATCAATTCAATTTTTCAGCAACGAATTTATTTATTGCAACAAAAAAATTGTTACAAAACACTTCTTTAAATTGATTTAAAACACTTTTTAAATCAGTTTTTAATTCCTTTTTAATCTTCACACTATCGCTTAACAAAAACGAATAATCCAATTCGACTTCGTTCGCCTTTTTATATACACTAACCAAACTTCTAGAAAAATCATGAGTTTATCAGTAAGAATAGTGTAGATACATTTAGAATAGTTTTATCAAGGAAAATTTCATTTTAGTACAGTAAAACATTGAGCTATTAATTTAACTTATTCTATTACACCCTAGGTGTCACCATCACAATTTTGTTACTGTTACATTGACACCTAGGGGAGAGTAGAATAAATTATTTAATAGCGAAAATGATATAACTGTTCTAAAAGTTTCTAGACTATTCTTACTAGAAAAGTCATGAAATTTTTAGAACTTTTGGTTCGAATATATAAAAAGCGAACGAGATCGAATTAGATTATTAGTATTTGGAAAGCGATAGTATAAAATTAAGAAGTGAAATAAATAGTGATTTAAAAAATGAATTAGTGAGATACAAAAATTATAAGTGGACTGTAAAATTGTGCGAAAATTAAAATAAGTTATTTTGTGAATTTGTATTAATAAATTATATTGTATTAATTTTTGTGCTCAATAAATAAATTCGTTCATGATAAATTGAATTGTTTTGGTTTATTCACAAACCAGTGATTCGAACCTTACAGCAACGTAACAATATTTCTCCTATTTTGACCTATATGTTAATATTAAATCCGGTATTTTCGAGATTTTTTTTTGGATCAGAAATGATTTATCCAATGAAGAAACAAAATGCAGAGTGAATATTAGAATATTTAGTTTAAAACCCTTGTGGAGACTAATGGGCCTAACCAGGCCCTTTTTCAAATTTCTGCTATTGCTTGCACAATTTGCAAACAGCAGTGGTCATTATATTCCGTTACATCATTCACACACCGTTCTTAAACAAATTTCTGAACAGAATGAATTAAACATCTTAGAGAGGAATGAGTTTTAGGGAATTTTTAAAATCTAGCCATATTGGTTACCAAAGGGTCTAGCCAGACCCCATATATTATTAATAGGAAAATGTACTGATTTTGTTGGTTTATGAGATGAAATGCACTAATTCTTTTATTTATAAATATTTTTATCTTTATTGTAAATGAGTACCGTTATTTATTTCGTTTTCAAAATTCTCGTGCCATTATTTGTACACGTGTCATGTCGAAAGCAAGTGTGTAATAAATTTATGTGTTTTGATAGTTTTTCGAGTTTATGTGTGCAGTTAGTAATTAGTTTACATAATTTAGTTTATAATCAGTGAGTGATATTCCATTTTTTGATTCAATGAAAAGTGTTTTTTGCGTTATTACGGTTTTTGTAAAAAAAAGGAACCAATTTGGTAAACATGTTGATGAGGTCGAAATAGTGTTTCAGCTATGTTCACGCGCCGATCCTAGATTAAATGAACGGATCGCAGAAGCGTTGGCGATTGATATAGAACGTGAACATGAACAAGAGCAACAAATGGATTATGATGAGGACCCTTTCGCAGTTGACGACGATGAATACGAAGATGAAGATTATTTGCCAAATGAGGACGATACATCAGACATTGAATCAGAGCAAGAATTCGAGGTACAACTGGAGTATGATAGTGATGATGAAGAGAACGAAGTGCAATCGACTGTTGGAATGCAGCCAGTAGTCGAACTACAGCCGGCAAATGAAAATCAATCAGAAATACAAGAAGTATTGACCGATTTGAATACACAATATTTTGTCGGAAAAGACGAAACCAAATGGAACAAATCACCACCACCAACTGTACGTACACGCCTTCATAACATTATGCGGTTTATCGGAGGCCCTGTTCAGAACAATTCTGTGCCCATCGAAGTGTTCAAAAAGTTGTTTACGCCAAATATCGTGTTTATTATCGTGAATGAAACAAATCGATATGCTAATAGCAAAATACACCAACGGAATACAAATAATCCAGGCAAAAAGCAAAAAGCTTGGAAGGCGTTATCTGAATGCATTCATTGGTATCCTTGTAGCGGCTGGTGTAAGTCATAACAATATTCAACACGCATCTGTTCTCTGGAAAACAATGAGCTTACCAATTTTTAGAGCTACAATGTCATATAAACGATTTGTTTCTTTATCACGATTTTTGCAGTTTGATGATAACCGTACTCGCGAATTTCGTGCAAAATCGAATAAAGCTGCACCTATTCAAGATATCTGGAACTTTCTAAAAGAAAATTTAGAAAAAAATTATCGTCCCCATAGCGATATCACCATTGATGAACAGCTGTTTCCATATCATGGCAGGACCAAGTTCACTCAATATATCCCATCAAAATCTGCGCGGTACAGGATTAAAGTCTGGTGGGCATGCGATGCTAAAACACATTATCCATTGCACGGAAACATTTTTACTGGTAAAGATCTAGATGCAGGTCGGGCTGTAGACCAAAGAGAAACTGAGTTGATGCGTTTGGCTTCCAAATATGCGAATTCGGGCAGAACGATCGTAGCTGATTATTTTTTCACAACACTACAAGGATGTAAACGGCTAATGGATATTGGACTAGGGTATCTTGGCACGATTCGAAGTAATAAAAGATGTGTTCCGCCAGAAATGAAAAAAACATCCCTCTCGCCCCATACATTAAACAGAATTTGGCTTTCACGAAAACAGAGTTGCAATAATATCTTACGTGCCAAAAAAAAATAAAGCCGTGATTCGTGATTCGACATTGCACTGCGATAAAAATGTAGTAGGTGAATTACAAAAGCCAGAAGCGTACTATAATAAATCAAAAGGTGGAGTCGATGTTATGGACCAAATGCTCAGCCATTATAGTACCAAAATTCGAACAAAAAGATGGTCTTTGGCCTTTTTTTATAATATGGTTGATGTAATGGCGCTGGCCAGTTATGTCATTTGCAAAGAGGTAGACCATTTCAAATATACAGATGCACGGAGAAAATTTTTGTTCTTTTTATCGGAAGCTCTAGTTCGTTCGCAAATTGAATTGCGCTGTAACAATCGGCAAGTGATAAAACATTTCGTCTGCCGATCATCAAAAGAAGCATTTTTGGGTGGCCCATTATTGGTATATATTATTTCAAAGAACTATAAGTTATACATTTATGTTTCAGCCAACAACACAATTTGTCGCCAGTACCAGCGGTGCTGACGTTATGGGAAAGAGAAGAAACTGCCGATTGTGTCATGTATATGATAAGGTCCGCCGCAAAACTCGATACTACTGCGAGAAATGTTTGGACCTGCAACATGCCAGCAACACTCAAAATGCTTCTATAATTGTTTCAAATGCCATAATGAACAAGAAGCAACAGAAATAATGAAGAAATAAAATAAAATCTACATTTAATTAACTATTTGAAATTTATTAATTTACCACCCTTTATTAATATTACGTACTTACTATTTTATTATAACATGCTAATTTTAATCAAAAGTAATGAAATACTATCACAAACCTCAATAAAATCAAATAATTACTTATATAAGCTCATATAAATAAGTAAGGATCTGGCTGGGCCCTTTGGTAACCAATGTGCAAAAAACAACAATGTTCACACAAGGGTTAAGTTATTTTTAGTATATATTATACAAAACTACTACAATATAAAACAAATTGTTTAAATAAATTAAAAATAATTAATTTAATGTTATACAATTAAAATACAAGTTTTTAATTAACCTTCCATCCTATTTTTTAAACAATACTTGCAGAAATCAAATTGTATTAATTACTAAACGAATTTCTAAATTAGACATACTCGAACTACAAACGAATAACAGATTTAATTACATTTAGCTATCTGCCTGTTACGTTCCGTACCATTGGTTTTCTCCATGTATATACATATATAAACGTTGATGGATTACCTTGCAATAAAGTTACTTTGTAACGTACAAACTTTATAAAAATTTTGCTCTCGTATATAAAGAAAATAAATTTTCAAGTTAATTAAAAAAATTGTTACAAAAGAAACTTTCTTTTGTCAAAGATATTACAAAAGGGAAATCAGTTTATCCTTCGAAGGCATAATATAATGTTATATATACGATATAAAATTTATGTTTGGTTTAAAGTAAAACATACCCCCTGTATTACAAACCAAATGCCAATCAACGTGATAAGTAAAAGCTGTGTGCAAAAATAAATCTTTTTGTATAAAATTAAATCGTTAGCAGACACAGAAATGTCTTGTGCATCGCTAATTATATCCGCCGTTTTATTCAGATCAACGATTTATAAGTAATGTGTTTTTTTTAATAAGGGATGTGCATTAGGATGGATGGTTGGTCTTGGTAGATAAAGATTTAATATCCGGAAAAATTATAATGTGCGCTTTATTGTTGTAAGCTTTTTACATATAAACGTAATAAATTACGCCTTCCTAAGAGAAATTCTCACTCTCTTATGTATTTACAAGCCGCCTATACTGTTCTCCCTTTACGTATTTTAAGTAGAATATTGGTAAACCATTTTATCTCTAGTGTTTAAATTCGAAATAAAGTTACTCCAAATTTCAAAGATTTAGCTGAGCCTTATGTTTGACAATAAGTTAAATGAAATGTGCAATTGTCAGAGATACTGTTTGTTTCTGCGGGTCACAAAAAATAAAAGTTTTCAGGCACAACCTGAAATTCTTATATCATCTATAGTCATTACAGTTTCCACATAACTGCCATATGAGATGAATTAAAAACCGACTCTTAAAGGCATTAATTTATAGAACCTAATAGATGCGTACTGACAGATGCTTTGTCCAGATTACTCTGTCTTACCAAAAAGTAGTTGAAGGAATAAGGTAGGTCATAATTTAAATATTTCGTAAGTTGCTAATGTATACAAAATGAAGATCTATAGTCAATTTTAAACCGTAATTCCCCAGCCTAATTCAAAGACCTACGGGAGAAACATAAAAATACGTAGAGGTGGTCTCATCGGCCACATTGGCGTTGGACATTCGAAAAACGTGACTTTTCCTCGTCACAGGTTGTTATCGATTTATTCTTTCACATGATGACACATTCACAAAAAGTGTTGCTAATATTTTTAGGGAGATAACTAGTGGGAAAGGTCAGCTAAGCTACATGAGAGGAGTTGACATGGGAATGAGCTCTCTCACCAGGTATTTCAGAGAAGTTAGAAAAGTTAAAAGGATTCTGTGAAAATCCTGTGAAATTTAAACGAATATCTACATAGCGGTGATTAAACAAAGACAGCTATAGAGAAACTACGGAGTAGCGTTCACTGAAAACCGGAAGGAAACTTTAGAGGTACTATGGAGTCTCTCTGGGAAAATATTCACACCGCGGTCTAGTCACGAGGATTGAAAAAGCAAATAAAGACATATAAAGAAATTGCCCTTTGTGCCTTTGTGGACTTTGAGTGGGCGTTTGATAATACCTCCTATAGATCAATAGAGAGAGTAGCAATGGAAAAAATGGTTCCGCTTTCTACAATTAGGTGGATCCGTTCCATGCTGGAATATCGTGAGATTACTGCCAGATCTGTCCCCAAGGAGGCGTACTATCTCCTCTTTTGTGGTCATTGGTTATTGACAGACTACTGGTCCTTCTGGCAGTGGTGTTACCAGGAAGGACTCAGTGTCAATCCAAACAAAACTGTCATTGTTCCTTTTACGAGGAGGAAAAAGCTTGCGCTTACAGCTCCATCGTTAAACGGTACTACTGTTCCTTTTTCCAGCGAGGTTAAATATCTAGGGGTTATCTTGATCAAAAACTGAACTGGAACCAACATTTGTTGAAAGTTCAAAATAGAGCCACCAAGGCTTTCTGAACCTGTCAAAGACTCTATGGGCGTACTTGGGGACTACAATCAAAAATGATATACTGGTCATTTCTTACAATCATTAGGCCTTTGGTTACCTACGCATCGGTTGTAGGGTGGCCTAAAACTGAGCAGAAGGCAACGCAAACCTTATTGAATAATGTTCAGCGTATAGCCTGCATCGGTGTTACGGGCTCAATGAAATCATGTCCAAACGCGGCGATGGAGTCACTTCTAGGACTGACACCGTTACACCTGCATGATAAAAAGGATGCTGCAATTATGGCCCTGAAAATACAGGCGGAAGGAAACTTCAAACCAGGCAATACGGTGGGTCATCTGGAAATCCTTAAGGAATTTCAGACAGATCCTACCATAGGAATGCCTTCCGTCTGTGTGCCAGCTAAACTGGACTTCCACAAACCGTTCTGTGTTAGGTTACCTGACCGGGATGTTTGGAGTGCAGGTGGACCATCCTTTGAGCGAGGGTTCATGGTATGGTTTACAGATGGATCAGAAATGGAAGATGGGGTGGAGATAGGCATACACGGGAGTGGCACTACCCTCTGGAAGTCCTTGAGTACCAATGCTACCGTTTTTGAAGCAGAAGTGCATGCTATAGAACTTTGCGCTTGGATAGGTATAGCAAAAGGCCTAAACGATGCAAAGATTTATATTGCACCAGACAGCCAATCGGCCTTAAAGGCTCTTAGGGCTTGTACCGTTGAGTCAAGGCTGGTATGGGATTGTCTTAAGGTTATTAAACATCTGGCATGCTCAAATAACGTAACACCTCGCCCGTGAGGGTTCTGCCTCTCCATTTATTGGACCAGAACACTTCTGCAGCGTCACTAAGGGACACCTTAGAGCAGCGGTAAAACGCTGGGAAGACGTTCAAAACTCGTCCTACTGGCGCAGAATTCCAGGTTTACAACAGTCGAAGAAATTTATATCACCTTCGTCTGTCAGTATTCAGGAGTGTCTTGAACTTCGCAAACCTGAGTTGAGGCTGCTTACTGGCTTCCTCACAGGTAATGTCCCCTTAAGGTCTCACCTTAAGAAGATGGGCCTAAGTACGACAGATGGAAGCTGCTTCTGCGATTTGAAAGCGGAATCAGCGGAATATGTTCTGTGCCCAGCCATTTTCCAGCAAAGACTGCAACATTAAGGAGGGAGAACAATGAGCCCGGATAGTATGTATCTTATACCGGCCAGTAGTATTATCAGATTCATTAAGAGCCTGAATATTGACTGGACGGATAATTAAGTAGGGTCCAGCGCAATAGACCTTTTAGGTCGCAGTGCGAGGTGGCTTATCGCCCACATGGCCCTTCAATCAATAATAAATAATAATAAGAAGTATTCTATTTTCTATTTTCCTAACAAATAACCAATCATCCTACTCCCCGACACTTATCTCAGTAATATCATTTCCTTTTTTCCTACACCTAATGTACTTAGCTACAATCGTATATTTAATTATTTAGATACTCTTACTGAACTGTAAGACCTGCAGCCTCTTATTTAGTAACATTACAACAAATTAATATTAATTTATTCATACTTATTTGCTAATTCATAACTTATAACTTAAGCCAACGTTTACTGCTGCCAAATTTAAATAAATTAACTGCTTAGAAATTAAATCTGGGAGCTTCTCTAACCATTCACATAATTATCATTTATACCCCGGACTAGTAAACTTGATATATATATTTTTACGTTAAATCTACACTTCCACTCCGTGATCAGCATGTTTCACCTAATTTTCCTCATCATACCAACGGGGAATAGATATCACATATTGACGCACCCTGCATCTTAGAACATATCTCCATTCATGTTCTGAGCAGGAATCTGGCCAGTGAATTGGCTTAACATCAATGCAGTGAACCTCAAAATTTCAAAGATTCTAAAACTGCAGCAAATTTGTTTGCGATATGGGTTTTAGTGGGCACATTATTTTCAGAAAGCGAACTTTTGTGTTACGAGTATGTTACGACACACTCGCATTAAACTTGATATATAACATTTGGTTGTTTCTTTAGAGGAATTGGGTCCTTAGGTTTATCAAAAATAGTTGCATTCAAATTAGATGCTGGTCTTCAACAATTCTGAAATTATAATTTTTTAATAGATATTTAATTTTCTCAAAAAGTTTTTTTTTTTTTAAAAAGGGATCGACAAATAAATTTGGTTTGCGTTTTCTACTCTACCTTCAGAATTTCTATGAAAATTTATTTGCTTCCAAATGATGATTTCTAGCCAAAGTGTTTTTTTTAATAAAACCAAATTTTTATATTGGAACTTTGTATCCGAAAGTTTTAAAATTTGTTGGGTAAGAATTTTGATTGTGTTAATTTTGTAAGAAAACGAGAGCCAAGAGTGAAAATTTAAATTCCTTCCAGAGCACGTACCTTTATGAAACCAATGTATCAAAAAAAAATCCAAAAATGAAATTTGGTTGTCAGATCCTTTTTCGACTGTGAATTTGATTCTAGATTCTATTGAATTGACCACCTCTAAAAAAAAACAACTTTGTTATTTGGGATATCCATTATAATGTCGTCTACATAACGATAGTAAAATAGCGGTTGAAAATCTAATAAATTCAACGCCAAATTTTCCACATTTTCCATCAATACATTTGCTATTATGGGAGTAATAGGAGAACCCGTTGGGGAGCCAAAAATTGTTTTATAAATTTTATTATTGAACGAGAATTTTGAATTATTTAATACGAACTAAGAATTTTATTTTATACTCCTCCAAATGTTGCTTATGATTAGACCTAGGATTCTTAGATACATTTTTTTTAATTTTTTGGGGAAATTGAAAGCAAAAATTTGTTGGATTCTTTTTAGAACAAATAAAAGCGAATGAGTCCTCTAAGTTACCACATATTTTTAAATATTTCGTCATAATCAGATATTTTATGGTTTATTTCAAATATTTTTAATTATTCTTGAAGAATAACGTAATTCGACTTTCATACCTTAAAATTTTACTAGAATAGCAGATTTTGTGATTGTTGTTTTTATCAAAAAGTAAATAATCCACGTTGTGATATTTATCTGATGAAGGCAAAATATGGCAATGTATGTAACAGAATTCATCGGAATTTAAATGAATCAAACAAGCGTTAAAATTCCTTAAACTATAAGAACGTGGCAAATGCAATTTTACCCAATTTTACCTCATTCAAAATTCGCTCTAACGAAAACCAATTTTTAATCCGAAAAGTTCCAAGTTATTATATGTTTGAGGGAAATTAAATTTGATTTGATTTGGTAAACTAGAAATCTATTTCGAATTACAACTAAAACACGATGGATTTGAACAAAATTAGAGGGAATCTAAAGGTAATAAAATTAGCTTCAATTCTAAATTGGACGTAATGATTGTGAATAAAATTTTAAGTAGAATAGTTAGGCAAAATTTTAAATTTAATTTACAAATGAAATTAACTCAGAATTGAAACATGAATTTTAGTAAAATATTGAGTGCCTTTTACGTGAGAAAAGTTCACTTATTGTTTGTCAACATGCTTTTAGAATTTCGAGCAAAAATCAGAATGAGAATTTAAATTCCCAAATGTAATTGAATAAAATTTTGCTGGAAAATCACAGCCGCAGATTGTTAACCAGCTAAAACATCTGCATGTGAATAAAATGTTTGTGTATCGCACCATAAATCGTTATTACGATACTGGCAGCATTGCAAAACGCCATGGTGGTGGACCGAAACGCACTGCAACATCGTCGTATATCATTCGGAAGGTGAATGCCAAATTGGCTCGGAATCCGCGCCGTAGCGGCAGAAAAATGGCTCGTGAGGTGAACATTCCGCTCGAACGGATGCAGCACATATTGAAAGATCATCTTGGACTAAAGGCCTTGAAATTCCATAAAACGCATGGTCTCACCGATGCTCAAAAAAAAAAGTTAGAGTGGAAAGAGCAAAGGAGTTGTTACGCTTGCACGAAAGTGGCGATTTGCCGAATTTGGTTTTCTCCAATGAGTCACCGTTCGTTATTGAGCAATATCTGAACAAGCAAAACGACCGGATTTACTTGCCCGGCCGTTCTACTGAAAATTTGGACCAACGGATTTCCACTCGAAACCAAGCGCCGCCAATGGTGGTTTGGGCCACTGTAACGGCCGAAAGCCGTTCACCGCTCGTTTTTTTGGACCGTGGCATCAAGATAAATGCTCAAATTTATCGGGATCATGTGTTGGAGGGAGCGTTGAAGCCTTGGGCACAAAAACATTTCGGCCGCAGAGCCTGGACATTTCAATAGGACTCAGCGCCGAGTCATAAAGCGCGCGTCAATCAAGATTGGCTGAGAAACAACGTTCCACAGTTCATTTCCACTGCCCAATGGCCACCAAATTCACCGGATGTAAATCCGCTAGATTTCTCGGTTTGGGGTATTTTGAAGAGCAAGGTTGGGACAAAAAAATACCAAAGTGTCGATCATCTCAAGCAAGCGCTTTTCGCCGGGAATGGGCCAAAATACCGCAGAGCCACTTTCGTGCTGCATGCAATAGCTTTGTCGGCCAAATCGAAAACTGCTAATGCAATTCGAAAATTTAAATATTTGTGAACATTTTTTTACTTTGATTCAACAAAATTCATCAAAAAATAAAAATTCTGTGGCGGTTTGTTTTGGTAACACTATTGTCTCTATTGAAAGTCAAAATTAATAAATTAGGCTAAAGCTTAAATAGAATCATACTACAATACGAGAACTATAACCTAATTCGTCAAAATAATGAGTTGCCGAAAAACAATGAGTTGTATAAACTCAATCCATTATTCGACAAATATAATAAGGTAAGAACTCAAGGAGATTGACAAATTCTAAATTTGTGACCTTCGATATAAAGCGGCCAATATTATGACAAAACGATTTCAAGACAAGTTTCAGGTCCCAAGTGTACGCTAAACGCTGAAGAGGACTTATTGGTATATGTGTGACGTGTAAAGTAAGACAAGCACGGCCGAAACCTTCACAAATGGCTGATCTACTGGATTTTTGTCTAGCTTCGTTTTATTCGCCATTTATGCATCAATTAATTTTTGCGGATCATACGAAAATGACGTTTGCATAATTCATAGCTTGAAGTTAAATACTAAAAATAGTAGTATAATTTCAATAACCAAAATCAAATTAGCTACAGCAGATAAATAAATCACACTCTTAATTTCATAGCTTATTTATAAATCATAGAATACAAATTCTGACTTTCGAAAGGGTTGAAGTAATTCCACAAAAAAAAGAAAAGTCCATAAAAGGAATTAAATTTCACGAAAACCAATTTAACTTGTTCATAAAAAAAAACATAAATTTCGACAAGACTGTTAAGTCAATTTAAGGTTCACATCCCCTAAAGTATTTTCAACAGTAAAATACAAAAATAAACTTTAAACGAATTTTATATAAATAAATCTGTTGCCCTATATTGAACGGACCTTTCTTAGAATAAGGTGAAGAACCACTGTTCTAAATAAATTTAATATTTTATTGATGTCGTTGTAGAAAAATAGAAAATTATGGAAGAAAACTTTCCTGTATTAGTAGTAGTAGCTATTCTATGCATACACACTCTGTATCTATAACTCATATATGTATACACTGTCACTACTGTTTCTCAATAAATAAGGCACAATATCCATTTGTTTGATTATTATTTCTCAATTTCCCAAATCGCTTTTCTTCTTTCCTTTCATTTTCATGATGAACTGATAAGTTTTTATTTTACGCATATATTTATGTGTGCGTTTACAGTGGCGCGTTATAGAAATTTTCCTGGCTTTCTTGTTCATACAAATTTAGGGTTTTCTTGATTTTCATTTTCAATGAATTTTAATTATGTAAATGATTTTTGTTTTGTTGTTGTTGCACTTGTGATATTGATTGGGAACAAGCGATAAATTAATAAAAGTAAGGATAGAAATTTAGTACGTCATACTTGATACTATACCCCTCCCGGCTTACAAATTGTAAATCGATAACGTACTACATACTAAAGATAATAATTGAGAGTTTACCCTTTAATATTTACAGTATTGTTTTAAAACATATAAGTACATACATATGTTACATGTATTACATATTTGCTTTAAACTAATATAAATTATATGACATGCAATAATGTTAATGAACTTACATTTTTCTAAAGTTTTATTATTTAGTTATTTACTTGGTTGGTCGAGTTGTAAAACAGCCTAAAGACTTCATAATTATGTAAATATTTAATTGGTTTTGAATATTTAGTAAAATTATTGGTATATAGTTTTACTATATTATTACTACAACTTTGTTTAGTGTTATTACTATAAGAGTTTAAATACATAACTTACACTGGCCAAGCATACATTACGTTTATTTTGTAGCTGCCAATTGTTGTATTTTCAGAACAAAATCTCACACCTCTAGAAATTATTTATAGCACAAACGCCTGCATTATAAATATGTTCAGGGCAATGTGGATGTAAATTAGTCTTGATCCGTAGTAAGCACTTGATGTAAAAATTATCAAATGGTCGGTCCCTTGGGTCGGTCATATAAATAACAAGCCAATAGTATTAGACAATACAAAGTATGGCTTTCGTTATCGATATTCAGGTGTATTATTTTTATTGCTATTACACATAAATATGTAAACAAAGTTATCCCAGAATTTCATCCCAGAAAAATCGAAAATATACATTAGGCAACACTGCGATAGTATCACGACATACGTATGTATATTCAAGAAATCCAAATAAAGAACATACATGTGGGGTAAGTAATGCCACTGTCGCATTTAACCCATACTAAATTACGCCGCCACTGCGAAAAACAGAGATGCCATAAAAAGGGAGAACAAAAGAGAGTCGAAAGAAAAACGTTGAAGTGAGAACTGAGAAGAATTAAAAATAAAGAGATTATTTATCGGTATAAACGTGTTTTTATTGTGATCAGTTTGAATATAACAAAACCAAGTATAGCGCGATCTTACAATTTGGGGGCTCAACCTAAACGATTTAAAAAATAAAAATTAATAATTTTTATTGGTTAAATTAATTATTTTTAGTAAGTGTGGTTATTTGCTCCGAAGGGTTGACCTGGGGGTATAATCACATGTTAACAGTGAGACGGGTTTAGAAATAAACATTTATTCAATGAAAAGTCCAATTGTGGAAAAGTGAAGTGCATATTTGTGAAGTTCGAAAAGATAAGTTTTGGAAAGTAAAGCCAAGTATCTTTATAAAGAAAAGTGAGATTAAGTTCTGTACAGCCACGCTTACTTAAGCTATTGAAAAGAAAAGGAAAAGAACGTAACAGTTTTGATAAGGTAAAGTGAAATCAGAATACGAATTTATTTTGTATGGATGATTCCTTAAAGGTACTAACGGCTAAACAAATACAAACGATTTTGAAGAAGCATAATTTACCATTTGATTTTAAAAGAAAATCAGAGTTAGTGAAACGATTATCAGATTTCATAGAAGGTACTAAGATGACGGGAGAAAATGCAAACGGAGAGAGTGGTTCTGGAAGTACTGAGGCTACAAACAATAATGGACAAGAAGGTCGTAGTGTGTATAATACCCTACCACTTCGCGAAGTTGAAGAATCGATGGTGACATTTGATGGGGAATCAGGCCAAGATGTTGATAAGTGGATAGCGGTTTTTGAAGCTAGTACGACGGCATTTAAATGGAGTGACATACAAAAATATGTTTATTTGCGTAAACTTTTGCGAGGTGCGGCAAAGCTTGCGATAGAAGCATCCCCAGAGATAAATAACTGGGAAACACTGAAAGAATTATAACAAGATGAATTCGCTCTACTATCTAGTATGGACATACACAAAAAATTATCATCTAGAAAAAAAGCAAAGCCAAGAAACGTACTTGGAATATATTTTCACCATGAAAAAAGTAGCGGACAATTTAATAGATGAAAAGTCCCTTTCTGTCATATATTATTGCAGGAATACCAGATTCAAGCTCAAATAAAATGGTGTTATACGATGCAAAAAACATACGTGAGTTAAGAGGAAAGCTAGATGTGTATAAAGAATTTATTGAGGCCAAAAGACTGGAAAATAAACTCGATTTCCAAAGAACAAAAAATTTCAATTTTGTAAAATCCAAAGTCAATATCGGGGGAACTCGTTGACTTAATTGGGAAGCTATTGGCCATATTACGCAAAGCTGTCCTAATAAAAGTAAAGAAAGCAGGTGCTTCAAGTGTAATAACTTTGGGCACATTGCCAAAAATTGTTTAGACTTAGTTCCCACAACTTCTAAAGACGTAGGTCATGTGGCAGTCACTAGTATGCAGGTCAGTGTTAAAAGGTTTGGCATTTCTATCATAGGGCTAATTGATACTGGTAGCGATGTAAACCTAATCAGAAAATCAATCTTAGGTAAATTAAATAATTTTCGTAAATTGGATATATCCAATATAACATTAACCGGATTGGGTAAGAAAATTACACACACGTATGGCTGTTTAAGTTTACCGATAAAAATCGACCGCGAGTCATTCGACATGTATTGCTATGTTGTGGATGATTTTGTTATGAACCACGATTTAATTATTGGTAAGGATTTACTAAACACAGTTGAAGTAAACATAATCAATGGAGAAGTCACATTACGGAAAGTTAAAAAAAGTCATGACATTCCAGAGAACGATATTAATGTCGTTGAGGCGTCAGTTTTTACCATTGAAAATGAAATGGAATGCATAGCAGATATTCAAAATCCTAGCATATTTTATTTTATTTTTTATTATTTAAAATAAATTTTATTTATTTATTTTATGTAATTACAATCTAGTCTCCTGGACTAATGAGCAATTTGTTCCAAGCATCCGTTCCTACCAATCCTAGCATTAAACAAAGAATTACAACTTTAATAAATAATTATACACCGAAAAAAACAGCAAAGTCGTGCGTACAACTTGAAATTACGCTCAAAGACGAAGCACCAGTATATCAAAATCCGAGAAGGTTGCCTCAAGTAGAAAAAGATGAAATTAACAAGCAAATAAATCAGTGGCTGGAAGAAGGTATAATTAAGAGTATGCAAGCCCTATTGTTTTAGTGGAAAGAAGGATGGTTCGAAAAGGATATGCATCGATTACCGGAAGATTAATTCAAAAATAATTAAAGATAGATATCCATTGCTGTTAATAGAGGATATAATAGAAAATCTATACGACGCGAAGATATTTTCTACATTAGACTTAAAAAACGGATTTTTTCATGTAGATGTTAAGAATAGTAGCCAAAAATATACAGCATTTGTTACGCCGGACGGGCATTATGAATTTTTAAAAGTACCTTTTGGGCTCTGTAATGCTCCGTCAGTTTTCCAAAGGTATATAAACACAATATTTCAACCATTGATAAGGGATAAGATTATGCTTCTATATATGGATGATATCATAGTTGTGGCTAACAGTGAAGCTGAAAATTTAAAAAAATTAGAAATAATATTTAAGAATGCAGAAGACAATGGCTTAGAAATAAATTTTGGAAAATCAAAATTTGTTCGATCTTCGATTGATTTCTTGGGCCATATCATTTCAAATGGGTCAATCAAGCCGTCAGTTGAAAAAACGCATTAGAAATTTTCCAGAGCCAAAAACGTGCAAACAAGTTCAACGTTTTCTCGGTTTAGCTGGATATTTCAGAAAGTTTATAGGAAACTTTTCTGCTATCGCGAAGCCTTTAAGTGATTTAACACGAAAGCATACTAAATTTGAATTTCGTACCTGTCAAAAGCAGGCGTTTGAAACATTGAAGTTAAGGTTATGTGATGAACCAATTTTAAAGATGTACAACCCAAAACTGGAAACTGAATTGCATTCGGATGCAAGCAAAGAAGGATATGGAGGTGTACTTCTACAAAAACATCCAGACGATCGAAAATTTCATCCGGTGTACTATGTAAGTTTCAAAACCACAGAAGCAGAGGCGAAACGGTACAGTTACGAATTAGAAGTTCTGGCAATTATAAAATGTTTGGAGAAACTACGGGTTTATTTGTTAGGACTGAAATTTAAAATTTATACAGATTGTAAAGCTTTTCAGTTAACGGTGAAAAAGAAAGATTTATGTGCCAAAATAGCCAGGTGGGCAATGTACTTAGAAGAGTACGACTGTGAAGTTCTACATAGGTCTGGGAGTGCAATGCGTCACGTCGACGCACTGAGTAGGAATCCGAGCATCTTTATAATTGAGGAAGGGATTTTACAAAAAATCAGAAATGCCCAAAGCCAAGACAAGGAATGCCAGTTAATTGCAGAAATCCTGAAAGAACGGGAATATAATGGATATTTATTGATAAACGGGATCGTGTTTAAATTTGTCAACGGAAATCATGTAGTCACAGTGGCCAGAATTATGCAACATGAAATACTAAAAAACATTCATGAAAACGGGCATATCAGTAGACGGAAAGTGGAAGCTGTAGCGAAGCAGGACTATGACATACCAAAGTTGAGTAAGAGAATCAATGAAACAATTTCTAATTGTGTACATTGCACATTAGCAACAAAAAAATACGGAAAACAGGAAGGTTATCTTAATCCCATCGAGAAATTTGATGTTCCACTTCACACATACCATGTGGATCATCTAGGGCCATTACCATCCACCGCAAGGAATTACAAATATTTGTTTGTCGTTGTTGATGGATTTGCAAAGTTCACGTGGATATATCCAGTTAAAACGACGTCAACAGAAGAAGTGTTAAAAAACTTGATCAGCAACAAGCCATATTTGGAAATCCAAAAATAATTATTTCGGATAGGGGAAAGGCTTTTACCTCGCATAATTTTGAGGAGTATTGCACTCAACAAAAGATACAGCATGTAAAAATCACAACAGGTGTTCCCAGAGGGGAAATGGACAGGTCGAGCGTATTAATGGAATAATTATACCAATCTTGACCAAATTGTCTTTGGCGGAACCTTTAAAATGGTATAAGCAAATCACAACTCTACAGAAGCAGATAAATTCCATGGTTAGACGAAGTACCAACAACACACCTTTTAAGCTTATGTTTGGAGTTGATATATTTAGGTCAGAAAATTATGATTTGACAAAAATAATCGAGGAAGAGCTGATTAATTAGTTCAGTGACAAGAGGGTAGAGTTACGTGAAAACACTAGGCAGCAGATAAAAAATCTACAGGACGAGAATAGAAAATCTTTTAACCAGAAAAGGAAGATGGCTACACAGTATAATATAGGTGATTTAGTAGCAATAAGTCGTTCGCAGTTTGGGACAGGATTGAAAATTCGAGCGAAGTATTTGGGACCATACGAAGTAACAGCCCTTGGTAAGAACGATAGATACGATGTTAGGAAGGTAGGCGATGGCGAAGGACCAATAAAAACTTTGGCATCTGCCAATTTAATGAAGCCTTGGGTATCGTATGATAGTGGAGGTACCGAATCTTCCGGGACGGAATATTTTGAAGGATGGCCGAGTGTGGGGTAAGTAATGTCACTGTCGCATTTAACCCATACTAAATTACGCCGCCACTGCGAAAAACAGAGATGCCATATGAAAAGGAGAACAACAGGGAGTCGAAAGAAAAACGTTGAAGTGAGAAGAATTAAAAATAAAGAGATTATTTATCGGTATAAACGTGTTTTTATTGTGATCAGTTTGAATATAACAAAACCAAGTATAGCGATCTTACATACATATGTTATAATTAGCAAGTGAAACTAAAATATTATTTTAAACTTTATAAGTATCATTTACATTAAAATCTTATACAGAAGCAACATTTATTTAACGTAAAAACTAGTAAATTTGTTGTGAACAACAATTTAAAAACTTATCATTAATATTATAGTAAATTATGTCAGCCCAGAAAATAACTATGACTATAGTATTTCACAACATCACAGAAGAAATATACCAAATATCGAACTAATGTTTTTTTAATGTAATGAAACAAACTTACCAGCTCACAAATTATATTGAGAATAAAAATTTATTGCACTAATACTAATAATAATTAAAAAACAGTTCTAAAAATATCAAATAAAATTAATCC
The DNA here is from genome assembly GCA_958295665.1 of Tipula vernalis. Classification (NCBI taxonomy): domain Eukaryota; kingdom Metazoa; phylum Arthropoda; class Insecta; order Diptera; family Tipulidae; genus Tipula; species Tipula vernalis. Next base: position 64,109,724 of record OY282560.1, on the reverse strand, counting down.
TTATTCTAACATTCACAAAAATTGAAAGTAATTATATGGAAGTGCTGTGAGAGAAAGCCGATTCTCTCGAATATCAGAGATTTTCTCAAACTATTTACAATAGAAACTGGTTTAACTATGATTCGTAAATTTATTCGTCCCATTTGTTAGCGAAACCTGATAAAATAAAAAAAAATAAACTTCATAAGGAGTGGAGTGAGATCTACCTTGTGATAGATTCATAGTGCGACTATTACAAATCTTACCTAGGAGCGATACAGATGCGCGAAGCTAACATGGAAAGATTGTATAAGGAATTTAATTCGCAGGAGGTGGAGTTGCTCGGGTTTGAACAGTATGTTCCCATAACCGATGAGGTTGATGAACTATATCTAGATACCATGGCGAGCTTAAATGATGCAATAAGAGCAAGGTCCCCAAAGAATCAGGAAAATCCAATGGAGATCCAAAATTTTATACTACCCTCGGGCAATTCATTGGCCAACAGCAAACCTTAATGCAAGGGATGAACCAATCACAAAATGAAATGCTACCTAAAATAAACATAGAGCCGTTCTCTGGCGATTATAAATTATGGCCGTCATTTCACGATCTATTTTTATCGTCGGTACATGAGAATACAGGAGTGAGTGCGGTGCATTAACTATAAATTTTGAATGGGTTGCTGAGAGGTGAGGCTGCAGCATTAATAAGGCACATCAAAGTCACGGAGCAAAACTACGAAGAAGCATGAGCCAAGTTAATAGCGAGATACAACAAACCGAAGGCAGTAATTTCATCTCTAATTCAATTATTTTTGGAACAAAAGTGCAGCAGTCAAGGCAACGATAAAGAGTTACGAAAACTGTGTGATATATCGGATGAGGTTATCCGTGGCTTGAAGGTACTAGGAAATTAAGCAGAAACACGTGATCCATGGTTGATACACTTACTATTGGGCAAAATAGACGCAGATACACGACAATTATGGGCGAAGGAATCGGTAGCAATCGCATTTCCCATATTTCAAAATTTTTTGGATTTTTTAAGTACAATATGTGATGCTCTGGAGTCTTGTGCGCCAGTTACAAAACCAATCATCTCAGCGCATAAACACATAAAATAGCATTACGCAGCACAAGGGAACAAATGGAACTGTATCGCATGTAAGAAGGATCACTATTTAGTCAAATGTCCCCTATTTAAAAGCATGAGTGTGGAGAATCGTACATCCCTAGTAGAAAAGTCAAATAGTTGTCTCAATTGCTTACGGTTTGGGCAATTACAACCACAGTGTTATTCGCGTACTTTATGCTTGATTTGTAACAAGCGACATCATTCACTATTACACAAGGAACCGCAATCAACGAACCTACATTCAACTAATGAAAACTTAACTACAATCAACACGTTACCAGCATCAGCATTCAACACGTTACCAGTATCAGCAATCAACACAGGCGAAACAACCACATCTTCAATATCAACAGCAAACAATTATTCTAACCAATCAATAATCGCAAAAGATCCAGCATCAACACCACATCCATCAATTAATCTAAAAACAACATCCTTACATGAATACCAGACACCTCTGAACACCCCATTACCAACAACCTTGATTTACCTTCAAGCAAACAATGCCCAACAAATGCTAGCAAGAGCACTGCTTGATTCGGGATCACAATCATCCTTTATCACGGAATCATGCGTGCAATGCCTAGGTCTGCGTCGGAAATATTCAAATATTTCAATTTACGGTCTAGCATCTAGTACGGCGGGGAAAACGAGAGGGAAAACTATGCTACATATCAAATCGCGAGTAATACTACATTACAATATTGATATAACAGCACATATCATAGAAAGAATTTCCGCACCTCTACCAGAAACATCAATAACAATACCTGAAACCGACGAAATATGGCAGCTTGAATTGGCAGACTCAAAATTCAATCGATCTAGCTCAGTAGACCTGTTGATTGGCGCTGAAGTCTTTTTGGAAATAATAAGTGAGCAGAAAACAACCATACCAGGCCTTCCAGTACTGCATTCTTCTAAATTCGGTTGGCTAATAGCTGGCAACATAAGTCAACAGAGGGAAGTTTCACAGTTACAAAATTTTAAAGTCGAAGCCAAGGTAGCTAACGAAGATATAATGGAGTCGTTAAAACGATTTTGGCAAACGGAAGAACCAATGGTGAAACATAGTACTATTGACGAAAATGATCCATGTGAAATATTGTATCGAACTACCACCTCCCGATCGCCCGATGGAAAATTTATTGTTAGATTACCATTTATCAACCCAAGGCCAGAATTAGGAGATTCATTAGTCAATGCGAAATCAAGGATGTTGGGAATGGAGAAAAGGTTTGCCAGGTCTACTGACTTCCATAAAGAGTATAAGGAATTTTTGGACGAGTACAATGAACTAGGTCAAATGAAACCGATAACTTGGGCCGAAATACCTCCAGAAAATAATAATAAATATTTTATGCCGCATCATGCAATCTACAAGGATAGTACAACGACGAAACTTCGGGTAGTATTTGATGCTTCCTGCGAAACGACCACCACGGCTTCATTAAATAAGTGTCTACATGTAGGACCAAAAATTCAGCCCGATTTAACCACCACCCTGCTGCGTTTTCGCCTAAAGCTAATCGCGATTAACGCAGATATAGAAAAAATGCATAGGCAAATTTTGGTAGAACTCGAAGACACTAATTTTCAATTAATCTTATGGCGCAGTAACCAATAAGAAGACCTAAAGCCATACAAATGTATGACCATTACGTATGGAACCACTTGTGCACCATATCTTGCCATACGGACACTAGAAGAGGTAGCAAGAAGATACGAAACTCAATACCCAGAAGCGGCTGCAACTATACGAAGACACTTTTATATGGACGACATGTTAGCGGGAAGTGACACCGAGGAGGGCGCAATACGTTTGAAAAACCAAGTAATTGAAATGCTCAATGATTGTGGTTTTAGACTGCGAAAATGGAGATCAAATTCCCAGGTTTTCCTAAATTCTCTCCCGTGTGATAATGCAGAAAAGATTCCAAAACTTATTGAGGATGATCCAAGTGCCAAGACTCTCGGAATTATGTGGCATCCCCAAAGTGACCTATTTACGTTCAAATTAAACATTATAACCGACGAAGTTATTTGGACCAAAAGGAAAATGCTATCCGAAAGCTCCAGGCTGTATGATCCGATAAGGTGGGTATCCCCGATTATTGTTAATTTTGAAATGTTTTTACAAAAACTATGGTTAACCAAAACTGATTGGGATGAAGAAGCTCCAGATAATATTGTAGTTTTTTGGAAGAAGGTATATTGTAATTTAAAGTACCTAGAAAAAATTAAAATACCAAGATGTTTTCTACCATCTGCCAAACCTACGATAATGGAACTGCATGGATTTTGCGACGCCTCAGAGTCAGCATATGGCTGTGTTATCTACATGAGATCCTGCAACCAAATTGGGGATATTTCAAGTCGTATAATTTGTGCTAAAAGTGAGGTAGCGCCCATAAAACGAATAAGTCTACCTAGACTGGAACTATGTGGAGCTGTCCTACTAGCCGATTTAATGAATTATTGCCAATCAACATTAAACCTGAATAATGCACGAATCTGTGCTTGAACCGATTCAACGGTAGTATTGCATTGGCTGTCCGATATACCTGCCAATCGTACTACCGCCATTTTAGAGACGATTCCGAGAGAGAACTGGAGTCATATTGCAACTAAAGAAAATCCCGCTGATTATATTTCCAGAGGAGTAGACCCCAAATTGCTGCCAAATCTAGACGCTTGGTGGAAGGGACCTAGTTGGTTAACATTGCCAGAAAATACGTGGCCAAAAAATAAACCACAATTGCCGGCTAAGAGTGTAGATACCGATGTTCGCATGACAGGAATAACAGTGCTAATCGAAACCAGTGAAAACGAAATCGTTAACCAATTACTAAGCAGATCTTCCTCCTGGTTTAAAATAAAAAAGGTAATGGCCTATATTCTCAGAATTAACAGATTACGAAAAACCGAAGAGAGAAAACCAAGAAAAAGGGAAATAACATATGAGGAATATATTGGGGCTGAAAATTTCTTAATTCGAACGATCCAAGCCACAAGCTTTAATCAAGAAATTAGTAACCTAAAACGGAACGTTCCAGTTGCAAACAATAGTGTGTTAAGTTCACTGGATCCGTTTATCGATCAGGAAGACATTCTACGAGTAGGTGGTAGGCTGGGCAACTCTCAGTTAAGCTATAATGTACGATATCCCATCATACTACCAAAAGATCATTCGGCGAATACATTGATCATTAAGAAAGTACACATTGGCAACTTACATGCTGGCAATAATTTGATGCTAAATATATTACGACAAAGGTTTTGGATGATTGGGGCGAGATACCTGATTAAACGTTACATCAAATCGTGCATAAACTGCATAAGAAACCGACATACCCAAGGACAACAAAAAATGGCTGATTTACCAACGGAGAGATGCACACGAAACAGACCATTTTTAAATACCGGCGTAGATTATTTGGGTCCAATCTATATTAAGAGCAGTCAAAACAGGAATGCACTCTTAACAAAAACATACGTAGCAGTGTTTATATGTCTTGCCGTTAAGGCTGTCCATTTAGAAATGGTCAGCAGTCTTAGCACGGACGCATTCCTTGCGTCATTAAAACGATTTGTAGCTCGTTGTGGATGTTCCAACCAAATTTGGTGTGACAATGGCTCTAATTTTATTGAGGCAAATAACGAATTAAAAAGGCAACAGAAAGAAAGAAATTTTAGCTAATTTTAGCTTACAGAATAATATCGAATTTAAGTTCAATCCAGCAAGCGCACCTCATTTCGGGGGCTTGTGGGAGGCGGCGGTTAAATCCGTGAAACATCATTTCCGCAGATCCACGAAAGAAGCAAAATTTAATTATGAGGAGATGACGACGCTAATCACACAAATAGAGGGTCTTTTAAACTCTAGGCCATTATGCCGGGTCAATGATGATTCCAGTAGCCTAGATATTCTTACACCTGGACATTTTTTGATTAGGGAATCATTGAAGACGGTTCCGGAGCCACTACTGGAGAACAACAACGGGCGGTAACAGGCGTGGTTAAGAACGTACCGAATAGAATAGGAATATAAACAAAGGATTTGGCCAATTTTTGAATCAGTTGTTACTGACTGCAGCTTCGCTGAAATAAATGCAATTATGGATTCATTTAATAAAATTGATATAATACAATATTTAAAATTAGCTTATTCAAGTTTACTTAAGAACTCTGCCATTGTTGGCGTAGTAAAACTACACTTATGTGTCTCGCATTTGATATCCAATATAACAGCAGATATAAACAAAGCTTTCACAAAAAAAAACTAGGGACACAAAAATAATAAAAGAAATATTGGCTTCATTATTTTTGTTAAATGATTTTGAAAAAATAAAATTACTTTGGAAATTTTTTTCTTAGTTATTAAAATCTAAATATTTAACATCAGCGGTATTGAATTCACTAGATGAAATTACGAAGCTTAGCAATAACGATATATTAATTTATACTTAGAAGTTCCTAACAACACAAATGAAATGAGTTTGATAGATGAAGAAAATCCCGAGGATGTTAGGAAGTTTAACAAGACGCTATATTCTCAAAGTCCTTTCTACGAAATATTCAAATCAATTTCTGAAAATATTGAATCGGAATCATGTTTTTTATCAGCAAATAAAGAACTTCTATATGTATATTTTAATCCTCCGTTACTTACGATCCTCAAAAAGTACCTTACTTTTATCCCGTTCTGATCGGGTATTTTTCATTCCCGAAGGCTTAGTAACAGCCACATTGAAAATTATTTTGGTACGATCAAAAGACGAGTTAATCGGAATGCTGCATTGGGGAAATTACCAACCAAAACTTTAAGATTTTTAAAAGAAATTAATATTCGAAATGAATTTGTCTTAAAACGATTTATATTAAAAATTCCAAAACAACATGTAAAATCTAGAGTAAATGGAATTAAGAAACAAAATGTTAGTAACAATAAAGAAGAAAACCCTTATGTTTCAATTTTAAATTTGGAAGAAAATGGAAGAAAACGAAATAGCACTTCGAAAGTGTGGTACATTTTGATCGGCCCATATTAGTCTCTTTAAACTCTATGACCGAACAAGAACGAAAAAGTTCACTTATTCAAACATTAACTGTTAATTAAAAGTTTAACGAGAAATCAATTACAAGAGAGAAATATAACAGTAAAAAACTAAAGATCCAAAGTCCGTATCTTTCATATTTACGAAATGGTTCAACTACCGGAGAGAATTATTTTAACACGTGTGCTTTTGATTCGTTTACCACCTGCATTCTGAATTTAAAGCCATTAACCCGGTTCACTTCTGAAAATGATTTTATAAATTTAATAGGAAAATTGAGAGAAGATAATATACCCAGGGCAGAGCAACATCGATTCTCAGTTTTGGCACAAATATTTAGCATTGCTAGAGATTGTACTAGCAATATAACAAAACTGTCAACATTTGTGCTCAAACTATTCAATTATTACAGCGCTCAATCGATTTTAAAATGCTTAATTTGCGATGAGACAGTAATAGATTGGTTAAATTATATTCCCATAAACCTTTTTAAATTGGATAGACTAGGGCTAAAAAATTTGGTCAACTGTTTGGAAGATACTAATTTGTCGGTATGCCCAATTTGTCATAATGAATACAACAGACAAATTTTTACAAGTGAAATCGCTTTTATTTATGTAATGTATCAATAAATCCGTGTGCAATTTCAATTTTTGACATACCCCCTTGAAATAACCATTTTTACTGAAAAGTTCAAAATTAGTTCATTTGTGAATTATATACCAACTAGTACTACTGTCCTTGTTCCACATTACGTATCATATTGTCGTCGGGAAGATCGCTGGGAGATTTACGATGACATGAAGGAACTAGTTTCTCAGAGAATTGCATTATCGCATAGAGTTGTTCCTCATTTAATTTTATATGAGAAAACAGAGTAAACTAAAAATTTACATATTAACGATTTTGAATTTAAAAAAATATATCTGTGCTCACAAATCAAAAAGGGCGCAAATCTAAAAATCTAATTATCAAATTCTCTTTGAGTTTATCCGTTTTTGATAAATTCAATTATTGTAGATAGGATATACATTACCAATCGATGGCGATTAAATTTTGGAAAAATCACCAACCGAGTTCAACTCTTTTTTAACGAATGGGACAAATAAATTTACGAAGCATAGTTAAACCAGTTTCTATTGTAAATAGTTTGAGAAAATCTCTAATATTCGAGAGAATCGGCTTTCTCTCACAGCAGATTATATCACTAAAGAACAATTGCGTTATCTTAAACATGTAAAAAATAATCTGGAATTAAAAATGTAAAACACAAAATGAAATAAAAGCAACGCATTATTACACACAGCTAGCAACTTTATTTCCAATCGTTGTGTATTACAAATCATCAACAGGTGAAATGAGCATACTTTCCTATGCAGTAATATCGGTAGAGCAGACACATGATGTAGTAGCTGTACATGGATTTCAAACTAAATTTATCAATTTTCTCAGAGACAATGAGTCGGATTATCCAACTCCAAAGAAAATTTATTATTTTTCGGATGGAGCTATTTCGCAATTTAAGAACAGGAAAAACTTTGCCAATATTGCCTTCCATCAACAAGATTTCAATATTGGCTGTGAATGAAACTTCTTTGCCACAAGCCACGGTAAGGGATCATCAGATGGTGTTGAAGGCACTATTAAGAGGACTGCTAGAATGTGTTCCTTGGGAAATGTTGACGAGAGCCTTTTTAATATTGCAGAAGGTTTTTTGAATGGTGTAAAGATAAAAGCAACATGAAATCTATTCATTTAATTAAAAACTATTAAAGGATAACACATTGAAAAATATCCGTTTAGCTCATCAAGTAATGCCGGGCTCTGATACAAATTCTATTAAAACTAAAATGTTTTCGAGTTCTAAAAATAACAATTCTTGTTTTATTTTAATTATTGTATAAGGAAAATAACAACTTTTGCGCCTTCAGCTCTTCTTCTGCTAACAAGAATTGTGTAGCCTAAGTGAGGCACAGACCTTTTTCGGTATTAGTTAACTAAACAGTGTATTCTTTCAATTTTTGATCAATGATGAATCAGTGGTTTTTTAGCTATAAGATTGTAAATCAATTTTCATTGTGATATCTAACCATTTTTGACAACTTTTAATTATAAAAATACGTTATTTCCAATTTTGCAGCCCTCTGGTGGCTAAACTAAAAACTTAACGTTTCGGGATTTACATTTTTTTTAATTATCAGTGTATAAATACTTTGAAGTCACACTTTAACTTTAAAGCACCATATGCCATCTTTTTATGAACAATTAAAAATTAAATCAATTAAAACTACGTTAATATCGAACGAACAAGAATTTGTAATGTTTTATGATTTGCTTTAATTTAATTACAGCTTGATTTTTTAAAATACTTTTCCAGATACTACTCAATTGTTTGAAATAACACTCAATTTCCCTATAAGAATTGGTTTTAGCAGTGTAATACTAATACATTATTAAATCTCTGGAATGTCTAGAAAACTTCACACTCCTAATTTTAGATGGATGTATATTTCTTTGACCCGCTATTATGTTAGTACTTAATTTTTTGAAGATTACAATTTAGGATAATCTTGGAAAAAGTTATTCAATTGTTCAAGTTAAAAAAAAAATCTTGAATCTCCAGCATAACAATGAAATTAATTTTCAAATACAATTTGATTAATTAAATTTTGAATTATGCGTATGCGCGCTCAAATTTAAATTAAAATTATGTACGTATAATAAAAAAAAATCGCGGATCAAAACTGCTGCCCATCTTTCGAAATCGTTTAAAAATAAGATTAATTGTTGATCATAAGACTTATTATTATTGAACACCCAAAACCCATTAAAAATTGTTTTTTAATATTTACAGTCGGCGGCGCAAGATTTTGGCAATTTTTCAATTTAAAAATTAACCATAAATTTGGTTGTTGTATTTTTGTGTTTATTTTGCATTGATTGCAAATATTAATTTTTACTGTTTTTCAAACTACATATATATATATATATATATATATATATATATATATATATATATATATATATATATATATATATATATATATATATATATGTAGCTGTTGCACATAAACTAAATAAATCAAGCGAATTATAATTTTTCTTATTTATTTAGCTTCGTAACACATATACCAGTTTCTTAATGTGAAAATTTTTTTATGTACAACAATAACAATGTATTGCCAATTTTTAAAAGTAATAAAAAATTAAAAAAATAAATTTAATTGGTTTTTGTAAAATCATTAATTCATAAATGGGCACCCAAATCCATACTGCACACAAATCCATACAGACATACATAAATTAAAATTTCACTGAATCGTAATATATTTGGATTATAATGAAATAATTTATTTGTTTAATAAAAAAAAACCCGACGTTTCAAAGTCAGATCCCGTAATTTTTTTGTGCCGCCGAAGCGTCGGGTTTTTTTATAAAAAAATTAATAAAAAAATTAATTAACCTAAAAAACCAAAAAAAAAAAGAACGGGCGAGTTCACGCTCAACTCGCAAAAGTATTATGTGAAAACCTTTATGTAGAAGTATCTATTGAATCATTTCAAGCCTCTTCGATGAGCTTGAGAAACCAAAGAAGATAGACGGCTATCGTTCCCTCCCCTTATAATTTATTTGCTGATAAAAAAAAAATACAAACGACTAAATTTCAGTATAGCCATGTCTCGGAGCTCGGGCAAAGTATAATTCTGTTAAGTTAATCATCTAAACTTGCCCTATACGCTTTAAAATACAGTACAGCATTACTCATACATGGCAATCTTGTTGAAGAATCCCTATTTAGACTTTTGTGAATGATTACGGCAAACCTGGTGAACAAAGCAAAGCGGCATCGCTGAATTGATCAGTTTGAACTAAATGAAATACCGCGGTTCAATTAGTCATAGCAGCTGGAAAGACAGTAAAACAAAAATTTTAATTTGGGAATACAACGTTTTTGGATTTTGAATGAAAATTGTAAAAAAATCTGATCCTTGATACTACAGGGTGACTGACACGAAGTATTACCAAAACAAAACGCCACAGAATTTTTATTTTTTGATGAATTTTATTGAATCAAAGTAAAAAAATGTTCATAAATATTTAAATTTTCGAATTGCATTAGCATTACAATCTTCGAAACATATTAAAAATGCATTAGCCGTTTTCGATTTGGCCGACAAAGCTATTGCATGCAGCACGAAAGTGGCTCTGCGGTATTTTGGCCCATTCCCGGCGAAGCGCTTGCTTGAGATGATCGACACTTTGGTATTTTTTGTCCCAACCTTGCTCTTCAAAACACCCCAAACCGAGAAATCTAGCGGATTTACATCCGGTGAATTTGGTGGCCATTGGGCAGTGGAAATGAACTGCGGAACGTTGTTTCTCAGCCAATCTTGATTGACGCGCGCTTTATGACTCGGCGCTGAGTCCTATTGAAATGCCCAGGCTCTGCGGCCGAAATGTTTTTGTGCCCAAGGCTTCAACGCTCCCTCCAACACATGATCCCGATAAATTTGAGCATTTATCTTGATGCCACGGTCCAAAAAAACGAGCGGTGAACGGCTTTCGGCCGTTACAGTGGCCCAAACCACCATTGGCGGCGCTTGGTTTCGAGTGGAAATCCGTTGGTCCAAATTTTCAGTAGAACGGCCAGGCAAGTAAATTCGGTCGTTTTGCTTGTTCACATTTTGCTCAATAATGGACGGTCACTCATCGGAGAAAACCAAATTCGGCAAATCACCACTTTCGTGGAAGCGTAACAACTCCTTTGCTCTTTCCACTCTAACTTTTTTTTAAGCATCGGTGAGACTATGCGTTTAATGGAATTTCAAGGCCTTTAGTCCAAGATGATCTTTCAATATGTGCTGCATCCGTTCGAGCGAAATGTTCGCCTCACGAGCCATTTTTCTGCCGCTACGGCGCGGATTCCGAGCCAATTTGGCATTCACCTTCCGAATGATATACGGCGATGTTGCAGTGCGTTTCGGTCCACCACCATGGCGTTTTGCAATGCTGCCAGTATCGTTATAACGATTTATGGTGCGATACACAAACATTTTATTCACATGCAGATTTTTTAGCTGGTTAATAATCTGCGACTGTGATTTTCCAGCAAAATATAGAGAAATCACACTATTACGCTTGAATTCCATTGCGGATAACTTTTTTTCTGAATATTTCCCACTAAAATGCGTCTGTACGCTTGTAAACAAAGTAATGAACTGTCATTAGTGTAAATTTAAGCGCTCTGTCATCACTGGTTTAACAGCAATAACAGTCTGAAGTTGGTAACACTTCGTGTCAGTCACCCTGTATATTCTGTCGACCTTTATAATTTGAGATGAGCAGCACTTTATAGTAAGGTAGAAATCCATCTCCATTGTTCCAGATTTGATTTTGGTTAAACTTTCACAATTCTGTTACCAGCATATGGGCGATATTTATTGGTGTTCGAAGATACCCAACTTTAAGCTATTGAATCTATCCAGTATGTTGTATTTGTAAACGTGTTATACCGTTCTCGAGGTGCTAATTTTGATTTTGCAGCCAGAAGGCTCATACCAAATTCCGATTCATTCTTGACTCTTAATCTTTTTCATAATCTCCGCACGTCATCCGGTAATCTTTGACCTCATTGCAAACCTCGGTTCTTTAATTCTTGTATCAAAAGCTTAAGTTCGATTATGAATGGATCTAAGTATTGATTCATCCTCTGTTATTCCGTTCAAAATTCTTTCCTCGTAATTCTTTTTTTTTTCAATTCGATCGTGGGTGTATACAGCACTGGTTGGTGAGTAAAAAATCATTGATGTCATTCGATACGTCTTTATTTCTTTATTTAGTCCTCCCCAAAACAGGAAACACAAGAAGCTGCCACAAACCTGTCGAATTATTTTTATTCATAGAAACATTTCACGATGTGTTATTCGAAAAGCGAACCTTCCTTCTCTAAATTTAAAAATGACGTTCGGCAACCAATAGATAGCTGTTTAACTATTGGCGATCCACTTCTGCCGCTGCGTCACACATTTGTCTTGGTTTGGTGTAATTAGGGTTAAATACCATAAAATATCTGCATCGGACGATTGTTCCCAGAACTCCTTTTCGATGAAATTATTAAATGTGACTTTATAGGTTTCCCAGCTATTTTCCTTGAGCTTTAAGGGTAGAATGTCTTAACCGGTGTTCAGAATAATCCTGTCCACCAGCGTTTGTCAAAATTGGCTATAGAGTGTAAAAGCTTTTTGCCCTTCTCATTTCCAGTGTGTCAACGCTGCTCACATCGTCTAAATTTGATTCATCGACCAATTGTTTTTATATTAGTGTTATAGTGCTCTTGCTCTCACAGGTCAATTCAGTTATCTTCTGGCACCATTTTAGACACTATATACTTGAAGACGTTGCTTTAGTAAAATGAGCTGCAACAAAGTTTATTTTCTCGTTGTTCGGGATGATCCTTTTCCATCTCTATTTGTATAGTCGATGGTCCTCCTCGTTCAACGTGAATTATTTCGTGATGATCTCTCCCGCATTTTGAACAAGCTGGCCAGCATTTATATGAACATTTTTAAATATCGTGTTTCTCTGCATATTTTACACACCAATCACTTTCATCATGCATAGCAATCTTTCGGTCTTACACAGATTTTGATAAAAACAACCTACAATCGTGAATATTGCGTCGATTCGATTTGTGAATCCAACATTCAAACCGCTTCTCAATTGGTTTTGGCTTTTCGTAATTTGGTTTATTTTTCAATCAATAGAAAAATGCTCTGATATTCATTTTGTGCTGATTATGTTCTAAAGAAAATGTGTGTTCATCAGGATCAGATAACTCAATGGCGACAAATCTTGCGAATTTGACAATCGTATTTGGTTTCGATTCGTTTACACATACTGCATTCAGTTTATTGTCTGCTGACTCTTCTTTGCGCGTCGTAGTACTGATTAATTTTTTTGATTATGGTATCAATGCCATTTATATCCTTAAGACACTCCTAAAACTACGCCTTGACTCAATTGGGGAAAGCTTTCAAAACATGTTGTGAATTTCGCATAGGTCAAAGACCAATTTTTAGTTTAGCTGTATGCCTGATAAAAAATACTCCATATCTTCCGCAATATCCTTCAAAAGCAGACAATCATATGATGGTCGTTCTCTAATTTCGAGGAAGATTTACATGTTGTTTAATTGTCTACAGGTAGCGTTTTATTTAGTATCGATTCTGCTGAATCGGAATGTAGTTTTGTAACAAAACTATCGGTTTGTTTGCCAACATTCATGTATTAAATTCGTATAACGACTCCGTGCTCACATTACTTTGAAACTTGATTAAAATTTATATAGTTAATCGCTGAAGTTAAGGATCACACTGATGTGATTTATTCAACAAAAATTGTATTGCTGTACATGCATTTCACGATCGTTACGATGATCACGTTGAAATGTTAACAGAAATTATTGACAATTATTGAGTTCTTGAAGTCCCAGCTTTAATCTAAATGGAAGTATTTTTCATTTTAATATTTTTAATTGTTAGGGATTTTCACAGAAAAGATACATTTAAATGTAAAAAAAAATCTTTCTAAGTTTTTTTTCAAAATATGGATACGGGACCCCGGGGTCCGACAACTTTAAAACCTTAATAAAAACTGCTGATATTTGATGTAACAAAATGGACTAATTTTCAGACTCCTTGCTTCATTCTAATCTTTCGTAAAAGACATATTTTACAGGTAAAAGAAGCATTAAAAAGGCAAGTTGAATTTTTGCTCAATAAAATATGTATGGCAGCCCCTTAACCTCGGGAACGAACTCAAAGAATTCCAGTTAATACACAAAAACAATTGTTCTAATCTACGCTGTTTAGTTGTACTTAAACACTGAGTAATTTATGTATGTAACTCAGACTCAGTGTATTAGTAGCTTAGCGTAAGACTTAAGTAGGACTGTAAAATTATAATGTACGAATGCTTGTGAAAAGAAGTTAGTGCATCTTAAAAACATCCCCGATGAGTTCCGAGCAATTTTTAATCATAATGAATTAAAATACTAAGATGTAAACTCACTCGATTATAAAACAAGCAAATATTTACCAGTACTTTAATATTGTCGGTTCATAGAACCAAACAGAAACGAGTTATTATGTAAATAAATTACAAAAAAATCGGATACGATTAAATCAAAACCAAATTAAAGCTAAAAAATAGCTGGATTATTTGAAGATACATAAAACACACTTGTATACATATATAGATAAAGGAAGCAAACGAAAAATTGAAAACATAATAAAACCATTAAAGAGAAAATTCTTCGAAATTTACATAGAAAATAATTTGTTTCCATTTACGATTTCCCATTTATCTTACGTGAAGCACGACACACAACAATAACAAAATGTAAATCTTTAAAAATGATTATTTCCGAAAATTCACTATTTATAGCGTCTCGTTAGGAATGAAGAAGATTTTCTCTTTATTTTTTATGAGTTTCCGGGTTGAATGAATTTCTTTTTTAATAAAAGCAAATTTATAGTTTCACATAAAAATGATATGTTTCGAAAATATTGCAAAAGATGCTTTTAAGTGCTTTTGTAAATTAAACTTGTACGAACGACAATTTCTAATTGCCCTACATCATTATGCTTTAAGTGATTTTTAATCGACCATTTTCATATTTCGATCTTGCTTAACCACTCGTGTAACCTTTATACTCTGTAAACATCACTATATTCGTAATCTTCTTCGTAACCATATTGATTTATTGTAGGGACGTGCTGATTGCGTCCAAACGCAAAAACAATACAAAAAAAAAAGGTTGAAACATAAATTAGATTAGGGTGGCTGGACCCAAAATTTTAAATTAGCAGATTTCAGATTTTGTCAAGATACAGAACATTGAACAGATTTTCGAAACAAAAAGGAATATAAAACTATAACGATTGTAATACTAATGGAAAGATTACTGTTTTCTTAATCTTAGACTATGGTTCAATTATGTTAAATTTTGTTTGGAAATTTCGTCCAATTATATTTGTAAAACGCAGCGAATATTAACGATTGTTATGTTTTGTAGCTGGATTGAAAACTATGTAACCGCCAACTACAGTTGCAGGTTTAAAAATTAAATTTGGCGGAACTTTACCCAAGAGTTGTTCTTCAATAATTTCTTAGTGTCCTATGCGATCTTTCTAGAGCTCCGTTTGGTTGTGGATGATAGCGATGCTTAATTTATTGCAGATATTTTTGAAAACTTGGCTCATAAAATTAGAGCCTTGTTCTGTGAGTATTTGGCAAGAGGAATGCATTCGAAACACTTCCATTTCCTGATGATTAGCCAATGGAACAGCTAGTGAAATTTTTGTAATATCTTCTATTTATGTCAATATGTATTTATTGTTATTATAAGAAGACGGCAGGGGACCTACAATATCCAGAAATATTTTATGGAAAAGGTGCGTCGAAGTAGTTTTAATAGCCATTGGTATAACTTATTTTTAGGTGTTACTTTATTTTTCTGACATCTTTCGCAATGTTTGATACAAGATTTTATTTTTGTTATCTTGATTCTTAGATTGACTACAAGTTATTACATTTAAATGGTTTTGTAGCTCAATACGGCTTAAACAATTGGTATTGCTATTAAATTTGCGCTTTTTATATCGGACTGCCAAATCAAATTCATCTAATATAAGGTGCCGTCTAGTTAAACGCGATATATTTTTTAAGTTTTTTAGGTAGGCTGAAGGATGATGGTCTGTTACAATGATAAATTTTGAATTGCTCTACAGCCCAAACAATGGATAATAATTCTTTCTCAATTGTAGAATAATGGTTATCGTGACAATTGGGAACCCAATGTGTTCTATTAAATTCATTAAACGTTGAAAGGTGGCCGGAGCCTCTTTCAGACTAAATGGCATACGTCGAAATTCAAAATGGCCTAACTCTGAACTGAATGCAGTTTTTAATCGATCGGTAGGTACAACGGCGACTTTTATTTTCTGAATATAGTTTTTTCTTTTCATTGTTTGTTGACGCATGACTCTTTTTGGGAACAAATAGAATAAAGGAGTTCCACGGACTGACCCTTGGGACTATGACTTCATTTTCTAGCAGATTAGAAATTTGTGAATTTATTTCGTACTTAAAGGAATGAGATATGCCATAAGGCTTAGTATAAACTGACTGTGCTCCATCGATCGTAGGTATTTTATGGGTAACAGCATGAGTAATTGAGAACCTATCTCCTTCAAGAAAAACCAATCGAACCAGTTTTCTTCGTTATTTAAGAATTGGAAATTTAATTCTATTTCGATTTTCGTTAATCTAAATGAGCGTCATGAAACTCAAGTGGATAATCATTAATATTTACCACACTAAAATAAGCTGCGTCATCCAGAGTTCGGACTAGACAATTTACCAAAAAAACACCAGTTACAATTTGTTTAGAATTATTTATTGGTAAGTAATTTTAAAATTCTCTCGGAACGAGCTGGAATTCGATAATCTTTCGGCAAAGAATGAATACTAAATAGAATGGATTTTATATCAGAGTTAATTTCTAGTGTATCGGTGTTGAAACCGACTTTACATTAAAATTCTCTTAAGAAATCATTTCCAATAATATCATCACATGAAATAGGGAAGTTTTCCGGGACTAAATGAAACTTTTTATGAATAGTATTTTAATCAGAAAGAATAGTTTCAGCACTGCAACCCAGGTAGGGTTTGTAAAATTCTGATGTTATACCCTTAACTTTACATTTATTACCTATACAAAATAGAACATTACCATGAATGGAACAATATTTTACTAAACTAATGTCGGATCCACTATTTAATAAAAATGTTGGAACTGACGGGTTTATTAGGAAATGAAAAAAGTTGAGTGTGAGGTACGTCAGTTACCGTTCGCACTGTCGCAAATAGACACTTTACGAGCAAAACTATTGTCGGAACGTCAATTCCCAATTTTAGTGCCGGTTGAACCACATGCGCAAGCTTATCGAAATCTATCACTTGAAATTAAGCTATGCTCCTGCAAACTTAATCGTATTGCTTCCTACCTAGACTGCCCTTATACCGTTCAAAGTCAGCACTTACCGAAAATTAGTTCACTATTAATACATATACAGGGAAGGCTAAAGCAAATGCAAAATCACTCTAACGAAAAGGAGGGAGTCATCGCATTAATTCAAGATTGTGATCAGCTACAGCTCAGAGTTCGAAGCTTGGAGGTTAACGCAATTTGTTAGTTCTCCTCTACCTTTAGCTCATGAGTTGGCTGAACCTATACAACCAAAGTCATCTCCAATAACTTTACGTCCTACGCTCAGACAGACACCATGGAACAGACATTTTTTTTAGATCATGGTAACGATCAATCGACGCCTCAAAATCAACCTAGCGAGCGTCATCCCATTGTAAAAGAGTCAAGATCGCAGGTTACTCCATCCAGCTATTCATTGAATTGTATTCAGCCACACTAATCCACATTCTGTGCCACCTGTTAAGAATCCCATTGATTATCGTACTGTAGGTAATTCTAGATTTCAATTGGAAAAACGCGATAATCCTTGTAACATAAAAGCTCTAGTTAACTCTGTAGAATCAATAATAGATACCATGCGAACAACAGGATTTGCACAAAATGCTTCGCGACCTCATCGGGCTATAGACAACGTCGGGCAGACCAATCCTTTCGTTAACACGTTTAATCGCTCCAAAATTTACTCCTCCTGGAACCTTAAGTTTGGCGGATCAAGTACAGATACTCCAGTAGAAAGATTTGTTTCTCGGATCCATCAGATGGCTAACAGAGCCGGAATCAATTTAAATAGTTGTGTACAAGAATTAATTTGCTTTTAAACTGGAGACGCACTAGAATGGTTCTGGATTCAGTTAGCAAGGGATCTTTGGTCACATGGGACAGAATTATGGCGAATTTCAAGACGCTATTTTTAAAATTGCATTACAGGCGCAAAATCTTATTTCAGATCAAGAAATCCTTGAAATTTTTGGTCAATAATATGAGACCAGGGTTACAACTAGCTTTAGCTAACAAAAGCTACAACTACAATTAGCCAATTAGCTCAGGAATGTCAGTCGCTCGAAATTTTATGGAAACGAGTGAGATGTAATCCAGAGGCAAATATTCTCAATCCCAAACCACAGGTGCATGAAGTTTCTTCACAATTCGTTCATTTTCCAAATTCAGTAGTTCCCTCTGTCGTAGTACCGGATTGCACTTTGACCCAAGCTGTCCACGAAAATGAGTCTGTTGAAGTTTGCGCGTTAAATCGGCCGCCTGCCAGAAGTGATCGATTTAATGTTCAGAATGCTGGAAGTTTACCGTGTAAATGTTGGAACTTTCAGGCTCCCGATCATTTCTATAAATTCTGTCGAGAACCTCGTAAAATTTTTTGCTTTGGGTGTGGTTTATCTAATACATATTTGCCAGACTGCGTTAACTGTAGGCGATCTTATCAGGGAAACGAGGGACGGAAGGGAACCTTACCTTCAAAATACCTCATACCCGATGAGATCCTACAAAATCGACTCGGCTTCCAATACGGATCCCGAGCTATACCGTCTTCAACAGAAGTCAATCAATTCTAAAAAAATAAATAACTCTATTCCAGTCCTTTGTCCCAGATCTCGATTCCATCGATCCTATCAATACTTTAATAAACGTAAACGATTAAGACACGAAATCAGTGAATCTTGTCTCATCAATCACACAAATGGTTTCGATAAGTGAGGATTGTTGTACTCGGGTGCAAATATTACCGTTTTAGGAAAGGGATGTGATTCATTTATAAAACGTTTTGGTGACACGTTTCACAGTTTTCCTTCCAAATTATCCACAGCAAACGGTTCTATAGTATGCATACTTGGATATATTCTTGCAGATATCCAGTTCAATAACCGCAGTGTCACCAAATTCGTTTGTACTTAGCTCCTAATTTGTCGCAAGAATAATACCTAGATGTGGATTTGTTCCGTACATTTGGTATAGAACTAAAAATCTCAGAAATCTCCACTAATGTTCCCGATGTTGAGGTTCCAGTTAATCAATCTCCTACTCATGATTTGTCGATCGAACAAAATAAACCTCTAAAGGAAGTAATTAGTCTATTCCTATCTTTTTCCAAGGGGTTGGGCCGCACCAACATAATATCCCATAAAATTGACACAGGGACCGCTCCTCCTCTAAAACAGCGACATTACGCCGTCTCTCCGGCAATTCAAAGGCAGCTATATGCTGAACTGGATCGTACGCTTGAGCTCGGGGTAATAGAGAATAGTGAGAGTCCTTGGTATTCGCCAGTTACACTGGTGAAAAAGTCAAATGGGCAGGTTAGGTTGTGTCTAGACCCCCGAAAGGTTAACGAAACAACGTTAAAGGACGCATACCCGTTACCGTTGATCGATGGTCTTCTGAGTCGATTGGAAAACACCACTTTCATATCTAGCTTGGATTTGAAAGATGTCTTTTGGCAAATTCCTCTCGACAGTGATGCAAAAAGCAAAACTGCATTCACGGTACCGGGTAGGACAAGGTGATTCCTCACCAATATCATGATAAGTATTTGTCTATCTTGACGACTTATTGGTGACATTCAGTGGTTTTGAGGGACATCTTGCTCTACTTCGACTCGTGGCTGAGCGGTTTCGGTTGGCTAACTTGACTATTAATGTTGAGAAAAGTCATTTTGTTCTGAAACAGATTAAATATTTAGGGCATCTGGTCGGAGCAGTGTGTATCAGGTTTGATCCTGAGAAAGTCAGTGCAGTTTCCCAGTCTCCAATCCCTACCACCATTCGTCAGCTTCGCCGCTTTCTCGGCAACAGTGGCTGGTACAGACGATTTATATCAGGTTATTCCTCTATCGCCGCTCCCTTGACGGATCTATTAAAAGCCAAATCAAAACTCGTGTGGAATGCCGAAGCTGAATCTGCTTTCAATAAATTAAAAGAAGCTCTCACTACTGCTCCGGTCCTAGTTCACGCCGTACGCTATACTATTTTCTATACAAGTCGATGCGTCGACAACTGGGGTCGGAGGAGTACTGTACCAAATTCATAACGGAGAGAAACACCCAGTAGCCTTTTATTCACATAAGATAAATTCGGCGCAACGTAAGTACAGCATCACTGAGTTGGAGTGTTACGCGGCTATGCTGAGCATAAAACAGTTTAGGGCTTATGTGGAAGGGTTCGAATTTTCTATCATTACAGACCACGCGAGTCTTCAATGGCTCATGAACCAGTGCGATCTGTCAGGGCGATTAGCGAGATGGAGTTTAAAACTCCAGGGTTTTAAGTTCCAAATCATCCACAGGAAGGGTAGTCTTAACGTTGTGCCCGATGCCTTATCTCGCATCTATTGCAACGCTCTCGAACGTGGACCTTCAAATGCCAGTCCTGATGATACGTTGTGTGTAGATCTGACATCTCCAGCTTTCTGTGAGCCTGAATATCTCGCGCGTATTCGTGAGGTATCAAATCATCCTGTTTGTTCATCTGGGGTCAAAGTCGAGAATGGTAAACTACTGATTCAACCTTCCTATGGATACCGATACGACAACTCAGATTTATCACCTTAGAAACTTTTTATTCCTTCGGGTCTGACCGCTCAGTTGGTCCAATTCAACTCGAAATAGGTTACAACGACACTTTTACTGGCCTGGCATTGCCAAAGACGTTCGTACATTTGTCCGAAATTGTGGCGTGTATAAAATGATAAAACCATCTAATATTTCCTTGAGACCACCCATTGGAACAAGCAGTCGAAACTAAGAGGCCATTCCAATATCTATATTTAGATTTTCTGGGACCATTCCCACGCTCCAAAAACCTTAACACCCATGTTTTAGTTGTCTTAGATCATTATTCAAAATTCGCATTTCTCAAAGCCTTTAAAGAAGCCTCTACCACTGTCATGTGCAATTTTGTGGAGAAAGAAATTTTTGAAGTATTCTCCGTACCAGAAACGGTGTTCACAGACAACGGACAGCAAATTTCTTTCGTTATCCTTCCGTCACTTACTAAGTAAGTATGGCGTTTTCCATCGTCGAACGCCGTATCATTCGCCTCAGAGCAATGCCGCTGAAAGGGTCAATCGGACTGTTTTGTCTGCCGTTCGCGCCTATATAGGGAGTGATCACACCGAATGGGATTGTCATCTATCTGTTGTGGCAGGAACGATACAATAGTCATTCAGCGATCTCATTCTCTCCTCAGTTTCTGGTCTTTGGCCAGCACTATATTGGTCATGGCTCCGAGTATGAACTCCGGAGATTATTGGAATGCGACGATGGTGGTGAAGCTTGCACTATCTCTCGTTCTTTTCACCAGGACACGGTGCGTGATTCAGCTTTAAAACATCTCAGGGAGGCTCAGTTGAGGGGAGAGGGACATTATAACCAGAGGAGTAGTCCACGTGAATTTGCTCAAGGACAGGATATTTTCGTGCGTACTTACGTTCAAAGCAAAGCCGCACGAAAATTTTCCGCAAAATTAGCGCCTAAATTTGTTCCCGCAAAAATTGTCGAACGCATTGGACAAGTGGCTTATCGATTAGAGGATTTATCAGGTAAACCATTAGGTATTTACCACGCGCATTACATCAAACTCTAAAAAGATTTAGCGTAAATACTTAATTTACCCCTTTATATAGATTTGGCCCGGCTGATGAGACATCTCAGTGGTGTGGTTCTTCCTCACGATGTTACGTTCGATTTATTTACTGGCGTGTTTCCTTGTCATGTGCGTTGACGTCAACCAGTTTGAGTTGCGATGGTCGAGCGGGTGTCGTTACCGCATACGCTCATTGATGTTGTGTGATTCTAACTTTTTACTGATGCAGCATTTTAAGCTTTAACGGGACTCCATCGCAAAAGAATCCTCCCCAGGCTGAGCATTAGCTGGCAATCGCTGCAGGTGGAGACCGTGAAATACCTGCTTGCGAACATAAGAGTAAAATCAAGTGTTTCGTAACAAGTATTTGGAGCGTACAACCAGACTGTTGGAAAAATAGATAGAGCGGCCTTTCTTACAGCATTTAAGGCGGACATTGAACCGACCTTACCGTTATAAACCTTATCTTCCCCTTCGCCCATTGTCCTTTTAAGTGTATTAGGTTAATAAAACCCCCAAAATAACTGAAGTGGTTTCAATGAGCATAGCAGTCTCGTCGCGAGCATCACCATTCAATTTAAATCTGTCCATAGGGCCCAACTTCTTAATCGATCTGAAAACCAGCAGACATCCGTTCTTATAGATTCTGTAATGCTGTACGTAAATTATTCTCGCCTAGTTTTATTAATTAAGTTAATCATTTTTGTGGAATAATAATTATAAATTTGGTTATCAAAAAACTTTATCAACATTAAATTTTAATTAATTTAGTTTTTATACCACCTAAAAATTCCCGCATAATAATAATATATTTTTAGTGACCAAAATTTCATTATATTTGTTCATTTAATTTACGATGTCATTAAAAATTATAAAACAAAAATGTCAAATCGATATTATAATGACCCAATTAAAAACAATTAATTAACATTTGAAAAATCATAAATTTTAAGAAAATAAATTAAATTGACAAATGATGTAATTGGTTTTTGGAAATGGGGATAAATAATGGCAAGTTGCAATTGAAAATGCAATTTAAAATAAATTATTTTGTAATTTAATACAACGCCCTCCTTGATGTAATCGTAAAATCTGTATCCTTAATGTGTTGCATAAATCAAGATGCAAGATTTAATAAATTAAATGGTAATACGAAATAATAAATTAGATTTAGTCGAGTGGGGGGGGGGGAGATATTTTGCTGAGAAATAAATCGAAACAGAAACGAAAATCGTTACCCAAGTTCTTTTTTATTTATTTATATCCTTAGTTTTAATTAAATTTCTGAATTGTACAAAGCAGCACTTCGTAAACTTTGGCTAACTATGTGCAAGAAAAAAAACTTCCATTTGATTATATTTTGGATTTTAATAAAATAAGAAAACAACATAAAAATTTAATCATCCAAGCTTACCAAAAAAAAAAAGAAAACTAATTAAAGTTGAAAAGTTAACGCTGTAGGGCGAAAATCCATTCGATATGTTTTTAATTTACAAAGCAAATTATCTGTACTAAACAATTAATATTCTTGAATATTTAATTAATTATTTAAATTGAAAAACGTTACGTACAATATTTATTGAAAGCATTAGTCAAGGAATTACGGAATAACAACGAAAAATTCAATGTTCCGCAACACTCTCCCCAAATCACGCTACTGAAACCATGTGCACGTGTGTTTGTGCGTGTACCAATAAAGCAAACTACGTAATTAAAATTTAAATTACATTCGTTTTGTCTGTAATAATAGCGATAATATTTTTTTTTGAGGGGGAAAATTAACGTTCCTAAAACGGAAAAGCGAACACAAACTGTGTTATATTAATATAAGTTATGTTCTATAATTGCGTATAGATTTCTGTCAAAAGCACGACAAACACAACAAATTGTGTTCAGCTATGCACGAGAGCTTTTCTAGCTAGGTATAATAAAAATGATTAAAAATTTATGTTTTATATTTCCCGTTATACGATACAAAGATTTTCGTTTTGTTTTTAAAAGAAAATTTGTTATTTTCAAGTCAAATTAAATCATCGTTATAATGAAGACAGGTGAATTATTATAGAAGAAAAATGTAAAAAATACGTGAAAAACCTTATCGATCATTAAGTGTATTCGTGTATTTACGCAGCTACACTTGTACACGGCGTATTTGATTAACCACAAATTTTTTTTTTTATGTAAAGATTTCTAAATGTCACCCTTAAATTATATTAGATTAACCGCACACTCACTTTTATTGTAAACCTCTTTCATCAAAAGCCGCAAAAAAATTAAAATAATAACAAAGATTACGCCGAAATTAATTACACCATAAAGAACAATACCAACAAAAAAATGTTGAATAAACAATTTTTTTTTTTGTTTTAATTTCCCGCACACGCGAAATCAAAGCAATCAAGAAAATAACAAAAGAAAATTTGTTTTCATTAGCACAAGAGAAACAAGCAAACAAAAATGTACACGAAAATTCAATTGTCTTAAAAAATAAAAGCAGACACGCATACACACAAATAAAAGTCATAATTACTTTCGGTTTATTCAAAATTATCAAAAAAATTATTTTGTTTTTCTCGCAATTTACTTCAAAATTCTAATAAATATTTTGATTTGGAGAGATAAAAAATGGTAGCTCCAGCATTTTGATATCAATTATGTATTGTTGTTTACCGGTAAAATTGAAACATCAAATAAGAATTGATAAAAAACGTTCATAAATGAATAAAATGTAAAATTAGAGCTTATAGGGAACGGAAATGGAGGCAGATTAGATTGGAAGAAAATTCTTCGTTTTTAAAGAATTTTTTGTTGATTCTGTAAATTATTTAAATTATGGATGAGAAAATACAATCTCACTTTCGCTTATACAGTAAAACTAAGGTTACCGTAATTATGAAAATTTTCGAACTCTAGTTTTTTGTAGATTTGATGTATAAAAAAGTCCAGGATTTTTATCCCAGGAAAACGAAATTGTTAACACTTAAACTATCGCGATACTATCCCAGGAAATCACTATCATTCTATTATTTTGTACCTTCCCAAGAAATCATTGAAATGCTAGTATGCATTTTTAGTCATCCCAGGATATAAACATATATACATATATCGTTATATGTATGTATCGCAATTAAATATAAGTAAATTTGTACATAATTTTTAAAGCAGTAATTAAAATAAAATATATGTAATCATTCTAATTATGGATCGACGTAACAATAAAAATTGGGTTTATTCACAATTAATTTCAGATAAACTAATATATTGAATTAAGCTCAATTTAAAAATATGTTCTAAAAATTAATAAACAGGGAACACATAAGTGTGCATAAGTTCATATAACATAAGTATGCATGGACAGGACATGACACAGTATATTAAGCCAAAAATAAAGAATGATTAAGTTACCTAGAAAGGGGACTTCAAAGATTTTTCAATATCTGTATGGAGGTGCTACTACACTAAGCCAAATCACACGAATCTCAGAGATGTTCTCAAGTAGTGACTAAATTAGTTTGAAAGGTAATATGATTACCCTTCAAATTAGGTACGCTTCATTCTATAAAAACGACTTGGGCTCTGGTTACAATTCAAGTTTCGTTCGAATATAATTCAGGCCAACTGTGTCTGCCTATACTCAGAATGATTTACAGGTACAGACTTTTTGTTTGGACGTATCTTTTTTTCTTTTTTTAGTATCACTTTTTTGGTTCAAATATATCATCTGAATTTTCTGTTTGTTTATCGAAATCCGAATCAACATCATTGTGTTCTGTTATAGAGATTTTTAGTTTACATCCAAAGACCAAATTGCTGAAAACTACATTTGGTTTTTAGTAGTTGTTTTCAGTATCGAAACATTTTACTAAAACGACAAAGCAATGAATCTTGGGATGGATTCAAAACGCATACAAAATTATATAATAAAACATATTGCTATGTAGAAAACTATGAAAAAACAGTTTTGATTATATATCAGCCCTCTTATAAGATACAGCGATACAACACATACCCTATACAACACATACCCTATACTGTAAGTTTCGTCTAAATCGGCCCAGTAGTTATTGAGATTACCTCAAATATATACAAAAGTTTGATGTATATCTAATCTATATTCGAAAATAAAAATAAAATACAAAGCAATAAATAAAAAAAATTCAAAAAAAAAATAAAAAAAATAAAACGTTAGTATATAAAGAAAATTTTGTTCCGTTGCGTTTCACTAATATTTCAACGATCGTTCTGGATGCGAATTTCAGTCCAAAAATGTGCGATGTGCGAGTGCGAACCGGAAAGTAATAGTATTCGTAAAATATACGTGTATGCGAGCAAAAACATTTATCATATGGAAAGAAAAGCAATACGAAATAGATGTAGTCTTACTTTGGGAATTTTACAACAACAATGCCGGATATTTTCATTCCGGAATGAATAGTTTCAAAGCAAGTTTTTGTAGGTATAGAACTATTCTAGTAATAATTTTGAAAATTTTTGTTGTTTTTTTATCAAATTTTTAATGTCAATTGGTAAAAGTAAAAAGAAAATTATTTTCGGTTTTTATTTTGAGCATAATTTGCATTTTTTGCTATAAAAACAGAAACTATAAAACAAATATTTGCAAAAACCACAGAGCCAATCTCTCAAGTCCCGAAGCAAATTTTGTGTACAACTGACTATGTGCTTATAATCAATTATCTCATTACATAAACGCCAGCTCTGTGGCTTTTGATGAATAAAAATTACTTTCTAATATTGGATATCAAGACACAGGTAATCTATGCGATCAACATACAGGTAACCTGTGGATCAGCGTGAATTTTATAATAATTTATTATTCCTAAATAGTTGCAGATACCCTTCCTTTCTTATTTCGAATAGAAGAGTACCGAATATTTATTAATCAATTTATATTATTTGTAGTTCAGACATTAGAGCAGATAACGCTACGTTAGAGTTCGGATTGCATTAACGTATATTTGGTTAACGCTAGTCTAAATGCAAGAATTACTTTTCTAACTTTTCAAAAATTTACAACAGTACGATTGGCTGGAACTCACAAAGGTCCCGCACTCAATGGGCACATGGCACAAGCCAGTGATTCAAATATAATAGACATAAGTGTACTGCATCCTTAGCTAGCAAACTGAATGAATTTGGACTAAGGCATGGGTGATAGACTAACGACCCATCCAGTTTAGAAAGTCTGGCGAGAACTATGAAACCCCCCAAGGATAAACCATAGAGAAAAAAAATGTGAAGTCAAATGCGGGTGTCGCTCTAGCAATAAATATGTAGATTTCTGGTATAATCGAGCTGTAAGAATTGCGAAATTTTTTGTGCCGCACAATTGATCATCCAACCCGCTGCGACCAACCGCCGAGTCCGCGCCGCAACCTACCGCAAATGGAATGCGATAGAATAAGCAGTATCCAAAAGTAAAGACTGCAATTGGGGCTGCAACAGAATAGTCCTACAACCAATAACCTGTACAATATTACGTTAAGCTGTAATAAATAAAATAATTTAATTTAAAAATTTATATCAAATTCACAAACTCCAAACACTTACCATTGTGAAGGATCTTCGATAATTGACTAATAAAAAAACAAAAATTATAACGCACCATAAAAAAGCATGTGCGACTTGTGAAATTTGGGAATGTAAGCAGCAAAAAATTTGAACCGATTTCGCCCGATTCAATTATTTTTGATACTTGCGATGATAAAAATGCACTAACACAAGTAAAATATTTGATTGTATACGAAACGCACATAGCACATTTTTTGGATTGAAATACATGTCCTGTTCGTTTCGCATTGTGTACATCTTTTGTGTTCTTGTTGTGTATTTTTACGATATTATAAACAGTTATTTTTAAAAACTTCGTGACCCCTCGCATTTCCCTGGACTTCCTTTAAACCCGATTTTGGTTTGATTTGATTTTTTTTAATATTTTATCTCAGCTGTTTCTATTATACCGTTTTGATTTTGTCTTGTACCGTTTTGTACCGTTAATATTTTTTGAGTATTGCAAATACATACTTACAGAATAATTCGTTTGCTATTTAATTCTTTTTTTTATTTTTATTTTTTTTTATTCAATTATAATTTATTTGATAAACCGTTTAGTATTATGTCGAACAAAGATAATTACAAGTCGCAACGAAAACCAGTTAATCTAACAAGTGTGGTTGAGGCCTTAACTAGATTGAATATTAGGGATCTCAATGAGTTCAATTTTGGAAAAGGGCAACACTGCCAATTAATTGGTAATCTATGCCGCGAATTAAAAATAATGAATGATAAAAGAAATCGCAGCAGGGTTGTTTATGTTCTAAATAAATATGGATAATTAATAGGCGATCAGCTTAATACTTCACATAAATTAACTAACAATAACCATCAGTATTCTAAGCAACAGTTAGACCAACATAAACTAAAAATTTGTGTAACAGAACACAATGATGTTGATTCCGATTTCGATAAACAAACAGAAAATTCAGATGATATCTTTGAACCCAGAAAAGTGATACCAAAAAAAGAGATACGCCCAAACAAATATTCTGTACCTGTATATAATTCTGAATATAATGTGTATGTTGGTGATATACAATAAGATAGTTGGCCTGAATTATATTCGAACGAAACAAAACAATTAAATACATTTAAATATACCAACATTATATCCGATTTATTAAGTAATAAAACAGGATGTTTAATAAACATAAAATCTACAGATTACCTAAAATCATCTATTAATATTAGAGCTTATTGTGGACATGATGAATGCCGAAAGTATAAATTAATAAATAAGAATTTAAACCGCGGAATTTTCAAAATGTATACTACAACTGAAACTATATGCCATAAAATGATGAAGACTCAGTTAAGACAGACAGTTAAGAGGATCCAAAAGAGCGTTAATAAAAAAAAAAAACAAATTTCGAAAACAACCGCTGAAGAGGTATACGAAGATTTGGTCCAAAAAGAGGATCCAGTATTTCTAACCAAATTTAATACTTCTAAGGTAAAGTCATTGAATGTTCTAAAACAAGTTCGTTCTGATGCACTAAAAGAGCAGGACAATGACACAAACGATTTTATTGGTTTGCAAAAAAAAAAACGGTTTTAAATCCTGATTTATTTCAAAAATTTTCTATTAAACCGTTTTACGTCATTTCCTACAATTACACGCAAATATCAATGATTAAATCATTATTAAAACGTAATCCAAAAGAAAAGCTAATTGCGTATTTAGATGCAACAGGTGGATTAGTAAAACCGCCAGATCTCAATATTTCTAACATACTGTACTTGTTTAACCTTTGGATTTGGTTGGTAATTTAACGGTGTCCGTTGAAATCGCTGTTCCCAAATTCCAATTCCTTAATCCAATATGAGTTGAAAATTGTATTGCCGGTGACGTATCGCTGATGCTCTTTATGCTTCCTTCACGTAATAAAATATTTGTAGCAAAATCTCGTGTCCAAAGAATGTGCGTGGTCCAAAATAGTATTGCGGTATCTTCTCGTTTCCAATTTATTAATGCAGGGTCAAAATATAATATTAGCGGTATATTATCGTGTCCAAGGTAATTTCGGGTAAGTAGGTAAGTAAGTTTAATAAAATGCAATCGCTGTATTTTTTATCACTGTATATATATATATATTTTTTTTTTTTTTTTTTTTTTATTTGTTAAACTGTATTCGCTCGCTGTTTTTCTACTAATGATTTTACAAATTTATTTATTTATTTTTTTTTTTTTTTAATTTTTTTACAAAATTGTCTTGTAGAGACATCTAACTTTTCAAATGAAAACTAATATCATTTACTATAAATTTATGAACAATTTCAATTATTAGGCATAAAAACATTGGGGATTAATAAATTATACTAATTATTTAGGCATAAATAAAAGTGTCAAAATGTCAGAATATTCTATGTGTATACAAGTCAATTGTGGTAAGTTATTTTTAAAATTATTTATAAAAATTTAATTATAATAATACAAAATCCAAATTTTAATTAATTTTAGATATAATAATAATGGAACGATGTCTACTTTGAAGAAGTGACAGATTAGCTGATGGCTTGTTCAGATAAGTTAAATATAAAATATTAATCGTACTTTGTTGATTCTTTGTGTTTCTTTTAGCTAATCTTGTGGAGCTGGATCATTCTTAACAGTACTATGGTTATACCTATTAAAGTTAATGACTCTGAACCATCAGATCCATTTCCTATAACGGATATGATCAGTGCAAGTCACAATATTGATACAATAGGGGCATGGGTCAAGGTCGTATTGTATAGAATTGGAGCATAAACAAAAAAAATGGCCAATCTTTGAATCAGTTGTTACTGACTGCAACTTTGCTGAAATCAATGCAGTTATAGATTCATTTAATAAAATTGATATAATTCAATATTTAAATTTGACTTATTCTTCTTTAATTAATAAAACTGAAATTGCTGGCGTTGTAAAACTGCATTTATGTTTTTCGCACTTAATACATAACATTACAGATAACATAAATAAGGTCTTTAGAAAGAAAACAAAGGAAACCAGAATAATTAAAGAAATATTGCCATCATTATTTTTGTTTGACAATTTTGAATTGATAAAATCAGTTTGGAAATATTTATCTAATATATTAAAGTCAAAATATTTAACACCTACAGTACTGAATGCACTGGATGAAATTATAAAGCTTATAAAAAATGATATCAGTATATATTTAGAAACTCCTAAAACATCCGAAATGATTTGGATGGATGAAGATAATTTTGAGGATGTTAGGAATTTTAATAAAACCCTTTATTCTCAAAGTCCCTTTTACGAGACCTTGAAATTAATTTCTGAAAATAGTGAATTGGAATCTGGATTATCAGTAAATACAGATTCCTTAAATGTTTATTACAACCCTTCGTTTCTTGATATAATTTAAAAAAAATATCTTACTTTTCATCCGTTTTGGTCGGGTATTTTTGATTCCCGCAGGTTGAGCAACAGCCATATTGAAAATTATTTTGGTACGATAAAAAGGAGAGTTAACCGGAATGCTGCATTGGGGAAATTGCCAACTAAAACGCTGAGATTTTTAAAAGAAATTAATATTCGAAACGAATATATCCTAAAACGATTTACATCAAAAATACCAAAACAGCATGTAAAGTCGAAAGAGCATTCAATTAAGAATAAAAATAATAGTGGCAATAAAGAAAAACCGTATGCTGAAATTTTAAATTTAGAAGAAACTTGGAGAAAGAGTAAAAGTGCTTTAAAAAAATTAACCACCAATTTTGATCAGCCTATCATAAAAGGACTAAACACAATGACCGAACAAGAAAGGAAAAGTCATTTTATTCAGACTTTAACTGTAAATAAAAAATTATATGAGGAATTCAGTGGAACAGTGAAAGGTAAAAGTAAAATATTAGTAAAAAGTTTTCATATTTAAACAATGGGTCAATAAAGTCTGAATTCCACTGTGAATAATTGACTGAACTGACTTCAAGTCGAAAGAAGGCAAAAAAAAAAAAAATAGTGACAAAGATAAAGCATGTTTTTTTTATTTTTTTTATAGCACAAATATGTATCTTGACAAATTTTGAAAGCGACAGCAAAAAATAAAAAATAAAAAAAATAAATTTTTAGTTATCACTTGGAGTTTTAATTTGGCTTTTTCACCACCAATAAATTATTTAAAAAAAAACGATTACTTTATTAAATTGCCAATAATAGTAATTAGCGATATTATCACAATTGATTCCAATTTATCACAATTTAACTGTACACAAACTTTATATTTTTTTATTATCACAGCTATTTTAGAAGCAACCACCGAAAAAAATTATGGCACTTACCATAAAAATAACAAACTTTTAATTAACTTAGTGTGCGGAAAAAAATTTGCGCACAAAATTTGTGTGCGTATATTAGTTGGATAACCATAAAATGACCTCAATTTTGATAATTTTTGACCATAATTATGGCGATCCACTAATACAAACACACATTTGATGTACATAAGTAAAATCTTGACTGACTTCGTTTTGTGTTTCTTTCACACAACCACCGATTTTATATTTTTATCTCCCTTTATTTTAACTGACAAACTTTTATTCGCAATGGAATTAAGGCTTAACAGGAGAAAATTATTTTAATACATGTTCCTTTGATTCGTTTACTACAAGTATTTTGAATTAGAAACCATTAAACCATTTCACATGACGTGAAAACGATTTTACTAACCTTATTAGAGCTTTAAAAGACGATAATATAGTCAGTGCCGAAAAATCCCGTTTCTCAATTTTAGCACAATTATTTGGAACTGAAAGAGATTGGACAAGTAATATAACAAGAATATCAACTTTTGTGCTGAAATTATTAAATTATTATAGTGCCCAGTCAGTGTTAAAATGTTTAACATGCGACGAAACTATAATAGATTTATTAAATTATATCCCCATAAACTTTTTTAAACTAGACAAATTAGGATTAAAAAATTTTGTTAACTGCCTGGAAGATACTATATTTTATCGATTTGTCCAGTTTGTAATAACCCTCCAGACCAGGTGTATCATAAACGTACGGTTTACGAAGACTTTGCTATACTAAGGTGTTCGTAAACGTTACACTAAAACGGTACAAATATAGTACGTAATGTGTACTTTTGTCACATGAGAAGTGAAACAAATTTGCGAAGACTTGTGTATGTATTAGCATGTATAAAAGTGTTCATAATGTGTACGCTTAAACGTAATGTTTACGAACTGCTTAAGCGTAACATTGACGAACGGTTTAGTGCGAATTGCCCCATTTAATTAGAATAAAACAATTTTTTTAAATCAATCTTATCTTTTATTTGTATTTTTCTTCAAATAAGCCGCAACACAAGACACAACGTGCCAAATTTGTTAATTAATCGTTTTCTGAAATGAAATAAAATGTTTCAATCATAGATGAAGTACTTCGAGTATTATTTAAATACCTTTCAAAATATTCATTATAATGATTTTTATATGATATTATGGATATAGTGCTGCTCTTGAATGCCACGAAAAACTAACAATAATTATCAGAAGTTTTTATATTTTCACAATACGACAACTTTAATTTAATTTGTACAAAAAAAAATTGAAACTAAAACAAAGCCGCAATATATAATTGACAGCACTGTGTATAGAGAATGTAAATGTAGCAGTGTATTATAAAAAAAAGCGTTCGTAAACTGTTCGTACGCTGTACATTTTTGCTGTATACATTTTTGCGCCGGGAGGGAATCAGCACAAACGGCAAATTTTTACTAGCGAAATTGCGTTTATTTATGTTGAACCATCCATAAATTCGACTAAAATTTCAATCTGTGACATACCTCAAGTAGTTATAATTTTTAATGAAATCTTCAAAATTAGTTCATTTGTCAATTATATACCACAAAGTCCCTCTATCGTTGTGGGACATTATGTAGCATACTGTTTCCGGAAGGATCGTTGAGAGATATATGATGACATGAAAGAACTAACTTCTCGAACAAGTATTACGAAATCTCATAAAGTACTTCCTCATTTAAATCTATACGAAAAATCTGTTTAAAAACTACTGGGCCGATTTAGACGAAACTTACATTAATGTCTTCCTTTTAATTTCGGACAGGTTATAGGGGTATGTGTTGCATCGCTGTATCTTACAAGGGGGCTAATAAATAATCAAAAATGTTTTTTCATAATTTTCTAAATAGCAATACTATATGTTTAAGTATATAATTTGGTATGCGTTTTGAATCTATCCCAAGATTCAATTTAATTTGGTACGATTTGAAAAATTGTAACCAGAGCCCAAGTTTTTTTTATAGAATGAAGCGTACCTAATTTAAAGAGTAATTATATTACCTTTCAAGCTAATGTAGTCACTACCTGAGAACATCTCTGAGCTTCGTGTGATTTGGCTTAGTGTAGTAGCACCTCCATACAGATATTGAAAAATTTGGTATGTACGTTTTGATAAATTGTAACCAGAGCCCAAGTCTGCCACATAACTTGCGACTTTCAAATCAACTCTATCTATAGATCTATAGAACAACTATATGTTTCTCTCAATCGACTAGATGTTTATAGGCTTTGTCTTTTGCATCGGGTGGACGGATTTTTCGGTAGAACTATTTTCTGAAATATTTTTTTTTTTTTTATAAATTTTAAATTAACAGATAACAGCGAACGTCCAACCCAAGAGATGTAGAAGTTGCAGGATTGCCGGTGATTTTGAATACTGCTGGCACGTGGCTTTTAATAACAATCCGGAAAATAATTCGATTCAATTTCATATCTAAATAATAAATAGTTTTTATTCAAATAAAACCAATCATATATAGTTTTTATTCAAATAAAACCAATCATTTCATTCTACATATATCTCTACTCAATCGAGAATAGATAAGGCTTATGGTACATCATCTCTTGTTTCTATAGCGAGGCAAAATAAAAAAGTAAATCGGAAAATGTTTATGAAAATAAAATCAATTCCCCTCATTTTGCCTCTTCTGCATTACGTAAAACCAATATAAGAATTCGATGAAATAACAATATTCAAACACATGTGATAATCAGGATAATAAGCTTATCGGTAAAGAAAACGAAGAAAAATAAAATACTAACCCGGTATTATAGAGAAAATGATTTTCACTTCTCTTGTAAATCTTAGACATATACATTTATATCAATAAGCTTGTACTCGTATGATTCTATTTTCTGAAATGTACATACGGTTTGTATATCCGAAAGCTAATCACATTCCCATTAAAAATACATAAATTTATGTAAAGCGATAATTAATTTCTATTAAATATATATATGGATGTATACATGGAGATATGCCTACCTACAAATAATTATAAAAATGTTTTGACCATAAACTTACCACAAATACTCGATTCCAAGAACAGCATAACCAAACATTTTTTGATATTCTGAAACGATAACACATAAAATACAATATACATATTATTACTATTATTACTGTTATTATTATTACTAGCACTACTATCATTATTTTGTACATTTATGTTGAATATTTTGTTTAAACGAGAACCATTAAATACTAAATAAATAAAATTTCTCCATAAATTTTCGTATTGTATTATTTATAAAAACATATAAATGTACAATGTATGTACATTGTACATAATATGTAAGTAAAATTTGGAAAACAGGCAAACCACAACATTATACCATCGAAATGTAGATACCGAATAATAACAACATTATTGGAGGATTTTTCATGATCTGATTATGACCGATAATTACGATGAGCTAATTTATGGACCCCCATGTTGGAGAGCAGAATCCGTAAGCTGACCCATATTCATGTCAGTGCAAGTGACCCATACAAAACGGGCAATTAGTCGCCTAAATGTCCTCCGTTGCTGGTCATTAAAGGCAAACTGTAAAATAAATGCCTTGATCAGGGGTACTAAAAGGTTTAGTTCGATGGCAGTTCTGGCCAGTGCTACTGGAACAATTATTGTTTAGGTAAGCTCTATCTGCTGCAGTAACAAAAAAAGTCAATTAAAAACTCGAAATTTCAAAAACTGACTAAACCAGGTATGCTAAATCGCAATGTATCAACTATAAGTATCGTCCAATATTCAAAATTTTTGGAACTGAATATTTTAATAAATGATAAAGATAAGAATTCTCGATGGATACTGAAATATGGATTTGCGATAACCGGAACAATGGTGTTAATCAATAAAAGGCACTGTTTGCCTCAATAACACCAATGTGTTTAATAGATTCGCCAAATGCTTATACTCGTAAACATTTCAAATTTTATGAATCCTCGATTTTATTCCCAACATTTATTTTTGCTGATTGCTCTGCTCAGCAACCGTTGAAAAGTACTATAATACAAAAATTTTAAGATCATCGGCTAGTCATTCAGGGGCCGGATTTTACACAAAACACGATCTCAGTTAGTTAGAATAAAGTGACTTTCTATTTCAATTATGATTCGTCTATGTCCCTTTCAATCAAGTTACGTGGTCGAATTGGTGGAAAAGAGAAAAAGTGCTTAATTAATATAACTGGCTAAGATCGCAATAGAAAAACCGAAATTGAGCGAAACAGTCTAAATGTGTATTCCAGAGGACAGATATAAATTCGTTTGTCGCCTTTTGTGCAAAATCTGGCTCCAAGACTCAGTATGTAGTTATACCAACTACTGTGAAGTTAAAATGCAATCTATCGGGCAAAAACAGAATACATTAGTTTACTGTTCAGCGGTCAGAACGGGAGTGAATGATTATATGCAGCGATTATATTGCGCAGAAAATGATATCGAATATCAACATGCTTAAGTCTGTGAGATTCCTGTCCACTCGATGGAATGACGATGTAGCCTTGGTTGTCCTCGTGCATGACCGTTGGTTTACCGACAAATTCACCCGAATTACGATCATTGACATCACTGCCCCAATCCGCATCCGCATATCCGGTCAACAGAGTACTACTCGAACCCTGCACAAATGTCAATTTAAGCTCCAAAGTCGCCTTGATGTATCGCATAACATTGGCCTCAAATGCGTCCAATGTTCATCAGTTGCACATGCCTGGAATTGACTAAAATATCCAATCGCGTGTTGAGATCCCGTTGCAGTTTTCCATTCCGAAACATTTAAGCACATCTTCCAAATAGGGTTGTTGACTTTATGGCTGTTGATGCCGGAATCCACTGTATGGTGGGTGTGTTGTGTATGAAGCGAGTGCGCTTAACGGTGTATTAACATGCTTTATGTAACGTGGTGTTGTTCCATATTTGAGGTTAAATCTGACTAGATATAAAAAACGTGCTGTGATGAAAGTGCGTATACCGTTGTTTAGGGGGCTATCAAGCAACCGTATGAACTGCTATGCTAAATATATATATATATATATATATATATATATATATATATATAAACTGGAGGGTTATATTAATGCACAGATTGAACGTTTTAGACGGGAACACGTTTTCCGCTGTTTGATTAACACAAAAATTCACAAGCACTGTATGCAATTGTATTACCAAACTTTATTATTTTTTAGTTTATTGGTTTTAATTTTTCGTTCGATTTTTTCGGGCTCGCTAAACGTTACACGTTTTTTCGCCGACTTAGTTTTAAACTGGGTGTCCATCTGTCTCTGGTCTGACGACGTGTCAGGGCTTTGCGTGGGGAACTGTTGGTCAGATGTCCAAGTTGTCGTGAAACAAGGCTTAAGCCGGTCGATGCAGATGTTGGCCTGCCTGTTGTTAAATTCGATGATGAAATTTTTGTCACCGCGCCTGATCACACGGTGCAGACCAGTGTACGGAGGTTGTAATGATTTACGAACTGCATCCATGCGTAAGAACACGTAAGTGCAAGTTTTATGCTCTTGACTCACGAATGTTTTTTCGGCGCAATGTCGAGATGCTGGTGTTGGTTTTAATTCGGAAAAGTGTATTTTTAATTGTCTCACAAAATCACTTTGTGGAACCGTATTTGAGTTATCCAGGAATTGTCCTGGTAACCGCATTGTTGTCCCGTAAATTAGCTCCGCACATGAAGCTTGCAATTCATCGCTAAAAGACGATCGTAATCCTAACATGACTGTCGGAAGTATGTTGGTCCAGTTGGCTCGGTCGTGACACATAATGGCAGCCTTGAGAGTGCGGTGCCATCACCCAACCATGCCGTTACATTAAGGATTGTAAGCCGTGGTTCATATTCGTTTGAACCCTAGTAATTTAGATAACTCGTTGAAAAGTTCGGATTCGAACTGAGTTCCTTGATCTGTAAGAATGGACACTGGAACGCCAAAACGGGATATCCATGTAGAATAAACAGCGAACGCTACAGTGGCAGCCGATATGTCCGTTACAGGAACCGCTTCAGGCCAACGTGTGAAACGATCAATTAGAACAGAGTGAACCCATGACCTTCGAGGAGATGCCGAAAGTGCTTAATGCTAGAGTAGGCTGCAAGCAGCTCTCTATCATAAGCGCTGTAACGCTGCAAACTGCTGTACCACTGCTCCGATTGCGTGATCGGATGCGTCAACCATAACTGTTAAATGAGCGTTGGGGATAGGGTGTGCAAGTAGTGTTGCTTGGCATAGCTTCTCCTTGCAAGGCTAAAAGCGTCAAGAGATGGTGAAGTCCATTCGATTGGACATATGCTGTTCTTCTTGTAAGCTTTCAAGAAGTTATTAAGTACAGCTTGGTCTTCAGAAGCGCTGGGAATAAAACGTCTGTAAAAATTAATCATTCCCAAGAATCGTTTGAGTTGATTAACCATTACAGGCCGTTCGAAATTTTTAATGACATGAACTTTGTCTGGGAGTGTAAGAATGCCTTGTTCGTTGATTAGATGACCGAGGAATTTAATTTCGGATAATGCAAAGACGCATTTGTCGTAATTAATGATCAAACCATGTTCTGATAATTTTTGAAAAAAGATCTTGAGGTGCTCAAGATGATCTTCGAAAGACTTGGTTGCGATCAGAATATCATCCAAGTAGACGAAACAGAACTTGAGGCCGAATAAAACAGAATGCATTAGCCTTTGAAAAGACTGTGCTGCGTTCCTTAGCCCCAAGGTCAATTTGGTAAATTCAAAAAGACCAAAAGGTGTTGAGATTGCTGTCTTGGGGACATGTGATGGTTCGATCGGGATTTGATGGTACGCTTGAAGAAGGTCGATAGTCGAAAAAAATTGTACAACCCGCGAGTTGGTACGAAAAGTCCAATAGATTCGGTATGGGATACCTGTCAGGAACTGTAACTCGGTTTAGCGAACGGTAATCACCGCATGGTCTCCAGTCTCCATTCTTTTTCAAAACAAGGTGAAGAGGGCTTGCCCACGGACTTTTGCTCGGACGACAAATACCTTGTGCTAACATGTTGTTGAATTCGGCTTTTGCGATAAGGAGTTTATCTGGTGCTAAACGACGTGTTTTCGCGATGATCAGCCGGCCAGTTCCTTTTCGACAGAAATTCATTCATCAACGTTCGCGTCATGACCATCATGAAGTTTATGGTTCTGATGATCCTTAAATCGTTCGACCTCAATGACCTTGCTAATGTCTTTGGTCTTGATATCCGCCAACCGGAACTCATCAAAATTTGACATCAAGACGAATAACTACTCGTAACGATTCAGCATCCCACAATCGATAGCCGTTTCTTGCATATCCGACCATGATCATCCGCTTTGACTTATCATCCATTTCCTTGCGTAAATCATCCGGAACATGCGCATATTTGCCATACGAAAAGTTCCGCTGACATTTTGTTTACGTTTAACGCCCGTGTTGGACTGCGATTTGTGATATATGCCACACTACAAAATTGCTACACCGTTTTTGCTCCGGATTGTATGGTGCCATGTATTCATCCCGAATACCTTTATCACGACACAATTTCTTTCATTGTCGAATATCAATATTGAAATTTTTCGCTCGAACTGTGCAGAAATAGTAGTTATACCAGTTCAGCGGTCAGAACGGGAGTGAATACCGAAACATTTATTTTGTTATTTTACATGAATATAATGTCCATAGGGTGCACCTGCATCATACTTCATGCTTTACATTTCAACACAGTATTCTACAATCTATAAAAAAACTTTATTTTTGTTGAAAGCTTGTTTTCTGAATGCAACATTTTCAAAGTCAACATGTTGCGAGACCTGAAAGCACTAAGAATATAAATTTATTGTGAATATATTACCATGAAATCATCGTTTGAACTTAAATAAACTTATTTGTGATTATCATTTTAGCTATAACAAATTAACATATTGAATGGAAATATTTAAAAATTTAATTAACATTTCTTAATTATCACATAAAAATTTCTAATTTATGGAAAACTTTATTCTCTTTACACTTGTTATCTCTACTTAAATATTTAGAGAGAATGTCTTATAGTTGTTAACTTTATCTTAATAATTAACTATTTGTATAGTTTCAGTTTATATATAAAAATGCTAATTAAAAAAACATCTCCTTAGCAAAATATGTACTATATGCTATCAATTTACAGCTAAATAAAGTGATTTGGAATTTTGTGTTTGTTTTTGCGGTTTGCGTTTAATTTTTGTGAACGTAAGCAGAGCCTCCTGGATTTTATAGAGTAGAAAAAACGAGCTTTGATAATGGCATTAGAAACGAGAAAATAATCAAAATTTTTGTATTGTTACGTTTTTGGGCGAACTAATTAATAATACGCATTAACTAACGATATACAATTATTCCAAAATTAATTCAAAGAATAATCGCAAATTTTTCAACAAGAATAATCAAGTACAATGAATAATTCTTAAACTAGATTTTACCACAAATTATTGTGACGGTGACACCTAGTGTATAATATAATAACTAAAATTAATAGCCCAATGTCTAACTGTACTAAAATGGAATTTTCCATGATAAAAATTGTTCTAATTGTTTCTACGCTATTCTAACTGGAAAAGTCATGAGCTTTCTAGAAGTTTGGTTTGTGTATATAAAAAGGCGAACGAGATCGAATTGGATAGTAATATTTGGTAATCGATAGCGTAAAAATTAAAAGGAATTAAAAAAAGTGTTTTAGTGTAAAATAAAAAGTAAAAGTGATCAGTAAAATTTGAGAATAATTTTTATAAAGTGATTTTGTGAATTTTTATTGATAAACTGTATTTTAATAAATTTTGTGAAATAAATAAATTCGTTGGTGATAAATTAAATTGACTAGGTTAGAATAGAATAAATTTATTAATAGCGTAAAATTTACTACTAGTGACACATAAGTTAGGGTATTTAGATTTAATTGTAATAAATGGAAATTTTCACAAATCTTACTGGAAAAATCATGATAATTGTAGAACTTTGATTTGAGTATATAAAGAGACAAGATAAGATATTTACAATAATGCAGGGCGCTGTTTAGCTGGTAGCCTATAACACACACTTTCGTGGTGTATTGATTTCAGTGACCCACACATCATTTCAGGCAAGGCAGAAACAGAATGGCTAGATCACATGAATGCTACTGTTACTGCATTCGATTAACGCCTTATCGTTACGCTTGAACAATCCTATCAAACAATAAAACTTTTCAACCATCCAAATAATGTACACACATAATGTTTATTTCGCTGATCATCAAGAAAAGAAAGTTTATGCTCCATGAAGCATCATACTTTGTTGCACAATCAAAGAAAACTCAATTTTTCTGATCTTAAATTAGCCGAAGCCGGTTCATACAGAATATTAGCAGAACATCACAACGTGTCTTGTCCACCAGCAAATATACAGGAAGTATCTCCTAGTAATGATTTCTATCCAAATTCAATTTAGAATATTTCACGAAGCAAATCACAAAAGCAATTACCAAACACCCAAAATCAATCGGTGACTGATTCATCTTGTGTTATGAACCAGCTATCAACTCAAAGCAGTATCATTCAACATCCAAACACCAATCAACATTTTCGTACCAATCAACTAACAAACTTCAATCAACAAGGATATCCTAACCAATCAAACTTTAATTAACAATCGGTTTCCACCACAAACCACTCCAACCAACAAACAAATTTCAAATTACACTCAAACTTTAATGAACATAATCTTCCAGTAAGCAATAGTCAGCAATCATTTCTTTCTGTAACATCTGCTCAAACTTCTCTGTTAACCATAAGACCATGCATATTGTCAACAACTCTTGTCTACGTCAAAGACAATTTTGGTAGTCAATCTACATGTCGGGTTTTGTTCGACTCGGGCTCACAAGCCTCTCTCATTACCGACAAATGCGTTAACCGACTCGGATTAAAGAGAGCTAATGCAAGAATTCCAGTAACGGGTCTAGCATCAGTGAAAGCAGGAACCACAAATCGCCTAGTCAGGGTAGATTTATCATCCCAATACAATAATAAGGCAATCATGATCAATGCTCTAGTCTTCGCGATCTTTCGAGTCTTGGAGATGGAAAGGTATACAATTTCTCGAACTAGCTGATCCAATGTTCTACAATGCTAATCACATAGACATAATTATTAGATCAGATTATTTCTTTAAAACTCTAGAAAACGAAACAGTTTCTGAAAATAACTTTCCTGTTGTAGATCATATTTTACAGAAATTAAGGATAACTGAGGAATTGAGCGAAAACCAACCGAAACCCAATGCGAGTGATCTTACGTAAACACCACTTCTCGAAACGAGTTCGGTCGAATCGTAGTTCAGATTCCTTTCAAATTAAATCCATCTCTATTGGGAAATTCCCTTCATTCAGCGATATCAAGATAATATAAATGGAAAGGAAAGTCGAGCATGATCATCAGAGATTGAAATTGGATTACATGCAATTCATGTCCGAATATGAAAGTTTCGGACATATGTTATCAATTCCATCAAATGAAATTGTTTTCTATATGCCATAGCACGCTGTTTGAAAAGAAAGTAGTACGACAATAAAACTCCGTGTTGTGTTTGATGCGTCCTATAAATCATCTTCCGGAGTATCTCTGAATGACACTATGCTTGTAGGTCCGAGCATTCAAAATAGCCTGACAGATATTCACAGGCGACATTGAAAAAAAATTTAGGCATATTCAGGTCCACAAAAAGCATTGTGATTACCAACGCATAGTTTGGCGAACCAGCCCATCAAAACCAATCACGCATTATCGTCTAGTGACTGTTACTTAAGGCATAGCTTCTGCTTCATTCCTGGCTACGCGGTAACTACACCAGTTGGTCACCATTGAGCAAGAAACAGATTATCCAATTACCACAAACATGATAAAAAATGAATTTTATATGGATGATCTAAAGAGTGGCGCTGCAACCTTGATTGAGGCGCAAAAAATCCGGGATGAGATAAACAGCATTTTAAAATCTGGTGAGCTCTCTGAAGATCCAACTTATATTAAACTTCTTGGTATTCAACGGAATTCTCAACAAGACACATTCTCATTTAAGATTAATGTGGAGCCTCTAGAAGTACATACGAAATAAAAAATGCTCTCTGAAGCCGGTCGAATCTTTGATCCCTTAGGCTGGCTTGCTCCCGTGACAATTTTCGTGAAAATTCTTTTTCAACAACTTTGGGTCAAAAATGTATCTTGGGATGTTACTCTGCCAAAAGAAATTGCATCCAAATGGTCAAAAATTCGAAAACAATATTCTTACTTTGAACAAATTCAAATACCGCGTAACATTTTCACGAACGAACGTTCTATAGAATTAATTAGATTTTCAGATGCTTCCGAACTCGCATTCTACGCCGTCATATACATTCGTTGTCTTAACAAAGACGGATCTACAAAAGTTAACCTAACGCTTAGATTTAAACGCTGCTTTACTGTTAACTAGATTAATGAAATCAGTAAAAGGCTCGTTAAATATTCCGAAAATTCAAATACGCGCATTCACCGACTCCATGATAGTTCTAGCATGGCTAGAATCATATCCTAAAATTTGGAAAACATTTGTCAGTATCCGTGTTTCAGAAATCATCGATTTTTGGCCTCAACATCATTGGAACCATATCCGAACTACAGAAAATCCAGCAGACCTAGCCACCAGAGGTATTATCCTGAAGATATCATCTCACAAACGTCATGGTGATGTGGACCGCATTAGCTTAAGAGACGTGAAAATGAATAGCCGGTAACTAACGCTATTTTGAGAGATTCTAAAACAGTTCAAAAGGAAAAACACAATATAAAAACCTTCGTCGTAACTTCGGACTCGGATTTCGAAGGCTCTTTTCACGAATCATTAATAAAAAGGTTCTCGTCTTGGTCAAAATGAATAAACATAACCGCTGAACAAAAATGGTGTAATTTGCACAATTTTTTTTTTTTGTCGTGGGATCAGTAGATGAAATCACAAAAGTCCACAGGCAGCACCGATTCATGAACTGTTTATTTTTAAATTAATTTTAAGTAAAATAATGGAATTCAATAATGTACAAATTTATTTTTGAACAATGAATATAATTTTAATTCTAATTGTTATCGCTTTGAAGATCGCTTTATAATTAACCAAAATATCAATATCATCAAAATTTTCTCAACTTGGTGTTGCCCGGGAAAAAAAACTTTCCAAAACCAGTTCATGGTTGTAAGCTACTGAGCAAAAATTAAATGAATTTTCTAATGACATCTCTTATAATTGTGACGGTGACACCTAGTGTGTAATATAATAAGTAAAACTAATAGCTCAATGTTTACTGTACTAGATGAAATTTTCCATGATAAAAATTGTTACGTAATGTTTCTACGCTATTCCAACTGGAAAAGTCGTGAACTTTCGAGAAGCTTGGTTTGTGTATATGAAAAGGCGAACAAGGTCGAATTGGA
Source organism: Tipula vernalis (assembly GCA_958295665.1). NCBI lineage: Eukaryota > Metazoa > Arthropoda > Insecta > Diptera > Tipulidae > Tipula > Tipula vernalis. Next base: position 64,065,533 of record OY282560.1, on the reverse strand, counting down.
TTATTAGTGTTTGGTAAGCGATAGTGTGAAGATTAAAAAGTAATTGAAAAGTGATTTAAAAAGTGTTGTAGTGCGAAATAAAAATTATAAGTGAATAGTAAAATTGTGTAAAAATTATTTAAAGAGATGTTGTGAATTTTTATTGATAAACTGTGTTGTAATATTTCTTGTGTGAAATAAATAAATTTGTTGGAGATAAATTAAATTGATTTTGTATTATTCACAATCCAGTGATACGAACCTTGATTGACAAGGCAAAAACGTAACAATTTGGTGACAGCGGTGGGATTGTGAATAAAAAGAAAAAGAAAATGATTCTCAACGAATTAAAAGTTCCAGAATTAAAGAGGGAACTTGAGAAACGGGGTTTGGCCACTGATGGTACTAAAGCAGCTTTACAAGCGCGACTACGTGAGGCCATGCAGAACGAAGGGCGCGGAACATCATGATTTTGGAGAGAAAGTAACGGATGCGGCAACCGTAGAGCAGAAAGCAGAAGATAAACAACCGTTGGTCGAAAAGACACAAGAACATTCTGGAAGTTTCGATTTGTCGCAGTTAATAGCTGCTATGAACCAGATGACGGGGCAGATGAGTCTAATGAAACAACAAAACGAACGACAAATGGTGAAAATTGAGCAGCCAAATGAGCGACAGTTAGAGACTATAAACCAGTCAAACCTAAAAATGGAACAACAAATAGAGAAAATTGAACAACCAATCCAGGAAATTGCAGAAATTGGGCAAAAGAGAATGGACGAGAAACTTCTCGAATTATCTACTAACATACACGGCGAAGTAGAGAAGCTACAAATGGAGATTCAAAGGTTGACGAAAAATTAGAAACGAAGGTTCAACATGTTGAAGAGAAATTGCAAACGGAGATTCAACAAGTTGTGGAAAAATTTCAACGTCTCGAGAAAGATCTAACTGATGTCAAGGCAAGAGGAACAACGACGCAAGTGGTACAGACCGTTCAATCAGTTAAGTTAAAACCACCAAACTTCGACGGTACATCATCTTTCGGCATTTTCAAATTTCAATTTGAAACGGCAGCCAATCAAAACCGTTGGAATGATGAACATCTTGTCGCAGCGTTAATAGTGGCCCTTAAAGGTGAAGCAGCGGAGGCCTTACAAACAATTCCGGAAAAATATCGCAACAGTTATCTCGAAATTATGAAGGCGCTGGATAGGAAGTACGGCAGTGACCACAAGCGCGAAATCTATCGAATGGAATTGAAAAGCCGCTACCAAAAGGAAGGAGAATCACTTCAGGAATTTGCATCGGCAATCGAGCGATTAGTACATCTAGCACATACCAGTACATCGGCCGATTATATGGAAAGGCTAAAAATTGACGCATTCATTGATGGCATTCGAGATCCAGAGACACGCAGGGCGGTGATGTTGTCACCTAAAGCGACCTTCGCGGAAACCGTTGCGTTTGCGTTGACGATCGAGGCTGTGCAGAACTTTACAAGACCGTCATTATTTAGGCGCTAAATGAACTCAGACAAGAACGGCAGCAGGGAGCGAATGGCATCGAAAGGCGGAAGAGGCAGGCTTAGGTGTTGGAAATGTGACAAGTTGGGTCACATCTCAATGGACTGTCGGAGTGTTATACAGAGAAAAATAAGATCGCCACCTTTTATGCGGGCAAACACGGAACGGTCGGGACATAGGTCTAGAAGCAGCGAGCGAAGATGTTGGGTATGTAACAGGATTGGCCACATCTCGCAAGATTGTTTGGAAGCAAGGGGAAAGCGGCACGGATCACCAACTTCTGTGGAAAGAGCACTAAGAGGAGAGCAAGGATCGGATGAACGGATGGCAACAGTCGGTAAAGTGGAAAGGTTAGAAGTCAGTTTGAAGGAACCGAAGCTGGCTTCGCCGTCTGGTTGCTCCATAACATTCATCCCTGCTACGAGTGAAGCACGAGGCGGAAGCAGCGTCACAGTTAGAGGCGGTGTTGATGGGAGGAGGTGTATTATTACGCTGGATACCGGAGCAACCCACACAATTGTTCGGGAAGATTTGATCGCAGGAGCAGTGCAGCTAGTTGATGGGTTAAAATTAAGAATGGCAAATGGGGAGAGTGCAATGATTAAAGGGAAATCGTGAGCATAATGATCGGCGAAACCCTTTTCCCACACGAAGTTCTGGTCGCAGACATTGTGGACGAGGTTATTTTGGGAACGGACTTCATGAGGATGAATGGCTTTGTGTTGGATTTTGGATGAGGAATATTGAGTAGCGATAACATCGAGCTTAAACTTAAGTTTAACGGTACGGATGCGACAGTAAGGCGAGTAACAATCAGTCATTGCGAGGAGCTGCCATCGAAAGCTGACACAATTGTTGAGGAAACCAAAGAACACCAGGTTAAGCAGACATTGGAGAAGAAGGGCCGAGTTGTGCGAAGTAGAGTGCGAGTGTCGCGGGCGACTGGATGAGAACTCGATGTGCCATACGGGCAAATGGCCAGGGATTATACGAGGGGCAATTGGTGTGGCTTCACAACTCGCAACAAAAGAAGGGGGATTTATCGGCGAAAGTGCAGCCTTTATGGACGGCACCCTACAGGACAAGAAAAGGACAAGGAGGTAAACCAATGGCGGTACATTTAGAGAGGCTAGCATTCTACAGAGGAGGTAATTTCGGTCCTGTTCGGGACGAACAGGCTTAGATGAGGGGTAGTGTGACGGTGACACCTAGTGTGTAATAGAATAAGTAAAACTAATAGCTCAATGTTTACTGTACTAAATGGAATTTTCCATGATAAAAATTGTTACGTAATGTTTCTACGCTATTCCAACTGGAAAAGTCGTGAACTTTCGAGAAGCTTGGTTTGTGTATATGAAAAGGCGAACAAGGTCGAATTGGATTATTAGTGTTTGGTAGGCGATAGTGTGAAGATTAAAAAGTAATTGAAAAGTGATTTAAAAAGTGTTGTAGTGCGAAATAAAAATTATAAGTGAATAGTAAAATTGTGTAAAAATTATTAAGAGATTTTGTGAATTTTTATTGATAAACTGTGTTGTAATATTTCTTGTGTGAAATAAATAAATTTGTTGGAGATAAATTAAATTGATTTTGTATTATTCACAATCCAGTGATACGAACCTTGATTGACAAGGCAAAAACGTAACAATTTGGTGACAGCGGTGGGATTGTGAATAAAAAGAAAAAGAAAATGATTCTCAACGAATTAAAAGTTCCAGAATTAAAGAGGGAACTTGAGAAACGGGGTTTGGCCACTGATGGTACTAAAGCAGCTTTACAAGCGCGACTACGTGAGGCCATGCAGAACGAAGGGCGCGGAACATCATGATTTTGGAGAGAAAGTAACGGATGCGGCAACCGTAGAGCAGAAAGCAGAAGATAAACAACCGTTGGTCGAAAAGACACAAGAACATTCTGGAAGTTTCGATTTGTCGCAGTTAATAGCTGCTATGAACCAGATGACGGGGCAGATGAGTCTAATGAAACAACAAAACGAACGACAAATGGTGAAAATTGAGCAGCCAAATGAGCGACAGTTAGAGACTATAAACCAGTCAAACCTAAAAATGGAACAACAAATAGAGAAAATTGAACAACCAATCCAGGAAATTGCAGAAATTGGGCAAAAGAGAATGGACGAGAAACTTCTCGAATTATCTACTAACATACACGGCGAAGTAGAGAAGCTACAAATGGAGATTCAAAGGTTGACGAAAAATTAGAAACGAAGGTTCAACATGTTGAAGAGAAATTGCAAACGGAGATTCAACAAGTTGTGGAAAAATTTCAACGTCTCGAGAAAGATCTAACTGATGTCAAGGCAAGAGGAACAACGACGCAAGTGGTACAGACCGTTCAATCAGTTAAGTTAAAACCACCAAACTTCGACGGTACATCATCTTTCGGCATTTTCAAATTTCAATTTGAAACGGCAGCCAATCAAAACCGTTGGAATGATGAACATCTTGTCGCAGCGTTAATAGTGGCCCTTAAAGGTGAAGCAGCGGAGGCCTTACAAACAATTCCGGAAAAATATCGCAACAGTTATCTCGAAATTATGAAGGCGCTGGATAGGAAGTACGGCAGTGACCACAAGCGCGAAATCTATCGAATGGAATTGAAAAGCCGCTACCAAAAGGAAGGAGAATCACTTCAGGAATTTGCATCGGCAATCGAGCGATTAGTACATCTAGCACATACCAGTACATCGGCCGATTATATGGAAAGGCTAAAAATTGACGCATTCATTGATGGCATTCGAGATCCAGAGACACGCAGGGCGGTGATGTTGTCACCTAAAGCGACCTTCGCGGAAACCGTTGCGTTTGCGTTGACGATCGAGGCTGTGCAGAACTTTACAAGACCGTCATTATTTAGGCGCTAAATGAACTCAGACAAGAACGGCAGCAGGGAGCGAATGGCATCGAAAGGCGGAAGAGGCAGGCTTAGGTGTTGGAAATGTGACAAGTTGGGTCACATCTCAATGGACTGTCGGAGTGTTATACAGAGAAAAATAAGATCGCCACCTTTTATGCGGGCAAACACGGAACGGTCGGGACATAGGTCTAGAAGCAGCGAGCGAAGATGTTGGGTATGTAACAGGATTGGCCACATCTCGCAAGATTGTTTGGAAGCAAGGGGAAAGCGGCACGGATCACCAACTTCTGTGGAAAGAGCACTAAGAGGAGAGCAAGGATCGGATGAACGGATGGCAACAGTCGGTAAAGTGGAAAGGTTAGAAGTCAGTTTGAAGGAACCGAAGCTGGCTTCGCCGTCTGGTTGCTCCATAACATTCATCCCTGCTACGAGTGAAGCACGAGGCGGAAGCAGCGTCACAGTTAGAGGCGGTGTTGATGGGAGGAGGTGTATTATTACGCTGGATACCGGAGCAACCCACACAATTGTTCGGGAAGATTTGATCGCAGGAGCAGTGCAGCTAGTTGATGGGTTAAAATTAAGAATGGCAAATGGGGAGAGTGCAATGATTAAAGGGAAATCGTGAGCATAATGATCGGCGAAACCCTTTTCCCACACGAAGTTCTGGTCGCAGACATTGTGGACGAGGTTATTTTGGGAACGGACTTCATGAGGATGAATGGCTTTGTGTTGGATTTTGGATGAGGAATATTGAGTAGCGATAACATCGAGCTTAAACTTAAGTTTAACGGTACGGATGCGACAGTAAGGCGAGTAACAATCAGTCATTGCGAGGAGCTGCCATCGAAAGCTGACACAATTGTTGAGGAAACCAAAGAACACCAGGTTAAGCAGACATTGGAGAAGAAGGGCCGAGTTGTGCGAAGTAGAGTGCGAGTGTCGCGGGCGACTGGATGAGAACTCGATGTGCCATACGGGCAAATGGCCAGGGATTATACGAGGGGCAATTGGTGTGGCTTCACAACTCGCAACAAAAGAAGGGGGATTTATCGGCGAAAGTGCAGCCTTTATGGACGGCACCCTACAGGACAAGAAAAGGACAAGGAGGTAAACCAATGGCGGTACATTTAGAGAGGCTAGCATTCTACAGAGGAGGTAATTTCGGTCCTGTTCGGGACGAACAGGCTTAGATGAGGGGTAGTGTGACGGTGACACCTAGTGTGTAATAGAATAAGTAAAACTAATAGCTCAATGTTTACTGTACTAAATGGAATTTTCCATGATAAAAATTGTTACGTAATGTTTCTACGCTATTCCAACTGGAAAAGTCGTGAACTTTCGAGAAGCTTGGTTTGTGTATATGAAAAGGCGAACAAGGTCGAATTGGATTATTAGTGTTTGGTAGGCGATAGTGTGAAGATTAAAAAGTAATTGAAAAGTGATTTAAAAAGTGTTGTAGTGCGAAATAAAAATTATAAGTGAATAGTAAAATTGTGTAAAAATTATTAAGAGATTTTGTGAATTTTTATTGATAAACTGTGTTGTAATATTTCTTGTGTGAAATAAATAAATTTGTTGGAGATAAATTAAATTGATTTTGTATTATTCACAATCCAGTGATACGAACCTTGATTGACAAGGCAAAAACGTAACAATTTGGTGACAGCGGTGGGATTGTGAATAAAAAGAAAAAGAAAATGATTCTCAACGAATTAAAAGTTCCAGAATTAAAGAGGGAACTTGAGAAACGGGGTTTGGCCACTGATGGTACTAAAGCAGCTTTACAAGCGCGACTACGTGAGGCCATGCAGAACGAAGGGCGCGGAACATCATGATTTTGGAGAGAAAGTAACGGATGCGGCAACCGTAGAGCAGAAAGCAGAAGATAAACAACCGTTGGTCGAAAAGACACAAGAACATTCTGGAAGTTTCGATTTGTCGCAGTTAATAGCTGCTATGAACCAGATGACGGGGCAGATGAGTCTAATGAAACAACAAAACGAACGACAAATGGTGAAAATTGAGCAGCCAAATGAGCGACAGTTAGAGACTATAAACCAGTCAAACCTAAAAATGGAACAACAAATAGAGAAAATTGAACAACCAATCCAGGAAATTGCAGAAATTGGGCAAAAGAGAATGGACGAGAAACTTCTCGAATTATCTACTAACATACACGGCGAAGTAGAGAAGCTACAAATGGAGATTCAAAGGTTGACGAAAAATTAGAAACGAAGGTTCAACATGTTGAAGAGAAATTGCAAACGGAGATTCAACAAGTTGTGGAAAAATTTCAACGTCTCGAGAAAGATCTAACTGATGTCAAGGCAAGAGGAACAACGACGCAAGTGGTACAGACCGTTCAATCAGTTAAGTTAAAACCACCAAACTTCGACGGTACATCATCTTTCGGCATTTTCAAATTTCAATTTGAAACGGCAGCCAATCAAAACCGTTGGAATGATGAACATCTTGTCGCAGCGTTAATAGTGGCCCTTAAAGGTGAAGCAGCGGAGGCCTTACAAACAATTCCGGAAAAATATCGCAACAGTTATCTCGAAATTATGAAGGCGCTGGATAGGAAGTACGGCAGTGACCACAAGCGCGAAATCTATCGAATGGAATTGAAAAGCCGCTACCAAAAGGAAGGAGAATCACTTCAGGAATTTGCATCGGCAATCGAGCGATTAGTACATCTAGCACATACCAGTACATCGGCCGATTATATGGAAAGGCTAAAAATTGACGCATTCATTGATGGCATTCGAGATCCAGAGACACGCAGGGCGGTGATGTTGTCACCTAAAGCGACCTTCGCGGAAACCGTTGCGTTTGCGTTGACGATCGAGGCTGTGCAGAACTTTACAAGACCGTCATTATTTAGGCGCTAAATGAACTCAGACAAGAACGGCAGCAGGGAGCGAATGGCATCGAAAGGCGGAAGAGGCAGGCTTAGGTGTTGGAAATGTGACAAGTTGGGTCACATCTCAATGGACTGTCGGAGTGTTATACAGAGAAAAATAAGATCGCCACCTTTTATGCGGGCAAACACGGAACGGTCGGGACATAGGTCTAGAAGCAGCGAGCGAAGATGTTGGGTATGTAACAGGATTGGCCACATCTCGCAAGATTGTTTGGAAGCAAGGGGAAAGCGGCACGGATCACCAACTTCTGTGGAAAGAGCACTAAAAGGAGAGCAAGGATCGGATGAACGGATGGCAACAGTCGGTAAAGTGGAAAGGTTAGAAGTCAGTTTGAAGGAACCGAAGCTGGCTTCGCCGTCTGGTTGCTCCATAACATTCATCCCTGCTACGAGTGAAGCACGAGGCGGAAGCAGCGTCACAGTTAGAGGCGGTGTTGATGGGAGGAGGTGTATTATTACGCTGGATACCGGAGCAACCCACACAATTGTTCGGGAAGATTTGATCGCAGGAGCAGTGCAGCTAGTTGATGGGTTAAAATTAAGAATGGCAAATGGGGAGAGTGCAATGATTAAAGGGAAATCGTGAGCATAATGATCGGCGAAACCCTTTTCCCACACGAAGTTCTGGTCGCAGACATTGTGGACGAGGTTATTTTGGGAACGGACTTCATGAGGATGAATGGCTTTGTGTTGGATTTTGGATGAGGAATATTGAGTAGCGATAACATCGAGCTTAAACTTAAGTTTAACGGTACGGATGCGACAGTAAGGCGAGTAACAATCAGTCATTGCGAGGAGCTGCCATCGAAAGCTGACACAATTGTTGAGGAAACCAAAGAACACCAGGTTAAGCAGACATTGGAGAAGAAGGGCCGAGTTGTGCGAAGTAGAGTGCGAGTGTCGGGCGACTGGATGAGAACTCGATGTGCCATACGGGCAAATGGCCAGGGATTATACGAGGGGCAATTGGTGTGGCTTCACAACTCGCAACAAAAGAAGGGGGATTTATCGGCGAAAGTGCAGCCTTTATGGACGGCACCCTACAGGACAAGAAAAGGACAAGGAGGTAAACCAATGGCGGTACATTTAGAGAGGCTAGCATTCTACAGAGGAGGTAATTTCGGTCCTGTTCGGGACGAACAGGCTTAGATGAGGGGTAGTGTGACGGTGACACCTAGTGTGTAATAGAATAAGTAAAACTAATAGCTCAATGTTTACTGTACTAAATGGAATTTTCCATGATAAAAATTGTTACGTAATGTTTCTACGCTATTCCAACTGGAAAAGTCGTGAACTTTCGAGAAGCTTGGTTTGTGTATATGAAAAGGCGAACAAGGTCGAATTGGATTATTAGTGTTTGGTAAGCGATAGTGTGAAGATTAAAAAGTAATTGAAAAGTGATTTAAAAAGTGTTGTAGTGCGAAATAAAAATTATAAGTGAATAGTAAAATTGTGTAAAAATTATTTAAAGAGATGTTGTGAATTTTTATTGATAAACTGTGTTGTAATATTTCTTGTGTGAAATAAATAAATTTGTTGGAGATAAATTAAATTGATTTTGTATTATTCACAATCCAGTGATACGAACCTTGATTGACAAGGCAAAAACGTAACATAATAAATAATGTGACGGTGACACCTAGTGTGTAATAGAATAAGTAAAACTAATAGCTCAATGTTTTACTGTACTAAATGGAAATTTCCATGTTAAAAATTGTTACGTAATGTTTCTGTGCTATTCTAACTGGAAAAGTCGTGAACTTTCGAGAAGCTTGGTTTGTGTATGAAAAAGGCGAAAAAGATGGAATTGGATTATTAGGATTTGGAACGCGATAGAGTTGTAAGATTATTAGTAATATTTGGTAAGCGATAGTATAAAGATTAAAAGGAATTAAAAAGTGATTTAAAAAGTGTTTCAGTGTAAAATAAAAAGTAAAAGTGATCAGTAAAATTTAAGAATAATTTTGTGAAATAAATAAATTCGTTGGTGATAAATTAAATTGAGTTTGTATTATTCACAATCCAGTGATACGAACCTTGATTGACAAGGCAAAAACGTAATAATAATAACATTAAAAATTGATTGAAGAGACATCTAACGATAAATAGATGAATTTCGCTTATCTAATACACATATTTTATAATTGAGCTACAAATGATAATTACAATAAAAGGTTTGGAAGTGAGATTAAGATAAGTATTTTAAATAAATTAAAGTTAAATAAAAAATCCTATTTAATTTGTTCTGTTTTAGTGGTCGATTCTTCGACAACCGCAATATGTATGAGGTTCATCAAAATATTAAAGGAAGGGTCGAGATATCCTTGATCCAGTTCTCGATGGCGAAATAATTCGAGTCGGAGGAAGGTTACGCCATTCACTTCTACGTACAGAGATTAAACAGCCTATCATACTACCGTATTCGTCAACATATACCGAATTATTAATAAATCATTATCACATTAAATACTTACATGCTAAATGCTAATACGGCATCGCTTATAACCGGTTTGCGTCAAAAATATTGGATTGTAAATTGCAAAAGAGCAGTGAAGACGGCTGTATACAGATGCCTAACTTGTTTTAGATACAAAAGGCGTAATACAAATCAGTTTATGGGCGATTTCCCGGCCATTTCTTCACAGCGGCCTAGATTTTGCGGGACCGATACATTTAAAGCTACGAAAAGGACAATCTCGCCAAACTTCCAAAGGATATATCGTGCTAAACATCTGTTTATCGACTAAGGTAATTCATCATGATGTTGCAACCGATTTATAAAGTCAAAAAATTGTAGCTGTACTTAGAAGATTCACTGGAAGGCGTGGAATTCTTTCTGATATATATTCCGAAAGTTGGATGTAATAAATTCTTAGAGGAGCTCTTTAGTAAACAAGCAAAGTATTTTGAACAAATCGGAACAAATTACTTACCGATGATGACCTTCATTTTCGACCTTTGAGCATCAATTCAGATGATGAAATAAACCCTCTGACACCAACTCACTTTCTAATGGAACAATCGCTAACTTTGATTCAAGAACCAAACCTAGCAGATGTCAAAATGTCTTTGTTAAACCGATGGCAGCAGCTACAACAGTGAATGTAGCAATTTGGGACCATTGGTGTAAGAATTATTTAACATGCCTTAATCAACGTCTAAAATGGCATCGTTCACCAAATTTAGGTGAAGGTGATATTGTACTTTTGATGGGACCAATGGCCATTAGGCAAAATCATAAAGCTACATCCAGGACAGGATTTACTGGTCCGAGTTGCCTCGATCAAAACTCTAATATATACATATGTATGTACAACGACCAATGTAAAATAACGTTGCCAATTAATATTTACAAAAAATTGAAGGATCCAATTAAAACTACTAGCAGTTGTATCAGTCGGTATGAGGATGAACTACTTTCTGGGGCAGAAGAGCCAGATCAGGACAGCCAAAAAGTAGAAGTACACGCAAACACAGCCGAACAAGCTAGTACCAATGTACTCGATTCGTAATAAATCAATTAATTTTGAAAATATTGACATGTTCGGGATCACTTCAAAATTTTCTAAATGCGTTGTATACGCTATTATAACAAGGGTCATTTTACCAACAAAATTATTAAACAAACATTCACAAAATGTATACTATATATCATGTGAAACTACAAAATAATTAGTCAAAAATATTGTTTATTTTAAAACCAAATGTCAAAATATCCTTATATTTTATCATAATAAAATGTTTATGTATAAATAACAAAAAAAAAGTTTAACATCATAATTTTATCGATTTTCATGAAAAATAAAAAAAATAAAAAAATTCTCTCGCTCTCGTTTAAAATAACAATTTTTCGTAAATATACTGACAGCTGTTTTCATAATTTTCATATTCGATGTTTCGTTAATTTTTTGTATATACGAGTATAAATGAAATATTTATACAATTAAATCATACAACTGAACTCACAAAAATAGCTATAAACGTATACTACATAAATATGTTGGCCGAACGTAACATTTCTGGATAATTATTTTATGTACACAACCAAGTTATATATGGCAAGTTTAATGTTATGTACGAGTATAATATTCGATGACGACATCTGACTCAATAAATCGTTCGTTGCCATTTACTCGGTACGTTTTCTTTTTTTTATAGATTTCAATTAAGCTGTTTATGGAAAATGACAGATAATACAGAATATATTATACAAGAAAAGTTGTTGTTGTTAATATATTTAAATAATACAATTATTTAGTTTTGTTATTTGATAAAAATTTTTTGTACAAAAACCCATAATTAAAACATAATTTAATAACCACATATAAAAGCCGCACGATGAGGTATATGTCAACTCGGTGTTAAGTGTTGTAAGATAGCTTAAAGCGTTTTTCGCACTTTTGTTGATATTTCGACCAAAAATGAGTACGTAAAATAAAAAAATTGTAATACTCGTTTCATTAAGGTTGTTGTTTTTTTAGGCGAGTAAATAACACGCAATTAGGTCATCCCACCTTTTAATTGTGGTCGCTGAAGCATTTTTTATCGTTTGAGTTCGTGGAATGGTTAAGTCGAGCATAACAGTTTTTATGGATGAAAATATAATAAAATACTGGAGCAAAATTAGTCTGGCTAGTATACAACTATTATCTTTGAGAATCAGCTTTTTATTATTCAATTTCTGAGTTAGAAAAAATGATTTTTTGAAGTAGTGTCTGCCGGTCTGTTTTACTCTATACCAACGCTATGGTACACATCCAAACGAGTGAAGGGAATAACATAAAATGTGTAGTTCTCAATCTGTTATGATGAAATTTAATAGTTTTTATGGAAATAGTATTCTAAAATGATTTATCAGAGAAAGTACCGTGAAAAGAAAAAAGAACTTGAAAAACAAAACGCTATGGATACAGGAGAATCTGATACAAAGAACGAACAATCAAAGAAAAACGCTAACCAAGACATTGAAACTAATGGAAAAAAATTAGCTGCCATTCGCGCGAAAAACTACCGGGATAGAAATACTATACGGAAAATTCATCAAATTGCAGACAACGCTTCGCAAGCACATGAATTTGCAAGCAAAGATGTACCACGAACCAAAAAAAATATTCATTGCTCGCAAATAGCAGGGCCCTCACATAGACAAGTGCAATTTGTCCGAAAAAATCCAATCCATGGTTCACAGATAGCGGGTCCATCTACAAAAGAAGTTCCCAGAATTCCTACGGGAGAGTGTCCCGGTAATTATAGAATTGAAGCATCGGCCGTACCCGGAAGGAGGAAGTTGATTGTAATAATCTTGACAATAATGATAACGAAGACGGAGAAAACGACATAAACAATATTCAGATGGAAGAGTACCAACAATCACTGCAGGGTAATGTTTATACATCGTACAATCAACATATTTATGCACATAAAGAGTTTTTAAATAAATTTATCAATAACCCATTCGGTTATCCTTGTGACGTGTGTGATCGCCTTTGGTTCAACAAGGTTTTCAAAATAGTGCTTAATCAAAATGATACAGAAAATATTACACTCATTATAGGAAAATAATTACGGTTCATAAACAATATGTTCTACGTGCTTTAGAAGCATTCAAAAGAATCACATTCCACAATTATCCATTGATAATGGCTTCAAATATCCAGAATATCCGGATGATTTACATAATCATCCATTAGATTTGGTAACCGAACGATTAATATCCCCTCGTATTGCGTTTATGCAAATAAGACGTCTTCGACATATCAATGGCCAGTATGGAATTTATGGACAAGTTATAAACGTCCCAGTAGAGGTTGATAATATGATTAAGAAGTTACCCCGCGATTTGGATGATGATTATTGTATCAATGTACATATTAAAAGAATGAAAATTCATAAATCGAGTTTCGTACAAGGATTGGTGAATAAGACGGTAATAAAAATATGGCTAAAATATTTAATACAAACGCCGTTGTATACTACGTACCAAATTACAATTGATGATAGTTTTTTAAACTGTAACGAAGATAATGACTGTGACAACGAACAATTTCTTCATTTTGACGATGATAATGAATTGGTGGAAAATATCTCTATAGAGGAGAGTTTAGTTGCACAACAACAATCATTGATTTGGAACGAGGATTTCTACCTTAGAATCGCACCGGGAGAACATAATGTGCCAATCAGTCTATTATTTGATGAGCATGCTGAAGAACTTTCTTTCCCTGGAATATATCTAGGACACTTCAGAGAATTCAGAGAGGGAGTTAATATAATGCCTTTTATGATGGCAACGAGTGAATTAAGACGATCAGATATAGACGTGGCGTAACTCCATATCACTTATTATATATGGCAATGAAAATAATGAGAATCAGAGTCAAAGACTCTCTCACCATAGCCTTTAAACATGTAGGGAAGAATACTAAGATTACAAAGGAACAGATAGAATCAGAAGATTACATTCAAGGATGTATCGAAAGTAACCTAACTTTTTTAAGATCTATACCAAATTGAGCTTGGTATTGGTCTGAAAAAAAAGATCTATTTGCTATGATTCGTCAATTAGGGAAACCAACGCTATTCTTTACGATTAGCGCAAATGAGATTGGATGGCCAAATTTATTGCAATTAATTTACAAATTACGGAACAAGAAATGTATTTCAAAAAAAGAAGCCGAACAATTAGAATACATGCACAAGAGTACTCTAATTAATGAAGACGCTGTTACATGTGCACTGTATTTCAACAAATTAGTTAATGTTATCAAGAGTATATTACAATCCAAAAAAATCAGCCTATTCAAAAAGTACAGAATTCTACATTACTTCAAGAGAATTGAGTTTCAACATCGAGGAAGCCCACATGTGTGATAATGCTCCCGATGATCCACTGGGAAAAGACTATCAACAAGCTTAAATAATATTCAAAACAATTATAGAAACACGTTTCCCGAAACATAAATATGTCAGCACGGCTTTATATGCTACTCTTTTTCAATCAATTTTATTTTATGAAATAATGGTGGTTCTCATTTGTTGATGGAGTGATGGCGACTAAAAAATTATTTTTATTTTTCTTACAAAATTAATTTTGATAGTACATAAAAATTATGTTAGGTGGCTATTCATTAAAGCAAACTGAATTTAACCAAACTAATAACTACTGAATGCAACCAACAAAAATTTGACATGATAATAATAATACGGTCAGCTGTCATTACTGGATGTGGATATAAACAAATCACTGGTAAGCTAAAAAAATTACAATATTTACGTAACTTGAATTGAATGCTATTAATTAAGTACTATAAATGTTTTTCAGAATTCTACAATAACGCTTAAATATATGATTGCAGTGTTATGACAACTTTTGAAATATTACAGATAAGTTTTGAATACAAATTTTACTCTAAGTGACAAGAAAATAAATATCTTAATATATTCTAGGCATAGGCATCTATACGTCATCTGTTGCTTCAACATACTCCCGGACTATTAAAACTCCAGTTTTTAATACACAAATGTTTATGAAATGGTGTTGGAGTTACTGGATTCTTCATCTGATATCAATTGGCATACTTTGACAATCGGCCTTCTTATGATCCCTGATGATGTTTTGACTGATACGACACGTACTAAACCATCCTTGCCTGGATGACATTCGAAAATACGACCCATTGGCCATTTCGAGGGAGGCATGTTGTCTTCTTTTAGCAGGACAAAGTCACCAACCTTGATGTTATCTAGTCTTTTACTCCACTTTCGGCGTTGCTGAAGGGTGTGCAAGTAATTGATTCGCCATTCTTTCCAGAAGCCTTGCATTCTGGATTGCACATTCTGCCATCTGGAAAGTCGATTACCTTGCAAATGATCCAATGAGGGTTCAGGGATGGCCGTGATGGGTTCGCCGATTAAAAAATGAGCTGGTGTTAGCGCACATAAGTCATCGACATCATTGCTCATCGGACACAAAGGTCTGGAATTGAGTATTCCCTCGATCTGAATTAATAACGTTTGCATTTCATCAGATGTCATCATGGTGTTTCTGGTTACTCGCTTCAAATGATGTTTGATAGATTTTACCCCAGATTCCCACAAACCTCCAAAGTGTGGGGCATTGGCTGGATTTAGAATAAATTTAATTCCGTTCTGTGAAATAAAGTTCGAAATTAGTTGGCTTTTATTATTTAGTTTATATAATTCATAAAGTTCTCCGATTTTTCTCTTAGCTCCAACGAAATTTGTTCCATTGTCGGACATGATGTCTAATGGAATACCTCTCCGGGATATAAATCGGCGCAGAGCAGCAATGTATGCTTCAGCTGTCATATCGTGGCACAACTCTATGTGAACGGCCTTCGTGGCAAAGCAGACAAAAATGCATATGTACCCCTTTATGATTGGACTTCGACCTCTACCGGTTTTCGATTTAATATATAGCGGCCCGGCGTAGTCTACACCAGTATGTAGAAAGGGACGGCTGGGTGTGATTCTGGCTGTAGGTAAGTTACCCATAAGTTGTTGCGACGTAACAGCTCTCTGTCTTCGGCATTCTAAACATTTGTGAATGAAATGTCGAACGATGTTTCTGCAATTAATCACCCAGTATTTTTGACGAATGATACTGGTTTGTAGAGTTGGTCCTGGGTGTAGGTACCGAATATGCGTATCGTTGATAATTTTTGCACACAAGATGTGATTTCCTGGTAGCACCATAGGATGTCTCGCGTTGAATGATGCGTCTAAATTATCTAATCGTCCTCCGATTCTGAGGATGCCTTCGCTGTCGATGAATGGAGATAACGATATCAGTTTACTTTTTGAGCCAATTTCTTTGTTTTGTTTCAACGCGTGGAGTTCTTCCTTGAATTTTTCAGATTGGGCCCACATCACACACAATTTTTCGACCTTCTTCAAGATGTCTACCACGTCCAGATTTCTATACGCCTTTCGTCATCGTAATACTCTCGCCAGAATTCGTTTGATCTTCATATATGAGTCGACTCTCACGAATAAATTCTCCAGCAGGTGTTTTGGTTCAACGTCTGACTGGGACATCAGGGAAACCTGTCGTTCTTCCAGATTAGTTTCATCGATTTTTACCTGACTGGGCCATTCATCTTCTGGGCTTAGTAACCATCCTGGCCCATTCCACCATTGATTACATTTCAAGAAATGCACAGTAGTAGCGCCTCTGGAAGCAATGTCCGCGGGATTGTCTCTCGAAGCAACATAACTCCATTTGACTCGGGGAGTATTTTCCAAGATTTGTGCGGTTCTATTCCCGATGAAACTCTTCCAACGTCTGGGAACATCAGATAGCCATGATATAACTATTTTTGAGTCGGTCCACGCGAAACACTCTACATTGTCTATTTCCAGTACACGTTTGGTATGGTTGATAAGTCTGCTTAACAAAACCGCTCCACAAAGCTCTAGTCTTGGAAGTGACAATTGTTTTAATGGTGCAACCTTCGTTTTTGCCACTATGATTCTGGTGTTTAAAGTTCCATTGCTGTGTGTTGAACGGAGATAAACTACCGCTGCATAAGCATGCTCCGATGCATCACAAAATCCGTGGATTTGAAGGCTCGTTGCTGATTTACTTGTCATTAAAAAACGAGGAACTTCTATGCTCTCCAATTCCTGCAGTGAAGTTTGATTCGCCATCCATTGTTGCTTGATATCTTCGGGAAGTGGATCGTCCCAATCTAGTTTTCTCAGCCAAAGTTTCTGGAGAACTATTTTGAATGTAATTACTGCGGGTGCAACCCAACCTAGCGGATCAAAGATGCGAGAAATCTTAGACAACATTTCACGCTTGGATACCACATTGTTGTCTCCAAGGTTGATTTTATATGAGAATGTGTCATTTGTTGGGTTCCATTGGAGTCCCAACGTTTTTACTGTCGCTGGACTATCATCAATACAAAGGTTGGTTTTCTCTCTGAACTCGGGTGCAATTGTGTTCAATACTTCTGTTGAATTAGACTTCCACTTGCGGAGGTTAAATCCACCCTTAGTTAACATAGATGATAGGTCCTGTATAGCAAATTTTGCGTCGACGATTGACTCAGTCCCAGATAGACAATCATCTACATAAAAATCACGTTTTGCAATCTGGGATCCTACTGGGTGCGCTAGCTTGTAGTCGTTTGCGATTTGATGTGAGTTAATTATGACAAACTTAGAGATCGTCTTCTAGTTGAAAACTGGGATCTTGTTTACCATGAAAAAAATTGTAATACAGCATTCGATATTTTCTTAAATAAATTAATTTCCCATATTGAACTTTCCAAAGAAATAATTACTTATCGCATTAGCAAGAAGTTAAAGCCCTGGATGAATTATTATCTTTTGTGTAAAATTAATAAACTTAAAAAAATTTCTAAAAAATTAAGAAGGTATCCAAATAACACTCGGTTAGAAAATTATGTAAGAAAACTCTCTAAGCATGTAAATATGACTGTTAAACGGGTCAAAAGAGTATATTACAAAGATAAATTTGGTTTAATAGGGAATAATCCTAAGCTTATGTGGAAGGAAATTGATGATATTTTGGGTAGAAATACGTCCCAAAACAAAAACCAAATAACACAAATTTATGAATATCAATAAAACGTTCTTCTTACTGATGATCAGAATATATGTAATGAATTTAATAAATTTTTTATAACTGTTTCATCCGACATGACTTCCAATATTTTTCCTAATAGTACTAACAGTGGAGAGCAAAAACAATTTATTTTTGGAAACCGTGATAGTTACTGTACTTCTTGTTATTTCGATGAAATTAATTCTTTGGAGATTATTTCTGAAATTCAGAAGTTAAAAAACAAACATTCTAAAGGATTTGATGGAGTAGATAATATCATTGTTAAAAATTGTGCCTGGTATTTGGTTGATGTATTAAAATTTTTATTTAATTTAAGTCTAAAGAGCGGAATTTTTCCAGACGCCTTAAAAATAGCTGTTGTTATTCCAGTTTTTAAAAAGGGTGATGCTCTGCAATTAAACAATTACCGACCGATCTCACTATTGAGTACTTTTTCAAAATTATTTGAGAAATTAATTAAACGACGATTAGTCTCTTACCTTGGTAAAATAAAATTTTTTAGTGATCACCAATTTGGATTCATAGAAGGAAAATCTACGGAAGAAGCTCTTTTAAATTTTCTGAGCAATATTTATTTAGCAATCAACAACTCTCAGAAATGCTCAGCAGTATTTTTGGACATTTCAAAAGCATTTGATACTGTTAACCATGACATACTCATAATGAAATTGTCAAGTATTGGTGTTAGAGGCAAATTATTAGATTGGTTTATAAGTTACCTTCGTAAGCGTAGTCAAATTGTAAAAATTAATAACGTTAATAGTCCTCCAGGTCTTCTAAAATGTGGTGTTCCTCAGGGCTCAGTTTTGGGACCCTTATTGTTTTTAATTTATTTTAATTCTATCTTTGAAATTAATCTTAGAGGGTGTGCTACAGCGTTTGCAGATGATTTGGCTTTGACATATGCGTCTAATGATTACGTTGATATTCAACGGTTTATCAATTTTGATTTATGCACTCTAAGTAAATGGTTTTTTTATCACCGACTTGTTGCTAGTGAAAAATCTAGAATTATGCATTTTAGACGGCCCGACATAACAGTTGATCAAAACTTTTTCAAGTATCACGTATACCCGTGTGATAAGAATCCATGTTTTGGGCAATGTTTTGATTTGCCCTGCATAAATGAGTTTAAATACTTAGGTGTAACAATTGACTCGCAGCTAAATTGGACCTCCCACCTAACTAATATCAGGAAAATTGTTATTACTGCAGTGCATAAATTTTATAATCTTCGACCTTTGTGCCCTTCTTTTATTTTAAGAAGGTTATATCATGCTCTTGTTGAATCTATCTTAATGTATGGTATAACTAGTTGGGGTGGAATTTACTTTGCTAATATTGCAGATCTTTTTGTAGCGCAAAAAAGAATTATCAAATTAATTTATGCTTGTCCAAGGAATACACCCACTATTCCGCTTTTTCGCGAGTTAAACTTGTTGCCTCTAAGGTATTTGTATGTTTTTAAAGTATTGAAAATGTTTTTTGTTCGTAGCAATAGTTATCATAGTCGAATATACCACGTGTATAATATGAGAAATCCAAACAATTTTGTCGGTCTTCGTTGTGTTAGTGAAAGGTTTAGAAGATTTTATTTATATATGGCACCTTTTTGGTTCCATCTTTTACCTAAAAATGTGAAAATGCTTCCATCTGCGCAGAAGCATAAATTTAACAGGGAAATTCGGACTTGGTTACTTGACATCGATGATATCGAGCAATATTTTTAGTATTAATGTTAAATTACATTATGTTCTAATGTGCCGTCGTGTAGTTAAATATATCTATTTTAATAACTGAGCTTGTATTTTGTTGAAGATTATTGTTAATTATGTAAACAAAGAATATTATATAAATTTTAATTAAAATTTGTTTTAAATTGCTCCACTACAGACATAATGTCTATAGGAGCTGTACTTTATTTCATATTTTATAATGTTGTTTCAATTAGATTTTAATTTTGTATTTATTTTATTGAAATAAAGATAGTAATAATAATAATAATAATAATGTAATGTACGAACTGCCAAAAATGGGGCAGAAGACGTTCCGTACGTGACTGTATTTAATCGAAACGTTCTCATTGGTTCATCAACAGAATTCCTCCAAACGATTCGTTGGTAGTTTTGATCCTCCTGGCTTACTTCAACCTGCCTGTACATTTTCTCGACGTCTGAGGAAAAGGCAATGGCATGCTTTCTAAATGATGTTATAATGGACACTAAATCCTTCTGAATGGTGGGTCCAACAAGCAATCGATCATTCAGTGAGATTCCGGACGACGATTTGCATGAACCGTCAAATACGACGCGCAGTTTTGTCGTAGTACTATTATTTTTAATAACGGCGTGGTGAGGTAAATAAAAACACTCTGTTTCTTGGCATGGTGGATCGGTAGATGGTATCTCATGCATGTGCCCTAGAGTCAAATATTCGCCCATGAAGTCGCGGTATTGTTGCTGAAGGTTTGGAAACCTTAAAAACTTCCGCTCCATTGAAATCATCCGACTGATTGCTGCCGATTTCGAATATCCTAATTCCCCAGAATCTGTTCGGAACGGCAGCCTGACGACATAACGACCATCGTAGTTCCGTGAATGGGTATTAATGAAATGACTCTCACATCTTGCCTCTGTCTCAGATATTGTTGATGCAACTGGAACCTCTTCCACTTGCCAGAATCGTTCCAATAATCTTGTTATATCTTCTTCTTGTATGGTCGCGGTAAACACCTTTGAGTTTACGGGTTTTCCTTGTGCTGCTCCCGAAATGACCCATCCGAACTTGGTTGACTGGGCAATGAGTTGGTCTTTGATGATAAGCTTGTCAGACAGAAGTACACTAAAGAATATGTCGGCTCCGAGAAGAATATCAATTTTGCTTGGAGTGTAATATGTTGGATCAGCTAACTCCAGATTTTTCGCGTGCATCTCATTGACCCATTGCGCTTCGACTTTGAACTGAGGAATGGTTGATGTCAATTTTGAAAGAATGAGTGCTTCAATTTTGTAGCATTGACTGGTTTCAAATCTGGATTGAATGGTTAGCTTCACTAGGCCTTTTGACGTTTCAGCTTTCGCCTCTGATATCCCCGTTACAACAACATTTGAACAAGATCGTGCTAAATTCAACCTTTGAACGAGGGACTCGCTAATGAATGTTGATTGGGACCCTGAATCCAATAACGCGCGAGCTACATGCAGCTGTCCAGCGGAATCATGCACGTGAATTAATGCAGTTGGCAATAGCGCGAGACGCGAAGTGCGGGCACTGAGCGCTGTAGTGCTTGTACTCATGTTGGATTGTTGGCCAACCCCAGAATCTTTAAGTGAATCTTCTGCCACTAATGTTTCCGTTTGGGCAACTGAACTGACTGGTGCCGATGATTTTGGTGTGACAGATCCTGCTTCGAGATGAAGCAATGTGCTATGCTTCTCGTTACAGCGACGGCATGAATACTCCGTGGGACATTGACTAACCTCATGGCCTTTCCTGAGACAATTATAACACACTCCCGACACTTTAACTAAGCGTCTCCTGTTCTCGATTGTCATTTGTTTAAATTTGAGACACCTCCACAAATAATGTTGACGATTACAACACGGACACTTTTCTAAATTTGATGAACTATGCATTGATTTCACTGTCACTGTTGACGGTTTGGTTCCCTTTTTCTTGGTATCACAGAAAGCACTTTCTTTGGAATAACATCGGTTGTTTAAGAATTCAAGGAATTCTTCGGCCGTCGGAAATTCTTGTTCTAGAGTTTGGTTGGCCCATGCGATACGGGTTTCGTCGTCTACTTTCGACAACATAATGCGAATAAGCCAGGGATCTCTAGTTTCGGCTTGAGGACCCAATGATTTTATGCCTCTGAATATTTCATCCGAAGAATCGCTTATTTGACGTAGTGTTTGAGGAGAACCAGTGTTTGCGGATGGCAGATCAAAAAATCGATCAATTAATGAATTTAAAATTGGTCGTTTTTTGTGATATCGCTGCACCAATTTGTCCCAAGCTTCAGTGTAGTTTGCTTCTGTGACTAAAAAGTTTCTAATTATAGTAAGCGGTGGACCCTTGAGCAAGCCTTTTAGAATTTGGAATTTGTGCACTTGTGATATGTTGTTGACATTATGCACCGAGGAAGTATATAAATCGTAAAAGGATGGCCAAGTTTCGTATTCGCCCGAAAATTTGTCGATAGTTACATGCGGTAATTTAACGTTCTCCGACGATTGAATAATTGATCGCTCATTGATGGCTTGAGTACGATCCGCGAGATTCTCCAAAAATATCCTTTGTTGATCCAAGAGTTGATCGAATGAATTATTATTTCCGGCCTGTGGATTTGTAGGTGGTTGCTTTTTCCGAAATGATTCTAGTAGCATTGATTTTGTTTTAAAGAATTTTTCTTCGAACTCTTCTTGCTTTAATTCGACATTTGCAGTGGGATTATTTGCAAGAATGATAGCCACTTGAGTTTCATGTTCTTGAAATTCACGCCAGAGCTCGTCGAGTTTATTTATTCTCACTTCAATATCGCAACATGTGGTGTCCGCATTTATTGCAAGAGCGAATTTTTTCAGTACCGTTAACGATGCCAAAACGCGGCCACGTGATTGTACTGCTGTAGCCGCCATGTTGATACGAATGGTACACTATAAAATTCTATATTATACACTTATTTGATCGGAGCTTCGCTTGATACACTATATAGTAATTTAGAGTGAGGTTAAGTGACGATATGAAATTAAGTTGAAATAACAATTGCTGTAGGCATCCAATAATGTAGTGTCGTGATTCTGATTATTGCGCAGTAATATTTGTAATGTGATGAACCCAGCGACTCTTGGTTGAACGTTCAATAAATTATAGCGTGCTTATTAACCTTAACTATTGCGGCGTAATGAAACAGCGGATGATAATGAACTTCAACTAAATTGTGGAGTGCTTATATATTAATCTGCGCTCGATAAATCACCTGATAATGTTGGATATTAACCGCTAACTGTATGTTTCTGCGTTCAATATGGCAGCGTTTTCTTGAAAACCGCGTGGTCGTAATTTTACTCACGAACTTTGTACACTTTATAAGTCACTAAATTTTGCATTTAATAACTTCACTATGCACTCAACTTCGGGATCCGGCTCGAAGGACCATAAATAATATTCAAAACAATTATAGAAACACGTTTCCCGAAACATAAATATGTCAGCACGGCTTTATATGCTACTCTTTTTCAATCAATTTTATTTTATGAAATAATGGTGGTTCTCATTTGTTGATGGAGTGATGGCGACTAAAAAATTATTTTTATTTTTCTTACAAAATTAATTTTGATAGTACATAAAAATTATGTTAGGTGGCTATTCATTAAAGCAAACTGAATTTAACCAAACTAATAACTACTGAATGCAACCAACAAAAATTTGACATGATAATAATAATACGGTCAGCTGTCATTACTGGATGTGGATATAAACAAATCACTGGTAAGCTAAATTACAATATTTACGTAACTTGAATTGAATGCTATTAATTAAGTACTATAAATGTTTTTCAGAATTCTACAATAACGCTTAAATATATGATTGCAGTGTTATGACAACTTTTGAAATATTACAGATAAGTTTTGAATACAAATTTTACTCTAAGTGACAAGAAAATAAATATCTTAATATATTCTAGGCATAGGCATCTATACGTCATCTGTTGCTTCAACAAAGCTATTGATCTGATTGATGCGCTCATTTCCGTCTCAGCATCGGAAGCTTCAGGTAATATTGATTTGAATACTCACAAGCACACTTTCACCTGCTACAAGAAAATCACATCCAATCGTGCGCAAGAATGCAGATTCGAAACTCCTTTTATGCCATGCAAGAAAACCGCTAGCTAATTTTCTAATTTTGAAAAAAAAAGTATAAGGAAATAAGAAAAAATTTAGAAAACGACGACTGTACAGATTATGATCAATTTTATACACAAAATAATATTGCTTCGGATAAGGAATATTTAAATATTTTACGAGCGGGAATAAAGCGTCCACGAGTGTTTGTGAAACGTCAACAACACTTCAGAAAAAAGGCATAACCGCTTTAATCCGTTTATATTTAATGTGGTTAAGTCAAATAACGACATTCAATTTATTACGGAAGAGCATTCTTGTGCAGCATACGTTGTTGAGTACGTTAATAAAACAAATTGCGGCGTGAATAATTTACAGAGGAAACTTATAGAAACTATGAATGAAAATCCCGAATTTGATACAGTAGATATAACGAGGAGTTTAAGTGTTAATCTTTTAAACAATACGGAAATGACTAGCCAGGAAGCTGTTTGGTACCTGATGAGAGAGCCGATGTCTAAAGCTTCTACTCAAATAGTTTATATACCAACCGTTGAACGCCAAAGGATTAAAAAAACAATGAAAGAGCTCTCTGCATTAGAAGGCGAATCAACGGATATATGGAAGGAGAACTGTTTCGACAAGTATGAACGCAGACCGAATGAATTAGATGACATTTCATTGGCTCAGTTCGTTTCCCAATATTACAAAAATTATAAAGGCGAATATGTTAAGAGAGATGAAAAGAAAATAATAAGATATAAGATATAGATATTGAAAAAACTATTCAAATATACAGGCGAGAAGACTGAAGATGATGAAGTTCAAGACGTCAGAGGCAGATTCCCGGAAGCTAATCCATTTGAACATTTATATAACGATCCGAATGTTGACGGTAATGCTGATTACCAACTAGCTGCCTTGAACAAATTAGGTATCATAGCTAAAAGAAGAGAAAATGTTTTACCGCATGCACAGTTCTGTAAATCCATGCGCATGGCGAATGAAAAACAGCTAAATCTTCTTTTTCAAGTGATTCATCATTTATTGTCTAGTGAAGATAATCCTGTCCAGATATTTTTTACGGGGCCAGCTGGATGTGGTACAACATTTGTAATAAAATTAATCATGGAAATATATAATAGATTTTCCGATAGCGATGGCTATTGTAATGCCTACATAACTTGTGCTTCTACTGGGAAAGCTGCTGTTGCTATCGATGGAACCACTGTTCAAACGGCGTTAAAAATATCTCTGTTAAAATTGTTACCATTGAGTAAAGAGGTAGCTGAGGTAGCAGAGTTATTATAATTGACGAAGTGAGTATGATATCAGCAGAATTATTAGAACAAATTGATCAACGATAGAAACAAATCACGGGAAAATTTAACAATAATTTTGGAGGGCTCGATATGATATTGATAGGAGATTTGCGTCAATTCCCCCCAGTAAGAGCAACGGCATTGTTTACAATTTCATGTATTAACAGAGGTTATGAGGCAAGCTAATGTTCAGTTCTCATCAGCGTTAACTAAAATTGGCTATGACGAAAAATTGACGGAAGAAGAACTCCAACTTATTGAATCGCGTTTTCTTCCACAGGACGAAGCAAATAGACTATGCCAACATGGAGTACGATTATTCCACTCAAATAATTCCGTTAATAGATATAATAATTCCATTTTGAAAAATGCTGTTGATAAAGTTATTTCGATTGCTATAGATATTTATACTGGATGTCATAATAAAGAACAGGAGGCTTTTGTCAAACAAAAATTGCATAAAATGTCGACAATAGATACTGGTGGGCTACCATATGAACTAACATTTGTTAAAGGAACATATTACATTATAACCACAAACATCGATGTTTCGGATGGTCGGTCTGGCTAATGGCACAGTCGGAAAATTATGTCACATAGAATTCAACGATGATGGGGAAGTTTCAAAAGTGTGGCTTATTTTCAAAAGTAAAATTGGGCAGAAGCTGCAGAAAAAATGTGCAGGATACATGGCCCAACACAATATTGATCGCAATGCCGTACCTATTTTACGAAGGTCATCCGTGATACCGATGAATAATAATAAAACAATTAACATTCGGAGAAATCATTTCCCATTGGTATCATCATGTTCTGTCACGATACATAAATCGCAGGATGGGACTTTCGATGAGATTGTTTATGAATACGACAAAAGCCACTCCATAGAATTAGTGTATGTTGCCTTAGGTTAGGTTAGGTTAGGTTGGAGTGGCTGCTTACGCACACTTAGACCGGTGACGGTCCATTGTGATACCACAGGATGTATCCCCTTTTACCCCTATTGGAACCCTTTCGAGCTACTTATGTAGCGTAAGACGTCCCGCACTTTAATGTTTTCGAGATCCGAGAGGCAGTCCATCCTGAACTTACCTAAGTGTTTGTGCCTTCTGAGAGCCAATGCTGGACGCGAGCAAAGGAAGTGGAACAACGTCTCTTCCTCCTCTTCGTCCAAGCAGCTTCTGCAGAAGTCATTAGCCTCCAGACCCAGCCTTCTTGCATGTTCTCCAAAAAGGCAGTGTCCCGTGAGAATTCCTACGACCGTTCTTAATTCACGTCTGCGTAAGGATATTAATGCCCTAGTGCGCCCCAAGTCCAGCTTTGGCCAAACTTGTCTTGCAACTCTACAGGTGAGGGTGTTAGACCACCTTTCCCCCGCTGAGGATAGCGCCTGCTTCCCAAGTGCTTGTCTCAGCGCTGTGATAGGCCTCCCCAGACTTGCCCTTTCCGGTTGCAGCTGGAGAGTCGTACCATGCCTAGCAAGTTCATCTGCCCTGCAGTTCCCCATGACGCCCGAGCGACCTGGGACCCAGACTACCTGGATGTTGAAATGCTCACCCATCTCATTTAGAGATGAGTGACAACTCAACGCCACCCGTGACGCCAAAGACACCATGTTGCCTTATAACTAGAGTAATACAAATAATAATGGTCTATATATCACTACAAAAGATGACAGCAACATTTTCCATCATGGCAGAAGAAATTCTATAGGTACAACAGATATACAGAGAGAATTTCAAAGATTATCACTCAATAGACTACCAACAATTATTGAGTCTTTGGGAAGTTTTAATTCTAATCGGACAGGAATAAGTTTTTATTGAATAAATAGTCAGTCTCATTGCACATGCACTCGATCTGAATGACAGCGTATTCAAAAAATGTACAATAGTTATACTATCGGAAACACATTTGAGAGATGGGCAAAACAACGATATTCCGAATTTTCATTGCATAGCAAAGTATAAACGAGAGAATGTTGCTGCGGGAGGAGTAGCAATTTATCACAATGAAAGTGACCATAATAATATAGTCACTTCTCACATGGATGTTCATTCAAGGGCATCGGAATCTCTTGTTGCAGCACAGTCTGCTATTGGAGAAATTTGTATTAGTAAATGCGTTCCACAAACTGGTCGAAAATTCGTAGTTGTACCGCTATACATCTCTCCTGGTAAAACTGTGAACCAGATCATAAAGTTTATACATCAAAATTTATTAATTTATACCAGAGAAGATTCCGCACTGCTCGATGAAAATTTTCATGAAATCCCAATGATAATGAGCGGCGATTTCAACATCAATTTTTCCGATGAAAAAACAGAGCCATTGATAAATTTTCTAAAAGAAAAACTAGACTTGGTAATGTCGAATGATAAGAATCAAAGTATGACCAAAAACGGAACGACCATCGATGCTGTATTTAGTAGATATCTTGAAAAGTTTGAATCTAGAATATTTGTTAGTTACTTTAGTTATCATAAGCCGATTGTGTCTTAAATTACTGATAATGATAACATATATAGGTGTATAATATAAAACTGAAGTCACTTATAATATATTGAAAAAAATATATTGAATAACAGGGAAAAATGTGTTATATTTCATTTATGTATCCTGTCTATCTGTCTGTGTGCGTATGTGTGAGGAATGGCCAAAGAAGTATAGCTTCCACCGTCTGGTCCGACGCAGACCCAATTTTTTGGAATATCGTTGATGGTTGGGGAAACAGTTTAGATTGTTACGAATTTCGGACTCTTCAGGATTCGTATTGGATTTTGCAATAAACACTCGATTCATTTATTAACACTGCACAATTTATTCGGCAATAAATTATAACACTTGTTTTCAGTACTTTTAGCTCTTTACAATTTCACTGGTTTACTTTATTACCACCTTGTTGACTGATCTTATGCTGCGACTTGGTTGCATTTATTGGCAGGAAAAAAAGGTGTTACAAAAAGAAAACAAATTATTACATAAATTTGTCTATGATTCTGTTGTGCGATTATTCCATGTTACCTAATGAATTGGTAACATATTCCCCGGGCCCACTTGTGGATTATGAGGTCAACTGCTATGGCTTATGTAGTGGGGCTGGAGGTTCAGCTACAGCTGTACGTTGTTTTATCTTTCTGCACATGCACCAAGTAACTATAACCAAAACTACTGGAATGAGTAAATAGACTGCCAGGTAGCGGTGATAATCGTGTATGCTTAAATCGATTGTTGCTGACTCTAAATGTTTTTTATGGTCTTGGAGGGAAGCTTCAATGGTATTGATCTCCGGCAAGGTGCGGGTAGTGTCTATGTACTTTATCACTTAAATTAAATTGCGGCATAAAGGAAAGAACAAATCTACTGCTAAATGTCCTATATCTTGCCACTGTATACGTATCACCTTTTAAAACACAGTTTGAATCAAGTTCTAAAATCCCTTCTCCTTCAATGAATTCAGTGGAGGTTTCGATAACTCCATTGCTGCTATCTTCGCACATTAAGATATCGAGGGTTTTTCATCGCAAATATCCAAGCATTTTGTATCTACGTAAAGAAATCCATAGCGTAGTAACGTCCATCCGTTAGCCTCTAATCTGTTCCTGAAGTTGGTGTGGTGTCAAAATTAGAGGATCGAGTTTGCCTTGATGAACTTCGGTGATGATGTCAATTATCGTGGATTGAAATGCGCGAAGTGTCATATTGATGGAAACATCATAGCATGAAAGGCCAGGTCGGTGAATTTCTCATGGAAAATGATGCTGGTCACCATTTTGTTGAATGCCTGAAATTTCTTATCAGTCTCCTCGTAACTGTACTTTATCTCGTTGATCGTTCATTCTAATATCAAAATATTGAATTTCATTTTTCTATGCTATCCTTGTAAGCATTGCAAGTCAAAAGGTGATCTTCTTTGGCAAATGATCTTGTTCCCACTTATGGCGTTTAGTATTTCATTTTGATCCCTTAACTCAGCGTAGAATATTCTTATTTGCGAAACAATTGCTGCGCAATATTTGAATGTGTCCGCGTGTACTGCTGGTATTAGTGTCGCATTAGCGCATAATTCGTCTAGCTGACGAGCGCCCCTTTTGAGGTGATCTAGCTCTCCCCAATAGGATGTCAGATTGTAGTAGGATATAATCCTCCATTCCCCATTAATCAGATTCCCTTGACCAATTTTATCAAAATAAATACCAGGATGGGAAGTGAACCGTGTTATAATGATTTTCGCTTCTGTTAGTGCGGTGGTTTGTCCCATCATGCAGATTATTTTGAGCGAGCACAGTAACAATGTTAATTTGCTGTTTGCTCTCGTCGTTCGTCCGTGTTGTATCGATTGTCTTTGTTTCGAAGTGTTTACTTTACAACCGTCTGTAGACGGTGATGCCTGTCAAACTTCCGTGTTAGGTTTTGGCAGGCCCATTTCTTCCATCTTGTCACTGTTCTCAATTGGAAGACGGCTGAGTTTGGTCATTGGCCTTTTAAACAATCCTGAATTGTTACTTTTTATGGTTATGACTCTAACTAAGCCATCGTTTCCACTATGGATCTCTTGAACTATTTCTAAAGGCCATTTTCCTGGAGGTAGGTTAGCATCCTTAACTAGGACCAGCGTCCCTTTTGATATATAGTATTATCTTGTTTTTTGGTCCATTTGCTTCGTTTTTGTAGCAGTAACATATATTCGGTTACCCAAATTTTCCATACTCTTAATTGAGTTATTTTTTTGCAGGAGCTACCAACGTGTTAAATACGTTTCTATTTGGCAAACTACCGTAGTCATTTCTTCAAATGTTAAATGTTGTTGTCCAATTATCCTATGCAAATGGTGTTTGATGGATTTAACAGCTGATTCCCAAAATCCACCCATATGTGGTGCTCCTGGTGGTATATAATGCCATTGAAACCCCTCTTTTGAAAGCTCTTCTGACCATTTTCCCGATAGTTGTTTTACTGCAAGCGTGAGTTCTTTCCGCATAAGTTTTGAAGCTCCAATAAAATTGGAACCGCAGTCACTATAAAGGTCCGAGCAAAACCCTCGGCCTGCTTTGAAACATTTAAATGCTGCTATTAAACCTCCTGATGACAAATCGCTTACTACTTCTATGTGAATAGCTTAAATACTGCTAAGTAACCTTTATAGCTTTTGCGACCTCGACCTGGTGAACACCGCAGTTGGAAAGGCCCAACATAATCTACCACAGTATTAGTAAAAGGACGTGTCAGAGTTACTCTAGCTATTGAAAGATCTCCCATCATTTGATTTGCGCTCGTTGTTTATGGCAGATTATGTATTTATTGATGTAAGTTTTTACTGCTAATGAATGTTTGATAATTCAGTACCTTTGCCTAACAAAAGCCAGTGTAAGTGTCTTTCCTCCGTGTAAGGTCATCTTATGTGCATAATCTATTAGGACCCATATTAAGTGACTCTTATAAGGCAGTATTATTGGATGTTGAGAATTGAAAGCAATCCTGCCGTTAGACAGTCTGCCGCCTACTCGCAGTAACCCATTCTCATCTATTTTTGGTTCAAGTGATCGAAGTTGAGATTCAATTTAAGGTTCTAGTTGGTTCGTTTCTATTTTAAATGCTAATTGTTGCGTTAGTTTCATTGCTAACAATATTTGCATATCATTAAGTTCCTTAGTGAGTGATGAACAACGCTCTATAGCACATAATATACCAGCTTCTTCATTGATCGTGGCAATTAGTGCAGATATTTTGATCTTCTCTTCTGTGGCTTCTTCAATCTGTGGTTGTGGCGGGGTGTCTTATGGATGCTTAAGCCAGATTAGGCCACTTCACCACAATTGGTGGTTTAGTAACTTTGAAGCATTTAGGCCTCTTGATGCGCAATCTGCCGGGCTGTCCTCTGATTTTACATAACTGCATTGCAGTGGAGATAATATAGATTGAATTTCGAAAATCCTGTTCGCAACAAACGTTTTAAACTTATTTGGTTTTCCTCTGACCCAATCCAAAGTTATCATAGAGTCTGTCCACGCAAATGTTTTGATATCAGGCAGTTGTAACGCATTTTTTGTTTTTCTTAGCAGTTTTGCTAAAAGCACTGCGGCGCACAACTCCAATCTGGGAATTGTTAATTTTGCTTTTAATGGTGCAACTTTGGTTTTTGCAATCTCTATGGTCACCTTGCTATTATCGGCATTACCAGATTTGTAATAAATGACCGATGCATATGCATCTTCCGATGCGTCACAGAAATCATACAGTTCATCTAGCTCATCTTTGTCATGCCTGATCCGTCTTTGTAGCCTAATTAGCTCTAGCATTTGTAATTGGTTGACATATGAAATCTACTTTGTTTCGATTTCATTTAATAATTGTGTATCCCAGTCTAAACCTAATGTCCATAGTTGTTGCATGGTAATCTTTGCTTTTACGATAACAGGGGCTTACCATCCTATTGGATCAAACAATTTGGATGTTTCGGATAACATTTTCATCGCGTGGTAACAGGTGATTTAGTATCCAATGATTTGACTTTAAATTAGAATATGTCTTCTATAGGATTCCAGATGATACCCATGCGTCCATGCGGTTTGAGTATTTCTTGGATTTTGCTACTCCATTTCCTTAGATTAAAACCGCCTTGCTTTAATAGCATTGTTAATTGTTGTTGCATTAATACTGCTTGTTCCATCGTGTTCGCACCTGATAATACGTCATCCACGTAAAAATCTTCAGTGAGCGCCTTTTTTGCTACTGTGCTGAATATTGTTCACCGTCATCTTGTGCTAACTGATGAAGTACTCTAGTGGCCAAATATGTGGCTGCTGCTGATCCGTACGTCACCGCTTTTATCTTATAAGTGCTGATTTTGCCTTGTTGGTCTCTCCATAGCATTAATTTGTAGATTTGATCTCTTGGGCGCATTCTCACCTGTCTAAACATCTGCTCGATGTCGGATTTAAGCACGAATTTGGGTTTTCTCCATCTCAGTAGGATCTCTACTAGCTCTTGTTGTATTGTTGGATCAGTATACATTATATCGTTGAGTGAGACTCCATTTGAAGTTTTTGCAGAAGCGTCAAAAACTACTCTGAACTTGGTTGTTGAACTGTCTTGTTTCATGACTGCATGGTGGGGCAAAAAATAAACTGTATGTCCACATCATCCTGATGGTTTATTACTTACATATGGCCTAGCACAACGTATTCTTGAATGAAACTGGTATATTCATTCTTCATTGTCGAATTTTTGTTTAACTTCCTTTCCACTTGAAATAGTCGCGCTGCCGCTCTCTTCTTTGATTCGCTTAATGTGAAGTTATCTTCTTTGAATGGTAATGCAATTTGGTACATTCCAACTACCTGCCTCTCGCATGTACTCTCAAAGTGCTGTTCACATTTTTCTTCATCAATAGTAAATTCGCGCTCTGGTCCAACTTCTTCAATTTTCCAAAACTTTTTTAATTGGTTTTCTATGTCGACATAAGATACCATTTATTGTATTCTGTGCATCTGGGTGATGTAGCTCTTGTACTTTCCGAAAATAATCCATCCTAACTCGGTCTTCTGTGCCATTGGTTAATCTGGGCCCCCTTTTATAATATTGTTCAATATGATTTTTGGGTAATAATAGGCCCCAAGTAGAATATCTATTGAACCTGGTTTATTATAATTAGGATCTGCATAGGCAATGTTGCTGAGATGTTGCCAGTTTCCCATTTCCACCTATTGATCTGGTAGTAGTTTTGTCAGCTTTTGGAATACCAAGGCGTCGAGGCGTAGCTCAAATTTGGAAGTTATAATTGGTTGGATTTTGAGGCTGACTATCTTTCGTACTTCTCCAATGTTATGATTACCAATTCCCGCTATTTTCCGCTGGGAGCCTGGATCTATCAAGACTTTTAATGTTGTTTGCGCTGACTAAAGCTGTTACTCATAAGACACTTTCGGTTTGACTGTTTATTTTTGCTTCGGGTTTAAAACTTTTAATCTCTTGGCCATCTGATTTTTGTTGACGAGAGTTTGGCGAATGAAGAATGGTATGATAACCCCTCAACCTACCCTGATGTCAACCTGCTGATGCGAACCATCTTCGTTTTTGTCCTGGGACTTTGTTGAATCCGGTATACAACGTCGTTGATCCCAACTTAGTTGTATCTGCGGTGATTTACTCTTTCTTCATTTGGGGTTGTAGAGCCAAAACAAATCTTCCGCCATAAATGCTATGCTGTTTGACCGCAACATGTATCTCGTCTTCATTCGATCGCTGGCCTTCATTATGTTGTTCCTTACTGCAGCGTCAACAGTGATCATCCTATGCCTCAAATCTGCAACGTAGTCTTGCTTGGTGACTGGTTCAGCCTTAGTTGATTCATATTAAATGTAACATAGCAATCGGAGTTCTCTGCCTAATACGACCATAGCTGGTGAGTTACCTTTAGTATCACGATATGACAACAATGGAATGCACCAGCCCCAATTATCCTGGTTGTCATTTAATTTTTTGCGTAGACTCTCTTCCAGTGTTCTGTTGAATCTCTTGACCATCCCAATGGTGGATCTACAATGGTGTAGTCCTCGTTTTCTTGGTGTTGAGTATTTTACACAACTCTTGGAGGTAGGATGATTCGAAATGTAGGTCTTGGTCGGAATATAGCTCTAACGGTACTCCCAATCTTTATACGCATTTGTTTACAAGCATGTCCGCAACTGTTCGAGCTTCTTGATTCATTATCGGATATGCTTCTACCAATTTACTGAAATAATCGAAACATTCGAGTATATACTCGTATCCACCGATTTCTATCTTTTGTCAAAGGAAACGGGCCAGAAATATCCATAAACGGTGCCTCGACGTATAGCTTCATTATTCCTCTTCTTCTCGCACTTCCTGCACCAATATCCTCCACATCTCTTCTGCAATTGACCCAATATAACCGGGGTCTCATCTTGTCCAACGTTTTATTGATGCCCAAATGCGCTCCAGATTTGCTGTTGTGAATATTTTGCAGGACTGCAGGACTTGTTGCCGTCGGATTCTCATAGTCTCATCAGGAACCCATTATCAACGACTTCCACTGATCACAATATCTTCGCACGATTGCATTTTCAGTCGCGATTTCATATCACGAGCGATGGAACCATCGAGTCGTTGGTCTTCCGCCAATTGCTCTCTCGTCTAGCGATCTTCGGTATCTACTCTGATCATCGAAACTTGGCGATGAGATTCCTTTATTTCTGTCGTGCTTACATTGAAGGCTACGAGGCCTCCTGGACATTTCATGTGCAAGGTTATGTAATATTCCTCGCCTATGCTCTGTTTTGAATGTGTAGGCCTCTCGTAAGTTGCCCCTATGACTCCTTGAACTGCATTAGCTATTTCAGGGCAGCATGGTTAATTCGTAGAAGCAAATCTTGTAAATACAGCTACTTATGGAAATATTTGTTACACCATAGTTTTTCTCATTTGGGTAGTGCGCGATTGAAATATGATAATATTACAGTCCTGTACCTCCTTGGTTTTGTGATCGCGCACTGCTCATATTCTCGTGTCACTGGCGCCGGCATCCACAATGAAAAGATTTCCTGCCCGTAGGTAGATACGCCAAAATCGGAGAACTGCAAAGTTTCTTCTTTAGCTGTATGAAGACGTCTTAATGCTCCATTGTCCAGTTGAATGGTTCAATTTTTTCGGTAAGACGATGCTGCTTCAAAATCACCAGGCTTCATAGCCCTAGAAAACTTCTCAGCTCATGTATGTTTCTTGGAGTGCATCACCCTTCTACGAGTTCTACAGCTACTAGTGTCTTTGGATCATTTCGCATCCCTTAACTCGACACAATGTGGCCCAGGTAGTTGACTTCCTTCTTGAACAGATTACATTTTGATGCGTTCAACTTCAATCCGACAACTTTTGAAGATTTTTCACATGGAATATGCATGGGTTGTACAAGGGTCTTCCATATAATAGGCCATCTGTTACTATTTTGGTTGGCTCCACTATTCCTAGCTTGCTACCCCCAATTGGGAAACTTCAAAATCACCAATCTTCTAGATCCGGCAAGGACCACCACTGGCTTGATCGAATTACGTTTATTTTGAACAATACGTCTACAGCGCGGGATTTCTTGCAGTTTTTAATAGACTTATGCTTTTGATTAAACCTTATCGGAGATTTATGAGAATTGTTGCAATATTTATTATTTTGATTTTGATTACTTTCGATAAAACTGTCTTAAGGAAATAGAGATCAACTCACTAAATCATTTAAAATAATTTTTGTTTTTTTACCTAATTAGGATTCATAATTTGAATAATTAATTAATTACGCCATTTAAAACCTCTGTGCCACATGCTTCATAGTTTAGCCAATAATAAAGAGCCAAAACACACGACACAATCGTACACAAACGAAATATTGATTACCTCACATATGTAGGTAAAACCTACATATTCTGTACATGAACATATGTACTTATAACAAAATATGTTTTGTGCTGCTACCATTTGCGTGCCACTATCAAATCAATTGAATAAAATTAAACACTCCACTGTTCTGTGTTTACCTGTATAGATAAATAGGAAAATTGTATTATAAATAAGCTCATTCGGAATTTTCATTTCGATTCGTTTTTCGTTTGTTTTTCGATATTATTCTATAAATAATTATTTTTGTCACATAAATGGTATACTTAGTGAAAATTTTTGTTTGTTGTGTTAATTAATAAATTTCCGATTCAATTCATGTTAAAAGAAATAAAATTTTAAATTAATTACCTATGTACGTTCGTTAATTTTTTGTTAAGCTTATAAGAAACTGACCATCGAAAACCTAATTTTTGGTGAAGACGGACGTACAAATATGACGTAAACCAAATTTTTTTTTTGTTTTCTTTTGCCATTACAATGTCACATGAAACACAAACAAAAAAATTATGTTTACCATTTCACGATGAGGTGGGTGGGGGGTGGTGTAGGGAGGGAAACATAAAAAAAGCAAACAAAAACGACTGTACATAGAGAACAATATGTTGATATTTTGAATGAGACACCGAACGTAAACATTTTTAACACTTTTTATGATAACAACATTATGTTGTGTATTGTGTTGTGTCGCATACATGAAAATAAAAAAAAAACGATATCATAAAATAACCTTGAGAAATTTTTTGTTAATGGCTTCCAAGTTTTTTTTTTGTTGTGCTTTTTTATCCTTCTGCAGTGAAAAACTATTTTCGGTATTTTATGTATGTATATTCGATTTGATTTTCACGTTCTTAAATTCTTGGGGTTGTTATTGATTCAAGTCCACTGGATTGTGAGGTTTTATTTTATTATATTATGTTGCATTCAAAGCTTTAATCTTATGATGTTTGTTGGAGGGTGGGGAAGAAAATGTGTATATGTTTTTTACTGTTATTGGAAATTGGTTTCTTTAAATAAAATTGATTTTAGATAGCTAAAAGCGGATTTTCCGAAATATTATTAATACTTATGAGGTTCAATTGTATGTAACGTATCTGTACGAAGAGGGCGAGTATTGGATTTAAAAAAAGTTAATCGGGTGATTGTCCTTTAAAGAGCAGGCCTAAATATTTCGTAGAACAAAAAATACAAGGAGAACAGAGATTTTGAATGATGATTTTTGTCTTAGCTAATAAAAGCTAATGGCAATATCAAGAAATATTTTATAACGCCTACCGATTTTTATTTTCTCTGACATGCTTACTGTGCGTAAGAAATTGTGTATGCTTTCTGAAAAGGTCACCGGCTGGCTAAATAAGTTAAAGGAAAGTGTAAGGACACTGAAACAGGACAGTTATATATAAAACAACTGTAACTGGATAAAATAAGTATAGTAATAACGAAAAAATGCTGCTGCGGGTTGGCCTATATTTTCCAGATGAAGCTTGTTGAGTTTGAGCATGTTCGAAAATTTTTTGAAAATTGTGAAAATGACTCAACTCGATGAAAATTGCTGCTATACACTATGGATATTGCCCAAATCTCATAAACGTTACCGGCTATGAACCAAGAACGATACACCTGGTAACAATTCTGAGATTTATATATATATATGTATATATGTATATATATATATATATATATATATATATATATATATATATATATATATATATATATATATATATATATATATATATATATATATATGGGGAATTCTTTTTCAAATCGGCCACCCCCTCTGCCCATTTCAATTTTGGTGAAAACAATTTTTTGAGCACACAAAAAAATTCGTCAAGAAGTCTAGTTTTTGATACCGTTAGGTGTTTAAAAAAGAAAAAAAATTCTAACCTCAAAAAACTATCTAAAGTGAGGTATCTCGCAATAAAAAGCCATTTGTTAGTCAAAAATGATCGAAAAAATTATAATTCCTCAATAATTTTGACTAAAGTACTCATTAAAAGTATTTTGGGGGTCGCTGAACAAGAATCCGATATCAGAATTCAAATTCAAAATGGCGGATGCAAGATGGCGGACCTTAATTTCAAATTCCATATTGCGGTTCCAAAATGGTGGACAAATATTTTCTCATAATTGGCTGATTTCTACAAAATTTTGTAAATGGAAGTTTTTGAGGTCTCTGATAACGAATTTGAGCTTAGGCTTCAAATTGAAGATGGCGGATCCAAGATGGCGGACAGTATTTTTCTTACTGTTGGCCGATTTTTACTAAATTCTGTGCGTTGGGGGTTTTGGGATCGCTGATTACGATTCTGAATTCGAATTTCAATTTCAAGATGTCTGATTCAAGATGGCGGACCTTAATTTTAAATTCCAGATTGCGGTTCCAAAATGGTGGACAGATACATATTTTCTTATAATTGGCTGATTTCTACAAAATTTTGTAAACGGAAGTTTTGAAGGTCTCTGATAATGAATTGGAGCTCAGGTTTCAAATTCAAGATGGCGGATCCAATATGACGGATCCAAGATGGCGGACATTACTTATTTATCATCGAATTTATTCAAATTAACCGGCTTCAAATTCGAATTTCTCGAAATTATTTCGGCAGATGATTTATAAAACTCAGAAGGAGGCAGTAAATGTAAGAAATTTTTTATTTTTTTTTTAAATTCTAGACCGAAATAGTTCCACAAAATTCAAACTAACGTTAATTGTAGATAGATTATTGGAATATCGATTATTCTTAGATCTCTGCATTTACTAATTTTGGTTCGCCCGAAAGAGAAATAGACAAAAGGATATACCACGCTTTCGATTTTTGTTTGGTTTTGGTTTGTACGTAGCTGTGTTGACTCAAAATTATTTTAATTATATTGCTTATGTACCTACTGTTTCTATCCACTGTGATGAAATTTTTGATGTTGCTCTCCTTCGTGGATAATGTGGTTAAACTATTCCGTTGCAGTTTATATATGATTTTAGTATTCGCGATGTTTTGTATTGTGTTGAGCACTTGGTTGAAATCAATGTGATCCAATGGTGCACGATTCATTCTATTCAAAATATGGCTATACATGGATATTTTATGTTATATTTCGTGATTTGATGTATTGCGTATGCGGTGCTTTGTACGCTCGCTATCAATGACACACACAAATCTTTCACGGGTACATAATCTTACAAACGTCAAACTAAACGAAGACGAAAAAGATGCTTTGGATAAAGGCTTAAAACATAATATAACACCTAGAAACTATGCTGCGGAAAATAATAAACATCAGCAGAAAGAAATAAGAACCATTATCATCAGCGAAATCAGTGAAGAAGACAAAATTCGAAACGGTTTAGTTGAAAGTAGGTAAAACATCGAAAATGATAACTAGCTTAAGGACATCCAAAACCAACCAAGTGAACCCACTAAAATATGCCTTAAGAATATTAATAAAATTAACCAATAACCAAATCGACAAATTTACACAACAAATGCGAAAGCATACCTACAATAAACGGATTATCAAAAATTCAGAAATCGGCTTGTTGACAAACAGTTTTTTCCTTTGACGTCTCACTCTTGCTTTGTTGGCGAGAAAAAAGACGACTAATGAGAATGATGCGTAATGTCAATGAGGACAGCTTCTTTACCAAAAAGTTCTTGAAATTGTTCGACATTATTTAGATACAAGTTATGTCAGTATCGTGGCTCAATTTTGATGCTTTTTTCCGTTATATTTGCTCTTAGTACCGGTGGCAATATTTGGGATGTCCTTACATCTCGGTTCATAAAAGTTGATTCGCCGAATTTTATTGTTTCATTATGATAATGAATTAAAAAATTTCCATTCAAATGTTTATTTCTATTGCTATAAACGATATTGTATTATCGTTTAAGGGTTCGATAATTTGATTCTCATTGAACTGGCAAGCACATCTAGAATTTAATCCTTTTATAATTTGCATTTAGCAAAAGTTCGTTGAACTCCAGATGTGTTTGTTTGTTTTGATTAATCGTTGATTTTATGATGACGTGGTTTACGTTACTCGACATCAAAAATTGTTGAATCTTTAACCGTCATCATTGGTTCTGCGTATTCTATCTAGCCTCTATTTCATTAGAATATGGTTAATTTCCCCTTTATCCAGTAAATTGAAATTAACCATTTTTCCTTTTGCTAACTGAGAGTAAGCCGGTTGTATGTCGTTTGTTGCTTTTTATCGTATTTGTCTTTTTTTAAATGTTCGAGAATTTTATTGAATTCGTTGAGCTGTGTTCATTAATACTCTGTTGATTTTGTATTCTGGATTGTTGTTGCTGTTAACTTGGTCACAGATGATGTTAGACCCCACAGCCATGGGTTAATAGACGAAATGATTAAAATATATTTTTGATATGGACGCTGTGAATTCGTTTCCCGGATGCTGTTGTAATTTTGGTTTATTCTTTGTTTGGATTTGTTCAACCGCTTTGAATATTGTTTCTCCAGGCACATACGTTTTTGGTTTTTCCCTATTTGCATTCTCTCTTTCAATTTTGATCTCTTGACTTCTCCGGATCCTTTCGATTATGTCTTCGTGTTTATTTTATTCTTAAAGTCGGATAGATTTTGATCATTTATTCTTTGTCTTCTCACAAAAAATATATCACTGGGTTTCTGTTGGATGACCGAGTGAATATAGTTATTAGAGCGGTTTGGCGTCCTTGCACTCGTTTTGAAGGCACCTGACGAAAACTCCCAAAGCTTTTAGATAGTTCATAATTATGGTACTTATGAAATTTCTTTCATTGTCCATTACCAGTATTTTAGGTACAGAGAAGAAATAAATTGCTTTAATTATTTTAACCATCACATGTGGAATGGATTTAGGTTTGATATGAAAGAAATTCACAAATTTTGTGAATTTTTCAAACATGCGATCTAGTTCTAATCCTTGATTTCCATATATCGATGTGGAGTATCTCGTTCGTTTTTTCTATTTCCATGCGAGTAGCATGTCTATCGTATTTTTGTTAATGTTGCAGGTGTCACAGGTTTGTGTATGTTACCCGTTTATGTTCCTCTCATATAAATGCAAATTGGTTTTCCTCATTGTAATCTTTGAGTTAATCTTATCTTGTAACTCGAGAAATTTTCTTTAAAAGCTTCCTGGAGGTATTTTTATCCTATTGATTGTGTTCGGATTTAATTTTTTTCGTAGAATTCTCTTTAGCGTTTCCTTACTTAGTTCCGACAGTGCGGTTCTACCTCAGCGTAAATTTGTTTGCCTTTTCTTAATATAAGTTGATTCCTAAATGCTTTGATTGATGTTTGCAGTTTCGTATTAGATCCGTGGAATCTTCCTCAGCACTGTGAATCGTTCCATCTGCGGATAGAGTGTTTGTTTCAATATCTAGTCTTAATATGGCTTCCGTCTTGATTTCGTAGTTATATTCCTCTAAGCGGACTTTCAATCTCTTTAATTTGGCATTTTTATTTTTATTGCCTATTGCAAAACGTTAGTGGTTGGTGATCCGTTATGATTTTAATTATTTTACTTAGAATAAGTAGTTCCTGAGATTATCTAGGGCCCAAACGAAAATTCTCTTCTGTTTTTTTGCAGTGATCTAAAGATAAAGGTGATAGCCCTGTCCTAGCCGATATCGCACTGCGACAGTACCACGCCGATTGCGAATGATGAAGCATCTGTTGTCGGAAGGAACAGCTTATTGAAGTCCGCGAGGATTAATATAATCGTGAAAGATAGTAGCTCTTTGATATGCAGAAATGCTTTGGATTTCTTTCTTGTTCGTGTTGATTTGTACCTTTTTAGATTGGATTGCTTTTGTTTGTGCATGCTCCCTCTTGTAAAGAAGTCTTGTATAAAACGTTTGT
The DNA here is from genome assembly GCA_958295665.1 of Tipula vernalis. Taxonomy (NCBI): domain Eukaryota; kingdom Metazoa; phylum Arthropoda; class Insecta; order Diptera; family Tipulidae; genus Tipula; species Tipula vernalis. The sequence goes on along the minus strand of OY282560.1, from coordinate 64,024,168 downwards.
ATTATAACGCTAATCCATAAGAACTGTCTTTAGAACTTTTAGATTTTAGGGCCTTTTGATGTTTTTGATGGTTGAAACTTTTTTAAGATCAGGTTTGATACCCTTATTTTGTGATGAGGTAACCCAAGAATTATGTTTCTTGTTTCAGAAAAAACTCTGTTTTGCCCAGGTTGACTCTTGGGTTTTCTTTCTCCTCCAAAGATTATGATGTTTTCTATATAAACGTAACATATTTCGCCGATGAATTATTTTAAGAAGTCGTGAAATGGCTTGGGCGTTGTTTAAGCCAAAAGGAAGTCGTAGAAAATCGTATCTCCCGTTCGTTGTAGAAAAACAGGGTTTTTGTACTATATCCGCTTCTTTCATTTTTATCTGGTGGAACCTCGACGTTAAGTCTTTGGTTGACATTGTGATGCCGTTTGGCATTTTGAAGTCTATGACCATCCCATATTTTTTTGTTTGTGAGGCATCCAACTTCTTGTCGACAACCCAGATCGGATTGCGACTGTTAAGAGCTGGGTTATTTCCACTTGCTGTCTCCTTCTATATGAGTAGTAGGGATATGAATTGGTAGACAGTATCGATTGTTTCTTTGTAGTTTACAGGTCCGAATAAAATTTTTAATTTCGATTAAGTGAAGTGGTGATTTCTCATAATATAATTCTTATGTTTGGTGTTATTATTGACATGTGGTTTTTTCTGTCAATTATTGCTCCGAGTTCCTTCAAAGTTTCGTCTCCTATTAAGCCGTCAAATGATTTTAATCCCGGTAGAATGAAGAATTCAATAGTATTGTTAATGCCAATTCATTTGAAGAATTGTCCGCTAATTTTCTTACTATTTTCGATGTCAACACTTGCCAACACTTCCTCGTTTTATAAAGTTTTTATTGGTTCCTCGTTCGATCAGTAATTTGGAGATAGTGCCGTTTTTAGCCTAAACTCTAGGTATGGAATGCTAGAGATGCTTCTGTCATAAAATTTACCTCAGAATCATTTTCTTTATACTGGTCGTCATTGGATATTTTGTCTTCCGTATTGTCGTTATAGACCTTCAGCTAGTAGCATCTCCGAGTTTAGGGGAATGGGTAGTATAGCAGTAGTTTTGAACATGTTAAGCTAGTCTTGCACAATTTTTAAAATGTTTTCGAACAGTATCCACTTTATGAAAGTATACGCCCACCCCATAAAAATCCGAAATGGTATCGACATATTTGGCGCAGCAATATTTCAACTGCCCTCATATAAGCGATTAAGATGACATCATTTAAGCTAATGAATGGCGAGATCGATCAGATTCAATAAGAAAACGAAAAAAGGTATCTATTCCACATTATATAATGAAAAAGGGTGGGAAGCAAGGATATGCAACTCCAGGTGATACATCTGATGGTGGCAAATCGTTACCAGGTGGAGGTAAGGAAGGAAAGATTGCCTCCATAGTACAGCAACGACTGCTTATGAAATATTTTCGTATTTTACAAGCTCCGCAGGTTCTTAACTTTCCGGTCTGACATTAAGGTCCATATATCGTAATTCTGGAAAATGAAAATTTAATTTTAAAATATTATGGCAAATGTATTCGTCTTTTATAGTATAGTCTAATACAATGGATTAAGACAACCAAAAATCACTATAAACATGCATTGCAATGTGTTTGAATTATGATTATTTACTTTAACTGATTTTATCTTCATTTGTCTAACATACGAATAGTTGACTGTGATTACATTAAATAATGCGGGGGTTGGTTTACAAAATCTCTTTGAGGGTGTAACACAAAAAATACAAAATAACAAATACACTCGTTTTGTACACACCATGAATGTAAACTCAAATTAACATTGATTCAATATGTACATAATATATGGAGAGAAAAAAATCATCGAATGTGCATAAATTCGTTATCTCTGGTATCATAAAGCTTTTCGTTATAGAATACAAAACAATAACAAAAGCTTTCTATGCCACAGACACAATTTTTTGTGGTTCGTCCTGTATTTATTCGAAATAGATATTTACAACAAGCATAATTTTTTTGCTCCCCAAATCCGTGGATCCCTTCAGTACAATACAAGCCGAGCTTTCAAGCGAATAATAGAAATATCAAATCTAGAAAACCCATATTACCGCATTCCACAACTGTAGGGAAATAATAATACTAATCCTTTTCCAATATCGAAGCTTTTTTTCCATATTTAACAACCAAAAAAATAATCCAAAAGGAAAATGAGAAGAATGATGAAATCCGATAAATCATGAGGTTTTTTCAACTTGTTGTTGTGTGTTCCATAAACAACAATCATGGTGTACAATGATATAAACATGTGAAATTTATTTATTTTTTTTTTTTTTGCTACCCTATAGTTAAACCAAGAACATCATGTAAACGTATAGATAAAATTTAATTCCCTAAGTTACCGCTTATCGGGAAACGAGTAAAAAAAAATATTTATTCATCTCAATCGGATCTTTTCTATATAACATTACACAAATGTATATGGTAGAAAACTTATAAATAATATTTGGGTTTTCTTTTGTCAAAATGGTCTACAAAAAAACATGTTAATGGAAAACATTTTAATTTAATTACTTATCTGTAGCTTTCTAATCTCCTTACGTCTAAGATACAGTATCAGTCGATTGGTTGCCAAAACAAGCTATTTGCGGTTGAATATAATTAGTTTGTATATCTCTAAAATTTATCTTGGCCAATTAAAATGAATGCTTAGCTAGAAAAACAAACCAATTTGTGAAATTGTAAAGCTTTATTAGAAGTCGCATTGCGAGTGGAAATTACGACATTATTTAGCCCACAGCCCGGAACGTCTGTGTTATTGGCGAGTATTTTGATGTTTTTGCTGTTACGTGAAAGCGAAGAAGCTGGTAATTCGACCCACTAAAAAAAAGTTATATGATCAATGGTTATACAGGGATAAAATTTATAATAATTTAATCTTTTTTGTCATATCTATACGTACGTATGTATGTATATAAACGTACATCAGAAAGCAACAAGAGATATCGCTAAAATTATTTCTGTACAAAGCCCGACTAAAATAGGGTGATTCAAAATTGAGTACGGTGTAGAGAAATAATGTTGCCAATTGGCTTTATTCCCATTCTATTGAGATTTTTCGATTTAATTCAGTTAGACTGGAAATAAAGCCAATTTTGTAAACAAATTAATTCCATGTAAAAAGTCAATTGACTTTAATTCCAATTTCAGGTAAATCGTCCAGTATTATTTAAAATTAATTGCAGCAATTGACTGACCGCATCTTTTAAAAGTAGGGAAGAATTTATGAAAAAGGAAGATTTAATTTTAAAATATTTTGGAAAAGCGGCGGTTTGAGGCATAGTCCTTGTCCTTTAAGCGTCAGAGTCTAAGGTATGCAACGAATTAAAATTACTTTGTAAAAATTGTTACGTTTAAAATAAAAACAGCGAGTTTTTAACATTTATGGTTCTATCAGAAGAAGCGATAAAAACTCTTTGATCTGTGTCGGCAATGTTAAAGAAGCAATGATCTCAATTTAAAATCTCCATTTTCCAAAATATTTTTAAATTAAATATTCCTAACAAGGAGATGCAGTCAAAGGCAGGAATTAATTTGAAAGTTAAATACTGTACGATTCACTATAAATTGGAAATTTTAAAATATTCGTTGACTTTATTTCCAATTCAAAAGGAAATAAAAACAATTCGTCATGTAATACTATAGTGTCCTATTGCGCATTTTTTTATTCAAAAATTACTTTTTCAGATTTTTTTAATCCGAAGTACACTATCCCTTATAGGTTCTGAAATAATTAATACTTATTTTGTTTATCGTTATCTTTATCCTTCTTTGTCCAAATAAAATAACTTTGGCATTTTATTTTTCATTCTGTTTTGTATTTTTATTTTAAGTATTGTCTGTCCTATATCAAATGCATTTTGGTATTATTGTAAACCAAAAAAAAAAAATCTTGACATTTTATGTGAATAGTGGCCCTTTACTCATTTTCGACTTTTTTGGGGAAAAATTGTGTTTCCGCTTCTAATAGAATCAAAACTTAATTGACCTGTTATGTAAAATATTCAGAAATGTTAGAACTTTAAACCAAAATTAACAATACATACTTCAAAATTTTATTTGGAAGGTGGGGCAATTTTAGTCGAAAGTTTAAAATTCGGTTTCTCGTAAATTTTCCATACTGTATATAGGACGCTATAGATGGACTAAACCGTTTTTTTTTGTTAAAAAGCAAATGACAAAATAAACAAAAGACTATTAGTATTCACTTGATGAAGTGACTATTTCCACTAAAAATAGTAATAAAGCCAATTGACTTTATTTCGGTTGTATTTCACGGCACGATTGAGTGCACCTTAAATAATTGGTTTAAATTATTTCTTTAAAGAATATTTGCCATATTAGCGACCGAATCCGAAAGTGTACTTTTCCGTTAAGCGACAACTAAATTAAAAAAAAAAGTTAGCGAACATTTCTTAAAGATTCGCTTGTCTTACCTAAAGTGGTTACTGCTTTACTAATTGGCTCTTTAGGTTCATCGCTATGGCGCACTTAAATATTGAGTGCTCCACTTTTTATTTTAAATGGAACACCCTGTATATTTGTACATATTTTAAAATGTCTCTTTTTCTGGATCCAACAATAGCAGGTTTCGTACCTTTATCTGTAAAATTAATTAGGAACACAAATTATGTGACAACATTCTAAAATCTTCAATCGTCCCAGGCCTTATTCGTACAGATTCTTTCCTAAATCGCAAAATTCTAGTCGTTACATCTCTTATACCACCGAATGACAAGGGTCTTACTCTAGACTCTTAGAGATTGTATATGGACTGCGTACTTGCAAAAATTGAACCAATGTTACAGATATACAATATTAAAGAAAAACTGCAATTGAATTAATGATTTAGTGTTGATTGCTCCAAAAGATCAAAAATTGTGCCAAACATGTAAAAAAATCATAGAATGGCAACTAGTTACAGACTAGTTAAATTCTAATTCTGTTCAAATTTGTGTATTTTGATCGTTATTGTAAGACCACTTTGAATGAAATATTAAGAGTGACACCAGCATTACGTGAGTCCGAAAAACTCGTTTTAGTTGGGAACCTGAAATCAAATGTTGCTTCCATATAAAATATACTCTCATATTCTTCTTATTGTGGAAAGGAGTCGACGCTTGATATAGAGCCTGCCTTTGGGTCGTTACCATTATATGTAATTGAATATAAAATTTCACTGGGTATTTTAAATTCGTAAGTAAAATCTACCGTTTGATGTTGAAAGGCCGAATGTCAAAAGGCCGAACGCTGAAAGGCTGCGCACAGGGTATAAAATCCCGAAAGCCTATGAAAATTCCAAAATCTATTTGTTGCACAATTGGTGCAATTTTCCCTTGGTCTAAAGATGTATACACACGAAAAATCAAACACGAAACAACACGTATACACACGAAAATAGTGATGGATATAACGGGGTCATAGTAACGATTTTTTTTTTTTTTTTTTTTTTTTTTCGTCCCTGCCCAAAAGCGGCTAGCACTACGACCTAAAAGATCTTTTGTGCTGTTGGGTACTGTTACTCCAGGAGCTTCTCCACCTCTCTAATAAAGGCGAGAATGCTGTTTATAGAGGCCAATTTACATTTCTCCGGGGTCAGATACCTCTTTTCAAAATGAATCCACCTCCGTGTGCACAGAGCAACACACTCACATAGTATGTGTTCTGCGGTTTCTGTCTCTTCCAAACAGAGTCGGCACTCCGTCTCTGTGGACAGGTTCATTTTGTTCAAATGATATCTCAGGTTACAGTGACCTGAGAGAAAACTCACAAGTTTCCTAATATTTCCTTTGCTGAAATTGATCGCCAAATTTTTGTGGTGAAATGGTCTGATCAAAGATTTGGCTTGTCTAAGGCCGGGAATACAGTTCCAATAAGTCAAGCACTGTATTTTTTCCCATTTACTGATTGTGTAGGTTGCAGAAGCCCACGGGATACCACAAAAAGGCTCAGGGCCAATGAGTGTAGTCGACGAGCCTGCCCGTGCAAGTTCGTCGGCTATCTCATTTCCAGTGATGCCCATGTGACCAGGCACCCACCACAACCTTACTTTGTTTTGACAAGAGAGAGATTGTAGCAGTTTATAACAACTTTGAACCGACTTGGAAACCAAGCAGTTAGAAGCCAATGCTTTCAGTGCTGCTTGGCTGTCAGACAAAATGTGGATGGATGCGCCTTTAAGACCTTTGGTCATAATAATAGAGGCGCAGATTTCGATGGCGTGAATTTCGGCTAGAAAAACACTGGGGTAAGTACCCAGTGATTTCGATATTTTGTGATTGGGTCCAAAGACACCAATGCCGACTCCACTATCCATTTTTGATCCATCAGTGTACCAGACTAGGCTGTTAGGTTCCATCTGCGGTAACCCAGTATCCCAGTCTGTTCTATCGGGGATTGTTACCACGAAATTCCTGCCAAAGCAGAGTTCTTTCGGCATAACGTCCGGGACACTAAAGAACATATTCAGGTCTGGAAGTTCATTCAAAATGTCCAGGTGACCCATATGGTCATCATGACTGTATAGTAACGATATCCCGCGTTTAAAAATTCCATTTTTCATAATCCTGCTTTAAAAATCCCGGTTCTGCAAAAATAAAAATCCAGGTTTTGATTTTTATTTTACTTTAAATTAAAATTCTCCTTCGCCAGGGAATCTTGGAAACTGGGATTTTGAATCCGGAATTTTGAAGGCGGGATTTTGAAAAGCGACCAAACTTTCCCTCCCCGGTTATATCATGTCACCCCTCGGGATTTCCTTGCGATCGCGGGATTTTGTACCTTCGGGATTTTGTCCTCTCGAGATTTTGTACCTTCGGGATTTTGTACCCACCGGGATTTTGATGTGGGATTTTGTTCCTCGGGATTATGTCCCGCGGGATCTTCTCCCCTGGAAATATGTCACAAACTCCTATTTTTTAAGAAACTACTATACATTTTACCATGTAATTTAAGACCAATCGGCAAATCATTTTTACTCGTACGAGTAAAATCGCGATTCATGTGAATAGGGCATTACACATTTAGTTTAAGTAAGCAACAAATTATTTCTTCTTCGTATAAACTGTATTGACTTTCAGTGCTCAAATTGTTAGAATATTGTGACGTTGACACCTGCGGTATAATATAATAAGTTAAATTAGTAGTGCCAAGTTTTACTGTACTAAAATGGAATTGTCCATGATAAAACTGTTCTAAATGTTTCTAGACTATTCTTACTGAAAGTCATGAAATTTCTAGAAATTTTGGTTTGAGTATATAAAAAGCGAACGAGATTGAATTAGATTCGTTAGTATTTGGTAAGCGACAGAATAAGGAATAAAAAGTGAATTAAAAGTGATTTAAAAAGTGAATTAGTGAGTTATAAAAAGTAAAAGTGATCAGTAAAATTTGTGCAAAATATTATAAAAAGTGATTTTGTGAATTATTATTAATAAACTGTGTTGAATTAATTTTTGGTGTTAAAGAAATAAATTCATCTGCGTTAAACTGAAGTGTTTTGTTTTATTCACAATCCAGTGATATGAACTTTGATTGACAAGGCGAAAACGTAACAATATAATAACTAAATTTTGTTTGATAAAAATCACTAAACACCAAACAAAATAAAATAATGACAATCATTCTAACTCTAAACTAGGTTAAACTTATCAGAAGTAATCTAATAGTTATCCTATTGTATAAATCCCTCGATGATTCAAATTTACGACTTGAACATTAAAGTGAGATTTATCATGTTAGATAATATATTTTTAGTCAAATCTGTTTTATATAAAACGCTATAGACATATTTCACATTAACAGAAAAAAGGGTGGTGACACTGGTAACCTTTTCATTTTGAAAAGAAAACTTGAAGAGTCTATTTTAGGGTTCGTAGCCAAGCTAATTTTAGTTCAATTATTTTAACTTCTTCTCTTATTTTACCCCAATGTGTAACGCTCAAATTTCATTTTTTTAATTTTTTTTTTTGTTTTGTTTTGATTTCTGAAAGTCTGTTTTTTTTTTTCAATAATTTTTTTTAAAAAATCAACAAAAAAAAAAAATAAAAATAAATGTTGGGGAAAAGATTCAATTCGAAACCGGTTCAATTTGAAAATTTAATTTTTTTTTTTGGTTTTTGCTACGTTCATTTATTTTTGTTATGGTTTATTGTGAGTGGTGGCATCTATCTTAAATACACAAATATTTTTTTTATTTTTAATGGTCAAGAAGTCGAGTGTCCGTCATATCCACTAGATGGATCTCATTTAAATATGGGTTTTTTTTTTTTTGGTTAATCTCGCCTGGTGATTGAGTGGTGGCCAACATGTATTTGGCTATATAAAGGTCGAAATGTAAAGCGAAGAGGAGAACGAAGACAAAAATTAAAGGGATTAAGATAGAGACCGTGCAAGTGGAAACAAAAAGAATAATAATAATTATATTTAATTGTGGCCATTTTTTTTTTTGGTTTTGTTTTGTGGTTGAATTATCAAGAGACGTGAATTAAGTGATAATTTTTTTTTTTTTTATACATTTTTTTTTTATTTCATAAAAAAAAAAATAAATAAATAAATAAAAGGTGTTTTTTTTTTTGTTTGAGTGATAAATAACGAAAAAAAAAAAAATAAAAATAAAAAGGAAAAGAAATTGGTTTTGATAACGAAGTGGCAAGCCATGTGGCATTATTTCTTTTTATGAAACAATAATTTTATGTTGGGTTTTTTTTTGTTTTTGTCAACTGTGATCTTATATGAAACTGCTGCAGAAAGACATTTTGATTTTTTTTTTGTTGCTGCCGGAAGAAACACATGGGATCGAGACAAGCAGACATATTGGAGGATACATTTTTTTTTTTCATTCAATAACCCGCTGAATGGTTATTTGTTGTGTGGCTGCCAATAGAAGCTATTTATTGAAGCGGGGCTTTGATTGTGCAGTACTAAAAAACTCAGAAAGTCCGCTATGACCAACGGTCCTGGGTGAGTTATTCCATAAAAAAAAAAAAATAATAATAGTTTAATTTTCCGCTGTAAAACATAATAGTTTCCTTTTGTTATGTTTTTCCATTTTGTTTTTTTATTTAATATTACATTTGTTTTTTTTTAAAAACTGTTTGTTGTATACGCAACCGGAACCTACGCCAGAGTGGATTGTTCCAGTAGTTTAGCCAGAGCAAAGTATGCGTGTGATGGATGTCATGGCGCCCAAATCAGAAAAAAAATAAATTGAACATCATATTGACATCATGCGGTTGCGAAGCAAAACAAAATATTTTCTTTTGAATTTTTTTTTTTTGCAATAACATTTTTTTTTATTTAATTTAGTTTAATTCAAATTTCTGATTATTTTTTTTTATTCCTTTTTGCTATAGGATTTTCTTGGGATCGTGTCTAATACTACTTCGCATTCAGAAATCAAAACAAACAAAAAGAGGAACAAAGGGAAAAAAAAAAAAAAAAAAAAGAAATAAAAGAAAAAAGAAATTTTTTTTATATTACTTAATTGCATGCTAATTTAAAAATATTGTATAAATCAAGTAATGTTGTTTAGTTATTTTTTCCTAATGAATTTTTTTGATTTTCTAAGCTAATTTTAGCAAAAATTTTGTTTCTAATTTTTTTTTATAATTAATTATTTTTTTGTAATAAATATACGTATTATATATTAATTTTTATAGATTTGAGAACTATGAAGATTTTTTTTTAATTTTCTTCTTTGGTAAATTCGCACGCTACATAATTTGGCGCCCAACGTGGGGCCCGAAAGGATTAAATTTTTTTTTCGAAAAAGTTTTTTTTTGGAAATAACATTTTTAATAATTAATTAATTAATAATTTTTTTTGTTCTAGTTTTAATTTTATTATTAGTTTGAACATCAAAATTACCAAATCTAATTTTTGTTAATTTTTTTTTATTTTTTTTATTTTATTATACACATTCCAAGCAAGATGAACGCCGATTATTTAAGCGAAGACGAACTGCAGTATGAGTTTAATATTCGTGAAGCTGGAAAAATTTCTGACATTAATCAAGCACGAACAACGCTACGAGCAAGTTTAAGACGTGAAGCTAAAGGAGAGGAAGCTGCTCCTCAAGAATTTAAGTTAGATATAAGTAGTGAATTAGCTTGCTGCAAATCCAAGTATGAATCATTTACAAGAGTCCCAGTTAAGGTGAGAACTCTGCAAGGTAAGAAGTATAATACAAAATTTTTACATCTTTTGTTACGCCTTCAAAGACTGAATACTAATTTAGATGACTCAACTTCAAAGGAGGAAGTAGTTTCAATGATTCAGTCTATTCGTTCTTTTATTAATTCCCCTAATTCAGATCCACAGGGTGATCATTCTGATCATGAATTACCTACCGTAGAAAATGACGATAGAAAATTGAGTGCCAAGCTAGAAGAAGCATTGAACACCATTCGCAGCTTAGGCTTAAAGATAAACAAAAATCGCGATTCTCAGAGTAATATTTCAAATTCTGCGAATTCCTCATTATCGCATTCAGCACCTTCTTCCGATACAGATTCCACAGTAGAAAGAATGAATTCCTCAGAAGAAAACCTCAATGAACGAAAAGAAGAAGTAGTTAGTACACCTCAAAGGCGCTCAACCGCCTTGGGAAAACCTAAATGTAATTACCATAAATTGTCGAATCCGATACATAAATGGAACGTGATTTTTAGTGGTGATGAAGGCTCATCACTTCACGATTTTTTATCTCAAATAAAAATGCTATCGAACACTGAACGTGTCTCGGATGATCACTTGTTGAGATCCGCATTTTATCTCTTTGATGGTCCTGCTAGATTATGGTTTCGAGCAAATTACAATAAATTTCGAACTTGGAAATCGTTAATAAGAGCTTTGAAGCGTGAATTTCTTCCGGAAGATCACGATGTATGGTTATTGCGTGAAATTGATCAGCGATATCAAGAAAAGGGAGAAAGTTTTTTTCTCTATTTAGCTCAGATGGAATTACTTTACCAAAATTTGGTTGAGCCAATTCCTGAAAAATCCAGACTGAAAACAATTATACGAAATCTGCATCCGTCTTATTTGGAAAAGTTTCCGGGTAAGAAAATTAATTCTATTGACAAATTAAAAGTTCTTTGTAAGAACATTGAAGATTTGAGATATAATCTTGAGAAACGGGCAACACTAGTTTCGCGAGAGCTTACCATAAAGCGTCCTATGTCAAAATTTGACAAGCCTCGAAAAATCTATAGTTTAGATATTGGTAAAGCGGATGAGGTAAATAGGCATGAAACGAACAATAAATCCGTAGACTACGACGTGTCAATAGAACAAGAGTCTCGCCAACCTGACCAACATCTTTCTCTAATTTCAACTCCGAAATTGTCTCAAACGGCAAAGTGTTGGAATTGTAGAAAGGATGGACATACTTACTATCAGTGTAAGATGCCAAAAACAAAAATATTTTGTTATGTTTGCGGAAAAGATGGATTTATATCCAGGCTTTGTCCAAATTGTATTGCACCGGCAGAAAAAAACACATAAAGGAAGTTGGTAGTAGGAGTCGACCAACTCTTAAATTAGCAAGGACTCCACATATTGTACCTATTGAAAGACCACCTGAAAGTATTCCTAAAGACTACTTTTATTTCTCTAATACATTGAATTCTATTATAAATTTTTGTAATGACGGTCGACCATGTATTGAGGTAAACATTTTAGATGTTAGAGTGAATGGACTTTTGGATTCAGGCGCAAGCTGTTCTATTTTTGGTAAAAACAGTGAAAATATTATTAAATCTCTCTCATTGAAAATTTATGAGATAGAATCTCAAATATCAACAGCTGACGGCACAAAACACGAAACTAAGGGTTACGTTAATGTGCCGTTCAAGTATAACAATAAAACGTGTGTTTTACCAGTGTTGGTGGTTCCATCAATTACAACACTTTTAATTCTGGGAATTGATTTCTGGAACTCATTTAATATAATACCTGTTGTGAATTCTATAGACACATCCCCGTTCAATGAAAAAGTTTCCCAATGCCAACATTCGTTGTCTGATCTTCAAATTCAAGAGCTAAATTTAGTCTTTAACGAATTTCTAATTTCTAATGGTGATAAAATTGGCAGAACTCAGTTGATAGAGCATTTTATTGACACTGGTGAAGCAAGACCAATAAAACAAAGAAATTATCCTGTTTCACCCTATATACAAGAAAAAATGGATATTGAAATAAATCGAATGTTACATCTTGGTGTAATAGAACCTTCTATTAGCCCTTGGTCAAATCCTTTAGTATGTATATCCAAACCTAATGGGAAAACGCGAATTTGCCTAGATTCTAGAAAATTAAACGCCGTAACAAAACCTGATGCATATCCATTACCACATATTTCTCGAATTCTTGGAAGATTCAAAAGTACAAATTTTCTATCAAGTGTGGATTTATCCGACGCCTTTTGGCAGATTCCCCTTGAAGATTCTTCCAAAGAAAAGACGGCTTTCTCAATTTCGTCGAGGGGTCATTTTCAGTTCGTCGTGATGCCCTTTGGTCTTCATAATGCTCCTCAGACTCAATCTCGTTTGATGGATTTGGTGTTAAGTGTGGATTTGGAACCAAATGTTTTTGTATATTTAGATGATATCATCGTTTCCACAGAAACATTTGATGAACACATTCGATTACTTAAAATAGTAGCACAAAGACTAAAAACTGCGAATTTGACCATCAACTTCGAAAAGTCGAAATTCTTGCAAACTAGAATGAAGTATCTTGGATACATTATATCCCAAGAAGGGCTACGTACGGATCCAGAAAAAATAGAAGCTGTTCTCAACTATCCTGTTCCAAATTCAACGAAGGCTGTCCGTCGATTTTTGGGAATGGCTGGGTGGTACAGACGGTTTATTCGGGATTTTTCTTCTGTGACTACACCAATCTCAGACACACTTAAAAAGAATAAAAAGTTTTTGTGGACGGAATCAGCAAATGTGGCCTTTCTTGAAATCAAATCTTTGCTGATTGCTCCTCCAGTGTTGGCGAATCCAAACTTTTCACTAGAATTCATCATTCAAGCAGACGCGTCTGACGTTGGAATTGGTGCAGTTTTAACGCAAGGTGAAGGATCAAATGAGCGTGTAATTGCATTTTTCAGCCAAAAACTTAGCACTCAACAGAAAAAGTATCACACAACTGAGAAAGAGTGCTTGGCCGTAATACTTGCCATTGATAAATTTAGACCATATATTGAGGGTGTTAAGTTTACGGTGATTACTGATCATGCCTCTCTCATTTGGTTAAACAATTTACGAGACCCAAGTGGTAGATTAGGTCGTTGGGCTCTTAAACTTCAGCAGTATCGTTTTGATCTTAGACACCGAAAAGGAAAATTTCATTTAGTACCTGATGCGTTATCACGGTCATTTTCTTGTAACTCTATTACTACTACTGAGCCGATCGACTGCTGGTACTCCAGATTGTTAGCTGGAATTTCAAAAGATCCGGAAAAATTTCCAGATTATAAACTTGAAAATGGAAAAATTTTTAAAAATTGCGGAAAATCAAATTGGAAGTTATGTGTTCCGTTGTGTGATCGTACTGGGATTTTAAAAGCTTGTCATGATGATCCGTTGTCGGCTCATTTGGGTACAACGAAAACACTGTTCCGAGTAAAGCAAAACTTTTATTTTCCGGATATAGCAAAATATGTCAGAGACTACGTGAGAAAATGTGAAATTTGCAAAGCCATTAAGGACGGTCCGATGACTAAGTCACCTATGGGTGGACCTAAAATACCTGCGGAACCTTGGTCTATGATTGCGGTGGATTATCTGGGCCCTTTGCCGAGGTCGAAAAAGGGAAATTGTTTTGTATTAGTTGTAGTTGATATTTTTACTAAGTTTACGTTACTTTTTCCTGTTCGGAATTCTGACACTAAGACGACTATAAAAGTAATTAATGAGAACATATTTCTGGTGTTTGGAACGCCGAAAACAGTTATATCCGATAATGGACCACAATTTGTGTCTAATGCGTTTAGTAAATTTTTAACCGATAATGGGGTAACTCATTTCAGAAATGCTCGATATCATCCTCAAAATAATCCTGCTGAGAGAGTAAATAGGGTGATATTGTCTTCAATAAGAGCTTATCTAAAGAATGATCAAAGGGAATGGGACCATGAGGTTCCTAAAATTGCGTGTGCTCTTAGAACCACGATACATGAGTCAACCGGATTTACGCCATATTTTTTAAATTTTGGTCGAGAAATTCATCACTTTGGTTATGTCCCTTTTCCTTCAGACTTGAATGAAAATCAGATTGAGGACCCATTGGAAAACAGGTTGAAAACGTTAAATGTAGAAATGGCTAAAACTCGTGATATTGTCAAAACCAATCTTGCAAAATCATTTGCTAAAAACGCGCTACCGTACAATTTAAGAACCAGACCTCCAGTTCATAAAATAGGAGATATGGTCTGGAAGCGAAATTTTCAATTATCTGATGCTTCAAAATCTTTCGCGGCTAAACTTGCTCCAAAGTGGATTAAATGTCGAATAAAAAAACAGCTTGGAAGTAACGTCTTTTTGCTTGAAGATTTGACTGGTATAGAACTGGGAGCATTTCATACAAAAGACTTTAAAGCAAATCAAGTTAGCTAATGCATAATGTCTTTATAATATATTTTTTTTAGTAGAAAGTTAAAATTAAATGTCAAAATGAAGGGATTGACGATGTTCAAACAATAAATTATAGGGTTAAGGTTTATGTTATTTAGTTATATTTATAATGTTTTTTTTTTAATTAAGTTAACAATTACAAAACGTTAGGAATTTTGTTGCTATGGTCAGTAGATTTTGTATTATATCGCGTTATGCGCGATGAGCTCTACTGTCACAGAAACCAAACAGAGTTTGGTTTAAACTTAAAAATCAGTCAACATGGAAAAGAGAAAGGGTTTTTTTTTTTTTACATGATTTTGTTGCGGAAGTCCATCGGTAATTTTTTTTTATTAGTTAGAGTTTTCAGAATAATTATATCCTACCTATAACATCGGTAGTGTACATGCACTATAAGTGCAACATATTTTGATTTTGGCCATGTAATAGAGCCAGAGGATAGTAAGTCATGCTTATTTTTTTTTATTGTTTTTAATTAGAAGAAATTTAGATTTTGGCCAAGAAATAGTGCCGGTTTTCTTTTAATAATTTATTTTTTTTGTTTTGTTTGGCCATATAAATGGGCCTGGAGATATTTGCGATATCTCAATTAATATTTTTTTTGTAGATTAGCGTATATCGTTAAGGATATATAAAAATCTTTCAACGGTTAACCGCTAATCAAATTATTCTAAGACTGATGATGTTAATTACCATAAGTGGGCTTCTTCAATAACATGTTTGAAGGGATTTTTGTTTTTTTTTCTTCTAAATGATTGTGGTGTTGGAAAAATTAATATTTATGGGTACTTTTAAGAAAAAAAAAAGAAAATTTAATCAAATTTTATTGTAATTTTACACTAAAGTTTGATTAAATTTTTTTTTTTATTGTGGTAAGAGTGTATTTGTAACGCTCAAATTTCATTTTTTTAATTTTTTTTTTTTTTTGTTTTGATTTCTGAAAGTCTGTTTTTTTTTTTTTATAATTTTTTTTAAAAAATCAACAAAAAAAAAAAATAAAAATAAATGTTGGGGAAAAGATTCAATTCGAAACCGGTTCAATTTGAAAATTTAATTTTTTTTTTTGGTTTTTGCTACGTTCATTTATTTTTGTTATGGTTTATTGTGAGTGGTGGCATCTATCTTAAATACACAAATATTTTTTTTATTTTTAATGGTCAAGAAGTCGAGTGTCCGTCATATCCACTAGATGGATCTCATTTAAATATGGGTTTTTTTTTTTTTGGTTAATCTCGCCTGGTGATTGAGTGGTGGCCAACATGTATTTGGCTATATAAAGGTCGAAATGTAAAGCGAAGAGGAGAACGAAGACAAAAATTAAAGGGATTAAGATAGAGACCGTGCAAGTGGAAACAAAAAGAATAATAATAATTATATTTAATTGTGGCCATTTTTTTTTTTGGTTTTGTTTTGTGGTTGAATTATCAAGAGACGTGAATTAAGTGATAATTTTTTTTTTTTTTATACATTTTTTTTTTATTTCATAAAAAAAAAAATAAATAAATAAATAAAAGGTGTTTTTTTTTTTGTTTGAGTGATAAATAACGAAAAAAAAAAAAATAAAAATAAAAAGGAAAAGAAATTGGTTTTGATAACGAAGTGGCAAGCCATGTGGCATTATTTCTTTTTATGAAACAATAATTTTATGTTGGGTTTTTTTTTGTTTTTGTCAACTGTGATCTTATATGAAACTGCTGCAGAAAGACATTTTGATTTTTTTTTTGTTGCTGCCGGAAGAAACACATGGGATCGAGACAAGCAGACATATTGGAGGATACATTTTTTTTTTTCATTCAATAACCCGCTGAATGGTTATTTGTTGTGTGGCTGCCAATAGAAGCTATTTATTGAAGCGGGGCTTTGATTGTGCAGTACTAAAAAACTCAGAAAGTCCGCTATGACCAACGGTCCTGGGTGAGTTATTCCATAAAAAAAAAAAAATAATAATAGTTTAATTTTCCGCTGTAAAACATAATAGTTTCCTTTTGTTATGTTTTTCCATTTTGTTTTTTTATTTAATATTACATTTGTTTTTTTTTAAAAACTGTTTGTTGTATACGCAACCGGAACCTACGCCAGAGTGGATTGTTCCAGTAGTTTAGCCAGAGCAAAGTATGCGTGTGATGGATGTCATGGCGCCCAAATCAGAAAAAAAATAAATTGAACATCATATTGACATCATGCGGTTGCGAAGCAAAACAAAATATTTTCTTTTGAATTTTTTTTTTTTGCAATAACATTTTTTTTTATTTAATTTAGTTTAATTCAAATTTCTGATTATTTTTTTTTATTCCTTTTTGCTATAGGATTTTCTTGGGATCGTGTCTAATACTACTTCGCATTCAGAAATCAAAACAAACAAAAAGAGGAACAAAGGGAAAAAAAAAAAAAAAAAAAAGAAATAAAAGAAAAAAGAAATTTTTTTTATATTACTTAATTGCATGCTAATTTAAAAATATTGTATAAATCAAGTAATGTTGTTTAGTTATTTTTTCCTAATGAATTTTTTTGATTTTCTAAGCTAATTTTAGCAAAAATTTTGTTTCTAATTTTTTTTATAATTAATTATTTTTTTGTAATAAATATACGTATTATATATTAATTTTTATAGATTTGAGAACTATGAAGATTTTTTTTTAATTTTCTTCTTTGGTAAATTCGCACGCTACACTATTTCGGCTTAATGTATCAGCGAAGTATGCCAAACAAATGAAAATTGATTGTATAGACCTTATGGGGGAACCAGCGAGTCAGTAACAACTTTAAGTAAGAACGCGATATACAGAAAGTGAATGTTACTGACCAGCGAATCTTTAAGAACTTCTCGTTCAGTTCAGCCGTCACTTAAGAGAACGAAAATTAACGCGCAAACTGAAGGATATGTCAGAATACATCACAAATTTTCAAAGCATACTTTTCTTAAAAATAATAAATTTTGCTATTCACATTAGAATTTGATTACTGTATTTGTCAGTTTTTACGGATTCGGTGGCCGATATGTCAGATATTCTGTAAGGAAATAATTTCGTCAAATTCTTTAAGGATTCTTACTGATTCGCTGGTTACCCCTTTAGGCTGCGGACCAACTTCCGCTTAAAATTCATTAAGTTTTGCCATCTATCATAGCTATTGTGGATGGAACACAATTTTCATCATTGAAATTATAATTTCTGTTTTACATTTCCAGGCGATTAATGTTAGTTTGAAAATTGTTCATACACCTTCAAATCATATGACGGGCCCCCGCTGGTAGAAGCATTTTTGAATTTTTAAATATATACAATAAATTTAAAATAAATATTTTTTTTACGAAAATAAATAAATTCGACTGACTCAACAATCAAAGCCTACTCCACAGCTAAACTGTTTTAGATAAAAAATCCGTTTTCAATGTTTTCTAACTGAGTTTGAAGATTCTGAATTTCACTTTATGTTATTATTAATAGATAAGTGGGAAGATTATATTTATTTGTGAATTTCTCTAATTTCTCATGGTTTGAAATATTTTTAAAATTATCTAATTCTATATTCTCTTATCACTACATCACATAGAGGGATTTGGCGCTTCATATGAAGTTTCGTAATAATTTTTTTTTTTAACGGATAATAACGCCGGGATTCGAACCCGCGACCTCCGGAGCTTAAAGAAGCATGCTATCAACTGT
This sequence comes from Tipula vernalis, assembly GCA_958295665.1. NCBI lineage: Eukaryota > Metazoa > Arthropoda > Insecta > Diptera > Tipulidae > Tipula > Tipula vernalis. The sequence continues at coordinate 64,005,780 of OY282560.1, read as the reverse complement.
GCCAATAAAATTTTTTAATTTTTTAATTTTATTTTTATGCACAGTATGTTTATTAGTTGCTACGGTAATGTCATTATCTTCAATGGTTTTATGTTTTACATTCTGTCACAAAAGTACCGGGAATTGGTAAAAAAAAAACACAAAATATTAGTATCGCCTTCAAAGTAGGCCACTTCCGAAATAATACACTTATGCCAACGAATAATCCAATCATTAAAACATTTTTTCAAACGCGACTTCAGTTCTCGCCGCGAATTCTCTTTTATGTGTTCTATCGACTGAAAACGGGTACCTCGAAGGTGTGATTTGAGTTTTGGAAAGAGAAAAACGTCAGCCGGAGTCGTATCAGGTGAATACGGTGGTTTTTCCTTGATATTTGTTGGGGTTTTGGCCAGAAATTCAACATTGATAGGACTTGTGAGATAGTGCATTGTCATGATGCAAAAGCCATGAGTTTTCTTTCCACAAACCTGGCCTTTTTCGACGAATTTGCTCTCTCAAACGCCGCATAATGCCCAGATTATATTCTTTATTTAGCGTCTGACCTTCTGGGAAGAATTCCAAGTGCACAACACGACAAAATTCCGTTTGCAATACAAAATTTGAGACAGATTCTTTGTTCGATATTTTTATTCATTGTAAAAATCGCAAAACACATTTGAGATGAATTGACAAGATCGGGCAATCTAAACAAACTAAATGACAGACCGCGCTCAAACTTCGCGTAATGATAGAGGACAGTTGTGCCAAATTAGCGAACTCAGTGCAAGTTTGTCTCTAGTAGAATTTCGTTCAAAAAAATATTTCATTTTTTTCGAATGTTCTTTGCTCATCCCTTTCTAGATTTTGTTTTTCTATTGTATGTTTCTTGCTTTTCTGCATTTCTTCTGCTGTTGCTATTTTTTGTGCTCTGAAGGGTTTTCGCATTTTTTCAAGATATTCGTTTCGTGGAATGTGGGTATGTAGGTATGTATGTTATTTACCTCAATATCACCTATATGCAATTCAAATGGTGTTAAAAATTTTGTTGAACAAACTGAATTATTATAGGCTAATATTGTACCTAAAAGTTTTCTATTGAACAATTATTCTAGAAATTTCCGTTAGAGTATTATGCAGTCTTTCTAGAGGGCTATTGCCTGTAGAAGATTTGGCGGTAGTTACGTGAATTCTGATATGGTAAAACTTTAAAAAAATTTCCATTAATTCTGACTTAAATTCTGCACCACTGTCAAATATAATTTCTTTCGGAATTCCTTCTCTAGAAAATACATATATGGTATTCTTCGATGCTTTTATTACGGTGGTGGTTTTTCTGACCCGAAGAAATTCTACCATTCCATATTTGGAGATTTTAGCGATCAGTGTTCGAAAAGTTTTTCCTCTTAAGCAGGATGCATCTACAAGAAATATTTCCATTGGTTTTTGAGGGGTTAAAGATTGATATTCATTGGAATCCTCTCATAAATCTCATAAATTTTCATTAATGCCTCTATGAGCTTTGTTACATTCGTTAATAATGATTTACGCCTGTTTTAACGTATCGCCTATGTCGATTTTCTGAACTTTTATGCGAACTATTTTTAGAATATATTCGGAGAAGTTATTACTGTATACATTAACGATTTCAAAATTTAATAGTTTGGCACTGTCTTATCTTCGAAATCCTGACAAGCTGAAATTGTTTGTACATTTTATCCAAAATACAGTAACAGTATCATCCAAAGCATTAATGGTTGGATAAGCAGCGTAATCTTGAGGTTTTTTTTTTTAAATTTGTGGACTCAACTTTATAACTTCGAATATAAGCTGGTTGGTTTTTGATTTATTCTAAAGCGACACTGGTTTTTTAGTCATTTTAATTTTTTTTACTGGTTTTTCAGATGACAACGATCCGACAAATTCGTCAAAATTAAATTCCAACTCTTGAAAAGAACAACACAACACTGCAGTACTTAATTCGTCCAAATTATTAAAATTAATATTTACTTCCTGATGCCAAGCACCCCTATTTATAACCCAAACTTTCACTTTCCTTTTTTCACACCAAACTCTCCTAAATCCAAATAACCGCGGGTCTTTGCTAAAAAACCCCGAATGCTTCGATAACCTACTCCTGTTTTACACAACAACCCATACAAAAACCGGAACGACCAACCTACTATCTGCGTCGTTACAGATGTAGTAAAAATTCTAGGAAGTAGACCGGGTTCCCAATTGCCTCAATAGTAGCCCTTACTATACCCACATAACAAATTTCCAGGGCCTTCATAGTAATGACCAGAAAAGTTTTTTATTTTTTTTTTTTTAATTCATCTTTAACAACTAAGGCTACACATTCATGGATATAGCAAAAATTCTATTAAACAAACCAAACCGGGTTTAAAATTTGGCCAGAGGTAACCAATGGACCCTTACTGTATCGATATAAAAAATGTTCAGGACCGCTGTAATCTTGACTTATTTCTTAATTTTTTGTATCTTGAATTATAAAATTCCAACAAGCAAACCAGGTTCAGAATTGGACCACAAGTAGCCACGATATTGTCATAGCAAATTTTCACAGCCCGTTTTTCCATGTTTAACTGCGAGAAAAAAATCGTGTAATAAATAAAAATCCGGGGATGGATTTTACGCACGGATAAAAAGTCTGGGATGGATATTAATGCTCGTACACTTTAAATGGCGTAATAAAAAAAAAAATCCGGATATGGGTTTTCATGCTCATGTTATCGAAGGTAATTTCAAATTTGTCATTGTTTTTCTGGAAAATATTGCGAGATGCAATGTTTATTTTATATTTAATAGAAAGAAATATATTTTATTAGATACTTTTAACGTATTTTTAAAAACTTGTTTTACTGTTATTCTTGTTAAATACAGTTGAGCTCTTAATTTTTAAAGATTTACTCTTTGTTAAAATTTTCAAACTGAATTCTTAACAAAGAATCATTATAAATTTTAATTACGTAATGTTTAATCCAAATGTTTCTTTGTATTATATAATTTATTACTTTACGAAAAATACATGGCTTAATACAATATTCTGTCTTCTACTTTATAGTATGTAACTCGCGCAACACCAAAAATACCAAAATTGAAAGAGAAAAAAAATTATTGACTTGATTTCAGAACATCGATTTTGGTCACAAAATGAGGATTGATTTGAAAGTTACCGGAAATATAAGCATAAACTTGTGTGGGTCTGCTGGACCAGTGTCCAGTTCCCTTGAGATATAATATTCATACGGTTAGCTCATGTGGTTTGATTCGTTTGAGCCGCCTTATTTCGTTTGTACTGTCCAGTAGTTGTACGGCCTCAACGTTGGTGTGGGTAAGAAATCTCTTCTCATGTTTAATGGCACATTCGCGGATGTCGTCGTCTATCAATTGTATTTTTAGATCATTGTGTATTTCCCTGTTAGTCACAAATCGGTAAGCGTTGGTAACCATTCGAAGAAAATTATTTTGGCTACGTTGTATAATGTCTCTATTGGATTTATGAGTACAAACCCATAGCTGCGCACCATACATCCATATTGGTTTGAAGATAGTCTGGTAGACTAGTCTTTTGCAATAAAGGTTCATTTTGGAATGATGCCCAATTAACCAGTACAGCTTTTTGTCTCACGTGATGTTTCCAGTTGAGCCTTGAATCTAAATGCAGACCAAGGTATTTTGCGGCACTTTCACCCTATTGAGGTATATGTGTAGACTGTTATTTTTGTGTCGGAGCGTAAATGGCACATGGGTTGATTTGAGCTCATTAAGCACGATTTTCCAGTCAATTATCCATTTAGTAACGTTGTTCATTGCTCGTTGAAGATTTTACACTGCCCTTGGTTGTGATTCGTCTACTGACATAATTACAGTCTCGTCAGCGAACGTGCCGATGAATGTTTTATTCGTTGTAGGTATGTCCGCAGTGTAGATAAGGTAGAGGAGGGGTCCCAATACGCTTCCCTGCGGAACTCCCGCTAGCGTTGAGTAAAAGTCAGAACATGTTTCTTCATGGATGACTCTGAATTGGCGATCAGAGAGGTATGATTCAAGCAGCTGGCAATAGTTTTGTGGTAGCATTTTGCTCATCTTGAATGTCAATCCCTCGTGCCAAACCCTTTCAAAGGCCTGAAATACATCCAGAAATACGGCGGGGCAATATTTCTTTTCTTCCAACGCTTGCTCTATTACCGTAGTTATTCGATGGACTTGATCTATTGTGGAGTGGTTATTCCTGAATCCAAATTGAACATCAGGAACGTTTACCATTGGCTTTAGACGTTTTAGTAGTAGTTTTTCAAACATCTTTGATAAGGTCGGAAGCAGTGAAATTGGTCTGTATGATGTTACTTCTTCATCTGGTTTACCTGGTTTCTTCAACATAATTATTTGGGTCGTTTTGAACCATTTGGGTACATACTTCAATCTCATACAGGCATTAAATAAGTATGTGATCATGATGATTGCTTTGCGTGGAAGTTCATTGAATAAATCCGGTGCTATTTCATCAATTCCTGGTGCCTTTTTTTGGCTAAGACTTTTGTCGATTTCTTCAGCAATTTTCATTGGCGTAACCCTTTTAAAATCCTGATTTGGTTGATACACAGATATTACGGCAATGTTGGATTGAATGTCATGGGGTTGAAACACTGTTGCTAGGTGTTGAGCAAAGAGTTCCGCTTTTACTTTGTCTTGTCGAACCCAATTGCCTTGAGCATTTCTTATAGGTGGTACTCGAACTACAGGTCGTTTAAATTTTCTGGTTGCTTTCCTTAACGAGTAGTCCTTATCCATTTCTGGACCTAGCCCGTTTAAGTAGTTGTCGAAGCAATCCTGTTTGAAGCTTTTGATTAGCCTATTGACTATGTTACTTATTCGATTGAAGGTGGTCTTGTCTGCGGGATTTCTGGTGAGATGCCATATTCTACTTGCCTTTCTCCTTTCCTTGATTTGTTCCCTGATTTCAGCCGGGTATTTGACTTCAATCTCCGCTTTGTCCTTTAATTCTGGAGTAGCTAGACTGGCGTATTCAATGAAATTGTTTGTTTGTTGTTTCAATTCTTCATTACTTTTAATACAAACTTTTAATACTAGCTCTTCCAGTTTTTCTCTGAAGAGATCCCAATCCGTGAATCTATTAGAAAGGTTTTGCTTTTTATTTTTCTTGATGACTATAGCGCTTACTGACAACAGTACAGGAATGTGATCAGATATTAGACCTTTTATGATGAAGAAATCAAGCAGATCTGGTATTTTTCCTTCATCCCTTGGCCAATACGTTGGCCCCCTTGGAGACAGATATTCACATTTGTTTTCATGAATGACATTGAACAAAGCATTTTTTTTCCCAGCAGAAATTAGCCAGGAACCCCAAGCTGTATGTTTTATATTATAGTCCCCTCCAATAATAAATCTTGGACCGAGCTTATTAAAGACGTTATTAAATTGTAACTTCATTGGTGTATGCCGTGGAGGACAGTATGCTGCCGCAATATTTAGATCTCCGCTCGAGTATCCTCTTGTTGATTATGTTTGATGTTATTTTTAATTAGTACAGCTGAACCACCTCTGGCTCTTTCACTAGGATGGGTTGTCCAGTAGGAATTAAATCCCTTTTTTCTGAAAAAGCTTTTGTTGGAGAAGTGCGTTTCTGAAACAAGTGCAATATCTATGTTGTTTGTATGAAGAAATATTTCCAGTTCTTGGGCTCGTCGGTTGAGCCCATTAGCGTTTCAAGTTACAATGCGTATAGGAACGAGTTAATCATCTGTGTGTATGCTGACTTTTTTTGCTAGGCGGATAGAAATTAATTTCTAGTTTTGCCATCCTTTCTGTTATGTGACCAAGTGTCTATTGAATTTGACTAAGCTTTTTAATAATTTCAAAGTTATTAGGCTCGTTATTAACAAACACATAGTGTTGTTTTGGTTTGATTCATCAGCAGATAATTTGGTGATTTGCGCATAGGATAATCCAACTGTGGATGGTGTGATTGTTGTTTGTGGGTTAGCAGCTTTGGTTTGTAATCGCTGTACTACTCTTGTTCTATTATTCTGTTGACTTTTAATTTTGTTATGATATACACAGCATCCTTTATAATTTGCAGTACATATGTCCTTGTTGTTGACAAAGAGCACGTGAAGGCGCGATATCTGGTTGTTTTTTGCATTTTGTGATGATCTCCAGCACATTTAACGCATTTGGTTTGACGATAGCAAAAACTCTTGGTATGTCCAAGTTGTTGACAATTAGTACATTGTGGAATGTCCCTTGTCTTGTTAGGTGGCTCAATTTTAACTATACAGTACGCAAGTTTCTTGATGTTGTATACTTCTTTATTGTTGTCTTTTTGTTTTAATTTTAAGTCGATGTAAAACAATGGAGTGTTTCCTGTCTTTTACACCATTAGTTGTGACCATTTTGTATATGTTAATAATACCTGCGATTTCATGCCCCATTTTGTCTAAGTCTGCTTTAATTACATCGTGACTAATGGAAGATGGTAAGCCTCTGATAACCACTCTAAAAGCCTTCTCGCTCTTCAGCTGGTAGGTGTGATTTTCTATATTTTCTGTTCTTTTTTTAATTTTTCCAGTAATTTTTTAACATTTCTGTAATCACTTTCGAAAATTAGTTGATTCACAAGTGGTTTTTATTACTTTTTGTCGAAAAAGTTCGAAATTTTTGATATTGCTCACGTTAATGGGTGGAGGCAGTCATATTTTTGGGTTTTTCTGTTCAGTGTTATTGATAACAATTTGTGTAGTATTTTTTGGAGGAGTTTTCGTTTTTGTGCGCCTGCGTTTCCTGGCATTTCTGTTATCAGCACTGGAAACTTCTTTTTCCAGTTCTTCCTCATCTGTGCAATAATCCTCTTGACTCAGAGCACTGAATCTATTATTCTGTTGAAAAACTGGAAATTGCCGCAGCAACCAGTTGGAATTATTTGAATGTTCATGTTGACTGGATGATGGCTGAATATGGTTGGAAGAAAGATTGTTAACTCGTGCTGAATCCTAAGCTATGCTATTTTTAACCTTTTATTTTAGTGTAGAGTGTTCTCTCTTAAGTTCAGCAACTTCATTGCTCAGCTGCGCGATTTATTTTTCCATTTTTTGAAATTTATTTGACTCGCTATTTATAATATTTGTTGATGCACTCGGCATTTGTTCTGATAATGAAGTTACTTTTACAGTGGATACTGCGTTGTTTGCAAATATTTTTTGTATTGGTGATCTGATTGCCACCTAGGATATTAATTTCTTTGTTTGTTTTATCCATTGCGTTTTGTTGTTTATAGTGTTATTACACTCGCCTCTAGAAGTTCAGCCATTGTGATACATTAAAAATGCAAAACAAACGTTGGCCAGGTGCTACCGCTTGGAGGTAAACTAGAGATAGTTGATGGTTTCTACATAGTTGCAACGTTGGAGTATAAACCAATTTATAATTGGCTATAAACGGTCAACGCCTACCCTATTGAGACACACCCAGCACCCAGAAGAATAATATGATACAAATAACAAGAAATAAATACAGAAGAGGACGATCGAGAGAATGTATTAAAATAGTTAATGCACTTTATTATCTTCTTATATACTCGTACACATAACTCAGAAAGAAAAAAACAAATTCAAAAATAAAATAAAAAAATTTAAAACGTTACGAATGTGGCCGACGAAGAATGCATAAATTAAAAAAACATTTATTATATTGCATTTTGTTTTTCTTGCATACGAATATTTTGTTTTTCTTTTTTATTAACGATACAAAACGCTAAATTTCTCATGTTAGAAGAAAGGGTAAAATTACTCAAGGCCGTATGAGAAAATACACTAATCCAACAAAAATATTTAACGGCATACAATAGCAAAATGTATATTACATATATGCCGTGTACATATACAAAATTCTCAATACTCCATCCTCATTTTGCAACCAAAATCGATGTCCTGATGGTGGTCAAAACGAGAGTGAGACAAAACTAGAATAGAAATTAATGTAGTTAATAATCTGGAGCTGTCAGCTATTCATTTAATTCATGTCTAGTTTTCAGTTTTATTCGTTTTGGTTGCTTTTGTTTCTCTCTAAAAATTTGCCATCCTCGGCCGGCACACTGTATAGGTAAGTAGTTAAGTTGGTGTGCTAACTTATAGGGTGAGGTACTACGATAAGAAAAATTGAATTTAAATTGAGTATATAGTATTTAAATGTATTTTGTTCGAGTGATGGTGGAATGATTTAGTGAAATGTTTGAATAAAATGAATGAACCTCACAGGTCTAATGACAAACTTTTTATATTGTACAAAAAATACTTACTATGTAAAATGCGATACAAAAAAAAAAATGTTGAGGTGACGGGGAAGCAAAACACAAAACATAATATATGCGTACATAAACGAAAAATGTGGCTTAGGAAATGTTTCATTTTATCGGCGAATAATTTTATTTCACACACGGATGGATTTGAAAATTGACCCACATCTGTTTTTTCTTTTTCTTCAAAAAATAATTTTTTGTGCCTTCCTCTTGAATAATGAATTCGAAAACTTAAAAACCATGTTGAAATGTTTAATGAAACAGAACAAGGATTCAGCAAATTAATGCCATAAATTATATCCGTTTATGATGTACAATTCGTACATACATCATAGGTTTATTCAATATGTGTTTGTGGTTTAAGAGTTTCGTGCAGCATTATATTAACACCAAATTAACATCGATCAATATTGGTAAACCTCATTATTTGTAAAGTAAAATTTCTCACACTCTCAACATCGAACAGTTTTCCGTGAGTTAAATTCTTAAAACAAAAAAAAAAAAGTTTTGCACGTAATATGCATCAAATATTCGTAGACATTTTTCTGGTGGCCATGAAAATATAATTTTGTATAAATGAAGACCGATTTTAGATCGCTGGTCTATAGTAGTACTCTCTTGGTAGGTAAAACTAACTATTCTACAGTTATTTAAATTAAATACGTGACTGTAAAATATTTTAATTTGCAATATGTTTTTTTCATATTAAATACTACATGGCATGTTAAATTTAAATTATCATGCAAAAAATTTATTTGAGATGTGATAATGCAGTTGGAAATTTTTACAAAGTGAACAATAATTTTGTATTAATTATTTTATTCAAATTTAGGCCAAATAGATTTTAGTAAACAAGCTCAAGGTAACAAGCAAGGGAATAAACAAAATTAACCTAATTCCAAAATCTGCAAAAAGAGATTCGAATATAAAAAGATGTTGTATTGGTTTTTAATGTAATTTAATTGAAAACACTTTTGGCCTTGTTGCTTCTTCGTCGATTGGTTTTTAACAATACTGTTTAAAATAGTTGTTAAAAAAGTCGACGAAGAGGCAATCCGAAATTGATAATCCAATGAATTATTAAAAATTATTGTTACTATAAGGAAAATCTAAAAATCCAAGAAGGTGTGCTGAATTGAATATGAACCTTGTTATGTTAAACTGAGACATGCTTAACTTTCTTATTCTATACATTTCAAATAAAAGTAGAACTATTACAGATAAAAGTGCACAGGTCACCTGTGTTAAAGATGTAAACTGTAATATTGAACGGTTCAATAGTAAACATTTTACTTTATTAATTTTTTTGTTGTTGAATGTTAATTAATTCATGTAATTTCTAATATGCTACCGGTGATTAGACCATTTTAAAAATTGTAAGAGAATTTCATCTGTATTAGTTTGATTCGCTAGTACCTAACGCACAGCACATTTTGTATATATAGAATGTAAATTGGGGTATAATCAGTCCAGTCGCCGCGGCCTGATGAGAAGATTGATTTTTTCATAATCATAAGCTCATCAGTTCGAAACTGAATTGAATTCTCTTACAATCTTCGGAAAATAAAAAAATCATAGTAAACATTTTTCACAAAATAAACTTATTGATCGTCTTTAACTTCCAACATCACTAACTGCCAAATATTCATTTATACAATTTCAGAGTAGAACTTTCTAGGTTATTGCAATAAAATAAATCTGATCCCTAATCTATGATTTACTTACAAATAGATAATAGAAGGCAAAAATGGCGTTTGATTGCAATGATCTAAATAAAAATTCGGCAGCTCAGCTGAATTTAATATGTATTTAAATTTAGATAGAAACGGCTTTTATCGTAAACAATTTACTGAAAATATTCAAGCCCAACCGCTACGAATGCGGCAAATAAAGCAATAAACGTAGACATTTCAATGCTTCCAGGCAAGGATATTGAAAATTGCAGTAACGCAAAAAACATATAGCTCGCCGAACTGGTCTGTTTTTAGAAGCCAACCTTCAATTTATCAAAGATAAACTGTCGAGTACAATAAAAGTATTGTTTTGGATGGTACTGGAGATCAGTATAAAAACAGGCTGTAAAAGTCACTCCAAAATAACAACACTTTAATATACTACTCAGGAAAATCCCATTATCCAATTTTGAGTTATATTAGATAGAATGCCATTTGCGAAAATATGAGTCACTCTGAAGCCGAAATTAAGACTCAGATGACCAAATAAATGTTACAACAAATATTTTCCGATCGTGGAAGAGGTTATGGTTTCGGCTAATCGATTTAAAGTTGTTTCTGCTGGTTCTCAAATATCACATCATGAATTTTAGTCGTAAAGTAAGACTAGAGAGTTACGATTTTCAATAACGTATTAAATGTACAATATTAAAATAAAAACAAACAAGATCGTATTTATTATTACATATATGTACATTTAGTACCTGCGGGAAAATTCTAGCTCACATGCCTCATTTTATGACCAAGCTCCGTGCTCAGGTGTTGAAACGGAAGCAATGATGTGCAAGGTAATGAAGTATCCGAGAGAAGAAATTGCCGATAAAATCCCGTCAGTAAACTTTTCTTTGATCTGGACGATTTCCAGAGTATAAATAATAACGGCGTTATTTTAGAAGCCGATGAGAACGTATCCAGAACAGCTGATTAGAGAAGCGGATTGTGTAGGTCCTTTGGAATTTTACAACATGGATTAAATGGAAATTTCAACGGTTTAAACCGAACAAATCCGAAGTTAGTATGAAATTTTCATCGCAAAATGGCTTTTGTAAGAAAACTTTAATTCCATCCACAAAAATATATTTTAAACACTAAACAAAATGGGTTTCATTCTGCAAAATGTTTTGAGACAAAACGGTTGAGATTTATAATTAATTTAACAAAATACATTATCGGTTTAATTTAATTTTAAAATTAACTCTTAGTAGTTTTGAGATTTTGTGTTCCGGCATAATGCACCGCATTCGTCTGATGAGATTAATGAAGCATTTAAAGTTTTTGTGTAAGTATTTATGATTATAACTCGTATTTATGTGAGGAAAAACATCTAGAAAAATTAAATTTCATTTAATAGAAATTATTATGTGTCAATTGTGAACAAACACTATATTTTATAGATTACTAGACACAAATATATTAGTAATAAATGATATTCACAAAATTTTTCGATTAGTTAATCAGAAAAAATCAAGACACCAATCCAAAAAAGTAGAAATATCAATCCCCCGTACTTTACCCGAAGAGCTATACAAAGTGTAATAAAGCTGAACAAAAATTAAAACTTTCCTTAGTTTATTGTGTTGGTAGTTTGGTTTCGTACTGAAAAGTTTGGACTACTCATGAAGTAGCTACGACCAAACAACAAAAATACAATTCATACTTAACACAGAGAGTATTGTGGCGGTCACGCATTTATACATGCGTTCACCGTCACACGTCAAAGACAACGCGCACTGTCTGTCGTCTTCATGCAGGCATACCAACCACGCGACACAAAACAAAACAGACTTACAAAGACAGATAAACAAAACAAAATACAACACCCAACAAAACCAGTCTCATCACGGATTTCATTGTGAGCGCACGGGCGCTCATCAAACAAGTAAAATAAATAATGACACTAAATGGTGGTGGTGAAAAACTACAAATAGATAACGTATACAACATTTGTATAGATAATTAAATAAATATAAAATAAACAATAATCAATAAATAAAAATACAAATAAAATAAATTAAACACATTTTATTAAACGTTCGACAGTTAATACATTAAAATATTTGTGAAAATATATACCAAGCGCGATAGTATCAAGTTCGAACTTACTGATCTAGCGAATTAAATTCACTAAATCAAAAAACTCAAAGAAAACCCTCATTTGTTCAGGGGTATTACACTTTATATAACTCATCTTGGGGTAAAGTACGGGGAGATTGATATTTCTACTTTTTTGGGTAGTTATATCATAAATGATTGGCCTGTCCTGTTGATTTTTTCTGATTAACCAATCGATAAATCTTGTGAATATCATTTATTACTAATACATTTGTGTCAAAAAACATTATACATAATTTAACATTTATTTATATGAATGTGTTTGAGTTTTGACAACGAAATATTTTCAAAAAATAAAAATAAAAAATTTTGTTTAAAGATCTATTCTAGTTGAAATTTATAGTAAACTTAAACTGAAATTACTAATTTAATTAAAAACAATAACAGCATTTATCGCCTCAAAAGATTTAACATTATCTGTTTTAACGCCGCCCTATATTTTCGCTCATATGATGTATTTTAATTTAGCGTGTCGTTTATCTATTTGGGGGGGGGGTTAAATGACATACGGTATTCGCCATTTAACCAATAGACAATTAAAAAAACCGATGCCGCTTCCAAAATGACGTTCATTTAAAAAAGGTTTTTCGCTATTGTCAGTAAAACAGTAGTATGCATATGCATCATCTGTAAGCAAAAAATTGAGGTGTGGCCAACACACGACTTTCTTTTACGAATAGAGAATTTTGAGAAATTTTATTTTTTTCTTAAATTTTTTTTTTTTATTTTTTATTTTTTTTTTTTTTATTTGTTTTTAATTTTTGGAAACATTTTGTATTATGTAGTTTTTTGTAAACCTTATACTTTTTAAGATATTTGCAAAACAAATTTTCTGGACCAAGGGAGTCCACTTCCGGTTAGCCGATTTGGAGTAAAATTCACTGGGACCTCCCAATTTATCAAAAAAGCTTAAATCTGAAGGTTCAGTTCGATTGATTAAACCATATGGGCTGTAGAGAGGACACAGACAGACTGACAGACTGACAGTTTAATAGACTGACAGACAGACAGACAGGCACAATTTCGAAACCCACTTTTTCGGACTCAAGGGACCTCAAAACAAATAAATCTCTAAAAATCTCAAGGTCCAAAATTTTCATGATTACTATACTTTATTTTACTAGAGTAAAAGAAAATAAAAAACCCTAATCCATACGAATCGTTCGTTTAGTAAAAGTTCTGCAAAATTATGTTTTGGAAATCGCACTCAACACCCAAGGGCCAATATCGGCCACTGCCAACAATGATGACAAAGGTTTCGCTAGCACATGGAATAGGTCTCTTAATTAACTAGTTAGAAAATTCTAATCCATACGGATCGTTCGTTTAGTAAAAGTTCTACGAAATTATTTTTTGGAAATCGCACTCAACAATGATGACAAAGGTTTCGCTAGCACATGGAATAGGTCCCTTAATTACCTAGTTAGAAAACCCTAATCCATACGAATCGTTCGTTTAGTAAAAGTTCTGCAAAATTATTTTTTGGAATTCGCACTTAACTCCCAAGGGCCTATATCGGCCATTGCCAACAATGATGACAAAGGTTTCGCTAGCACATGGAATAAGTCTCTTAATTACCTAGTTAAAATTGAGGTGTGGCCAACACACAACTTTCTTTTACGAACAGAGAATTTTGAGAAATTTTATTTTTTTGTTAATTTTTTTTTAAATTTTTAAATTTTTAAATTTTTTTTTTTAATTTTTAATTTTTATTTTTTTTTAATTTTTGGAAACATTTTGGATTAAGTAGTTTTTTGCAAACCTTATACTTTTTAAGATATTTGCAAAACAAATTCTCTGGACCAAGGGAGTGGCCACTTCCGGTTAGCCGATTTGGAGTAAAGTTCACTGGGACCTCCCAATTTATCAAAAAACCTTAAATGTGAAGTTTCAGTTCGATTGATTAAACCATGTGGGCTGTAGAGAGGACACAGACAGACTGACAGACTGACAAACCATTTCGAAGCCCACTTTTTTCGGACTCAGAGGACCTCAAAACAAATAAATCTCTAAAAATCTCAAGGTCCAAAATTTTCATGATTACTATACTTTATTTTACTAGAGTAAAAGAAAGTAAAACAAAGATTTTTAAAATGAACGCATTTAGTTTTCACGTGCAGGCATGGGTTTTGAATTATTTAAGAGTTAAAAGTCATCTACCATATCCCATTTCAGGAAGACATCTCTGTGATGGGCGCAAGAAATTTCGAAAATAGCCGGGTTTCACTTTATGTCAGTTTTATGTAAGATGTTATGATTCATTTTTTATCCTTAAGCTTTTTCTTAAGAATTTCTTCTTTTGAATTGTCAAATTCTAAAAATTTTGTATAACTTATTTTACATGTTACAAACCTCATAATTGTGGAACTGTGAAATAACCTAATCCATAAAATATTAAATGATCAGTTACCGTTGGTTTGAGTGCGAAATAATATATTTTCCAGCAGGGATTACCTGGCTGAAGTTATCCCACTGAAGAAACTTCAATTCATTTAAAAGTCAAGTAAAACAAATTATCACTTCAAAACTGTCTACCGTAACTTTTTAGTAATTTTGAAACAGAAGAAATGTTTCGACGTCAAGTTCTTCGTCATGAAGACGTCAAGTTTGTGACTTAATATTATTGATGCTGTCATTTTTAAATCTACTCTGATTGACATTAAAATATGAAGAAAATTGTTATTTTAATTCACAGAAGCACTCCAAATGAAATTGTGGAAGATTGGTTGTGTTTTCCTACCCAATTGAGTGATCGGTGGTGAGATGTCAATACAAATTTTGGATGAAAAATGTCGATACAATTTGTTCATGGTCCTTCGAGTCATTTACTGAACATTTTTGTGGAGCTGTAATACACAAGTAGAATGTGTAAATAGCAAAACCGCGATTAATTAATACAAACTGAGAAAAGTGAGACCTCTATTAGGGATAGGATATTAAAAAGAACAGTAAGTCGTTTTGAAGTTATCAAAACAGAACTTCACAAATGTACCAAAAATACTACAGTGGAGCAGGTAAAAATTCATTTACTTGAAACCCATGTTTTTTTTTTTTGGAGAGTTTTGCAAAAATTTCCCTTTATATAAGGTTAGACTGTTGCTAACATTATCACTGACGGTGATAATTTGAGTTAGGGACATCGTACAGGTCCCCTTTATGTCTCAAAAAAACGGTAATTTTAATAGCTCTCCTGAGTTCTGAAGATGAGCATCGTTCGACATTTAACCTCCGAGATATAACAGAAAAGGTAAAAAAAATGGTTTTAGCCATGTGGTTTTAGGCCGGTGAGCAAAGTTGAGCCTAAGCTCAAGCTTGCCAGTCGGCATCCGGCCTCCATCGCTCCTATAACAGGCGCATGCTAGGGTTAGTGGAGTAGAATGGAATGAACGAAACTGAACTGAACTGCACTCGACTAGACTCGACTCTCCTCTCCTCTCCTTGAGTGAGTGGAGTATGTAGTGGAGAGTGGAGGAGAGTGAGTGACATAAGTAATGCAATAGTATGAACAAAACTGGGTAGGAATCAGGTAACTCGACAAAATAAAAACAGCTATCCCAAGTACCAAAGGTATCATTCGTAAAGAAAACCAACGAATTGATATCTCAAGGGTTATCCCTTACAATCATTGGATTTTGAAAAAATTCAACTGCCACATCCACGTTGAAATTTGCGGCTCTGTACAGAGCGTAAAATATCTTTATAAATACGTTTATAAAGTACATGATGCTGCAAAGTCACTGAAAACTGTGACGGCACCTCAATCATTTCAACATGATGAGATTAAAGATTTTTTGGACTCGCGTTATGTTAGCGCTCCACAAGCAATGTGGGGACTTAATGGCTACTTGAAACACGACAAGTCGCATCATATCATTCGACTGGCAGTTCATTTAAAGAACTGTCAAACTTTGACTTTCCGGCCTGGAGAAAAGGAAACCACGCTAACAGCGGTTTAAATTGAATCAGAGGGATTCTAACGCGCAGTGGTATTAATATACGGAAATACTGCAACATTATACCTTCCACACAGAACGTGGAGGAATAGGACATTGGGAACCCCGACAAACGGGTGCCAACAAAGCCATATTGCCTCAGAATGCTTCTTCTTCATATTAGAGGAGCGCAAGATTGGGATGACATGTATAAAGATCCCGAAGGCATAATTTGTCCTAGATTCGAAGAGAATTGTGGAATCAGACCAGTCATACCATTCTTACAGAAGCGTCTTTTACGATGTTTCCTAAGCAAATGAGACTTCTCTATGCATGGATTTATATTTTTGGCAATCCACAAGATGCGGGAAAGCTATTTGCTCTACCCATGAAGTTGCACTAACGGAAGATTTCGTTCATGCAAGATTGTCCGACCCAGAAAGTCGGGCATTACACGATATAATGGACACACTCCGTTTACATGGGTCTAATTGGAGTGGCTTGATATGATATGATGCTTATGATGATATTCCATCTGAATATGACCCGGTTTCTCAAGCAGAAAAGGGACTTATGTTTTTGTCTAAGTTGAATGTTCGACAAAAAGAAGGTCGTGACATGGTCATGAAAGCTGTTGATGATCCAAAAGAGTTAGATGTTTTTTCGTTGAAGAGCCTGCAGGGTACTTCTCTGTACATTGAGAGATCGTAGTGACATTGTGTTACCGATGGCTTCCACTGGAATTGCAGCCACTCTTCTTGAGGGAGGAAGAACTTACCACTCCTGTTTTAACGTGCCAGTCCCAACAATAACAGACTGGGTATCTAACATGAAGCAGACGTTAGACCATATGAAAGTCAGGAATGTTAAACTTATCGTTTGGGATGAAGCTGGAATGACTCTAAGGAAAGCCGTGACATGTGTTGACATACTTTTGAAAGAAATCAAAAAGGTTGTTGATGTGTCAAATGGTTATAGACCATTTGGCAATATCGTCATTCTTTTTGGGGGCGATTTAGTCGAGTACATATCGTGGAAGACACTCTTAAGAGGGCTCCAATGTGGTGTCATATTACTCAGATCAAATTGACTGAGAACATAAGAGCTGTAAATGACTCTCAATATGCTGAGTGGCTAATGTCCCTCGGTAATGGCACATATTCGTGGATTCAATATTCCCTGATTCCTTTTCTCCGGCGGAGGCAGAAACATATGCCATGACAGCAATTTTGTGTCCTTTAAATGAGGACCATTTCACCATTAATGACCAAGTTTTGAGTCGTTTAGTTACACCTAAAGATAGACCTCAGGATGAAAGAGTTTACGAAAGTGTAGACAATATCGTCACCGACGATGAAGAGGAAAGAATGCACTTTCCAGTAGGGTTTTTGAACAATCTAAATGTATCAGGCATGCCTGTGCATAAATTAACTGTTAAAGTAGGAGCAATAATAATGTTACTCCGAAATTTGAATTGGAAACAAGATCTTTGTAACGGTACAAGTCTCATTGTCATGAAGTTGTTTTTGCCAATGTAATTTCTGATGGCAAGTCAAAGGGAGAAATTGTGTTCATTCCAAGAACGGCACTAATACCTTCTGAAATTCATTTCCTCTTGAGTTACAGAGATAGCAATTTCCTCTAAGAGTGGCTTTTGCCATGCGAAAACCTTTGAAAGTATCAAAGGTTCAGTTAAAGAGACTGAAGAGCAGGGAAAATTAGTTTCCAGAAATTATTGCTCCAGAACATCAGGACAATTTCAAGCCTCTTTGTCAAATATTGTCCAACGATTATTCCAGAAAACGCAACACATCCAGATACGAAGGATACACCTAGAGATTTGTGGTTTAATTTAATTTATTGTAGCACAGTGTTATGAGTGTAACAAAATACTTAAGTATATCGAAATTATTCAACATCGATATCAAGCATCTTATTAACATACATTTCAATATAATTTTGTGTTTGGTTAAAGATTATCATTTTTAATATACTTTAGGTATATATTTCTCTCCATTGAAAGAAACTGTAACGTTATATTCAAGTATGTAATGGAAAAAAAAAATTCTTATTCAACATCTCTTGTTGATTAAAGTCAGTTTGAAAACGAGGTTTTGCTTCTTATTTTACTTTACTGACTTGTGTTGCCAGATACCAAAACTGAATTGAATGCCATCAATTTATTTTTGTTAGTGGCTTTATTATCACATTTTGAGTTTGTATGAAAATATGTTTCGATAAATAAAATGAAAACTACTTAATCTGCACATAAGCACAGTATAATCTACTTTATGCAAATGTATAAGAATGTTGATAATAGTTTTTTTATTTGCCACAATAGTTTAATGAATTTTTATCGTCCTTTTTGCATGTATGTATAATATAATAAAACGGAAGTAGTTTTATTATCCCTCTGGCAGTGTACACATGTTTAAATATTTACATCCAGCATAACCAACCCCCATCGAATTCTGAAATATCGAAGATCTAAATATACTGAATTTGTTAATTATGTCGCATCACTATATAAACAGAGATATAGTTAGTTTATCATCAGCGTATATAATTTCCTAAATAAATACTACCTAGTTTCAATTACCCTACTATTTAGCTCACTTAAAATTCAATAAATTATATATAATTTTAGAAGCATATAGCCTATAAACTATATACGAGTACTTACCCTTTTCAAAATTAGATTTTTTACAACTGAAGGGTATTTCGTTTAATATTCACGAAAAAAAAAATCGAATTAGGTTAATCGAAATACAAAATGAGCTTAAAAGCTTTTCTCCGATATTTAGTATTTTTATTAATTTTCTATTAAACTCTTGTATGTGTGTGATTTATATCATAAATTTGTATCGTTCTATATCGGGTATTACTATTCTTCTAATTTCTAAAACCAATTCGGATATATCTAAATGATTATTATATCGTCTAATTGGTGATATACCTACATAGACAAACATAGAGACAATAATGTAAAGAGCTTTATACTCATTGACACAAATTAAATTTCATAATGAGTAAAGCTAATTTAATGAACTCCAGAAAATTATGTGTTGTCATATATAGTTTAAAATTTCAATCTATTTGCAATGTCGTCAGCAAAACTATTTTTTTGTTAATTTAAATGGAATTAGGGTATGCTAGGGTATACACATTTGCAAATGATGACAAAACACTCGAATATATAGAATTGGTCTTTGTTCCTCACGAGAATTACGATGTTTTCATGCATGAGTAATAAGCTTTTTACTAAATTCTCTGTTATAGATTGTTGGATTTTAGTGTCATTGTTTAATTTTAAAATATTATATTATAAGTCTCTAGAATCATTGATAGATGTTTTATTATTCTGTATAATATTGATTGTTTGATTACATAATTTGGGTCACTTGCCATGAATTTGAATCCAAAAGAAAGTATTTATGAACAAACTACAACTTCAGACACAAATTTTTGAACTGGGATATATTTTTTGGTTGGTTTCTCAGCAAAATTATTGGAAGACGAGAGAGATATTATTAGTTTTACGGGGTACAGTTCTCTGCCTAATTCAGTTTCACCGTCTGGCGCAACATTAGATTATTTTTAAAATTATCCAGCAAAAATTTTCCTCGGCGTATCATTTATTTATTACCAACTTTATACTTAAATACAATCTGGTTACAATTTCAATACTACATTAATATATACTAAAAATTTAATTAAAAAAAAAAAAAAAAAAGTAAAATTAAACAGACATGAAAAATTACCAATAATTTAAAAGAACCTTAGACACTAAATTCTTAAATGCATCCCTAGATAGATTAAAGTCGAAAGCCGATCGAACTTTATTAAAAGAAACAGTAGATTGATAAACAGGTTCATATTTACCGTAGTTATGCCTAATATAGGGCAGCTTAATTTGGAAATCTCTAACGCGAAGGGTCCGTAACGGAGTATATATATCGTACAACACCAAAATCTCAGGACAGTCAATTTTAGACACCAACAAGTCTCTAACCAATAACGCGCCAATTTCGATTCTGCGGATAAAGAGCGGCTCAATATTTATTAATTTACATGTACCTCGATACGGTGGGAGTATAAAAGCCATCTCTGGTTCCCATCTCTGGGCAACATTCGCAGAGAAAACCTTAAAAAGCGCTTTTGAACACTTTCTATTCGGGCTGAACAGTTACCATAAAACGGATTCCAAATTGCTGCACCATATTCCAACAACGAACGCACAAACGAGATATATAAATCCCTCGAAAACTTTTTTAATAAACCCAAGCATGGAATTCGCTTTAGAAATGCAAATATCAATGTGCTTATTGACCGATAAGTTTGACGTAAATGTTATACCAAGATCCATAAACGTATCAACATTATCAATAATACAGCCATCCAGGATAAAATCAAAATTAGCGGGCGTGATTGCACGGATAAAACGGATTGTTTTACATTTGGAAATGTTTAGGGTCAAATTCTGAGCTATGCACCACATACTGAAATTATTTAAGTCAGATTGGAAGTCTCTTGCGTCATTGGTGCATGAAATGGTTTTAAAAATTTTAATGTCATCCGCATAGATGAGGATGTCAGAATAACTCAAACAATTCACTACGTCATTGATGAATAGTATGAAAAGCATAGGACCCAAATGACTTCCTCGAGGCACTCCCGAAGTGAAATTAATAACTCTGGATGTGAAACCACCAATCTTAACTATCTGAGTTCTGGAATCAAGATAAGATGTGATCCAGTCCAGTGGGAGAAAACTGCAATGCAAGGAATCAAGTTTCTTCAACAGCAAGTCATGATCAATCTTATCAAAGGCCTAACAGAAATCAGTGTACACAACCTGCACAATTTTACCTCTATGTAAGGCTTTAGAGATACAATTTGTGAGTAAGAGTAAATTAGTAACAGTTGATCTGGCTGGAAAGAAACCATGCTGTTTAGGAGAGGTAAAAGTTTTCACGTGAAAGAATAATTGATCTTTAACAAGTTTCTCAAACAACTTGGGTAAGACTGAAATTATACAAATACCCCTATAGTTCTCAATATTACCACGAATCCCGGATTTGAAAATAGGTTTAATAAGCGATCGCTTCCAAAGAGTGGGGAAATATCCCTCTCTTAGACTTCTATTAAATAGAACGCACACCGGAGCGGCAGTTGCGTTACCGGTCAATTTTAAAAAAAAAGGCGGTAACGTGACATTATTCAAGCTGCAGAGATTAGAACCTGAATCTGGATTATAAACACTTGTAACGAACTGGTCGTTACTGACATTCTCTTCTGTGTTGGTCATGATGTTTTTTTTTGGTTGTTGTTGTCATTTCGCTATCATTTCACTTTGCGTTGTGTATTGGGTGGATGAGATGTGAACGCAGCCTGTGTAAGCGGTGTATGGATTGTGAGACAGATGGCCTCCCGGTGTTTCATGATTTCGTCGACGAATATGGGTTGAAAAAAGGGCGCACGGATAGGCAAGAAGCATTTTTTATGTTATGGCTGAGAATGAGAATTTTTTTTGGAAGGGATTGAATATCGAGACGTCAAAGCGTAAAGACGAAAAAAACTAAAAATAAGATCAGGAATAAAAATTAATACAAAATTAACCTAAATAAATAATTATAGAAAAAAAATAAAATAAAAAAAATAAGAAAAAAAAAATACCAGACAAGCAGAACAATATAATTACCACATAAATAGGAAAAAAGAAAACTAACAGTGAAATAAAATATCCGTGAGTACTACTAGCGGGAGTATTAGCGGTGCTGTTAGCGGTTCACTGTTGTTTTGTGTGGTATAAAATACACCATTTACATCCAAATCGTTGTGTGGTGGATCAACGAAATAAACAATTTACATCAAAATCGTTGTGTGGTGGTGCAATAGAATAGACGATTTACGCCAGAATCGTTGTATGGTGGTCTGTTGTTTAAGCGGCTCATGGTTTTGTTACTCTGATTGGCGTAATTTTCAGCAACATTCAGCGGTGGCGTCTTGTTGGCAAGTGTTGACATTGCCGTGGAGCCCCAAGAGACGAACAGGCAACAGTAGCAGTATTTTCAACGGGTCATCTTGTGAAAATGTCGGTATAGCCAAGTTTTTTATTATCCACTGTCACATTTTTTTTTGTTGTTTAGATAAATTCTGTTGGATTGAAGAATTCATTTGCAAAACTTAATTTTTTTTTCAATCAATCCGCGCGAGTTTTTTTTTTGTTTCTTTTTACATTTCAGGTATCCTCTGGATCGGAGAGCTCGAAGAGTCCACAGGATGTCGCCGTGCGTTCGAGTGGGATTGTCGTTTGCAATTGAATGATTTAAATACAGTTTTGTTGTTGTTAAATTATATAAAATCATAATTTTTATTTTGTTTGTTAATAAATTATGAAAATTTTGGTTGTACGACATAATCTTGCATCATGAAGCGTTGAGTAATTATTGTGTTCGGGAGGTGACCATGAAGGTAGTGTGTGTGACTGGGTGAAATGGTGAAATAAAGTGACCTTAATGCAGCTTTCAAGGCCCTGAATGGACACCACCACAACCCACGACAGACTGCGCGATAGCCGGAGCAAATGCTGCAGGTGGTGACGTCGGGGCATTATGTTTAACGAGGACAGCCGCTAGTTGTCCCCGTTACACACTCTCAAAGAAATCATCAAACAAATTAACCTTATCTAGAATGTTATCACAGAATCGGTCTTGCAAATATATTGTGGAAGGGTAACCATCAGATTTTCTTTTATAGTTAACAAAATGCCAAAAGTGATTGGGTTTCAATTTAATTTGTGATTCCACCTCCAAAACATAATTACTGTAAAGAAATCGGTTAAGAAATATATACTTTTTACGTAAAACCTTAAATAAGTTGTAATTTACTGTATTCGGAGATAGTTTATAACGTTTATGAGCCTTATCCTTTCTATTTTTTAAATTTATCAATTCACCGTTATACCACGGTTCCTTCTTGGCGCCTGAAACTACCAATCTAGGAATGAATGTTTCAATGCCCATTTGTACAATTTTATAAAATTCTTTCAACATATCGTCTATATTATTACTATTATAAAATGAAGACCAATTATATATACCCATCAAGAAATGCACTTAAAGAAACATAATCAGCCATTTTAAAGTTATAGATGACAGAGTCGGTATTATTTTCGATTAATTCACTGTATTCAAACACGACTGACTAAATCATCACAGGTTGTGACGGTAATCTCATGATCAATTGGCACAAAGGCTAGGTCTAACACGTTGTTACTGCAATTCTTCACATTGATACATTATTTCAGTCCCAACGAAAAAATTTCAGATATGAACTTTTCCACATCATCGTTCATATTTATGGAAGTTAAATTGTTATCCATATACTCCCATACAATACCTGGCAAGTTAAAATCAACAAAGATAAATAAGCGGTCCTCAGGTTGAAGAAGTGCAGTAATATTAAGTTTCACGGTGACCAAAAACATATCATAAATCGCGACGCTTGAATGACTTGGTATATATGTGACACAAATGATCAGCGAGTATGAATGAAACCGTCAGCGCACAGCAACAACTTCAGTACTACAGTTGGTATATACGTTATCGGTATAGATGAGTATTTGTTAGAGACGGCTATTATAATACCACCCCCATGGCATAAGTGTCCTGCTGTAGATGTCTGACTCTACGATAAACTGCATAAGTTGGTAGAAAATACTCCTCGGTTCTGTAATGGGCAGTCAACCACGTTACCGTGATGCAAATAACGTCGTAATTCTCCTCCAAAATTGACAGATATAGAGACTTAGATTTAGTTCGAATGACGCTCGAATTGTGGTAATATATACATATTTAAGAATGAATAAGGCTGGGGATTTGTTCCGCAGTTGAGAGGCTTAAAAGATGGTGTGATGGCAGGCGCAGATGTTATTGTTTGGTTGGGAATGTTACCCCAGTCCGGTTTTTTGCCATACGTGGATAGTTGGTAAATGGCCGAATTATTACCCCAAGTGGCCAAGCCTCAGAATTATTGAGCATATTGTAATGGGTTTCCTTCAATCCGATTTTAAGTGAGATGAATGTTAGTGAGTTATCGATAACATGATCCTTGGATAGTAACAATTTACATTCAACGTCCTCTGATGAACAGTCCTGCAGTTTGTTACAAATGTACTCCACAATTCGATCAGAAGTGACAGATGGATCAAAACGACTAATATATAAACATTTTTTGTTCGCCAGAGGTACAGTTCTAATCGAGTTGATCTGTGTGCCAGTACCCATGACTTCCTGTGTTAGTCCTGGCGAAGTATAGCTAATGGGATTGGGCACTGTCTCAGCTACTACTACAGATAATGGTTTATTAGCAATATCAACAGTATTTTTATCCAGCAAGGCATTGATTAATTTGCGGTTTTCAGCAACCTCCGTTTCAATTTTTTTTAAGTCCAATTTTTCGGCAGCTCTGTCAACAATCACGTCAACTTTTTTTAAGAGCTTTGTCATATCCTTATTTACGAACCAAATTTTATAGCTATTGCAGAAGTAACATAAATTCGAAAACTTTTTCATAGAGTTAATAGCGGCGCGGTCAATTCCAGAACACTCATAGCAAAATTGTACGTCACAAAGTTTGCATAAAACGACATCAGTATTCGAAAAAACTTTATTACATGTTACACAAGACATTGTCATTATTAATAATTCACTATATTAAATATTTAAAAATGTTTAAAAAAATTACCGAGCTGTTACCGTTTTAGTAAAATGACGCCTAAAAAAACTCAAAAATACGCAGTGCACGTATTTTTGAAGCTTGATTAATGTACTTTAAAAAATCGAACTAAATTAATAAGCAAACCGTTATTCTTTTTAGAAAAAATTGTAATAGTATGAAACCTGACGAGATGATCAGGCGGCTGTTTGTGAATTCGAATCGAAAGTATACAAATATCTGAAGTATTATATTCTTATTTAAATTTAATCAGATTCGTTCGTTTCCCATTTAAATCAAATACGAATCTTATATTTCCAATTCACAAATAGTCTCCAGAACTTCAGTCCAAAAAATTACGTGCTTGCATAAACTCCTAAATCAATCTCTAACTGAACCCGTTAATCACTTACTCCACATCAATCCTCAGCTCAACCTTCAGCTCAATCTCCAAATCATATTCCATAGTAAACTTTGAAACTCAAGTCGCAACTCAACCCCAAAGTCGATGCCTAATTCAATCTCTAAATAAATTTATAACCAAACACCTTACATGACTCCATCTCAAACTCTCACTCAACGTAAAACTTGACGACCAACCCACAATAAAACTACTCAATTCAAGCTAAATCTAACTCAACCTTAACCTAGACCCAAATCTTAATCATGCACGCAACCTTGAACACGACACCGAAATCATTCTTCCAATCACAAATCAATCTAATCTTCTACACTCAATCCCCAAATACTTCGCCAACTAAACCTCTCACTCAACTTTGTAAGTGAGTGCCAAGTAAATCTACAATTGCAGTCTTGCGGTTCGCTTCTGGTATCAATCACAGTTACTGTGTTGGTTATTGAATTGGGTACTTCGTGGAAGCAAAACAGTCGTTTTTATTGATATAGATGTGATTATGTCACAGTAAGCTGATATTTTTTGAGTACCACTAAAATTCAATAGGACCTCCGTCTTAATTTATGGCGACCCGAAGCCTCTTTCTTTTAGGGTCAGACAAATGGAAAATAGTATTTGTACCACAAAACACGCTAATATAATAAATAAAATAATTAAATACAAATAAACTTCTTTTACAACACTGATTCTTATTAAAACAGGAGAGGTTGTTGTCGATTCGAGAGCAACAAGATAATGCTCGAATTTGGTAACGTCATCTTAAGTGTTCAGTAGAGAGAGGAAACTAACATACATAGGGGAGAACCATATGATATCGACACCGGATAAAACATTTCCTCACACATAATTTTAGTAAGTGGGACATCATGGGCTGAACCTGGCTGATGTGAAACATGAGTGCTTAGATCGTCTCACGGCCGAAGGTGTTTCTCCCAAAATTTCTTCTTCTGAATTCACATAGGGTTTACCTGGTGGTTCACATAGGGTTTCCTTGGTGGTGATTCCATATCCGCCCTAAGTCGAGGCTGGAATTCCGGAGTTCCTACGGTATCTTCCTGTACTTTCCTGTGCCTCTTCCGTATGTGCTGGGCAACTTAAAATTCCATTCCTTTTGACGGTGTGGATTTTGACCGACGACTCTTGAATCTTCCTAACCAGAACGCTTTCCGATAGGCGACGTAACAGCTCATTTACATAACTGGTTGTTTTGATGTCTTTTCAAAGTACCAATATCTGTGTCTATCAAATACATGCGCCTTCCCTCCGGTTTAATAACAGTTCCGTCGATTAATTTCTTCTTCTTGAGGTATGTTGGCCGATTTTAATTTTTGTTTGTTTTGTCTTAATTTCTTCGAATCATTTGTCGCTTGGTTGCCTAGCTGATAGCAGCGTTCTGTGCGGCCTACTTTTAATTAATGCTGTTTTAAATGTACGAACTGCCTGTTCGTCTTCTCTATTTAAGGTGGCGTGAAATGGTGCCGAATTTAAGTGATTCATTGAGTTGGGGTGACAAAAAATCTTGAAAATCATAAGAAACGAATGGTGTTCCGTCGGACATAATGGTTTGTGAGAAACTTTCGATGGGAAAAATGGTTTGCAAAGCGTTAATGGTCGCTTCAGATGTTAACGACGATATCTTTATAACGAAAGGGAACTTGGAAGAAGCATCCACTACAATCAACCAGATCTTGGATAAAAATCGACCCGCAAACCAGACAGAGACTGAAGTTGGCCAATTTGTGTATTCTCGAGGCGGATTCAATTAGCAACAACTTCTCCAATGAGTTGGTCAATCCGTGCTCAATCCGAGTCATTCCCCAGTGACCTTGGTAAAGCATTTGGAGTACCCTTACTTGTAAGGTTTTTGGTACTACTACTAGCGGCTTAACAGTCTGTAACAGAGAACATTAGTACTTACATTCAAAGACAACCTCCAATGGAAATAAGGCCAACCCTTCTTTAAAAATTTCGAAATCTTCTGTAGATGCTTATTCTAGGTTGTATGTTCGGCCACTAATTTTCTATTAGCCGGAAATTCGTTCAACAACGACATGTAGATTTGTTCCAAATATGACTCTTCTTTCTCGTCAAAATCTTTACCAGAACCTATTGGGAGTCCTCGGCGACGCAAGTGACTAGTGTATGTGTAACTCATTAGCGTGATAGTCTAGTATTGTAAACGCTGAATTGTTGTAATAGGCTGTTCGGAACCATCTGAATAAATATGAGATATTACCGCGTCTATTTCATGTGACGATGCATGTGTGGTAAACATAATATTGCAGTCTTCTCTAAAGTGCACTAAATGTGTTTGCTTAATAATCGCTTCTTTCAACTGACTGAAAGCTCATTCGTGTTCATCAATCCAGACGAAAATACCTTTTTTGGCCCTTTTTAATTTTCCCCATAAAAGCTTCCAATTAACTTTAAGATTTGTTGAGATATTCCAATTCAGCGACAGCGAATTAACATTTATTTCTCTAGCAGCGTAGCTTCCAGTATTTTACACACCTCCCCAAGATGCTGCAAGTGTTCAATTTTGTTGCGTCCGGTTATAATCAAATCATCCAAATAAATCTTACAATAGGGCAGTCCCTAATTATTAATTGTTCCTTATATCTCCGAAAAATACTAGATGTACTGACATCTCCGAGCGGTAGTCTCTCATATTGGAATAATCCAAAAGAGGTGATAATCCCGGCGAGTTTCTTGGCTGCGTTATCCAATGGAATTTGGAAATATGCCCCCGATAGACCAATTTTGATGAAAATTTGTCCTCCAAGAAAAAGCTCCTCTCTTATGAGAATCGGGTTAAAGGGTTTAAAGGTTAGTTGGGGATTAAATTACTTGAATTTAATTTCTTATTCCCAACCTCATTGGCTTCCGCTGGATTTGGTAAACTACTTCGGAAATTGGCTCCTTTCAAAACCGCAATAGCCTTTTCTGTTGACTCATCCGTATTCACTATATCCTCGAGTTCCTACAATGTTGGATTTTTCTTCTCTATTGCTATTTTCCGAATCTGCTCGTGCCGCGTATTAAATGTAATTACGTCGCGAATAATGACATCAGCATACGACCGTTTGCACTACTCGTTTGTGCAAACCAGATAACAATCGCGTGTATAATGCCTTTAGATCGTAAAAATCGCCGTGCACTAATGAAGTCGACTGACTGAACCAACTACTGTAAGCAAACTAGTATACGGTTAGAAAAAAAAAATTTGTTAAATCCCTTTAGCGCCGGCATTTTAAATGCTTCTTTTTTGACAGAATATATATCCATCAATCAATGAAATATTTAGTTATGAATATAGGTTATATAAATTTAAGCATAGCAAACTATAGGAACCCCTCTCCTTCCACCGGATTCTCCTAATTATCCTGCATTCTTGTGGAGACTATCCATAGCTCAATATTCTCACCATTCTGGATAGGACCTTGAATCATAAACAGTTTCTCATTGAAATCCGTTGACGTCAAAATTTTTTTGAAAATATGTAGTCGAAACAGTTGGCTGGTATACATTCTAATAAAAAAATTGGAGTGTTTCGATTTACTCAAAATTACTCTCATCCTTGGAATCCATTTCATCTTACAGGAAAGCCAAACCTGCGTACACAAGAGCTTTGGGACGTTTTGAAGTTTCAAAAGTTTTGAGAAATTGAGAATATTAACACAACAAGCGAGCTGACTGACGAGAAGGGGTAATGCGAAGATTAATTTAAGCGTGTAACAGTAAGAAGTGACTAAGGAAAGTTTATCGTCAAATTTCTTTCAAGTGAGAAACTGATGAATTTATGATCCAATTATATATTACAAAGAAAACAAATTTAAATAAGAGCGATTGTGTCGTATGAGATAAATCAATCAAAGCAATAACACTGCATTATAGCTTGCCTCACCACAATGTCATAAAGGAGTCGAGTCCATTAAATTGCAGGTGTAGTGTTTGATGGTTTGTCAAATTATTCAAACGGATCATTACTAAATGATTTGATGATCACAGGTTATTTCCATTCAGCCATCGGACGATACTAAGGAGAACCAACCCAAATAAACCAATTAAAAAGTATGAAATAAAAACGCGTTTGTTGACGTTCTAATCCCCGGCGTCAACGATGAGAACCGGCTATGCCCACTTAGAATGGATATCGCCATTGTTCTAAAATAGGGAACCAATAGTTTAATGGTACGCTATGAGTTAAATAATGTGCGTTTTGTTTTGCAGTACACCTGACAACTCGGAAGCCAGTAAGAGATTTGAGCCGTTAGGATGTCTATCATCTCTAACTCTATCATCTCTTTTCCAGAGCCTATGGCTAAAAGATCTCAAATGGGAGCCACACTGCCGACGGAGTTGATCAAAACCATTAAGTATTCTTGGGCAGGAGTACAGATAGTGAGAACGATTTTATGTTGTAATAGTAAAATAGTACTGGATTGATTAGCATCTCACCTCAGTAAATGGAACCCTTTTGCAGCCAACTCAGAGTATCTATTGTCGTTGAACATTTCCCATGCGAATATTGGCTTCACATACCGTCAAAACCAATCATCTGTATATGGTGGAATGGACCAAAGTAGTTACGTATGTATGGCTTGTTGAAACGCTATAGCTCCTAAGAGAAATTAAAACTGCCAATTGCATATGCGAGGCGATACGTAAACCAACTTAGAAAGGCACAAGGGGAACGATTGATGGTAACTGATTGAGACAAACCTAAACAAGATAAACCGGCGAAAACAATGTGGTTAAACCAAGAAGAAGTATTGCAAGCAGAAAACTTCATTATCAAGCCGAAATTAAATCTTTGCAGTCCAACGAGAAAATCCCAAAGAAAAGCGCAATTAAGACGTTAAATTCATTCTTGGATTAGGATGGAAAGGACGGCGCATAAATAATGCTTTGGCCTTACAATGTGCTAATTTCCAGAGCAACAGCATTAGATTTTCAGAACGGCTAGAGTTACATTTACGCATTCTTTCATAAATGTTAGAATCAATTACTATGGCTCGTTCAAAGTGTAACTTATCGTCGCCTGATAGGTCAAATACCAATAAAAATGTATGTATGCATATTTATTTACCTTTGTACAAAGGCTCTGCATATTGAGATCGCCATCTATACGAGTGACATTAGCATCGACACCGGGTTTAATTTCGTCAATGCAGCAACCAACTAAAGGTTGTTTCATTGATTGGAGAAAATAAAAACTGAACTCTGCTTTAAGAACGATTCCAGTAGTGTTACAATCATGCAACCAGCCAAAGATGGCGGGGGTTTTGGGTTTCAGGAGTGGAAGCCATGGTACCACACTTGCAAAAAAACGGTCGGTGACCATGAGCTATCATCGAAGAATTTAACACTTTGTTATATGAGATAGAAGAAACTGTGAATGCGAGAAAAATGCATGGCAGACATATCGAAACCAGATTTATCGGATCAGAAGGTATCACCGGGAGCTGACACTTTCAAAAGCGGTGGCACCGGGACTTTTTGAGTAGCTTACAAAGGAGTGACAAGTACCGGAAATTATAAAAATTATTAGTTGAACATCGTTGTGCGAATGGCAGAGTACGAGTGGCGACTGTAAGGATAGCTTTTTTTTTTTTTGCAAATGTCAAGCTATGACGCTAAGATTTAGAGGGAATATCAACAACAGATGTATCAACTTAACTAAAAAACATAATTCAAATCGGAACGATGGGAGCGCCACACGGTAGTTATTCCGGGAACTTGTTGATCAAGGTAGTATACTTAAACAAAAATAAAAGTGAAGGGAGAAATTATCGAGAAATTTTGCAAGTTTTCAGTTTCGATCTGAGTGAGAATAACGAAAAATTTAATTTTTTACCAGTCAATCTCATCAGGCTATAGCGGCTGAAAATGCTAATTACACTTTACATTACTTTCTATATATAGAAAACAACCGCGTAGTTAAGTATTAGCGAATTATACGCAAACACAAATATTAAACTCTTAATAAATTTCAATTCAATCTTATTTGACGCATAAATACGATTTGTGTTTTTGAAATGTT
Source organism: Tipula vernalis (assembly GCA_958295665.1). NCBI lineage: Eukaryota > Metazoa > Arthropoda > Insecta > Diptera > Tipulidae > Tipula > Tipula vernalis. The sequence goes on along the minus strand of OY282560.1, from coordinate 63,974,507 downwards.
AGGTTTTATCACGGAGAAACTGAAAACTTGCAAAATTTCTCGATAATTTCTCCCTTCGTAAAAAAGTAATCGTTTGGTCAAGTACCGATAAAACCTAACATTTCAAAAATAAAAGTGATAATAACCAAATATGTCTGATATAGGCGACGATAATAAAGTCGACAGAGACAAGGCAGCAACTCTAGAAACCAAGATGAGGGTGAATAATGCAGAAGTGCTCATTCCGCAATTCTGGAAGGATCTATCTGAACTTTGGTTCAAGCAATTAGAATCCTTATTTAAAGTTCGAAGAATTAATAGTGACGAACAGAAATTTAACTTGGCGATAGCTCATTTACCGATGGATGTGATTGCCACGGTAGCCGCAATAATCCGAAAGCCCCCATTAAATGACAAATATGAAAGTTTACGGGCTGACATCGTTAAAAGACGATCATTGTCGGAGCGAAGTAGGATCGAGAATCTCCTCAAATATACCGACATGGGCGATTTTTCACCCTCTGGCTTTTATAGATATCTCGAAAAAAAGGCTGGGACTTCCACAGCTGTAAATGTTCAGTTGCTTAAAACACTGTGGTTAGGGCGATTACCGAATAATATACGATCGATAGTAGCAATACGAGAGCAAGATGATATCAACGAGCTAATTAATTTGAGAACCGAGTATTTGAAATCAACGGTCCGAACTTTGTTTGCAATGCCGTTGAATGATCGAGACCTTCTCTCATACCGAAACCCGAGCCTAGAAACAATGAAATTTCACTAAGGAGTCTACAGAAAGCGATAGACTAATTGACGGCAAAATCCAACCGTGAATTTGCTGGACAATCGCGCTCAAGATCATGGTCAAATAACAGAAATAGAAGACGCTCAGGATCTCGAAATAGACCCCGAGACGGCACTGGAAATTGGATTTGCTACTATCACCGTATTTGGAGAGAGGGTAAGTACTATCCTCTGTATTTGGAGAGAGGGCAAGAAAATGTGATGGATGTTCATTTGCACAAAAGAATCCTCCACAAAATCCGCCTTCAAAGGGAAAACTAATACGTCCCAATGTACAAGCGACGAGCAACGGGACGATCCGAAATCGTCGCCTTACGATTAAATGTTCTAATACGCAACTCAGTTTTCTTATTGAACACTGGCGCCGATGTCTTCGTCGTACCAGCGATTAGCGATTCTGAGAATCGTTTAGTCGCAGCTAACGGCTCTATCATCACCACATATGTTACGCGATTGCCTATCCTTTTGTAATAGCATCTGTTACAAGACCAATAATTGGTGCCGATTTTTTAGTAAAATTCGAGTTGATGGTGGATTTAAGAAACAAACGCCTCTTAGACACAAACACATCTCATTTTGTTAAGGCTGTAGATGTTAGGGTGAACAATGAATCAATACCTCGACTATTTGCAGTCGAAGGCCCTTACGGCGAACTTCTTCGCCGTTACCCTACTCTGACGTAGGAGCCTCGGTATGACCTACCAGTGAAACACAATGGGTCCACCGAATCATAACTAAGGGTCATTTACAGTTTTCGCGACCACGACGACTGGGATTCGAGCATATGTTGCAGCTGAGTTTGTGCAGACAAAGCTCTTCCAGCACCGCTTCACCGCTATATTTAGTCCCGAAGCGTGATAGCAATGACTGGCGCCCCTGCGGGGACTACCGCTGATTGAACGCGGTCACGGTACCAGATAGGTATCCACTTCCTCACATTCATAACTTTTCATTAAACCTTAGAGACTGCACCATTTTCACAAAAATTGATCTCGTGCGAGCGTATCACTAAATTCCGGTCGCGGCGCAAGACATTCACAAAACTGCTATTACCGTTCCTTTTGGACTCTTTGAGTTCACAAAAATGCCATACGGTCTTAGAAATTCAGCGCAAACATTCCAACGTCTGATGGATGAAGTAACGAAGGGTATGTATGGATTTCGTGTACGTGTACATCGACGATATATTAGTAGCTAGTGGAAACGAAATCGAACACCGCGAGCATCTAGATTCATATTCACTGGTGTGGCAGAGTTTGGTTCAACAATTAAATCACCAAAGATGGTGTTAAGCCATCTGCGGATAGAATCATGGCAATCCAGTCCTTTCCGCAACCCATTTCTGTCAGGCAAGTACGGCACTTAGCCGAACATCTTGCTCCAATACATGGTCATCTCAGTCGGATTGGTAAGGTGAGTAAGAAGAATCCATTTTCTTGGCCATCTGAATGCGAGGCGGCTTTAAACACAACTAAAGCTGCTCTCGCTCGGCCACCCTTCTTGCACACCCTATGGAGCATGGAACACTGAGCATCACCACTGATGCTTTCGGTGTTGCAGTGGGTGCGATATTGGAGCAACGAAATGGCAGAAATTGGGAACCCCTAAGTTTCTTTTCCAAAAAACTTCCCCTCCCGAACAAAAGTATTCTGCCTTCGACAGAGAACTGGTGGCCATTTATTCTGCTATTAAGCATTTCCGATGTTTTTGTCGAAGGTAGAATATTTTTCGTGAATACCGATCACAAACCATTAACTACCGCGATGGCGTCAAATTCTGAACGATGTCCTCGACAGATCCGACAGCTCGACTACATTTCGCAATTTACTACCGACATTCGGTATGTTAAAGGCAAAAACAACGTTGTGGCAGATACCTTATCACTTAGTGTATACTATTTGTAATACAGCCATAAATCTCGAAAAATTAGTTTCTCTCTAAAAATCAGATAAAGAGCTCAAAACACTTTTAGCTAACAGATCTATCAATTTGGTGCGAAACATCGACTGGTAGTAATCGCGCTTACATTCCCAACGAGATGTGTCGGAATATTTTTGAGAAATTACATGGTCTATCCCACCCAGGAATATGCGCAACACGCAAGTTAGTTGCATCCAGGTACTTTTGGCCCAGTATGAGCACAGATACAGGGTTTTGGTCCAAAAGCTGTGTTCCTTGCCAGAAATCGAAAGTGAATAGACATACACAGTCTGAATATGGCCGATTTGATCGGCAATTTTGTGTTTTAATCTTTCTCCATTCTTTCAACTCTTAACGAATTTCTAGTTTGTAGCATTATTTTATGTCTGAACATTGATGAGTCTGTTCGACGTCTCACAAACCTGAAAGCAAACCCGTCCTCATGGAGAGAACTGTTGTTGCGCTGGCTGCAGTCTTTCGTCAATTCATGCCTCAAATTTGGAGACTGTAAGCATTTTATTAACCACCCACATTTAAGTTTATCTGTAAGGGCAAATTTCACTGGTAGAGATTTCGCATATCAATTTGGTAATGATATGATCCTAGCTGACAGTGACATTGTGAAGGAGCATTTTTAACTCCAAAAACGATAACATCAACAAGATCGAGAATCACACATAATCAAGATAATCAGTTCCATTTACAAAAATTCAAGAATCGAAAATATTGCTTCTCTAAAAAGTAATAACCTAAATATAGTAAGTTAAAGTAAATTCAATAGTAAGCCAATTTTTGAAACGGTCTCAAATTTGAAATAAAATGTTAAACATGTGCATTACCATGGAACTAAGATTACATAAAGTAGCTTCAATAATTAAACACATGCATACAAAAATTTAATTACGATTATTACTGAATTAAAAAATATCTCAACTTCTCTGAATAAATCCCTAAGCGCCATTTATTATGTTATCATGCCACACACAATATGCTTTTATGAAAATATAAACGAACATAGTACATTATGTTATTCATTACCTCATTACTCTAAAAAATATAATAATTATTATTTTATTTATCATTAAATTCAATCAACCATTAAATTATTGTACACATATTGAGTAAAAAAAATAAAAATGTTTTTTTCAATAATTATTTTAATTGATTTTCCATGTTATGTTCCACAAATACATGAAAAGCTCCCCCCATCTATTTATAGCATTCGATAATGTACGTTGTCAATTATTTTTTTTTATATTGTATAACCTCCCAATCTCAAAATTAAAGTAAATAATTTGTAGTGTATTCGAGTTGGACTCACAAATGCCTCTTTGCGCTAACAGCTTCATGTGTAATCTCCCGAATACAGTTCTTCGAGAATCCTTCCTGCGTAGTTTAAAAGGCATTGGAATCCCGTCACAATAAAAAAACATACTTCTGCCAACGAAAGCGATGTACCTTAGTGCGATGTACTCTGCTGCCCCTTCATTCGGTTCTTGAAAAAAATGAATCTTGAAAAAAAAAATTGAGTTGTAACCAACACATGACTTTCTTTTACAAACCGGATATTTTGGGCAACTTTTTATGTAAATTTCTTACATTTCTTAATGTAATATTTGAGCATCCTTGGTTTTCTTATATCTCCAGGTTCAAATAAAAAACTTTTGAGTCGAACATTGTTTTCAACAACAGTACCAATAATTTTTTACGAAAAGTTTCATATTGCTGATTATTCAAAGTGATAATGCGAAAAAATGTTTGTTGTTTGTAAGCTGTACGTTAAAAGCATTGGGTACCTGCCATATGAATTGACCCAAAAACACGGTGTTAATAACCAAGTTTGGCACTGAATTTAGAGTTAAGTTGATGGTAGAGTTAGTTTCATTTGTCGGTTGAGTTTGAGTTGAATTGGAGTTGAGTTTGCGATAGATTATGATTTAGTGAGCAGTTGACCAATTTTTTACTTACGCTTGGTTGAGAATTGAGTTGAGTAGGAGTAGGCATTTACGTTAGGAATTTATTTGAAGTGTTGAGGGTTGAGTTGGAAGTTAGCTTGAGTTGTTTTGAGTTAGATACATATACGAATATAATTTTTTCGAATCGTGTTGATTTGAGGGTTGAGTTGGACTTTAAGTTTGTGTTTAAGTTATTGGTTGAGATGGGATCGGGTTAAACGAAGGTTAGCTAGAGTTGAGTTGAAGTACCAATTTTTTCGGACCATGTTGATTTGGGGATTGAGTTCATCTACGCACGGTTGAATAGGGTTTCAATTTATGTTGAGTTGAACTTGAATCACAGGTTTGGTTTGGGATTAATGTGGTGTGAGGTCGAGCAGGAGGTTAGTTAGACTAGTTGAGTCAAATCAAGTTGATTTCGGGATTGAGTTGGCCGTCGAGTGTGTAGTTGAGTAGAGAGCTAAGCTAAGTTGAGTTGGGGTTGAGTTAGCTTGCGTTGGTATTGATTGGAATTTTCAGTTAAGGTATTATTTGCAAATTGATTCGTAGATTGAGCTAGGGATTGATTTAAAAGTTGATTTGTACTTGAATTAGTTTTAAATTGAGTTGAGGTAAATTTCAGGACTGAAGTTCTGATCATCTCGTGAGCCATGTTTCGCCATGCGTTCTGTATCTTGATGGATTTCATTATTACACCAATATAGTTTTAAGATCACAACAATTTAAATTTAATTTAAATTCAATTTAAAAGGTCACGAAATGTCCCGGATAATGGGTAACTAAGCTGTTGCACTCACTAACAAGAGCACCTCAAAGTAACATCCAAGATTGCTTAAGTTTCACACGATATTAAATTTTGTTCAACCTTCCAAATAGGACATTAATACAAAATGGTTCAATTTCTCATAACATTACATTGAAAGACAAAACCCGCAAAGTGGTAAAAAAAGGAGAATCACACAGCATGAAATTACAGAAAAATATTTATTTATCCATCCGTTTTATGTATTCATCTTGAAGAAATGAATCTTTCTTCATCTGTTTAAGAAAAACTCAAAATGATAAAGATTATCATGTTATTGTGTCATCCCATAACTTGGAACACAAAATGAATAAAACAAATTATTTTCGGTCTGTATCAAAATGTGTAATGAAATTATAAAAAAATGCAAACTCGTCTCTTACATTTTAAATTAATTTATTTCCCTTCGTCGCCGTCATCATACCGTCCTCGTATGTGACACATACCCCAAGTACATAAGATATGGTTAATATAATAATACACATGCATACAAGAGAACAGAAAATGGAATTAATTTCATTCTTGGTATTCTTCTTGTAGAAAGCAACAAAAAAATTTATCGCCAAGAGATTTTATTACGGTTATCTGTGTACGTTCTGCTTGCTTGTGTTTCGAAGAAATCGTTTTTTTTTCTGCTTTTGTTGTTTTTCTCTTAACGCCCCAAACCATTTAATCCAATTATTAGACAATTAAACAATTTAAAGTGTCAAATACTTATTTATTTGGGTAAATAATACTAAATAGTTAAAATAAAATAATAAATCAAAATTAAATCACTTCTTACGTCATTTCGAAACTGAGTTACATACAAACACGTATACAATGGAACGTAGTTCACAGTTAAATTAAGAACGTGAATTTTAGCAACGAAAAATATTTACATTTTGTATGATTTAGGTTAGAACATTAGATTAGAAAATTAAAATAATTATTTTATTGTGTCAAGTTGATAGACAAACATAAAACTATTTATTGTTTCAACACTCGTTAAAATTATAATGAGTTTTTAGGGAAGGGCAAAAGGGGGGCGAAAATCAAAATGAAATATTTTCCATTTTATCCAATTTTTAAACTTAATGTTATATTAATAATAATTCTTAGAATGTTGAATTTGATTAAAATTCGAGTTAAAAATGTCAAATATGAATTACGTATACATCTAGCTATAAAAACTTATGAAACGATATACACCTAATCCTGTTTGTATACGGTACAAACGTTCTAGAGAATATCGATTGTAGCTCATTCCTTTACATGATCATTTGTCACAAAATAATCTGCTAATTTAATTGCCATTTGAAGGACATAAAGAATTGAGCTGGTGGTTATTGAAGACGGAATTTCTCGTCGGCGGAATAACTCGTCTTCATTAAGAGATCTGTCAACAATTATTTCTTTTATATCATCAACGGTAAAATTATCAAATCATTCACTTCCAACTGCTTGTGCCAAAGTGATTATTTCCGTAAAGACTTCATCGACCATATTTGGTGTCATAGCAGAATTTACACTTTTAATGCATTCGATGGACCCGGTTAAAGTTAGCCGAAAGTTTCCAACCGAAAGTGAAAAGTCAATAATGCAGATTATGTTATTGACATTCCAGCCGAAAATAAATCACCATCTAGAGTGTTATGTCTGGGGCGATGGATTGCATTGATGTGATTTGTCAATAGCTATCGCACGAAAAACGTTCAGTTCAAGTTTACGGTGGGAAATCTCGGAAAATTCGATTTTCCAAAAATTATTAGAAAATTTGTATAAAATCAGCCTCTAGAGTGTTATGTCTGGAGATGGATTGCATTGATGTGACTTGTCAATAGCCATCGCAGGAAAAAAATATAGTTCAAGTTACCCGTGGGAAACCTCGGAAAATTCCATTTTCCAAAAATTATTAGAAAATTTGTATAAAATCAGCGTCTAGAGTGTTATGTCTGGAGATGGATTAGAAATATCGCAGGAAACAAATTCAGTTCAAGTTTCCCGTGGGAAATCTCGGAAAATTCCATTTTCCAAAAATTATTGGAAAATTTATATAAAATCAGCCTCTAGAGTGTTATATCTGGAGATGGATTGCATTGATGTGACTTGTCAACAGCCATCGCAGGAAAAAAATTCAGTGTAAGTTTCCCGTGGAAAATCTCGGAAAATTCCATTTTCCAAAAATTATTTGAAAATTTGTATAAAATCAGCGTCCAGAATGTTATGTCTGGAGATGGATTGCATTGATGTGATTTGTGAATAGCTATTGCACGAAAAACGTTCAGTACAAGTTTCCCGTTGGAAATCTAGGAAAATTCGATTTTCCAAAAATTATTAGAAAATTTGTATAAAATCAGCCTCTAGAATGTTATTTCTGACGATGGATTAGAAATATCGCAGGAAAAAAATTCAGTTCAAGTTTCCCGTGGGAAATCTCGGAAAATTCCATTTTCCAAAAATTATTAGAAAATTTGTATAAAATCAGCCTCTAGAGTGTTATGTTTGGAGATGGATTGCATTGATGTGACTTGTCAATAGATATCGCAGGAAAAAAATTCAGTTCAAGTTACCCGTGGGAAACCTCGGAAAATTCCATTTTCCAAAAATTATTAGAAAATTTGTATAAAATCAGCGTCTAGAATGTTATGTCTGGAGATGGATTGCATTGATGTGATTTGTGAATAGCTATTGCACGAAAAACGTTCAGTACAAGTTTCCCGTGGGAAATCTCGGAAAATTCGATTTCCCAAAAATTATTAGAAAATTTGTATAAAATCAGCCTCTAGAGTGTTATGTCTGACGATGGATTAGAAATATCGCAGGAAAAAAATTCAGTTCAAGTTTCCCGTTGGAAACATCGGAAAATTCGATTTTCCAAAAATTATTAGAAAATTTGTATAAAATCAGCCTCTAGAGTGTTATGTCTGGAGATGGATTGCATTGATGTGACTTGTCAATAGATATCACAGGAAAAAAATTCAGTTCAAGTTACCCGTGGGAAATCTCGGAAAATTCGATTTCCAAAAATTATTAGAAAATTTGTATAAAATCAGCCTCTAGAGTGTTATGTCTGGCGATGGATTAGAAATATCGCAGGAAAAAAATTCAGTTCAAGTTTCCCGTGGGAAATCGCAGAAAATTCCATTTTCCAAACATTATTAGAAAATTTGTATAAAATCAGCCTCTAGAGTGTTATGTCTGGAGATGGATTAGAAATATCGCAGAAAAAAATTCAATTCAAGTTTCCCGTGGGAAACCTCGGAAAATTCTTCGATTTTCCAAAAATTATTAGAAAATTTGTATAAAATCAGCCTCTAGAGTGTTATGTCTGGAGATGGATTAAAAATATCGCAGGAAAAACGTTCAGTTCAAGTTTCCCGTGGGAAATCTCGGAAAATTCCATTTTCCAAAAATTATTGGAAAATTTGTATAAAATCAGCCTCTAGACTGTTATATCTGGAGATGGATTGGAAATATCGCAGGAAAAAAATTCAGTTCAAGTTTCCCGTGGGAAATCTCGGAAAATTCGATTTTTCAAAAATTATTAGAAAATTTGTATAAAATTAGCCTCTAGAGTGTTATGTCTGGAGATGGATTGCATTGATGTGACTTGTCAACAGCCATCGCAGGAAAAAAATTCAGTTCAAGTTTCCCGTTGGAAATCTAGGAAAATTCGATTTTTCAAAATTTTAAATCCCGAGATTTCCCACGGGAAACTTGAATTGAATTTTTTTCCTGCGATATTTCTAATCCATCTCCAGACATAACACTCTAGAGGCTGATTTTATACAAATTTTCTAATAATTTTGGGAAAATCGAATTTTCCGAGGTTTCCCACGGGAAACTTGAACTGAACGTTTTTCCTGCGATAGCTATTGACAAGTCCCATCAATGCAATCGATCTCCCAGCTGCAATATTTCCAGAAGCTATTTCACCTTTGATCTTGATACTATGAATTGCATGACTTTCTAGAAATCCTTGCAACCATGCATTACCAGCAGCAAATTTATTTTTGTTGTCGTTAGTGGATTTCGAAGACGTTGATGGTTCCATTTTTTTTATTTGGTCATAAGTTCTTAAAGCCTTCTGCTTAATAGTATTGGTATTAATTGGTATCCGTATTTGAGTGTAATTCCACCGGTATGGATCGTATTTTAACCTGAACGCTGCGTTGATTGTTTGCAGTAATTTTCGAAATCGTTTTTCTAGTAGTGCTTTAACTAGTCCAGTAATTACATTATAACCAGGGGATTTTTTTGAGCTTAATTTGTTGTTAATTTCATCTTTTAGCTCTTGTAGTGTTAGAGGCTTTATGTTTTGGTTATCCACTTTATTTACTGGAATTATGCCTCAAAAGGGGTTGAAATGTGTCTTCAAGGTAGGCTGTAAACAATGGAGCCTTTTCTTTGCACTTCTAGACCAAGTTCCATTATCATTCTTGATAGGAGCTTTTTGTACTTTACGCCTTTTTAGGCCAGCTAGGTATTCGCTAAAAGATTTGTTCTTGATTTCTTTAATAAGCATTTTCAATTTGTTGCTTAAATAATTAAGTCATGATTTGCTTTGTGGTGCTCGGTTTCTCTGCCAAATTTTTCGCGCTTTCCGTTTTTCTCTAACCAGATCTCTCACTTCTACTGGATGGTTGATGTGATTTTCCGTTTGGTTACGAGTAGGAGGAGTACTATTCCACGCTGCTTATAGTGTACTGTTGTTCAGCAGCTCTAATTGAACATCAAGTTTTGCCGGAGTTTTAATTGGTACTTGTAATTCAGTATTGTCTTCGAATAGGTTCCGGAAGAGATCCCTGCTTGTTTTATTATTTGTTAACCTAAGCAAATTTTCTGTTTTGATAATGGTATCACTGAGTGTCATAATGACAGGCGTGTGGTCAGACAAAATTCCTTCACTGTTTTCGAGTAGTACGTAGTTTTCAGATATCGCTTCCATTACAAAGAAATCTATCAAATCTGGTATCTCATTTGTATCTGCTGGCCAATATATTGGTTTACCTCCAGACAGGAAGTCGCAGTTTAATGCCCGACCAGCTGCAAACAGCTCCTTGCTCTTGTAGGTTGTTAGTCTTGATCCCCGATAATGAAGCAAATGCCGAGTGATTTGAGTAACGTAACATATGTAGTTCTCTTTATTCAGATTATACCGCGGAGGGCAATATATTTAAGATATGTTTATTGCCTTTTGATTATTTAATCGATCATTAATGGTGGCTACTTGTATAATTTCTTTAACAATTTCTACTCCTTCTTAATGTTTGATCTTTTCCTTCGTAAATATGGTAGAGTCTTCTCTTACTTTTCCTGCTGGATGGATGGCGTGGTAGCAATGGTATCCTCTAATTCTAACGAATGAATCTTTTGCCAAAAGAGATTCCGAAATTAGGCATATATCTATCTTTTCTATATTTAGGAAAATTTCAAACTCTGGAATTTGTTGCAACAGCCCATTTGCATTCCAATTGGCGATTCTGAATGTGTTATTCATCTTCATAGATTAGTACATCATGGAAGTGATTTAATTCACTGTTTCTCGTTTATTTAACCGCTTGTTTATAGCGCCCATGCTTCTTTCTTGTTTTAATAGTCTTAAATTTAAGGCTTCTATTTTCTTTAGAATTTTTTGAAGAATTAGGCTTTGGCCGTCCTCTATAATTGCCCTCCGTTACAGCTTACGCATTTTGGAGGCATATTTTTTCAAATTACAAGTTTGGGCGAAATATTTCCCCGAATATTTCACACATCTAGGCTCTCGTTTGCAATATTTCTGAGTGTGATTATATCATTGGCATTTCTTACACTTAAGTATCAAGCCAGTGGATTTTCTTAATGCTTCTATTCTAACTCTCATGTTAAGGACTGCCTTAACATTGAAAAGTTTTTCCACTTTTTCATTGCTATTAAAAGTAAGCATAAACAATGGAAGCCCCTTTTATTAATTTTGGTCTCTTGATCAGCTACGATTTGTTTCTTTTTTTAGGATATTTACCACATCTCCTATTTCGAAGCCTTGGTGTTTAAGGTCTTCGATTATATCCTGCTTTGTACAGGTTGGGTGAAGACCTCTGGCAACCACTTTAATCGGGTGATCGTTTTTGCCCTCCATGTGTTCCATTCCTTGCCTTCATCTGTCAGCTTTGCAGCCAACGCTCTATAAGTTTCAATATCTGTTGTATTGATTTTCCATATATGTATTATTGTTCAGGGATACAACTCTGTATTCTTTTGTAGTCACCGATTTCATTAATGGCTGGATAGTACGATATTCAGTTACACCAATAGTGTTGATTGGTGGTAGTGCCTTTCCCTTAATTTGGTAGGTTAGTTTTCCAATTCGGGTATATTTAGCTAATTATGATTAAATACACCTGATTTTGAAGTATGGTTTGAAGCTACAATTTCTGGACAAGATTCTGCCTTCCTTTTTTTTGCAGGTCCTTTCCTGTTCTTTTTTAGGATCCAGTCAGTTTCTTTTCTTATTTCTTCTCCGTCAGTGTGGAACACTGTAGTACAATGTTCCTCTAGTTTCTTAGCTTGCAAAGCATTTTTCCTACGAACCTCTGAAGCATCCTGCTCCTCAGGTTCCTTTCCTTGTAAGGAATTTTTCACTTTCTCATTTTCTAACTTAAGAGATTTAACTTGGTTAACTAACTCCGATGCAATTTTTTCAATCTTACACAGTTGTCTACGGAGTTCTTTATTTTCTATCTCAACACTTCTAATTGAGGATATTGGTGATCTTGGCATTATGGAACCTCTTCCAAGAGAGTTTTCAGAGTACATTACCTCTGAAGTATTGCGGTCATTGGATTTCGACGACTGGGAGCCCACTTGCTCACCCCTCAAACTCACCGGTACTGGGTATCCGTTTCCCTGCGCCATAAAGAAGTAAACTTCCGGGTCCGCCATATTGGTTATTATATTCAGGGAACCACCCTTAGCTAGTTTTGGTCCGCGAATGGTATTTTGGAAAGGATAGGATGGATGGCTAGCAACTCAAATACCTACTTTATGAATGAATGAATATTTTATGTTAATAAAATATACTTTGTTAATAAAATTATTTATAAATAATGTTTATGAACCGAACGAAGTGATTTCTTCGATTAATACGAACGCCACCAAAATGTTTGTGCTTATCATAAATGCGTCGGACGTGGGAGTAGCACAACAATTCAATATTCAACTCAATGCGTAAATATTTTGGAAAATGGGGACATATTCTGGATGTATATACGTTGCATATCACTGGCGCGTAATGGCTTAAAATAAGAAAAAAATTAAAAATTATTTTCAGAATGGGGGGAGGTGGTTGATTTTTTTTATTTTACTGCTTTTTTCTGGTTAGATCATATGAAAAAAAATATATTCTAGAAAAAGGGGAAATATTCCGGAAAAGGTGGAGTTTTCGGCTCTTTCATCATCACCATCATCATCAGCAGCATCATTGGGCCTGTTTGATAATTCGTACGGTACAGTGCAGTACATACTGTTTTCCTTGTCTCCTTTGATTTATTTCCTATTGACGAAATAAAGAAAAAATACAAGTTTTTTTTGCACTGCACCGTGCGAATTATCAAACAGACCCATAATCAACGTCATAGCAATCATTATCAACATCATTACAATCATCATCATCACAATCAACATCATCATAATCATTTATCAACATAACCATCACCAACATTATCACCATCGCCAATCACTCTAGCCATCATCATACAATCACCAACAACATCATTTCCATCCTAATTGGCCGTATTCCATAACTTCATTTAAAAATCATCTTCATTTAATCATCATCAACACTAACATCACCACGATCGTTATGATAATCACCATAACCGGCGCTATGATAATCACCGGCACAAACATCATAATGACCATTACTATGAGAATCATCATAACCGTCCTCATTACCATCACCAACATCATCGCCGTCGCCATAATAATCACCATAATCATAATCATCAGCGTCACCTTTCTTTCTTTCCTAACATTACTATGACCATCACCACCACAACCATCATCGTCATCACCACTATCACCATCATCATTTCCATTATAATTGGGCATATTCCAATACTTAATTTAAAAATCATTTTAGAATCCCATTTCCATCGAATAAAGAATCTTATTATTGTTTAAAAATTATCTTGTAAATGGCATTTTGATTTATATTTTTGTGCAGTTTAAATTTTCTAGTTATTACAAGAAATAGTGCCAGTGCTGTTTTTTTAGTCGAGACAAAGTGAACTACTACTACGACTTTTGATGTCCCAGAAGCGAAATGTATCAGTCTTTATAGAATGACGCAAGAAATGATGTTACATTTCGTAACGACCCCTGCTTGTAGCGATGTCTTTCCCTTAGTATAATGGAATTTTACCCAATTGTAAGCGAAATAACAAAGCACGTGGGACAATAGTTGGCTCCTTTGATTCACATGGGATAGGAATCACGCAGTTTTCGTTGTTACGAACAGTCGGCTGAAAAAAGATTAGTTTCCATTATTTAATTTGAAATCGGCTTAAAATTTGTAATGCAATCGCCCAAGATAGTTATTAAAATTAATGTTACATCCTTCTGTTAAGTTTTTAGTATACCTTCAATAAATACTTGATACATAGATTTAGCAATTAAGACCATCGTCGACAAACCATATAAAGTCGACCTAAAACCAATTAACAACAATGAACAATAAACATGAAACAAAGTTTTGTAGCAAAAAAAAAAAGAAAACACATTATACTATCCCAAGCCACCCATTTCATCTGTAGATACGACAGCTAATTTCAACAGTACATTAAAGTTTAATAATTTTTTTGGTTGTAAAAACGACCGAAATTATTTTGGAATTGCTTGCCTAATATAATCAGGCCGATTTAGACTGGCTTGATAGCAATTTTTTTTTTTTTTTTTTTTAATTATATTCTGTGTATAACCCTTATGTCTCAGTTATTAAGTGATGTTTCTATTTCGGGCTGCTTGTGTGCATATATACATATATAGAGCCATCTCTATACTACTCTACTCACTTTTTCTTGTTTGTTTTGTTTAACAATGTTACACCAAAGCGGTTACACATTAATTTTTTTTTTTTTAATCTGATTTAAAATCTTATGTGTTTTTGTTGTTATTGTTGTTGTGTAGCATTATACGGCATCATAAAATAAAATATTTTATTACAAATACCAACCAAATAATAAAATGATGTGTTTTTTCGCCAAATGCGGTGTTAATGAGTTAGCAGACTATAAACACAATATGAAAGGGGCTTGTTATATGTAAAATAAATGTCTTGTGCGGTTGAAATTGAATAAAATGTTAAACTATAATTCCCGAGTACCGCTTTGGTTTCAATTTCCACATCTATAATTATTCATTGTTTTTTTTTACCGGAACGTTTTCCTTGTTCTTCGTTTAGACCTAACGATTTAATGTTCGATAGTTTTTTTAATATTTTAAAAAAAATATTGTTATATCTTACGAACGGAATTGGTTTAATCTGTTTTTATTACATTCTCAAAAGATTTTCGCGATTTCAACATAAAAACGCGGTTTTATTTAATGCCCAAGTAAAATAGGTATTAAAAAAAATTTATGTCGCTCTTTTTATGTCTTATTTATGCAGTAATAATTTTATTGGAAAAATTTAAGTTTATCAGGCATAGCTTTGTGTAAGCACTGTAAAAAATATTCATTCTAAATTTAGAATACTCCAATGGTGGATTTATTGAATATTTTAATAAGTATAATGCTTCATTGTAATTTCCAAACATGCTTATACCCCAGACTAATGTATCATATTCTTTTTTTTTACATCTCTCCAGATAGTAAGAAAAGCAATTTCAGTTTAATTAAAAAAATAGAAATTAAATAGAACAACAAAATCCAAACTAATGCTCACACATACTAAGGTATAAATTTATATATAATAGAAAATCCTTTTTGTTTCTAATTTACAAACAAATACGTTTGTGTATTAGATTTGATGAAACATATAAAAATTAATTTATTTCTAGAACAATATAAATGAAGAAATTATATTGGATTACAAAAGGATTACAGAGACGGATTTCTTTTAATATACCAAGAAACCAAAAAAACATGAAAAAATACAAGATATCTTGTCGGTATGCAAATACCAAAGTTAACAATAAAATCTCAATTATGAATTAGATAGAATTCGTTTTAGAAAATGTTTAATTAATATTCTTGGGTTATGAGAGGAATATTATAGATCAGAGATATCTAAACGACATACAACAAACAAGCCTCCACAGCAATTTCTGATCGATCATCTTGCAAAGCAAGTTGAGATTTAATCTGATTTGTAAAAATTGCTACGATTGCAATTATGATGCTGCATAATGGATTTAATTTAATGACTTTTGAATATTATTCATTGTTTTGACGTTGGTAAAGTTGAATTGCGCAAGTTTCTGGAACGTGAGTGTTTCTTCTAAGCTTGTAGTTAAATTGACTCCGTCAAATGGTAGGACATGGTTGTGATTGTGCAATCTATGAACTTTAGTAGCTTTTTGCTGTAGATAATTCTGTTTTTGTTACAGGTTGTTGTATATTTTATTCCGTTGTTATATGAAATGTAAAGATGTGCAATTTTATTCAATTACAGATTAGGTATACAACTGTGAATATTGCCGTTTAGCTGGTTACTGTTGCGATAATATGTATTTTCTACTAAGTTGCATGGTTTGATTCGCGGACTTTTGGTTTAAAACAATTTATCTAAACCAATTTAACTAAAGCAATTTACCTAAAATCATTTTCAAATTGTATACACAGCTTCAATGTGACATCTGTCAAACATCAAAATTGAATCTGAATTCATGCTGAATTGTAAAGAAATTTCGAACAGTTTTGAAAGGTTATGTGCGAATTTTATGTATTCCGTATTATCATTAATTTGACAACCATCAAACGATAAACACTAATAAAAATTATATCATTAATAAAATAGGTTTGTGAAAGAAAGGAACCTGTTGAAGCACAACACAAATAAATTGTTGCGCATCCCTGATATTGCCCTATTACATTTTGCATTATATAATTATCCTCTACTAGTACATTTTTTGTTTATATTCTTCTATTTTTTCTTTAATAAAAAAAAATTTAGTTATCAATTCCATTTCGTACAGTGCGTCGCAAAATAGTTTCCGCTCAAAAAAGCTTGAGCGGCTTCATTTTGGTGTCAGAAGTGGGATCTCCCCTTTGCTAAAGGCAAAGGCTCAACGGGCCGCAAACGTAGATCAGATGAAACGAGCGAAGCAATTCATAGACAACAAACCAGAAACCACAACCTTGCCTCAGTTAGAAGCACGTTTAGCCGTTTTGGAAAAGGCGTACAAACTATTCGAGGAAAGCCAACTAGACCTTGAATCACTGGACGACGAGTATTTAACGGAGAATGTACGGCCTGAGTTTGACGAATTATACTTGGTAGTAAAGCCCGCACTTCAGGTATTTACAAATCAATTACATGAACCTTTGACACAAACAAATGACAATTGTGCTAGTGAAAAATTCTTGGTCAAATTACCTAAATGCGAAATAACTCCGTTCGCAGGGGATCGCAAAAAATGGTTCACCTTTTTCGAGTCGTTTAATAAATTAATTCATAACAATCCCGGTCTGTCAGACATTGCCCGTTTTGGATATTTAAAGTCGTTGGTAGTGCATCCCGCCATAAAATCGATCGAATCATTGGAATTGATTTCAGAAAATTATAAAGAAGCTATCACTATATTGCAAAATCGCTATCAAAATAAAAAACTAATTTGTGAAGACCACATTCGAGAAATATTTTCTATCAAGCCAATCTCCAAACCGACGGCTGAAAATATTAGACATATGCTTGATACCGTTAATTCAAATCTTCGCGCTTTATTTTCACTTCAACGCCCCACACCACACTGGGACGATTTAATCATTCACTTGCTTTGCTCTAAATTAGATCCTGATACTCGAACAAAATGGGACGATCAAGCTCCTATGGAAAGAATGCCAACTCTCAGCGAACTAACAAATTTTTTGGACAAACGTTGTCACTCATTGGAGAGTCAAGTAACACATTCTTACAACTCTTAGCCAATTAATTTTGCAGATTTCAAATACTCACAATCGTAAAGTAAATTCTCAACACATTTCTTTGGCGGTTCAGTCTACATAATTTAACTTGGAATTTTTGTAAAAGAAATAATCACCAAATTTATAAGTGTAACAAATTTACTAATCTTCCAATTGCTGAACGCAAGGCTGCAGTCAATCGCCTATCTACTAACTGCCTCCGAGATGATCACCTGCTAGCAGCATGCACATCTCGATTTATATGTTTCCAATGCAAACAACGACATCACTCAGTGCTACTTGATCCTGCGGAAATAAATGTTAATCGGAATGATCATTTATTTTCATCTCAGACACTACAGTTTGAAAAAACACAATTGTAGCCTCAACAACAATCCGCTACGCTTCCGAAATCGATAGCTTCGGAGAATCAGAGTTTAAAATCTATGGACAAAAATCCATTAGAATCGAGTACATCGGCTTTTGCCACGATCATGTCATCAACTCATCAAGCTTTCCAGTCAAATGCAACGATAAATAACTCCTACGTTTACCTATCTACTGCATTGGTAAAAGTTTACGACAAAAATGGTGTACCTATCATCGGCCAAGCTTTACTCGATTCAGCCTCTCAACCTCATATTATCACTGAAGCTTTTGCAGCCAAACTTGGCTTAACTCGGAAGCAAATATCATCATCCATCCGAGGCATCAACGATAAATCAACGTCAAGCAACTTTTCAGTTAATTTAAGGATTCGCTCCTGCACATCTGAGCTCAGTACCTTTTTGGACGCTCAAATTTTATCCAACATTAGAAGCTCGCAACCCGCAATCACCGTTAATACTTCCAATTGGAAAATACCGGAAAATACCTGAAAATATTCGTCTAGCAGATCCAGGTTTTGCTATACCACAAAAATTGATCTACTTATCGGGGCCGAGCTCTATTTGACAATTTTATCAATTGGCCAAATCGAACTTGCTGCTTGCCTACCTCACCTGCAAAATACGCAACTTGGCTGGATCGTAGCCGGGAAGATCACTAATATTGCTCTTATGATTATACATTCCAATTTAGCCACAACAACCGATGAGCCAGCATTAGACAGTTTACTAGAAAAATTTTGAAATGTTGAATCTGCAGTCACTCCACAGCATAACTACACACAAATGGAAAAAACATGCGAGGCACATTTTGCGGAGATAATTCCGGTCGCTTCATGGTGTCTTTACCTTTGACATGCTCACCTATTACGTTGGGAAATTCATAAACCATGGCTGCAAAAAGATTTCTAAATTTATAGAAACGTTTAAGTAAAGATATAGTGAGCTCAAGCAATCATATACACTAAATTTCTCAATAAATATGAGAATCTGGGCCGCATGGTCCCTATTCCGGAATCTGAAATAGCTAAGATCCATTACTTCATTCCGCATCATTGCGTCTTTAAAAATGACAGTTCCACAACAAAGATTCGGTTGGTATTTGATGCGTCTGCCAAAAACGATACAGGTAAATCATTGAACGACATAATGATGGTCGGCTCAGTCATTCAGAGCGACCTTTTCTCAGTCTTACTTCGCTTTCGCACGCATCGATATGTCATCAGTGCCGACATTACTAAAATGTACCGCCAGATCCGTGTGAAACAAGCGGAACTCATCTGCAGTAGATTATATGGCGCAATACGATAACGGATCCTCTAACCTATGAAATGACAGCTTGTTCATATTTGGCCACCAAATGCCTCTACTTACCGAAATTAACAGCTGCATATATCCCGAAGCGTCATCTGCTATTCGTCACGACATATACGTAGACGACCTACTTACAGGAGGAGACACAATCAATGAAGTAAAAAGAATTAAGGATCACGTTGTTCAGATTTTACAGGAAGCTGGAATGGAATTGCGTAAATGGTACAGTAACGATGATGCTTTGATTGCTGACATTGACGATGCTGACCGTGAGCCTTATTTAAGCATCGATGACTCTGACTACGTCAAAACACTTGGCCTATATTGGCTTTCACAAAGTGACCAATTTCACACACACCTACCAACTTTTGCTGAACCTAATGAAGCCCGTCATTCCAGCATTGAGGTTTCATGTCGCAAAAATCTTTTATTGGACTGATTCTACAATCATACTTCATTGGATTGCTTCTGAAATATCACATCCAAAAACATTTGTCGCAAACCGTGTATCTACTATTCAGCAATTTACAAATAAAGGCATTTGATTGGCACTACGTTCCTTCAAGCGAAAATCCAGCTGACTTAATATCTAGGGGATGTAGTCATCAATGTTATTCAACTCGTCGTTATGGTTCCATGGGCCAGAATTCTTAACTCAGCCTGAAGGCTCGTGGCAGAAATTAACTCCCCAGTTTACTGGAGAAAAGAGTCTTCTGGAATGTAAAATTCCAAAGTCGGTCATGGTTGCAGAATACAACACCTCGGAATTTACCGACCTATATAATATCATTAAGTACAAGCATAACTATCAATCTCTAATCAATGTAATCAGCTTTATCTTGCCTTTTGTGGCTAATTCAAAAACTACAAAGGATAATAGATGTCTCCTCATGAGGCTATCAGTTGCAGAAACAGAATACGGTTTATCTACTATTATAAGGATGATTCAACGAGAAGCGTTTGCCGAAGAAATCCAGCAACTCAAACGTGGCAAACAAATCAGCAACCGCTCTCGCCTAAAATCCTTATCTCCCTTTCTTGACGAGAACAATATTATTCATGTTGGCGGTCGTTTATCCCACGCAACTCTTTCCTATGCAATTAAACATCCTATTCTTCTACCAAATAAGCATATTTATGCATATTTGTGTGCTTTGCCACCAAGGCAGTGCATTTTGAACTGGTTACGGAACTTACAATTTCGGCATTTATCGGTGCACTGAAACGCTTTACTGACAACTTACTACAAGCACATATGGTCCGATAATGCTACAAATTTTGTTGGTGCCAACAATGAGCTGCATCAATTATTCGAGCTATTCTCTAGCCAATGCCATAAGGAAGATATTCGAAAACTTTGCGAGGAAGACAAAATTATTTGGCATTTTGCTCCACCATATTCCCCACACTTTGGTGGAATTTACGAAGCTGCGGTCAAATCCACAAAGTACCTTCTACGTCGGGTCATGGGGATTTAATAAATTCTTGCATGACATTTATTCAAATAGAAAATTATTAAGCGGAATTTCCTCAATCATTTTCAACAAAATTGGATCACGTGTGAAAAACCGCAATAATCGGGCGTGTCGCTATTATAACGGGATTGAACCGCTACGAGTATTTGCAGTTTGCCGTTAATGTTGGCGCTAATAATCCTTTAATTCAAGATGGTGTGTTAGCACTGGTTTGAACCGTTTAACAATAGAACTATTACGCCATACGGTTTATGCTAATTTTTGCAACGAAGCACATTGTCATCAGTGTTTATAATTCATTTACATAATTTGAATTAGTGCATAATAAGGTGATTTCATTATGGAGCTTCCTGAATTAAAACGGAAACGCGTATTTGTAAAAGCGGCATTGACGCAGATTGAGAAAATTACTGTTGATCCGGCTCTTCAGGATTTAGCAGTCGAGGAACTATATGTGCATCTCGAATTATTGGAAAAGGCATATATCGAATTTAAGGATTATGTACGATGAGCAAATAATAGCAAAAGATGACACCCTAACGGAAATCGATAAATTTTTACCTCGCTATACCAAGGTCAAAGGAACGTTACATAAGGTCGTTTCTGGTCGCAATCCGATGTTACAAGCAGTTTAAGCTCAAACGAATGAAACAATGACATCATTTTCCAACTACCAGAAAGAAACTCTGGAAACTATGAAGGAGACAAGCTTTAGCGCAACGCATAAGGAGGAAAACATCAAGCTGCTGCGATTACCAATTCCTATATTCGATGGAAACAACTATGATGAGTTTCACACTTTTAGACAATTGTACGATACTGCTGTTCACAACAATCCAGCTATAACCGATATACACAAGTTCCAGCATTTGAAGGGACTTCTGGCAGGAAAGGGAAGCAAGATTATCTTACACACTCCACTAACTCCTGAAAATTATGAAGAAGCATACAAAAAGCTATGTAAGCGCTTTGATAAACCGGACCAGGTTTAAAAATCGCTTATCAAGAAATGTATGCGGATTCCGTCAGCTACTAATGGGTCTGCTACTTGTCTTAGAAACGTTTGTAATACTTCGGTGGAAGTCGTACGTTTCCTAAGCTCAGACTAGAGATCCCTGACTGATACATATTTTGCTATCAAAACTGGACGAGAAAATTCAGCGAAATTGGGCAGAAAAAACAACTGACGATCCGTACCTAACATTCGACAATTTCATTCACTTCCCGGAAAGGCATTGTACAACACTAGAGTCCATTGATCGTGATACATCTCAAAGACGCAAATCTACAAAGGCCTCATCATTCCATGCAAACAGCAATACTAAGGTAACAATTAGAAGCGCAAGTGATCAGAAATCACTAGTTTCCTTGTCTAAGGAGTCAAGGTCTGATTTATCATGCTTAAATTGTCATTGGTCTCATTTACTTCATGAATGTGAGAAATTTCGTGATTTGGCAATAGCTCAGAGGAAGGAGTTCGTTGCAACCACTAGAGTATGTTACAATTGTATGTTCAAGGGGCATACTTCGCAAAATTGTCCATCTCGACATCGATGTTTTATTTGTCAGCGGAAGCAACACACTCTCTTACACGATTCTTATGAGTTGGAAAAACCAGTACCCGTATCTGTCCAGTCAGCTAAGTCCAAGGCAGAAAGCAAAACAACATACGAACCAGCCCAAAACGGTAATAATTCACAACGGATTCATGCTTCGGTATGCAACTCAATCCACGTAAGGACATCTTTATTGCCGCCCGCATTAGTAAGAGTGGTAGATTAATATAGCAATCATCATTTCTATCGTATTGAGTGAGGCGTGTGCACAACGTCTGCAAATCCGTAGGAAAAATCTTCGAATTCCAGTTGAAGGCGTTACTACAGCAGTCGTATCACGAGGATGTACCGAAATAAAGCTAATTCCTCATTTCCATGATGATTTTGCTATGGATGTGCAAGTCGTAATCTTAAACCGACTTACATCAAAATTGCCCAGACTAGACGAAAGCATCTTAAGTAAATGGCCAGAAATCGAATCACTGACGCTTTCCTTTCCCATTATCTTAAAAGCACCTCAATGCTTCCGACTTCTGCGACCGGGTTGTGTGGTAAGACCAAATGACGTAACAGCTCAAAACACTGCGCTTGGCTGGATAATTTCTGGAGAAAATTCAACAAGAAAAAATAGAAACATTAATCTCCACACGGAATTCAATGTGGATGAGAGCCTGCGCAAATTTTGGGAACTCGAGGAAGTACCATTGGCCAGAAAATACACACCAGACCAGCAATACTGTGAGAATTTGTTCACTACAATACATAAAAGGGCCCCAGATGGAAGATTGATCGTTAAATTGCCATTTGCACCTAATTCACCTCCGCTAGGAAATTCTTTGGATCAAGCAGTTTCTCGATTTCATTCCATTGAACGCGGTCTGCAACGCGATGATGCTTTGAAAAATGAATACAAACGACTCATGCACGAGTACCTAGATCTAAACCACATGGAGGAATTCGACTCTAAAAACCTTGAGAGAACCTTGAGAACCTTGGCCAAAACCACTACATCCATTTCTCTCAATGATAAATTACTGGTTGGCCCGACTATTCAATCCGATCTTATTGACATCATCATGCGATTCCGATTACATAAAAAAAACGTTCACCGCCGATATCACACGAATGTATCGAAAAGTTCGAATCGCTCATGAAGACTGCAGGTACCAGCGAATCTTGTGGCGCGATGATCCGCATAAACCTCTGAAATATTTTCAGCTTCTGACAGCAACAATTGGGACAGCCTCAGCCACATTTCATGCCACTCGTGCTGTTCATCAGCTTGCCTTGGAAAATGCGTCGAGTTTTGCCGAAGCATTCAAAGCTCTAATGGCTGATCTATATGTGGACAATCTCCTGACTGGCGGTAGCAACATTCAAAATACGCACCATCTATCTAACCAAATAATTAATATTCTAAAATCTGGGGGATTCTCGCTTCATAAATGAGCATCAAATGTACCACACAGTTCCCAGCATCTTTACCAAGCGAGCAAGAAAACGAAACTTTGGCTGAATTATCTAAGGATTTGGATCATAAGGTCTTGGGATTACATTGGGATACGCACAAGGATTGTTTCCGATTCAAGGTTAATTTGCCCGCACCTCCTAGCAATCTGACAAAACGACGGTTACTTTCAGATGCTTCCCGTTTATTCGACCCATTGGGATGGTTATCACGAGCAACGATAACTGCTAAATCACTTTTTCAGCAACTCTGGCTACTACAATTGGGTTGGGATGACGAACTTCCATCGGAAGTAGCTGAAAAATGGAAAGAAATTCACAAATCGCTGATTTTCAGTGAAAAAATTGAGATAGCGCGATTCCTGAAGACTGGATCATCACTAGAAATACATGGATTCTCAGATGCCAGCAAAGTACCTTACTCAGCAGTCGTATATAGTCGCGAAATAGATTGTAATGGTATCGGGCACATTAGCCTCGTAACTGCAAAGACTCGAGTTGCTCCTATTTACAATCCAAGGATGACAGTTCCTAGACTTGAACTTTCTGGGGCTCATCTGCTTGTCAAGCTTATTAGGGTAGTTTCGAAAAATCCAGTATTTTTGCCTGGACGGATTCGAAAATTGTTCTTCATTGGCTGACTAAAGTTCCTTGCCATCTGTCAGTCTTTATTGGTAACAGAACCGCAAAAATCCACGAAACAATTCCTAATGCTGTTTGGGGGCACGTTCGATCCACTGATAACCTCGCGGATTGTGCCTCTAAGGGAATTCTCTCAATTGAACTCGTCCACCATAAGCTTTGGTGGCACGGCCACAAACTACAATTAAATCATTTGCAGATATCACTGAGCATTATGAAACGGAAGCAATAAAATGTCACACCACACAAGCTTCCCCATGCTTATTAGACCAATTAACAAAACGACACTCGTCATTCAGTAAAGTCAACCGAATTCTGGGCTACTACTACAAATTCATCGTCAGGCGTCGATCTAAAAGAAGTAGGTCAACAGAAGGCAGACATATGGAGTAAGATTTCCAAAGTATCGGACTGACTGCAGTAGAACTAAACCAAGTTGAGGAATATTTATGCAAATGGGCCCAACAAGACGAATTTCAGGAAGAAATTCAAATATTGTCCGCCAAGAAGCAAGTTGGACAAAGGCGGCATTCTAAGAGTCGGCGGTCGACTACGCATGGCAACTTTCGCCTATACGCAAAAGCATCCAGTCATTTTGCCATCGTCTTATATCCTGAGTTTCATGATTCTAACGTACCTTCACAAACGTTATCTCCACCCAGGACCATCCCTCTTGTCCCATCTCTCAAAATTGTCCTACTGGATTGTTAAATCCAGACCATTAGTGCGAAAAATTACTAATGATTGTTCTATATGTCATAGGTTGAAGAGTCATCCGTCAGCTCCAATGATGGGAAATCTGCCTCCCGAACGTGTATCACCCTCTCGGGCATTCAACCATACTGGAGTGGATTTCGCGGGTCCCGTTCAAATTGCCACTAAGAAGGGCCAAGGAGCAAAATACATCAAAGGCTATATCGCGATATTTGTGTATATGACAGTCAAGGCAATCCATTTGGAGCTCAGATCGAAATTGAAAACTTGCAAAATTTCTCGATAATTTCTCCCTTCGTAAAAAATAATTATTTGGTCAAGTACCGATAAAACCTAATATTTTAAAACAGAAATCGTAATTATGCGTTAAATAAAATTAAATTGAAATTTATTAAGAGTTTAATATTTGTGTTTGCGTATAATTCGCTAATACTTAACTACACGATTGTTTTCTATATAAAGAAAGTAATGTAAAGTGTAATTAGCATTTTCAGTCGCTATAGCCTGATGAGATTGACTGGTAAAAAATTAAATTTTTCGTTATTCTCACTCAGATCGAAACTGAAAACTTGCAAAATTTCTCGATAATTTCTCCCTTCGTAAAAAAAAACACGTCTGAATCGTGCGACTGACACGATTGGAATGTGGTAAAAACAATTCATCTAAAGCAATATTAAAGCAATTTTTAGATGAGCCATTATTTGTTCAATTTTGTGGTGCAATCCAGTCACTTAAAAAATAATTAATAAACAATTTTGAATATAGTATAATATAACTGACAATTTTCTTAGCAAACGTACATTTTCTAATAAAAATTGCAAAAAATGTATAAATCGCTGCCGCCATATTGGAAAGTTCGCGCCAGTAAACACTTTTTTGTAATTTTTATTAGGAAATTTGCTTTATGTAAAAAATTGTGAATTATATTAGAGACAAAATCCCGAAAATCAAAATCACGTGGGTAAAAAATCCCAAGGGTTTCAAAAAATCCCGCCAAAATGCCGAACGGGTTGGAAGGCGGAGTGTCTAAATGACGAAAGACGTAGGGTGGAATGTGTTGAAAGGTCGAATGTCTAATGGCCGTATGGGTTGAAAGGCCGAATGTCGAGAGACCGAATGGGTGGAATGGCAGAACGCATGGAAGGACCGATTGAGTCGAAAGACCGAATTTTTACGAAAGTCCCTTTCGCTTAATTTATTGAAATCAATATTTGAAACCATTGAATTTATTTCTTAATTTAGAATGGTTTAAATAAATTGAAAATATGTGCTAATAAATAGCATATGACGCACTAAGACACGTTTCATTACTGCCTATTTCAATATGCTGTATAGAACAGAAGGGCATATTTCAATGCGGCATAAGATACACTATACCGCGTATGTCAGTACGGCATATAGTACAAAACGGTACATTTTAACACTTGGCTATTTCTTAGTCGAGTATGATTAAATTCGATTTATATGATGGAAAAGTTAATGGATTCTATAACGATTTTTTAGATGAAGTTCTAGAGTATGGCCAATTAAGGTGCAACTTGGCTATTCCCTAATTGATTATACTGAAATTCATTCATTTAATATAATTTTCCTTCACCTATTAGAATTTTCCTTAACTTAACGAAATCTAATTTTCTTTACTTAACAGAATTCTCTCTCATTTCATTGAATCATCATTTACTTAAAAAAATGTTCCTTCACTTAATTTTCGGGCTTTCCACATTCAGGCTTTCGGGACACTCGGCCTTTCGACATTCAACCTTTCGATATTCGGCCTTTCGACCCTTCGACCCATTCGACTTTTCGACACTAAGCCTTTCGACCCATTCGATATTAAGCATTTCGCTATTCAGTCTTTCGGCGTTCGACTACTGAAAATCTACAGCTAAAAAGTACCTCCTCAAATAACTATCAGCTGTTTCTGTTGTGGATGTTTACGCTCGCCACAATGTTATTAATCATTTTAGCTTCTGTTGGAATTTGAAAATTAAACCCAGCTTCACTATTAAGAAGTTAAATTAAAATCTGTTGATGAATTGTATCCGCATCTGTTGTAGCGACTGATAAAGCCAAGCCCTGCCAAGTGTTTCTTTATATCGAAAGACTGAAATTCGAGATATTGGTAGCCATTTAAATTAAATTGATTGAAAGATTGATTTTCGATAGACTAGTGAATCACCATTTTATTTGTTAGATTGATGAATTCGACATATTAAAATTCGAGAGATTAACATTCGTTAGAATGGTGATTTTCTCATATTGAATAGAGATACATAGAAATTCCGTAGAAATTGGAATTGATAGATTAAAAATCGACCGACTGAAATTTGATAGATTAGATTTTAATTTTATTTTGGCATTCTATAAATTGTAGCTTGTTACAAATAACACATTATGTCAACAGGATTAAAGAGTAATTATTGAAAATTCTATAAATTGAACTCTTGGTAATTTTAATGGGCGAGAATTGGGTTGCCAACTTTAACTTTCTAGGTCTACTAGAGCATAATAGTTTGAGAAAAGTATTAAATTTTCCAGATTATAATTTTGAAATATTCCGAAAAAAAATTTTACTAGGTTCTCGTAATATGGAAAATGCTATTTGCGACATTGCTTCAAAATTTGGGATATATTTAAAAT
This sequence comes from Tipula vernalis, assembly GCA_958295665.1. Taxonomy (NCBI): domain Eukaryota; kingdom Metazoa; phylum Arthropoda; class Insecta; order Diptera; family Tipulidae; genus Tipula; species Tipula vernalis. The sequence goes on along the minus strand of OY282560.1, from coordinate 63,946,766 downwards.
TTTAGGGCATATTCGACCGCCGGTGAATTTAATCAAATATTATTAACAATCTGGATTCAGAATTTAAATTGACAGATACACTCTAGAGGGAAATAGTAAATTTAAAAAATTATTAAAATTCTTAATTAATTAAAGGGAAATTGCTAAAATGAACAGTTCAAATTTTCAAAATATTTATAAACCTTTGTACGAAATTCATCTGCAAGAATACAAATTAAACCTTCAAAATGAATTATAAACCATTTAAAAATTCTGCCAATTACTAACGATATCATATTTCACTATTTTTACCCATCCGCATTTCACCGACAAAAACATTTATTCGATCGGGGCACACACAACCACTAAAGTTTTCTATAGTTTTTAATGATAATGCCACAAACGTTTGTGTACCCCATATAGTACAACCACACAAACAAAAAAAAGCACAAAACATAAATTAGATTTCCTTTTCTCCATTTCCTCCTCCATTTATATGAGTAGATTATTTACGAAGTAGAAGTGGGTGGTTTATGTACAGCGTGCGCGAGTTAAACTAGAAACTATTAAAGTTTAAATAAAAAGGAAAAGAAAATATAAAAAAAATAAAAAATTTGTAAGTGAAAATCAATAATGGAATTAATTAATTTATGAAAATGCTTTTGGTCTTCGACTTGTTGTTGTCACTATTGTAATTTTTTATTTATAAGTTTGTAATACAGCAAACGACATTGACATTTTTCAAATGTGTCGTATATACCATAGGTACGCGTATCGAAATTTTTTTGACAACAATCATTTTGTTTGTTAATATATCAGTCTCATGTGACATACATAGGTATACATAATAAACATTAATTTTATTTATTTCAAATTGTAATTAGGCTGTTATCAAGTGGAAATTTTTATACCATTTTTCCAAATCACTTATTTTATGCGCAATTTATGCCAATTTTCGAATTTCCATCATCATTTATAACGCCATTGGTTATTTATAATAAATATATTTTTGTGTATGTTTGTTGTTATATTGAAATTTTGCCAAAAAGAATTTTGGGGTGGAAAAGTTTTCTTGTTTGTACTTCTGACGTTGATGATAAACAATATCGACTGTGTATTATATTCTGTAGATATAGTTTTGTTTTATTGTTAAGCTTTTATTACAGTTGATATACTTGTTGAATTTAACGATTTATGATTTTGGAATATTAAAATAAACTGGTTTTTAGCGAAATGAACGGCACATAATTTGGCAACTAAGCACGCATTTGTCGAGGGTTTCAATTTGTTCTAGTACAAAATTGAAAACGTTTAACTGAACGTGAAGTTCTGTTTGATATGAAATTCAGTTAATTTACGCTTTAAAAAGTTACTTAATTTAAACAAAATATTTCCGCGATTGTTTGAAATTTTAAATTTTTTTTTACTAGGGACTAAATTTGGGAATTTAACTTCAACGCAAATTTTAGTCTCCAGATATCAAATAGTCAAATTCTAAAGGTTCAGTTCATCGTTATTGATTAGTTAAAATCAGAGGCGGCTACTCATTGCATACATAAAGAAATTCGGGGTTTTCAATTCCAAATAAACACAAACCCCCAAGAGAATACCTAAAGGGAAGCAGAAACCGGTATGGTGGTCCAGGGAGTTGGGAATCCTTCGTTCAGGGTGTACGAAAGCATTCAATAGAGCAAAGGGCTCTAGGGAAGCTCAGGACTGGGACTCCTATAAGGAGCACCTTAAAATATATAAAAAGGAAATAAGGAAGGCGCGGAGGAGGTCTTGGATACTATTCTGTGATAAAATGGAAGGTGTTTCAGAGACTTCGCGTCTCAGGAAAATCTTATCTAATAGTCCAACGAGCCCTAGTTACTTAATTAAACCGAATGGGCTGTGGACAACGTCTAGTGGGGAATCATTGACGCTTCTGTTGGATACCCTTTTCCCAGGTAATGTGGGTTTGTCGACGGAGCTTGATAGGAATAGGGAAAAATTATCGTCGGGGTGCCCGGAGGAAATCGTGTGCAAAAAACGGATCCTATGGGCACTAAACGGCTTTAAATCCTATAAATCGGCAGGCCCGGATGGTATCATCCCAGCGAAATTGCAAAAACACTCGTCGATCATTCTCCCATGGCTGGAGGTGATCTTCAGGGGGTGTCTAAAACTGAATTATATTCCAAGGAAATGAACGAAGGTTAGGTTCATTTTCATCCCGAAAACAGGGAAGAATTCTAAGACCTAAGACCTATAACTCTATCATCCTTTTTGTTGAAAACATTGGAAAGACTGACCGACGTGTACATACGTGCAAAAATAAAACCCAGTAATTGGGCGACTTCTCAGCATGCGTACTGGAAAGGAAGATCTGTGGACACGGCTCTGCATTCCCTGGTGTGAACAATTAAGAAATTAATCCACTCGAAAGAATACTGTATGGTAGGCTTCCTCGATATAGAGGGCGCCTTTAACAATATCAGGACGGAGGCAGTTCGGGAAGGACTGTCTTTCTTAGATGTGGACTACCGCTTAGGAACGTTGATAAATCAGATGCTAGAATGCAGGATTATTAACGCGGATATGGGGGAAACCACCATTAGGAGGCGAGTAGTTAGAGGAACTCTGCAAGGTGGTGTCCTATCACTTCTTTTCTGGAACATAGTTATCAATGGATTACTTTTGGAACTGGAGAGGGAGGGAATAGGGGTGATAGCGTATGCAGATGACGTAGCGATCACGATCTCGGGGAAGTACCTAGGCACGATTAAGGAAGTCATGCAACACGCGCTCGTAATCATTACAAAGTGGGCCAGCAAATGTGGGCTGGGTATAAATCCATCCAAAACAGAGCTGGTCACGGGAATTCCTGTGGATGATACAATCACATGAGAAAAATTATTCTCAACGCGAAAATTTGGAAAAAATAACTCTTCCGCACACATTAAATAAATCAATAGGGATCGAAATAGTTGAAAATGTAAGTAAAGTATTGTATTTAGTCTCATTAAATTAAAATCAAAATGATACTAGTAACGAAATACATATATTGGTTTGGAAATTGGATTCTTCAAGTTATGATCTGATATTTTCGGATCTCAGGTCAACTTCAATCTGCGGGTTTACCACAAGCAACGGACGATGTTCCTTCATCCACGTTCCTTAGTTCCAGCAGGTATTACCAACGTTCGCCAATACCGATCTTGAAGGTAAAATTTCCTATAACTCCACGGCGAAAAAAGGATCTTCCGAAACAAAACGTTTCTATGGTAAATTTTACAGACAAACTAAGTAATAAATAAGAAATTAACATAAACGATACCCTTGCGAAATTTGTATATGATTGCAATTTATCGTTAAGAATCGTTGAGTCGATTCATTTTAAACATTTTATTAAACAAATTCGTCCAGCTTATACTGAGAAAGTCCACGAAAGAAATCTTCTATCTACTAGAGGTTGCTTGATAGAGCTTACAATAAAAGCCTTACAGAAGCCAAATCAGATATTGGTCCGGAGTCGGTATTACTAGTCGTTAGATGGCGAAATTCTTCCAATAATACTAAAACGGTCGTTACAATGATTCACAATGCGAACGGCGAGCAGGCTTAACATCATGCTAGAGATCTAACAGGAGAATCGGAAACCGCCGATAGGATCTCAAAGACGGTCTTAGAATCAATTGATATCGCCAAAAAATTGTATTGTACAGATGTTTTTGCTGTGGTCTCAGACAACGCAAGTGTAATGTTGAAAATGGCGAAAGACAACGCTAAGGATATATTAAATAAAAACTACATATAACGGATAAAGTTACTTCTATTTTAAAAGAGTTTAAACAACTGGACTTTGAGAGATATCTTATGGAAAAAGGTGGAACCAGAGTCAAGGTAAAGCCAACTGTGAGCAAAAATTCCTATTTGACGACGATTTTATAAAAAACGTAAATCTCTGGCTTGATATGAAACTACCTGAAGAGTTTGATCAAATTCTGGAAACCCGAAAAAAGAAAGCCATCAATATTTATGCTTTAATGGCTTATTATTTTGATCCGCAATACGATAATCATAAATTGAATAATCAGCAAATGAACGAAATTAACGAGTTTCTATTTAAGCATTTCAATGCAGATGGGTTAGAGGAATGGGATAATTTTAGAGAGCGTAAATCCTATTTTAATACACTATATGAAAAAAATATTAAAAAATCAGGAGTCTTTTGGAATACGGCTGAAATGAAACAGCCGATTTTATCGAAATTAGCTAAAAAGCTATTGCTGATTCCCGCCTCTTCAGCCCAAATCGAGAGGCTATTTTCTAGTTCGGCACATGTGCATTCACCAGATCGCAACAGGTTAAATTTTGAGCCATCTGAAAAATTAGTTTATTTGTACTATTCGTTGCGGATTGCCGACGCACTGAATTTTGATGACTGGAGCTCCACAGGTACATTCAATAATGAATAGCTAAATACTACTATTATTGTTAAATCTTGAAATGAATTAAGTAAGCATAAGTATAGTGCCACTATAAACTGACGTTTTAAACTGAATATAAGATTTTCTTTCTTCAATTAGTATTTTATTACTCTTAAGTGCTTAATTTACCTTCCATTTTAATGTAGCAATACCAAATTTGAAAAAACTCAAAATTTAAAATAGAATTCAGCATTTTTTAGGCATAAATAATTTTATAAATTCGAATGGCGTAGACAATAGTAGTGTAAACAATGTTGTAGACAATATGAGAAGACAATAAATTATATAGTCTACGCGTAGATAATGAAATAATCCACACGGTGTAGATTAGGTGGCACAACGCTGCGAGAAACTCAATTGATGACTGTAAAAGTAGGTAAAGCGCCTCTCGCTATGCACAGATTACATCGTAACCATAGTAAATGTGTTATCAGCGCTCCTGCGGAAAATAGAAAAAATGAGGTGGCTACATACAAATCGAGACCCTCCAATCGTCAATAGACTGGAATGATCTGGAAAAGCTCGAATAACAATGAATCATCTTAAAATTTAGAAATTTCTCAAAAAATCTGAAAATATCGGATAAAATTTGAAAACTCAATGTTAAAAATAACTGAAAGTTCATAATTTTGAATAAAAGCTAGATTAATCAAAAAATTTCGGATTTCGAGAATTTCACCTAACTTAATGCTACGCTTAATTGAACCTATACAAACTGGAATAATATCGAATATCTTAAATAATCTCACAAGATCTAAAAAACCTTGAGTAACATAATTTATATATGTATAAAATATTACTCGATCCCCAACCAACTTCGAATGCGCTTAAAACCTCGAAAATCACAAAAAGTATCGGAAACCTCGATGTACATTATGTTAGCTGTGATCCGGTAACATTTGGCGCAACTCAATATCAATTTACAAAATTAAACTTTATTTTGAAAAAAAGTAATGTAAAACTACCAAATCAATCAGGACGCATGGCGGCCAATTTTGTAAGCTTTTATGAGTTTCTATTTTAGTCTCAAATGGAATTAGGACTGTGTTAATTACGAGTTCTCGATACTCGTAACTCGAAATATGAAAGATACATAACCGATCACCCATAGAGGTAATCGTAGCAGGTCAAATTTAGATATTAAATTAAGCACAGCTCAGTACGTTTCGAATTTGCTTGTTACAGAATTTTTTCTTCCTCAAACCAATTTGTGTACAAAAATGTTAAAAAATTAATTCGATTTATTGCATGTGTGAAAATTTAATTCAGCAGCCGCCACCTGCTTATAATTAAGATTTAATTTTTAACGGAATCTTTGCAGCTAAAGTTTAACCTTAAAAATTCGAAACAAATTGTTTTGTGTAATAAAAATGAAATATTTTATATTCAATTTTATTAATTAAATATTTTATAAGTCAAGTCAACATTCTTAATTTTGAGCTTTTACAATTTTTAAAAAAATTTAAGTTTTTAAAGATTTTAAAGGATTACAAATTTCAGATTTAAAAAGTTTCCACGTTCAATTTTTAAGTTTTTAGAAATGTTTGATTAAAATTCTAAAATTAAAATTTTGAAAAAATGGAAATTTTCAAATAATTTAATTTTTTTTTTATTTAAAATTTTGAACTGACATTTGGACTTAGACTGTACATACTTTTTAGTACATAATTTTAGCATTTATTAGAAAAATATTTCTTAACATTCCCAATTTTTAATATCCCCTGTTTTCTGTGAAGCGAAAGGTATTAAAAAATCTAAAGTAAGTGAGAATTTGTGACGTGAACAACACAAGCAAACATCCAGAAATCGGAAATTGGCCTAATCACCTTCACGGTCAATTCGTAAAAAAAATTTTAAGTACTTCAGTGTTATTTACTATTTCATTAATTTACATAATTACATATAAATCATTTAATTCAAAAAATAAGCAAAATTTCATAAACCCTTGATCAGGTTTTAAGACAGTAGTTAAGTTTTAAAGTATTGATCCAGGATAGCAGTGGTTGATAAATTGTTTGATATCTAAGTAACCTATTATTTTACTGGACTCTCAATCGCTTCACTCATAGTTAATTTCTCACTTTTCTGTAAGTGGGTATTTGAATCATTAGTCACTATCACTGTTTAAATGCTGCAGGAAACGGTAGGTTTCAAATTTCATCAACTATTTCTTGATCAGTGAGCTTTGCATGAACTGGTTCATCACAATTAAGCCAATTGATAACATCTTCTCTAGTGAACGTATCATTGTTGCAGGCAACACTAACTAAGTCGTAAATTGACTGTTCGGCCTCTAATGATTCGAAATTGAATGCACCGCCTGCTTTTCCGGGTTTTGCCAAATCAGGCCATATACTCTACCAGCCTTTTGTAATACTGTCGGAGTCACTGCATTCCGAGCTCGAAAGCTACACAAAAAAAAATCTTTAATATTAAAAGCTTTTTGAAGATTAAAAATGATTTCGCTAGTATCCATACTTGCTCCGAATCATCAATGAAGTACAATTTGGCACTTGATACATTATATGTACATTGAATTTTTTTAGAGTATTTTCATCAAAATGGGCTGGGCAATTGTCTGTTAAAAAAATTATTTTAGAATTTCTCAGACAACCAACATTTTCACAATGGTCACGAGCTTCTGATACGAAGTGGTTTTCAAACTAATCGATGGTCAATATCTCGTGTAACCCAGGCTCTTTTAGGTGCTTTGTATACAATGGGAATAGCAATTTTGCAATGCCAGTAGTTTTCATTTATGGGTACCGGTGGGATTTGAGCAAACTAGGACTGTTAGACTCTCCTTTGCTAATTTTTTACCTGCTGTTCCCACCTCATCGGATGTTACCAAGGTTTTGAGCGGAAGGCATTTGAAGAAAATATCCATTTGTTCAGTTGTTAAGTTTATATTGGTTATTAATTTTGAAAACCTTTCCACTGCCGCTCTCCAACAATATTGTGTCGAATTCCATGTCTTTTACAACTTTTAACCGTTTACATTCCCGGGAAACGGGATTGTGATTTTCTGATTCCCGGGAATTTCACGATTCGGGACAAGACAAGTTTTTTATCCGATTCCTAATTATGTATGTAATATTAAAATTCAAACAATTTTAAATTTTAGATCGAGAGATGGAAAATCAAGGGAAAACAATTTATGATTTAATCACTCAATCAGCGGATTTCGTTCTCCCTTGATGGGAAATCTACCGGCGGAAAAAATGAAATTTTAAATATTAGCGTTGATTTTACTCAATATATTGCCAACAATTGGTGGAGTTCGATAACGATTTAATTTTCCCTAGAAACTGGTCGATGTCGGCTTGATAGTGCATTGGGTGGGTTTTAAATTTGGGTCCTTTCCATTTTTGGATTAAACTTAGCACCTTATTTTCCTTTGTGCAAAATTCACATTTTCAATCGCGAATAACTCGAAAAATATTTATTTATCGAAAAAACTTCATGGAACATTTTTTGCTTAGAATTCATCCCTCTTTTGATTTCTGTGGTTATTTTGAGTGTACTAATTGCCATCCTCGATAAGGGGTAGCACTCAGTCCTAGGATAAAAACACACATCAGCACTATATAAGTTTTATTCCATAAGCCATTCCCTACTTACTGTCCTCAGAAAGAATTTTGAGCTAATAACTTATTTTTACCGCCAAACACTGGACTATTATTGAAATGACCTCGTTTATAATACCATTGTGAATTTAGTGTAAAATGTGTCGTAAATAAAAAATATGAACGTGAGTGTGAGTGGAAAAAGACCAAATTTCAATTTTTTTAACATAGTGACTGTGAGTATCTGCGTGTCAGCAAAGCAAGCAGGCTTCCTAGAGAGAATTTTAGCAGGTTTTGAACAAACTCATACACTTTGTTAGTGTACTTTATTTTGATAGTGTCTGTGTTATTTGTGATCGAGCCCGGTTTGTTTAGTATAGACATTTGATTTGGTTTTGCCTAAATCCTCTTCTACACAAGCAAATTAAAGGAAAAATGGCAGAATATAAGAGAAAACTTTTTCCGGATAATAGAGGTTTTCCGGATAAAAGAATTCCGGATAAAAGAGATTCCACTGTAAATGGCAAAAAATTGTACTAAAAAATATTAATCGCAATTTTCAGGCACGCTGTCTTAGTCGAAATTTAGGAGAAACGAAAATAAACGAAATTTTAAAATTAATCTGGTTTTGATAAAATTCTAAATTTTAGATTACATAACGGTTAACGCACGTGTTTAATTAAAATGCCACTTTGGCTTTTAATTAAATTATTGCGAAGATAAATTAAATTTTTTTCAATAACAATTAAACCAAAGAGTATAGAATATTAAGAGAGTCGAAGCTGAATAAAAAATATAAGCACTTAAAAGACCAATAAAAACATGTTCTTTGGTTTTCCTATCCCTTGTTTACATTTCCTATCCGTTCATTGTTTTATTTCTAAAATTAGATATACGTAACTTGAGTTATGTTGTTGTTGCTTTTGATATTACATTTTTTTTATTAAACTTTATCCGTTGGAAATTAACCCCTTTGGCCCCTTTTTTGTTAAATGACGCCTCTTCAAAATATTCATTTCATATGGAAATTGGATAATTTAATTTAATGTGTCAAAGGGTTATTTTAATGTATAAATATTGTAATTTATTTTGGCGGAAAGCTTAAGTTAATCTGTAAAAGGTAAATTTAAAGAAAAGATCTAGCAAAAATATTTAGAAAGACATAGTAGAATTGACCTAACGAAAAAGACAGACATACGGACAGATATCCAGATACCTAAGAAAAGTCGAAAATCAACCAATTTTGATTAAAGCTTTTAATTTTATTTAGAAAAAAAAATAAGTCAGTCCCTTTTTTAAAGTTCTGAACAGAATTTTCACATCTGCAATTCGAACTGCATTTTAAACCGATCTAATCAAGTCTTGGCACGGCAACGTCTAGAGATAGCTAAATATCGTTTAAAAATAAGAAAGCAAAGGACCTTAACACCCCTCAGGTTTTAGAAGTCAGGCTTATCTTAACATATAACTATCTTATGACTTATCGAGCCTAATCGAATAAGGATATTTGAATGCCGCGCAAAAACGCATAATCACAATCTTTGAAAATCGCAGCTGTCATAGATTGGACCAATTGATCAAATTTTATTATAAAAGTTATAAAAATTTTAAATGGAAAATTTTAAATGTAATTTGGTCGACCAAACCAGCCATCGCAAATTCCAGGGTCACTAAAGTTTTCAAAAAGAGAACGTCCTGCCTTGACTGTATGAAAAGAAGGAGTAAAAGAGGTTACTTCGACTATCGTAACTCTTCCATCCTATAGCGAAACCACCCTTGTAAATAAATTTCTACCTCCTTGCTACTTTCTCATATGAAATTATGGAACTCAATCAGGAAGAGTTTATACAATATTTTGGAAGGCAAAGGTTTCGTTTAAGAAGATTCTTCCAGTGAGAATTGTCAAATCTGTATTTTTTACGCGTTTTTCTTTATTGACGATTTATTCCGCCAACCAGCCAAAAATGATCTAATTACAAAAATATAGCTGTGGCAGAATTAAACAAAATCGCCTCATTAATTTACGTACGTAGAACAAACTCAGAAAATGAAACAGAGTGGTAGTAAATAGAAAGTCTTCACCGTAACAAACAAATTCGTCGTACGTGGTGAAGCAACCAAGTAAAATCATAAAACGGCTAAAGTCTTACGAAAAAATTACAGCAAAATCACGCCTTAGAAACTAAAGGGCTAACCTCAAAACGTTTAGAAAACACAATAGAAATTTGCGGCGGAAATCAAGAGATTATGGCATCCAAAACATTCCGACGTGGATCCGAATTAAAATCCTTGCAAAGTTGGATAGATATAGAGATTTGGAAATATTGCAGTTAGAGCACCAGAAGTAAGCTCAAATGTTGGAGCGGTGGTAAGCTAAACTATGTGGCAACCAGTTATCCAGATTGTTTTCAGTGCTGTCGAAGTGAGTACGGTCGGAGTATTTGTACTACTTTCGCCTATTTCTTAATCCTGTACTCCACTATACTAATAAACTTTTACACAATATTTTAACTTGTCGGCTTTTGCTTGCAAAATTTATAATAGACTAGGACATAAAAATAATACTATAACAAATCTATCTACTATATCAAATAATTTATTTACGTTTGAATAAAATCCAGACTCGCATGCATTTTTCTTGTCTGGCAAGTTTAAATACTGACAGCAGAAATTATCTGTCAGTTTTATTAGCCTAACTAGGATCTAGGAACATGTCTTACATTGTCCTGGTTTTTAGATAATATTTATTCAAATCCCTAAATTTATTAGCAGCAAAGCAAAAAATTCTGGAAGGACCAGAAAAATAATAATTTTAACAACATTTAATTCGAACTCCAGCCCAAATGACTGGCCTAAAAAATTCTTTAGGACGTAATTTAATATGTTTAAGGTTAGAAACTCTTTATGTAGAATCGGCTTAACACCTCCGAAATAAAATTTCACTGATATACATCGACAAATGAGTGTGCGTTCCATTCGGTGTAGGAGGCGAAAAAAATTGTCTGGATTGGCTGTGCTTGGCAAACTAAAATTGGCAAATATAATTTTTGATTTATGGTATCGATCATAATAGAATTCACAAAATATTGCAGATAATAAATTTCACTAAAATCCATCAACAAATGTGCTTGTTCCATCCAGTTGATGCTGGAGAATGAGAGGAGATAAATAAATTTGGCGAATATGATTTTTGATTAAAAATTTCAAAAAATATTCTGAATTTGTGCCATTGCTTAATTAAGAAATCTCACCCCAGATGATATGGCCGAAGGAATTTTCCAGAGCCGGATTTAATAAATTTTATGTTAAGCACTGCTTAAAAATCAACTTAACATCTCAAATTTCAGATATAAATTCTATTAAAATTCATTCACAAACGTTCCACCTAGTTACAATTGAAGCTGGAGAGATAATACACTGACTGGATTGGTTGTCTACTATTGGCTGTCTCTGTTGTGTTCCACGATATTTGTTGAATTTGTCTCTTATTTTATTTAATATATCCGAGCCCGAATTAGGTGACCCAAAAAATTTTCAGAGCGTGAATAATTCGGTTTTAAATTAGGAACTACTGATAGAATCGGCTTAATAACTCAGATATAAAATTTCACCAAAAACCATTGACAAACGTGCTTCTTTTGGTGCTGGAACCTGGAATTGTTGTAAAGAAGGCCTGGAGTGTTTATGAAAGTAAAATCAAATTTTTCTTTGGCAAATTTAATTTCCCCGAATTTTTTTTTAATAACCAAAGTCTGTTTTTCTAATAAGCATTATAGTGTTTTGTAATATCTGTTGAATTCTGGCCATGTTTTATTTAATACTATTTAAGACTGACTCCATCCTCGCCATAAATGAAACTGTATGCACAAATTTCATTGAAGTTTATTATCTGACTTAACCAATATCAAATTAGTAAATATCAAATTAGCGGGTTTAAAGCTTTTCTGGAAGAGATTTCGCTTCGATTTGTTTACTCATTTTTGGCCTAGTCGCCCTAGATACCTACTATGGTATCGTCTGGCTGTGACATTTCTTTAAATTGCACCATAATATGTTCCAATTCTCAAAAATTAACTTTGTGAAAATGACGAAAATGTTCGCATACTTGACATGTCTGAATTCGCATTTCTGGTAAAACTACGCTTTTGAAAATGAAAGGGGATCGAAGCTTCAGTTGCTTTAAGATAAGTTTTCTATTTACCTCATAAAAGTTAAGTGAACATAGCTAAAAATTAAAAATTTCGCTTCTCTACGAGAAAATCTCAAAACGATAATCTAAAAATATCTGTGATCGATCTTCGTGGAGAGCTGTGACCAGCATACAGAGCTTTATTAGTAAGATAGATAAATTGATCTAACCCAATAAATAAAACAGTTTCCTTTTAATATTCAAGTTTTGCTCAACAACTAAAATCAATATTAGTGTAATTTGCTGGATCGTGATTTTTTTCTAACATAAACAACCAACAACTATTTATGTCTAAAGCCCGGTATGCTGCTGAAATGAAATGAAATTTCTCATATAAAAATGACAGAAGCGAAAACGAAAATGAAAATTTCACCGCTGAATTTCACTTTATGGTAAGCAGTTTAGCTAGCGAAATGGGAGTTTTCGTATTTAAACACAGATGTCTCTATTTTATCTCTTCACATTTTCCACTTCATTTATATCTTCCTGGACGATAAATGTGAAGATAAATTTTGACAATTTCATTTGAGTTTCTGCGTTTTGAGGATAAACAACTATCGAAGTAAATTTTCTTGTTTTGTCAGAGGCAACATGAAGTTATACGCAATAAAATATTTACGAAACTCGTCATACCAAGTTTTCACATCAGATTTATCTTCTTAGTTTTGGAGACCATTGAAAATTTCATTTCACTTGAACAGCGTACTAGACTTAAGGTGTAACTATTTTATTTCGTAGGTTCTCCCTTCTAACTAGAAATACTCCCCAAAAAATTTAAAACGTACTCCATTTAAAGTTTTCAGAGCGACAGCACTGATTGTAATCCAAATAATCGAAAGAATAAGGAGAAGAAGAGAGTCAGAGAAAAGGCTTTACAGATTTCATAAAGCTGGATATCCTCGAACTTATGTAGGGTGGCGAATTGACAGTTGGACAAAAATAATGAGTTGCTTCTGAAAACTAACAGTAACCGACGGAGAAACAGTAAAATCAATAAAACAATCATTTAGAAACTATCACATACGGTACACTAGAAAGGGGTTCTGACGATGGACAGGAAATTAGAAAAGTTTTGATTGGAACAGCTCATCGGGAAGATTCGAGCGTGATAGTTAAGACAAAATATTGGAAGAATAAATACGGTGAAGCACTGGAGTACGCAGGTACCGCTAAGCCGATTCGTATATATCCAAGTGATTAAATTGGCGGGATTAATTGAGTCTCAGAGAGGTCCATGGAGTTTCCTCGGAGTGGTATTGGCAGGAAGAAGAAGGACTGTAGCATGAGGTTGTACGTCTATTCTACGATGTCAATGCTTAATTCAGTGGAACCAAAATCGGAGATCCCTACAGTTTCATCTCATAGCATGGATTATTTGAACCTAATTTTCCATGACTTCCATACTTAAATTGCTGTGCTTCACCGATAACACATTCAATGTTATGTTCCAGTAGTGTATTGCTTTTGGTTTGTTGGCAAAGCAAAATGTGAGAGGAAATGGTGGTCATGGCACATTTTAACAGTATAATGTTGGGCATCTTCTATGAGGATCAGGATCGGTTTAGATATTGGGAATGATGTTAAAGGAATAAGTAAATGCTATGCTTAATGAATATGTCTACCGATGCAGTGGTTCATAACTGGATTAATCCCCTGGAATTGAGTTAATTACGTTCCAGGAACTGTGCCAAATACTTATAGGAAACTGTAAAATAAGGGATACTCCTTTGAATGCAAAGATATTAAACGGCGAATGGATCGGCGCTGTGTGATTAACCACGGGTATAGTAGCATCGCCAAAGGATTTTTCGAAAATAACTTGTTGACGGGAGATTTGAGTTTGAAACAGTTCCTTCACGAGCATTATACCATCAAAGTCGTAAAATGAATGAGTAATTAAACGTTTTACTACGGTTGGTTCGGGACGGGGGGAGGGGGCGGGGCGATCGCCCCATCTGAAATAAAATATATTTCCGAACGAATGCTTTATTTATGATATTCCTGCACAAATAGTTGCCACACTTATTTTAGCCACTGGTTGCTAGTTCGGAAAGAAATTTTTCAGTAATAAGGCGGTTAGAAGCAAAGGTGACCTGCATAACTAAAATTCGATTAGTTGGGCCAGCCCTTCTTCACATCCTCAGATATATTATGTGGGGTAAATGTCACAAGCATTACAAAGGAACTTGAATAGAAGAAGCTAGTTTTGAAATTTTATTTAAAAAAAAATTCAGCCGAAATTGAGAATACCTAGAAATTTTACGAAACTAGCATTAAAGAACAGATTCTACCTGTTTATGGACGAGATTTTGACACTATTTGTGTTAACACCCTGGGTGAGCTGAAACTGTGTTACAATCTTCAACCCCCCCCCCCCCACAGGGGCCGGCCATTTGATCATTTTTGCATCAAGTGCATACAACGGACATTAGATAAAAACCATTTGACTTTGTGATTTTTGTTTATTGTTGAATAAATTTAGTCACTTACATCGTTTGTTCGACGATACAAAATCCCCTAAATGTATACTGTTACTCACATTTTTTGTTATTGCTAAGAACTTCACGTTAAACCAAACATTATCTTGCAAAAAAAAAAAATTAAACGAAAAATTCGTAAAATCGATAAACGTAAAACTATAACAAACTGTAATTTTAAAGGATTTTATTAGCCTTCAACAGAAAGCCATAAAATTATACAACAACATTTTCGCGCAATTTACCACGTTGGCGGTTATAAATATCTCTTTTTCGCTGTTTTATACTCATTTTTTATTGAGATAACAAAATGAATTTTGTACTATACATAATAATTTATAACAATAGGTACATCCACAAAGAATTCAGTTTTTATGAGTTTTGCGATAATTTTCCAAGCCCAAAATATTTGCTAACAATCAATAATAAATGTATATACATTGCGGGAAACGCTTATATAGATGCATGATTTGGGTAAAATAATATCCTTGAAGGTCAGTGTTTACCAAAATTGCCTTCAGATATATTCCAGAAAATGAGAATGAAAATTTGATAAACCCATTAATTTAAATTGTTCTAGAGTCGAGAAGAAAAATCGAAAAACGAAAATCTTCCTTTTTGCTTACATAGATTTGTCAAGTAATTCGAATTTATTTTTAAATTAGATATCATCAAATCGATATATATTGGTGATGATGATGTCTTAACTAGGTTAGTGTGAAAATAAAGATTTTATGTCGCATTTCGTAGGGGGTGTGCAAATCTATTTACAAAAAAAGTTCGTGTGTGCGTGTATGTGGTACGAAAAGGATTATACCTTAATAAAATCATAGAACCATAATAATTTGATTTTATTTATGAGGAGGAAGTGTCATTTCGTAAAAATGTGTGTTCGATACATTTTGTTGCTATTGATACCGCTATTAATACTGTATAGTAAAGTCAACATCGATTTGTGCGTTTCGTGCCAATTTTCATTTTTATCCAAAAACAATTCAATATCTAGTTATTGGAAATAAATCGAATATATCGGCTTTTGAATCCGAAGAATCACAAAGATTTAAACATTAACAGTTTATTTAAAATACTTACTTATGCTGTTATGAGTAAAATGATGTAAATAAATTAATTTTGTTGGTGTAGTTGACTTACCCTGAAAATAAAAAAAACAAATTGAACAGTTAGACGAAATAATTACTAAAATAATAAAAAATACAACAAATTAACGCTACAGCGCTATTTAAAAAATTTGGTAAAATTAAATTAACGAAAATTTCCTTTGAAACAGATTAACCAAATTTATAGTACAAAAAATGGTTTAAACAGAGCTAAGGACTATTAGAAGGTTGGCCGATAGATTTGATTCAAAGAACTTTGAAAGTGTTCGCATTGTTTACAATGAATTGCAGATATTAATATAATCCTAATAAAAGAAAGATGCTTTAAATAACCAGCATTTAAGAAGTAGCCAGCAGTAATGGCATAAAGCACTACAATTGAACCAATTATCCCAAAATCGCCGGGAAAAAATGATAGGGAATTTGCTTAATTAACTATAAGTTGAGTCGCAAAGCCCTGCTCCACGGTAAGCGTACTATTTCCTAATTAAACAAGGTTCCTTCGAGCCATCAATACAACTAGCGTCAACATAAGCCACGCTTGGTTCAACAACGTTATTTGAATAATATAACCACTAGGTCGGCTAACAAAGAAGCCAACAATTTATAGGTAGGAGGAAAATATTGGTGGAGCTATTATAGACAGGCTACAGCCCAAAAAAATATCTAACCTCCTTATCAACTATAAAAAATTGAAGTGTGTCCCACACACGGATTTCGGGGAATTCTGAGAAACTAATTATGCAATTTTTTGTTTATTTTTTTTTGAACATTTTGTATTTGCTGATTTAATAGATTTCCTGCAAATCTTGTGTTTGACAGTTCTTAAATTCATGTTGCAAATCACAAAATTTCACTGATACAGAATTTGACTTTTTTATGTAAATTCCATATCTTTTTCGCCAACCAATATTTTTTTCAGGCTTATCAATTTTTTAAAATTTTTATTTTAAACACTTTTCCACCCGTCACGACACATTTACTCATTAATTCATGTTGCCGCAAGGGGTTTCCACCGCTCCACCGACGGCCAAAATAGTCAAGACTTACTTCTACTTTGCCGGCCACAGTCAAGAATACTCTCTTGGCCGGCTGCAAAGCCCAAAGAACCAACCAATTTCCTTTCCCGAAACGGAAACAGTCGGTCGATTCATTATTTCCGTTTTTCAACACCATTCAGTTGTGCCGCTCACTCAGACATCTTAAAACAGCCGTGTCTACCACATATCACAGATTGGAAATCCCAAGTAAAAGAAAATTAGAAGTGCCCATCGGCACTTTAACCACTATCATACCATCAATAAATGCATCAACCAACCACACCCAAAAAAAAAATGTCACATGCTCTTCCTTTTCAAATACGATATCCCAATTCATCGAATTCATTATTTATTGGCAAGCCGCCATTCGAAAATCATTGTTCGACTATTCAGGTAAAAGCCCATGCCCCCCCCCAACAAAACCCCATCCGAATTCATCATCATTCGTCCGAATTTTATTCTTGTTTAATTATCTCTTTAGAGTTAATAAAAACAATTATATTTTTTTGTTTTAATATTCTTTAGAATATATTTTATTTAAAGTTTATTCGTTCTTTAAGGTGACTCTTCAGAGTAGCCAGTAAGAAATAACCTGAGGAATCATTATTACAATTCTTTTTATAATGATTCTCCCTCTATTTAATATTAGTTTGTTTATTATATAATTTAAATATTTTTAATTCTAAGAAAATGCATTTAGACATTTGATATATTTGATTCTGAGAAAACAACTGGTAAGTAATTTAATTCTTTAATACAAAATTACGTTATGTGGATTATTTGTGGCTACATTCTCACAGGTGTTATTCTAACAAGTGTTTTGAGTTGTGGAATAAAATGTAACTCTCCCTTCGTTAAATTTGGGATTCTCCTGAATTCCTTCTATTTTATAATTTAATGTTTTTTTTATAGCATATAAATATGATTAAAATTATTATTATTATCAATATAATAGTTATTGATAAACTTATTTCATAATACATTATTATTTTATGATATTTTAAATCTTTTATTTCATTAATATTTTTTCTAATTTCTAAAATTATTTCGTTAAATGTTAAGGTATTACTTTCAGATTTATATTCCATACTTGGAAAAATATATTTTTATATTAAAATTATAAGTTTGATTATTTAGGGGTGGCGACAGTTCGTCGAAGAAGGTAGACGTGTTTTTTCTATCCTCTTCAAAAATTTAATTTAATTTTATTTTATTTTTATTTTTTGTTTCTTATGTATGTATATACTTTATATACATAAGTATATAGTATACAGATAAATTTTAAATTTTAAATTAAATTCTAATTAAATTAATTTTAGTGTAATAATAATCCAAGTGTAGTGAAAATAATTAAACTAAAGTGTAATTTTGGAAAATTCAATCCACCGGGATGCATTTGTCAGGCAATGTTTTTTATTTTTGTAGATAGAAAAATTAAAAGTGCAGGATTTGATGTTTTGTGGATTGTACAGAAAATCAAATTTCAATTTTTAATTACTAAAGTCTAATATTTAGATACTGTTGAAATAAATTTTAATTTATATAAAATAAGTCGCAATAAATTTGGTATTAGATTTTATTTTTACGCACATTTATTTGTATTCTTATGTGTGATTTTGTGTACATTCTACAATCGACACTAATATATACTTATAATTTGGTATATAAAAGGGCCATAAATATGTTTGTGTACTGTGTAGCTGTGTCGTTTTCTCTTTGCACGGTTTCTGTGAAGGAAGTGTGCGTGGTTTTGTTGGTTTTTGTATTACTAAATACAAACGACAACGAGAAAGAGAATTTTTACGTTGGATTTGATACAGCTGTTACAAGTATTTTACTATTGTGTAGAATGGGCACTAATTAATACATGCATACAACTTGATTTATATATGGCAGGATCAACAATATGGTTGTACAGCAGCTTATTCGCTCTTTATACGGATTCTGTTAAGGAAATGTAATATATTTTGTTGGTTTATGTATTATAATGCACAAACAACAACAAATCGAGATTTTTTTGCGTTGCTGTTGATACAGTTGTCACAATATTTTACTGTATTATATTGATACATAGTTTAGGTGTTTATATGTACTATAAGGTCTACTGATACGCACGTGAAAGATGGTAGGAAATATTTACCGTCAATGTGTGTTGGTGGTTTTAGTATGTTTTTAGTTTTAGTATATAAGATTTTGTTACTTGAATGCAGGTTTTGTTAATCTCTTTGTGTTTTTGTGTATTCACGAAACAACTATGATGTTAGCTGTATTTTGTTGAGAAAAAATTATTTCGTATTATTTTAGAGTTATTTTTTTTTCTTAACAGAATAAGCCGCGAAATATTTTTTCGATTTAATTTTTAAATTCTATGTTGTTATTTCTTCTGTTTTTCATTCAACCAGTTACGTATTTTATTTGTTTCGAGCTCGAATTAAATAATTCAAATTTTTTGTTCGAATTATTTAATTCCTGTCACGTGCAATTGTTGTTGTAAATTTCTCAACAAAGTACAGCTATTATTGACATCATGAATTGTTTGAACACAATAGGATTTTGTATATTCGACTCAAATAGGATTTTTATACTTTGTATAATCGAATTGGTTTGAGTCGAATTGGAATTGGGAGCTATCTTAAAAAAAAAATTCATTTGAACGGTTTATTTAGGTAGGATTAATAAATTTTTTTACAGGGTATTACATACTGAATCAAATTGTTTTCTAATTAATTTAATTAATATTTTAAATTATAAATTGTCTAAATAAATAAATAAATAGATAAATAAAATGCGAATCTAGAAATGTGGGTTTAAATTAAGTTAAGATTTGATTTTGAACACAAAATGATCAGTTCATTTATGTGAAAAAGTAGAATTATGTTAAATCATTTTGGAAGGCTAAATGTTTTTGAGTTTAATGGTTGTCTTAATGGATTTATTGAAATTTAGATGGTGGGATGTACACACAATCGTCATAATTACGTATATGACACATCGATACATTTTTAAGAAAGTAAGGGTTAATTTTCATTGCATTTATTTATTGTTTTATTTACTTTGCATGCTTGATTTGGCAGGGAATGAGGTCCGTGAACTGAGTTAAAATTTTGGATATATTTGTATTTATTTATTAATTAAGATTAAGAGATCAAATTCCTGAATTATTGATTAGGTGCAGGATTTTGGTGGCGGAGATCTCTTCAATAGATGAATGATGCTAATTGGATTTTTATTTAGGTAGTCTAATATTTTATAAGCTTTATTTTTGAGTTGCGAAAATGACTAAGTTGAAGGAAATCATTTGAATATGTACACTATCAGACAAAAATATTTGGACGACGTCCGGGATTAATCACTGGAGCTGATTTTGCTACTCGTGCAAATTACCGCTCAGTCGGCTTAGATAAAGCCGTGGGCGTCAACGTTGCTTATTTTTGTTGATACGGTTTCAAATAAATTTCTTTTTATGAAACTGATGCTACCGATTGATATTACATATTGTAGGGATTTATTTTGATAAGTTTTTTGTCGTTGCAATGCTTTTATTATCAATTTTTTAACGCTTTCATCTATTTCTTTGGAGAGGCTCATTTTTCAACCCCTAAATTAAATTTTTGAATACATAGTTAAAATTTTATTTCTAAAATATCCAAAAATATCTTCTGCTAAAATCAATCACTTTATTGGTATTAAATTGTAATTTATATTAATGTTGCTGTTTCGTTAAATCTTTATATATATATAGATTGAAATATTATACTAATTAAATGAATAGCATCGTACGTTATCTAGGATAAGGGAAATTCCCTTTTATATGATATTGTAAGCTACATTGCATTGCAAAATATTTGAGGTATTTATGAAAATGTTTCAACACTTTTGTCAGTTTAATTTAATTTAATTATATCAAAGTGTCATAGTTTGTTCGGGTATTTTTGTCTGGTGGTGTAGTTGATATAAAGTATATTTAATTATATATAATTGTTAGATCGTCTTCAAGCAACAGAAATGTTAGTGAATTCTCGCTCAACATCCAGAAACCCCAAGCATCCAGCAGTTAGGTAGCGTAGAAAATGTATTGTTCTTGTGATATCTATTTTATTTTATTTATCGCTAACTAATTTATATAAATAAACTTCTATTAATTAAGTAGTAAAGCAATTTAGTTTTCAGTGATACCTGGGAAACTCTATTTGAGTTTTATTAGTAAATATTGTAGGTGCATGTAGTACTTAACTAAATTATTGATATTCTAGACTTTTCTGCATAGTATTATGATCAATGTTTAAATTATATTATATACTTTTATAAATAAATAATTAATTTCAACATTATTAATTTGCTTTTTGCTAGGTCTGTAGGAAATTGCCGATTAGTTTAAATTTAATATTATGGTTAAATATATATTTTCAATTTTTTATTTTTAAATTTAGTTGCAGTAGGTAAACAATTAATTAACTATTTACAGGGGAATGGTAACTAATGGAAAAAGCGCTGTGAATTTAAATTATAACTTACCAATTTAAAATTTTTAAACATTCTTTTAGAATTTTAGCTTAGAAGTGGGAGAGTTTACATAGACAATCTCATAAAATGTTAATTTTTGTAATATTTGTATGTAATATATAGTATTGTGTTTTGCTCATTAATATATTATATTAATTAATTTAGTTTAAAAATATTTAAAGGTTTCTCTTCCTTAATTTGCTAATAAATAATTCAATTTTCAGAATATAACATAGTTCCAGAATCAATCTTTAATATGGGGATTAAATTGATCCTGAATTTCAGAGTTAGATTTGACTTTGATATTTGGTGATTTATTAATTAAAATTAGTTTTCAGAGTTGCCTGGGAAATTATATATTGATTTTATTTGTTGATTCTCGATATACTTATAGTAAGTACCTAACTGAATTATTGATGATATTAGGCTGTTGTGGTGCTGTAACATTATCATTTTTAATTTATTTATTATAAATTTTATAAAATAATTGAATTTTTAATTATTTATTCTCTTTTTCTTGATCGGTAGGAAATTTCTGATAAGTTTTAAGTAAAACTTTATGTTTAAAATGGTTTTAAACGTTTATTCTAATTCATGTTGCAGTATACGTAATAATTAATTAATTATATATAGAAGGACCATGGAAAATGAAATAAGCGCTGTTTTTGTAATCTTAGCTTAGTAATTTTAATTTTTTCTTAAATATTTTTCTTAAATATTTTATCAGGTAAATTATTGAAAGGCGAACAGGGCGAAAATACAACATTAATAATTTTTAATTTAGGTTTAGGGAGACCTGAGTATCCGGCCCTGGATTCCAGAGAAATGATCATCTAAAAATGTAGTTAGATTGTGTTGTCTTTTGTGCCGTTAATTTACTAACTATCGATCGCATTGGTGTCTGTAACCGGGTCGAGTCTGTCCCAACTAATAATCCTATTCTATCCTTTGATTTTGTTGTGTGTAAACGGGTGTACGGTGTCTGCCCGGGAGTCCGGGAGACTTGCTATAATGCTTGGCCGTACACTCACAATCAATCAATCAATCAATCAATTATTATAAGTTTGATGATTTAGTGTTATACTACAGTTATAAAATTTAATAAAATAATTTCCATTTAAATTAAATTATGTTTCATCACAATTAGATGTTAGATTTTTTTTTATCTGCTAATTGAATTATTATACTACTTTCATCTATATGATATATTTCAGTTTTACAATTTACAATCTTTTTGATAATATAGTATACAATGTTTCAGATTATTTAATTGATATAAAGATTTACTTTCATCGTATTCATAATATTTATTATTATGTTCGAAAGTTTGTACAATTGGATAATTAATTGAATTACAATCTGTTTCATTTGACAATGGCATAATTAAATTTTTATTTATATTTATCATTTCATAAGGAATTTTTATTAAAAATATTAATTTATTTGTATCGCTTTTTGAAAAACCTATTTTTAATCTTTTAAGTTTATTTGCATCTATTTGATAATCTAATATTTCTTGATGAGTTAATAGAGATGGATGTATAATATTAAGATTAGAAAAGAGAATATCATCCTGTAACTCACTTACTATTCTATCTAATTCCTGTATTCTTATTTTAATGTCAATTTTTAATATTTTAATTATTGTTTGATTTACTTTGTTTATCCATAAAATTTTTAATAACTGTCCTATAATTTTTTATTACATCTAATAATGTAATAATTGATTTATTAAAATTATCATTTATTTTTATTGGATTATTTATATTTAATATTATTTTATTATCTGT
This sequence comes from Tipula vernalis, assembly GCA_958295665.1. Lineage (NCBI taxonomy): Eukaryota > Metazoa > Arthropoda > Insecta > Diptera > Tipulidae > Tipula > Tipula vernalis. Next base: position 63,923,632 of record OY282560.1, on the reverse strand, counting down.
AGATTGTATTGTTTCTAAATGTTTATTTATTATTTGTCTGTCTTCATCGTCCAAAGTCCCTGATATCCATTTTCCTATCGTCTCTAATAAATTAACTAAACCTCGTTTATTTATTACGTGATGTCCCGATTTGAATGTTGTTAGTTTATGTAATAGTTTTTCTAAGTCTTGTAATAATAAGTAACTGTCATTTCTGTTAAATTATGATACACTTAATATTAATTCTTTTAAAACGTTTTCTAATTGTTGTATGTCAATTATATGTAAAGAATAATTATATGATTTCTGTATTAGCTGTTCCGTTTTCTGTATAATTGTGTATCCTGTTTCAGATTCTATTTTGTCCACTTGTAGTTAGGCTTGAGTTAATGTTCATGTCGTCATTAATATTAGTTTTTATTTGTAAATTTTAGTTGTCTTTTAATGTTTATTGGATGCATATTAGTTAAATTATATTTTCTATATTTAGGTTCATCTTTATGCCTTAATGATTTATAATTTTTAATGTATCCCTGTTCTCTATTTTCTTATATTCTTCTCTATTTTTATTATATTTTGGTAATCTGTTCTTCTGTGCTATTTCTAAATTATTATAAATGTCTTGTTTCTTTACAACATCTTCGGCTTTTAATGGTGTACATTTGATTGTACTATGGTATTGGTTATTGTAAGTTTTAATAGCTTCTAACATTATAATTACGTACTGGGATTAATTGTTCTAAATTTAAAATTCTTAATTTTTCTGTTAAGGAATTATTTAAACGTTCCACATCAGAATTTCCAGTATGACTATTTTTTACTGAATGTAATTCTATTTTTTCTTGTTTCAGAAATTCCTTTATATTAACATGTTTGAATTCATTATCTGCTACTATTTTAATAGGTTTTTTATGATTAAAATAGATTTTAAGTTTTTCAATTATTTTGAAGTTAGTTCTATTTTCTAAAGGGTATGCTGTCGCAAATTTTGCGAATTTATCTATAAAATCTAAAATCGATTGTTTTCTATTAACATAAGTGTTTATATGAATTATTTGGTTTTTATCTGTGGGTAACTTACTTTTTTGAAATTTAGGTTTGATGGGGTTTCTGTCATATTTTGCTTTACTACAAATATCACAATTATTTGTTATTTTATTAATTATAATTTTAATATTTTTACTGTATATTTTGGTTTTTACATTTTCGTATAACGCTAAGATTCCGGGATGACCTTGTTCTTTGTGTTAAATAGATATTATTTTTATTAATTCATCTTTGGATTCCATATCTTTAGCTATATATGTACATTTTATAAACTTAATATGGGGAAATTCGCTTATTAATATTTGTTGAATTCTGTAAAATTCTTGATTTGATAATTGAGTATATATAGCTACTCTTCCGTTTTTTAAATATTTTTTCAATTTATTAATTAGTTGTTCTTTTGTTAAATTAGGATTTAGATTTATTCTTTCATTACTTAATACTTGTTCTACTTCTTGAATATAATTTTCCGTAAATACTAACTGACTTTTGAACCTATTCACTATTGTGTCCAATATTGACATATTGTCATTTAAATTTTCTTCTTGAGATGCAGTAACTTGCATTGATTGATTATCTGATGTTTCTATTTCATTTATATTAACTTGAAATGAAGGGTTTCTCCTTCGTTTGGTTGAAACATTTCTTTGATTTCATTAATTTCATTTGTATCGGTATTTATTCTACTTAAGAAATCCGCTTTTTATTTTCCTTTTAAATATTTTATTTTTATATTATATTCTCCTAACGATAAGATCCACCTTTGAAGTCTAGCATTTAAATATTTACCTAAGTATTTGGTATGCAACCATTTTAACGCTTGGTGATCTGTATTTATAGGGTCTAAAATATTTAACTGACCATACGACAGCTAATAATTCTTTTTCGGTAGTGCTATAGTTAGTTTCGTGATTATTTAATGTTCTACTAACAAATGATATAGGGTGATTATCTTGGAGTAATACTGCTCCAATTGCATATTGGCTAGCATCTGTATTTATTGTTAATGGTTTATTAAAATCTGGGTATCTAAGAATAGGGTGTGAAGGCAATATATTTTTTTAAATGTTCGAAAGCATAAATATATGATGGATTTAACTTATTTATTTTAACATCTTTGTTTAAGTATTGAGTCATAGGTTTTGCTATTTTGGCATAATCTTTAATAAATTTTCTATAATAACCGGTAATACCTAAAAATGATTTTATTTGTTTTGGCGTTTCAGGTATCTTTAATTTGGTAATACTTAACATTCATTTTTTTAAATTGGGTTTAATACCGTCCCTTGTTAATAAATGACCTAAATATTCTGTTTCTCTGCAAAAGAAATTACATTTATTTATTTGAATTTTTAAGTTTGCTTTTCTAAGTCGATTGAATATTTTATTTGTATTCACTAAGTGTTCTTGTAAAGATGAAATAAAAATTAAAATATCATCGAGATACACTACACAAATTTTATTAATGAAGTCTCTTAAAACTGAGTTCATTAATCTTTGGAAAGTTGCTGGAGCATTTTTCGGTCCAAATAGCATTCTAATACATTCGTAATGCCCCAAAGGGGCTTCAATGAAGAATAAATCTTTATTTCCTACTAATAACTGTTTTAATTTTGCTTTTTCTTCTGTATTTAATTGTCCTTGATTTATTTTATTAAAAATTTCTTATCCTGAATTATTTATTGGTTCTAACTGATTTACTTCGGTACATTCACGTGGATATTGAACTGTTTCAAAAGGAATTATTCACTGAATATCTTCAGATATTCATTTTTGATATCATTTTCAGTTTCAAATGCTGATAAAAAGTTCATACCAATGATTGCGTCACATTTTAAACTTTTTAGAGGAAAAATTTTCCAATCTAACGTACCTGTTTTAATTAATTCTTTAGGAATTGGAGTTATAATTTTTTGTGTAACATAGTTTGGTCTTCCTAATGAATTATACATTATAAGAGTTTCTAAATTAAGAGTTTTATATTTAAGAATGTTATGTTTTAATAAACTGGTATCCGAACCAGTATCTATTAAGCAATTAATAGCTTTATTTTCAAATGTAAGTTTTATTATGGGTAACTGGTTGGAAGAGGTAATTCTGTAAAATTTACCTCATGATTAATTTCTGAATTTCGTGTAATATTGTCTACCTCCATGGGCTCTGTTTGTCTTTGTTTATTATTGTTATCCCTATACTGTGAATTGTCGAATTGCCTTTGGTACTGTCCTAACTGGTTTTTGTAATTATTATTATAATTATAATTTGGTGAATTTTGTAAATAATTTGGTTTTCGATATTCATTTTTCTTGTTATTATAATAATTTCTATTCATATTTTGATCTTTATAATTATTTTGATTGTTAGTATTATTATTTCTATTATAATTTTGTGAATATTCTGATTTTTTATAATTACCGTTAAAATTCCTATTGTAATTAATTTTCTTAAAATTTTCAGATTTTTCAAAATTACTGTTTCTAAAATTTTTTTCTTTATTTAATTTGTATTTCTGTTTGACATAGAATATTATCTAATTCAAATAGACTTTTGTTTGTATCTACTTGTAACTGAACTATTGGCAAAATTTTTGATTTAAGAATTTGTACAAGTTCTTTATCTATTGAGCCGTAGGTAAACACATCCTCATCATCGAAGTCACAAACTTCGCTATATTCACTTTTAATTCTACTTAATTTATTAAACAAATCTTTGAGATTAAATACCTTAATGTCCTTGGCTTTGAATAACATCTGATGAATGGTATTCTTTGGTCGAAATTTGATTTTTAATTGTTGCATCACATTTGTCCATGTTCTAAGATGTTCAGGAATCTCTAAAATTATGTTGCGAGCATAACCAATTATTTTATTGTTTACTAATTTCCGTAAACAATATTGTTTAAGTTCCGTGTTATTTTCACCACATAGGTCTTCTAAGTCTTCTACTGCTTTCAGGAATGATCGTAACTTGTAGGAGTCTTCTCCAGAAATCACCTGGATTTCGTCAAAATTTCTTATAATTTGACTTAGTGTAAGATCAAATTTTGTTGTTTGCATTGTTTGCACTTTTAATTTTTGTTCTGCTAATTGTTGATGTACAAATTGAATTTGATCTTGTAAATGTTTTTGTTGTTGTTGCTGTTGCAACTGTAATTGTACTTGTTCATCCATTTTTGGAATTTCTATAAATTTATTTTTGTCAAAAGATTTCAATCTTTTATCACTTTTTTCACTTTTATTTCCACCTATTTTTAAAGATTTTCTTCATTGACTTTTTCACTACTTTTTTAACTTTTCAATTTTATTTTCACTTGTCTTTTATTATTTGTAGTATTATTTATTATTATTATATGTTGCGTCACTTCGTATTTTATTCGTTTCACTTTGATTCTCTTCTTCAGATGAGAATCCTATCAACTCAATTTTATTCTTGTTTAATTATCTCTTTAGAGTTAATAAAAACAATTATATATTTTTGTATTAATATTCTTTAGAATATATTTTATTTGAAGTTTATTCGTTCTTTAAGGTGACTCTTCAGAGTAGCCAGTAAGAAATAACCTGAGGAATCATTATTACAATTCTTTTTATAATGATTCTCCCTCTACTTAATGTTAGTTTTTTTTATTATATAATTTAAATATTTTTAATTCTAAGAAAATGCATAAGCATTTGATATATTTGATTCTGAGGAAACAACTGGTAAGTAATTTAATTCTTTAATATAAAATTACGTTATGTGGATTATTTGTGTCTACATTCTCACAGGTGATATTCTCACAAGTGTTTTGAGTTGTAGAATATAATGTAACTTCCGCATATATTCACAAAACACATCTCGTTTCACAGGGGGTGGAGAATAACTTGCGGAGGAGTCCTACAGCATTTCACAAAAATCCACCACTACAATATAATTATCTTCGACCAATCATCGATTTTCATACAAACAACAAAACAAAATAAAATAATGTCATATTCTGTTGACCCCCCAAAAAAAAACGGAATTTACATCTAAAAATGCTGAACTCTGCATCGTAGAAATTGATCTCAGTTCAGTATGTTTTTATCTAGGTCAGTTTTTTGCGTAGAACATGGAAATATTCCTCCGTCGGCTCAAAACTTCACGCAGCAACGTGCCGGGCACGGGCGCGGTGTTAAAAAAATATCTTTATAGTGTAAAATACGTGAAATCACGTTTTTCTGGAAGTAATGTTTTAATTTTGTGATTTTTATTTCTTGAATGTGTAGAACTAATTTCAAAAAGTAAATTATTGGACATAATTTTTTGTTGTTGTTTTTGAAGGTACAGGGTGTTAAATATTTAATAAATTCATGCGCTACCTATACTAAATGTGGGGATGGGAATTCTCGATAATTATTTAACTGATGATCAGTTTTGATCAGAAATAAAATGTGGTTCAAAGTGCTTTTTTTAAAGAAATTTTGAAAAAATTAAAGATTTTCGCACTTTTTTAGTATAAAGTGTATTTATTACAATTTAACATTATTATTGGCCCTGTGTTTGATAAACTAATTAATTTGCGATAAAAAACGTTTATTTTAGTAATTTGGGGGCAACTGTTTTAGGGTAGGTTGGGTACATCTAACGTAATGGCGCAGCGTTAACTGTTTGATTGAGTGATAACCACTTCAATAGGTAGAACACAAATTTTTTTTGTACCCATAATCGAGTTTGACCTTTAAATTTTCCTTAAAAGTGACTGTTATCTCCCGCGAGAAGCTTTCCTAAGTTTTCGCAAGCTCCATGACGAATTCGCGATGCAGGCTCCTCAATAAACGTCCCTGTTGAGAACTGAGATTTGCTTTGCCTTTAAAACTGAAATAAAGTTTAAAACTCTAATGAAACTGGGTGACGATACATATGAAACCATCAGAAACTTACGATCTGTTGAGAGCAGGTTTGCAAAGGATCATGAATTTGAAAGGGAATACAAGCAGTTCATGGCTGACTACGTAAACTTAGGCCACATGCGAAAAATTTCGTTGAGGGAAATTGGTCGTTCTGCTGTTGTGCTGATGAAGGCGCAAAATGTAAAAAGATAGTATGGCATGACGATTTTACTAATCAAGTAGATTACTACCAATTAGTAACCGTGACTTACGGTACAACTTCTGCACCTTATTTGACTATATGCACGCTAAATGAAATTGGAATGATGAGCAGGACACAATATGCGGAAGCTGCAAAAGAAATTGAACGCGTTACATATGTAGATGACATAATTTCAGGATGCAAAACATAATCGGAAATAGCTGAAATACGCGATAATCTGGTGAAAATATTTAGTGAAAGCAAAATGAAATTGAAGAAATCGATCTCGAATTCGCCGACTGTACTTGATGGTTTACCACAATCTGATGTGGATATATGCCTAAAATCAATTGAAGAATCTTCGAAAAATGTAAAAGTATTGGGGTTTCAACGGAATCCTATGCACGATTACTTCGTATTCAAAGTGCGATTAGATGAGCCCGTAGGACGAAGAACTACAAATGACATTTATCAAACATCAAATGGTTAAACATGCGTGACTCATTACAACTATGTGAAGGTGACTAATTTCGAAGGGAGTGGTGGAGTATCGTTATATACGAGCAAATCAAAAGTGGCTCCCACAAACCCACTTACAATTCCAAAACTTGAATTGTGTGCAGCGATTCTACTATAAAGGTTGATGAAGGAAGTGCAAGATGAAATTGGTGTTGAAATTAAATCGATGTAATCGTAGACTGATTCCATCGTAGTACTCAATTGGTTATCATTATCAAACTCAAGGTGACATCTTCGTCAATAACGTACAACAACAACAGACCATTATTAAAAATAGGTGTAGATTATGCCGGTTTATTTAGCGAATGCCAATTCGTCGCAGGGGTTAACTTTCATTAAACATTTATGTATGCACTTTGATTTGTGTAGCTAACACAAATCAAATTGTAATTCTGGGGAAAATTTGGTCTTTTTGCAGGTCTACTTCTAGAAAATCCAAGGATATATGTTCGCTATAAAGAGAGATAATGAAATTCTCATTGGTCAGATAAAAGTTGGCTTATAAATGCCACCTCTAAATAGGAAGAACAAAAAAGTTCAACTTTTACGGAGTCCACGTCTTGGTTCTCAAGGAATTTCTTTAGTAGTTCCAGTGCTTTCTCTAAACGGATGTTTGAAAAAAGAGCTGTAACATCAAATGATACCATGATCTCGTTTGGACCGATCTTTTCTTGTAGTTGGAAACTAATGAGCTCTAGCGTGTTCTTTATGCTGCGACCAAAGAGACGGCACTATTTTGAAAATTTGTCGACAAACCATTTCGAAATCCTCTCTAATGGGCTGTTATTATTAGTGACGATTGGTCTCAAGATAGACAGCAACGTTTTACCCCGCAGCTCTCGCTAATTTCACAAGATGGTTAAGTGGGTTTGTGTGAATTTGTAAATAAGGGCCACCGTCGATCATTAGTTGTACTCTATCATCATATTCCAATTTATCCAAAATTACAACCGAGTCATCCTTAACAGGTTTCACGTCGTTCACATCTTTTTCCTTTAAACTTGATGGGATGATTCTGTGGATTTCGTTATTTTGTCGGTTTACTAACCTTTCCATTGAATTTTTTATTATTGTTTTCGATGTTACACTAGCTGCACGTTTCCCTTCTGATTTCAACTTCGCAGTGGCCACCTCTAAGTGAGCTTCCATTTCTTCAAGAAGAATTTGTTTCGGTGCCACACAAAAATTCAGTCCTTTGTTCAGCATTTCATCTTCGAATATGACAAAACTAGCATAGATTCTGCTAACTATTACAACATACAATTCTCTAATACGTAGCATTAGGATACTGTTTGATTTTCGTTGCTGATTACTCTAACTAGATTTTCTGTATGCTCAGCTTTTTCTACGATGAACACAAAAAGTCTTATAACCAAGTTTTATTATAACCCCGAGATAAAAGCTTTTACAATTTATATGGATTAATTTAATCATAGTATAGTAACTAAACCAACAATATCATTTTTAGAGAAATAAAATTATTTTTCTCAAACTAAATCCTTAAATATATCAGATAACTTTTTTTTTTTTAAATAAATCATCCATTAATTTTTATTTATATATATTTTTATTTCACCAAGCTTCAAAGCTTTCAAGAATAAATTATATTTGTTGTATATACACAAGAATACATCCATCAAGTTAACAGAGCATACACAAATTGAAAAACACTATTGAGCAAAAATATCCTTTGGCCATTTTATGTATAACACACACACAGCAAAAAAGAAGCTGCACACACACAGACACACAATAAAAAAACAGGATTTCGAAAGATATCCTTCAAGATATTTCGTATATAAAAACACTAAAAAAAGGATGAAGATTTATGATAATAAAATATCCAAGCACAAATAAAAAAACTGGCAAATTGTTAACCCCTTTTTCTATCCACTTGTAAAACCCTGTTCTTAACCCATTTTCTTCTTTTCTTTTTTAGTAAACTACCAATGGTCAAAATGATACATGCGTTTATAAGGGATACACAAAATTCTCCGTCCATTTAATATTTTACCCGAGGAGGTGAAAATTATTCAAAATAAAATATTCCAAAATGGAATACATAAATGGGATGCGGTGAAATGAGGCAGAATGACTTTTCAGTTTCGTTTTTTTTTTCATCTCGATCTAAAATTTTCTTATCACTTGAGTAGTTTTATGAAAGTTTGCTTAACTTAATTGAATTATGTACAAGTTAAATGAAATTTGTGTTGGAAATAAAAAATTGAAGAATTACCAGAAATTGTTGTGCTTGTGGTATTTAAAAGAATTTAAGGCTTTAAAAAATTTTCCAACCAAAAAAAAAAAAAAATAACAGACATTGTTAAGTGATTAGAGAAAATTTTTGCAACATCATCATCCATCAATATTATGTTGTTATTGATTGAATATTGTATGGTGTTTTGAAGAGTGTTGCCGAGAAAATGACATGATCATTATTTTTAATTTTGTAAATTAGGTAATTACAGCTGACAGTAACAACATTTTACAATGGATTGGTTTCAAAGATTTTTGCTAATTGAAAATAGATTCCTTTTCTTGTAAATGAATTATTATTTGTGCAAAGGCACCTTTCATTTTCTCTCACCTGATACATCCAAATGATCCTTGATATCAGTTTACAAATCGTAAGAATTTTTAATTTATTGTTTAATGAAATTCCTTGTTTTTGATGTCCTTTGGTCTCTCCACAGCCCATAAACTGATTGATTGGTCTACCTAAAAATGCTGAAACTTTTGGCTAAGAAATCGGCCATCCAGAACCGGCAGGTTCACGAAATACCGTACAGTGCCAATTAGTGGATCGGTTAGGATAAATTTATATCAAAATGTTCTAAAAAATTTGTTGCTGTAACTTTTTCAAAATTTCAACCGGAAATTGTCTTTTTAAAAAGAACTTGGTTTTTGTTAGCTTCTCGTGATGAGGTTTATTAGGATGTTTAACTCCTCCCCGCCATAAAACTGTATATAGTCCGTTGCCAGGTGTAATCTTTCATCTCCGAACAAGGTCATCTAGTTTGGTTGAATGCTTGGTTTTTTAACATTCCATTAATTATTAGATTACAATTTGCTGTGGATTTGGTTGCTAGGGAGACACAGTTATGTCCGTTGAATAGTTTGTAATTGAGCTGAATGGCCAGGACTTATGCAGCTATCACAATAAACGTCGGAACAAAGACCTCGCCTAGCCATTGTGTGCTTAATATTTTTTTCTATATTTGGTAGAGTGCTTGGTGGTGTATTTAATGTAATAAAGAACCCCGTATGAAAGTAATATTGGTTCACCAATTTGTACTTTTCGAAGTTCATTTAATATGATCGTTGGATAATAGTAAACTCCTAAAACTAATTCGTTTATGTATTTCCACTGCCGGAGATCTACATATGTGTTGATCGCGAAATAGTTTAGTTATGTGGCTGACGACAAAAACCTTTATTTAAATGGGAAAACTGGCTGAGAATCTTAAATCTATTTTGCAATTCATATATATGGTGAAAATACGTCAAAACAAAAATTCATTATAAAAGTCATGTTTTTATTTTATGATTTTTATGTTTTGAATGGGCTAATGTAAATATTATATAGACGTCTCAATACGCATAAAATTAAGAGGGTTTGTATAGTATGTTTGTTATTTAATATACCTTATCAGAGGGCAAATAAAGATGAATTTGCATATACTAAACGGTGTATTATACCAAAGAGGATTCCAGCACATTTCTTTGAGCACATGTTGGTGTTACAAAATCATGGTTTTCATAAATTTTAGAAAATGTGAAATTTAATTTTACAATAAACATAAATAAAAACCGAGATATTGAATAAAGACATTTTGAAACGCTCTCTTATATACGGCAAGGAAATGTTGCCGCGAGGAAATGTTTGCGAGGAAATGTTCGCGACGAAATGTGCGCGAAGAACTATCCTGTTACCACCGAAGGGTTTACGCAAATAAATGTTTGTCTGACATTTGATGGGTACAAAGAGCTCAATGAGATAAAGAATTCCCACAATTAAACAATCCATATTGCAGGCTTTGTATTCTTTCAGACGACCTTCGGTATAATACACAGTATGGTATATGCCATTTGGTAAGAAAAATTAAATAACAAAGACATAGATCCCTATCATTTTTATGCGTTTTGAGATGTCTTTATAATATTTAAATTAGTCTACGGTGCTACCCGTTCAAAAACAAAAAAATCATAAAATTAAAACATGACTTTCGATCCTAAAACGAATTTGTGTTGTGACGTATTTTTCAACATTTATAAATTGCAAAATAGAGCTAAGAATTTTATTGAACCAAATTTTTTGTTGTTGTTTGTTTTAAAATATAGGGTGACAAATATTTAAAAATTTCCGGCGAATGGCGTTGCTATTGTTGCTACAGAAAGAAAGCAAATTATCCGAATATCATAAAGTTGGGCTCATTTTAAAGATTATTGAATAGGGATTACTGAACAATTATAAAAATGGTAACTGCTTTCATTTCTTCGTTTTCAAAATTGCCGCCAAAGTATGTTTTTTTGCTTTGGACCTACTAAAAAATCAGCGAAGGAAATTTTCTATCACTTTCCGCACAATAACGCTTTCAGTTCTTGAATCGTTGTCGGTGGAAATAAAATTAATGGTATTAAATCGTACGATCTAGCCAGCCAATTGAAATTTTGTGCGCAATTGACCTCTTGTTAAATACCCTTTATATAACAAGGGTTTCGGAAATGGGTGTATTGAATTTGATAAAAATTTGTGATGGAGTTTTCAAGTGCCAGGAGGCGACGGCGACCGGTCCTGATTTCGGTAAAAATCATTTAGGGGATCCTCCGTTTGGGCCTACGTTGCATATATTTTGTCTAATTACTGTTATTCCATTTTGTTATTTGTATGGGAATCCAAAAGCAGTTTCGGATACGGGTCTGGGGTTCCTGAAAACAGACAATTTGAATAAAGCTAATAAAGCCAATTTGAATGATGAAATGGAATGATTACACAATGAGTTCTGGATGCGGTTCTGGCCAATTTAAATAAACCGAAGTTGGTGGTCGGCCTACTGTGAACGCAGGGGGAAAACACAAGGATCGCTTCATGTGCCTTACTCTGTTAAAGGAGTAGACTAAAGTGTGAGAGCTTTGGTCCTTCTATAGGGGGTTAGCGTTGGGTTGACAGCCCAACCTGTGAAACAATATTGTTATGATACCTCAACTTGAGCTTTGGATATTTTTGGATTCACAACAAGGAACTCGCACAAGATATAAGGAGAACGATTGTAAATTTGGAACATAGAAAGTACTCTGCCTAAACCGCCATGGAAAGCTTCAATCAACTCTTCGAATAAATATCTACGTATAAACTCGACCTCATAGCGCTGTAGGAAACCAGACTAATCGGCTAAAAGACTAACATGAATTTGGCGCCGGTCTTTTGATTAGAAACCGATTTCGTCAATTTCATTTCAATAGATTTCATGGACGCCACTTTAACATCACATTTGTGCAAGTTCACGCCGACACTGAGAAGAAGCCTGATCAAATCAAAGACGCTTTCTACGACCAGCTGCAAACCGTTCTGAGCAAAATTCCGCAAAAAGACATAAAAATTGTTTTGGGAGACTTGAATGCTCAAATTGACAATACTGGCGAGACATGTCATAGCACCATCGAATCAAACTCCTTGCGCCCTATATCAAACGAGAACAGGACACGCACCATAGAGCTAGTCTTACTCTACAACTTGGTGGTTGCCAGTTCATACTTCCCACATAAACCGTATTCACAAAACCACATGAGAATCAAACGAAGGGGAGACGGCCAAACAAATCGAAAACGCCAATGTCATCAGAACTAAAAATGCAGCACATCGATTAAGACCAGTTCCAGGTAGTTGCTGAATTAAAATTTCGTCTATCCAAACAAACCACTTCATGACGCCATTCAGAAACAGAGGAACATGGAAACCTACAAGAACACTGTAGGCATAAATTCTTGGTGATATGCGGGAGAAAGATCGCGCACGCCAACGAAACCTATCGCAAGAAACAAGACAATGAGAATAAAGAAGAAACGAGAATGACATGAGCAACAGGCACGGAACATCCAAAATTCTAGACTGAGAGATAGATATCGCAGCTTAAGATAAATAGCTACAGACTTTCATCAACGTAGCAGCGCTATTCTTTATAAGGTGAAGCTTTTCTCTTTTGCTTCAACGCGATATCAACGTCGAGAAAACGCACCTTTCCCATCATATGTTGAAGTGAGGAACGTGATATTGCAGATGAAAAATCACAAGACACCCGGTAAGAATGGTATCTACAACCAAACCTTCTACCTCATGTTTAAGCTCATATCAATAATTTGGTCTAGAGAAGATTTATTTATTGTGCACATTTAATTTATATCGTTTTCGGCACACCCTATTTTGAGCATCAGCTCATTCATAATAGGGTGTACCAAAAAAAAAAAAAAAAACAATTTCACCCAGTAGCATCTCGTGAATCTTTGCTTGAAACAGTAAAGGCATCAGTTTTTCTTTTGGTTTCGCTAGATCTTTGTTCTTAAGCCACAAACTTCATCAAAATCGTGAGAAAATAGGCTTAGAACAACATCTTCATCTGACATCATGACATCAACGTTTCTGTTCGTTTTCGGGATGATACCTGTATGGCTCGAGCGTTTACGTAAATTTTAATTTAGCGAAAAACAAAAACAAAAAATTTGAAAAAACGTCCACTCACGTGGAAGTCAAAGGCTACAAAGTTTTGCCCAACGTAGTCGCGGCAAAGTTATTAATTTATAGCGAGAAGATATTGGGTAATTATCAATGTTGCTTTCTTTCAAATAGATCAACGACCGATCAAACTTTTACACTGAAGATGGTGATAGAATAATGCTATGAAAAGGACGTCCCTGTGCACAGTCACAAATTCGTAAATTCCAACAGCCGTACGACAGCATCATAGAAATACGTTATGGTACATATTACCCAACCTGGTCATACTGTCAAATTGATTTTAATGTGCCTGCTTTTAATGGATAGCTCAATAATTAAGGTGCTAATAGAAAGTAAAATTTCGGATGCTTTCGAGATAACATCTGGAGTGCGGTAAGGAGACCCAATTGCTCAAACTTTCTTCAACCTATCATTTGAATATGTCACTCATCAGCTAAATATGGTTCACCGCAGCTGCTTGTATTATAAATCAGCTGTTAGCTTACGCTGACGATATTTGCATTCTGTGTCGCAACATCATATCCCCGAAAGAGATCCTCCTTCCGTTGAAATTAATAGCCCAACATATTGGCCTTCAGATCAACGAAACGAAGAATAAATACATGATCAGCGCGAGAAGGCAGACGCGTGGAGACTTAATTATAGGAGATACACAATAAGGAAAGATGAATCAGTTCAAATACCTAGCATCGCAGCAGGCTACCGAGCATTTTAAGCAAACATCAAAATATTCAAGTCTTCTCATACATACATATATCGCACAAAGCAAAATTGGACAACTACAAAGCGCTGATAAGACCAGTTATCACCTTTGGTTGCGAGTCTTGGGCACTGGCAACATAAAACATTAATAAAATTGCCGTAACTGAGCATAAAATTATTAGAATAATTCCCGGATCCATCAAAGAGGGAGGTATGTACAGAATACAAATGAATCATGAGATCAGAAATGATCTCGATACAGTTAACAGCATTTTCTTCATAAGTTGTTTTGGCCAGTGACGTTGTTCGTTCGCAAAATCGGACCACTAAACAGGCCTTGGAGTCAGCACCAATGACAGTAGGACCTTGTGGGAGACCACCTGCCCGGTGAATGGATGACGTCGAAAGAGACCTAAACAAACTCGGTCACCGAGTCTGACATTCTCTTGCTGTAGATTAAACTATTATCGGATGTAGCGCCAGCGGAAGGAGAAGAAGAAGCATGAGGTCTGAAAAATGACTGGAATTACACCAAATCTTAACCGATTGAGACTAAACATGGTTTGTATGATGAAAATGGGATTCCAATTTGAGTTCCGGATGTGGCACTAGAAAATGCCCAATTTGATACTAGATTTTCTTATGGTGTATGGTAAATGGCCAACTTGAATGGAACAAGGCATGGGTTCTGGAAACTAACCAATTTGAATGAAACTGAGCAACTTCATAACCAATTGGGATAAAACTCGGCGTATATGATGAAATTGGAATCCCAATATATTTTCCGGATTTTGTTGGGGATTGGGATAAAATTGGGATAAAACTCGGGTTATATCTGGCAAATGACTAATTTGAATGGAACTAGGCCATTTCTGAAACGATTGCTACGGAACTCGGTTTTTATGATGAAAATGGGACCAATTTCAGATCTGGCTGTGTTTCTGGAAAATGGGCAATTGGCATGCAATTAAACCAATATTGATCAACCGGTTAGGATGAAACTAGTTCTATATTCAAAAAATGGCTAATTTGAATTGGAGAAGGGCTAGATCCCGGAAAATGGCCAATATGAACGGAACTAAACCACTTCTTAAGCAAATTGGAATTTCAATATGTGGTTCTGGAAAATGGCTGATTTGAATGGAATTAAGGCATTTCCAAACTAATTGGGATGAAACTCGATTCATACGAGAAAAATGGCCAATTTGTATATAACAATTCATGGGTTTTAGAAAATGACCACCATGGAGATAATAATTTATATATTTCAGTTTTCGGTAAAAGTTCATTTCTTAGGGTTCCATACAAACAACTCTGGTTCATTAGTTAATAAAAATTGATTTTTTCTTTGTTATCGTCGAATTGATAATAAAATCTAAAATTTTATTCATTTTTGAAAATGAAACTATATTGCTACGTTATAAAATCCTTATATACAACATAAATGATAGAAAAGCTCATTGAATCGGAAAACGAGAAAAATTAGTCTTGGAAGCTTGTATTTGCTGTACGTTTTTTCAATCAGTATTTAATGTTTGTAAGTTTTAATATCACCAACAAATTTGGATTTGTGAAATTGTGCTTTCAATTTACATATAACTAGGGTAACGCACTTTAAAAAAATATTTATTCATTTTAGTTCATAAACTTACTAAATACTGTATAGGAGTGTTCACTATAATTTCGACTAATTACTACACGAACTCGCAATAAAACCATCGTTCTTTAAGCATTCTGATTGTCGAATATAAATCGTTATAATTCCACAATAACACAAAATTTGATTTGGTTTATACAAAGCATCAAAAAAATACAGGTATCAAATTCGACGTGTTTTGCCGTTCATAAAACATTGGTTGTATATTGATTGTTCTCATTTTTCAATGATTTCCCTCCTACTTTCACAAAACAAAAAAAACTTCACCAAATAATAATAAAGTCAACACAAAACGTCTTATGTTTGTATAAACATAAATCCATGCGTTTACATTTTCGAAGAAGGAATAGATTTTTGAATATATTTCCAATCATCCTACTTTACATTTTCGCGTGGGTTGGCTCTTTATACATTCAAATCCTTAAAAATGAAAAATTTTCTTTAAAACATTCGTATACATATGTAACCCGCATAAAATACATAATTCTGGAATGAAAATATTACTGTGCTAACAATCATAATTTCATCAAGTGAACAACTTCACGTAACTTATTAGATTTAAAGTTATGTAAAACAAATATGTTCTTCAGTCAACGAATAATAAAAGCTTTTTAAATCAGCGCTTTTTATAAGCATGAGCTTTTCTTATCTTCTTATACTCTAAAAATAAAAACAAAAAACTTTTCCGGATATACTTATTTATTTAATACAGTTTTTTCCAATTAATTTCATAAAATTTTTTGTAGTTTTGCTAAGATAATTGAGAACAGCACAACGAGTAAAAAAATAAAAATTTTGATGTAGAATTTATTCCCACAAGCTTACAACTACAAATTTTTATTTGTACTTCTATACGAGTAGCGAATTAAATCGTAAAATTGTTCTTATCAAGGTGAGTAATTTTTTTTAGTTTTATGATAACGGTACACATGAAGAAGGTTAACATATGCTTGTACATACATACTCGTTTATAGGGGTTCAAAGCTCAAATTATTTATTTACGAAGGTAAACGAACCGAATATAAAAAAGTGACGAAGGTTTGATGCGATACAGACAGTTATAATATGTGGTGTCAAGATATGTGCAATTGAATTATGATGGTTGATTTAGATATTTTTCAGGTGAATCATTAGACAAAATTGGGTTGACTTAGGCCATGGTAAAACAAGACAAAGTTTAATTATTGAAAGGTACTCCGGGACTAAGGTGAGCAGAATATTGAGTTTTTATTGAGCATAATATCATTGTACCCATTATGATTGGGTACTCGCATGAACGTAACAAAACAATAGGGGCTAAGGGCTTTCTACTACTAGAAGTTTGTCGAGAAAAACCGAGTCTATTCCAGATTTTCGATATTCGATGTGCTGTGTATCTTTAATTGCTTGGGGTTGAGTATTGTGCTGCAAAACTGTATAGATAAATTAAACGAAAAAAAAACTATTTTTTGCTGAACGGAAACTCGTATTTGCTGTTGTAAAATTGCAAGCCAAACGTGGTTGGTAAATTATCGTACCGAAAGAAATCCCAAAGGGAACGGCAAATAAAACTCCAAAATTTGTCTCGCAATTTTCCTATTTTATTTCGTAAAGCCAAAAACGAAATGTTGTTGATGATTCTCAATTTTGAGTGAAAAGAATTTCTTGAATTTTTAACAATTTAATTTTTTATTTATTTATTAATAATTGTTGTCGCTTCAACGGTCCAAGAAAAAAAAAGAATGAAATTTATTTATTTTAGCTTTAAGAAATAGTTTACAATAATTTTTAGTTAATATAATTCCCGGTAGATGTTTAAATCTCTTTAATCAATAAATTTAAAACGTACTCATTATTTTAATGGAGCTACCAAAGCGAATACGATCACCTTTACAAATTTCAATTTAATTGATTGTCAAAAAATGTCATTTGTTTACAATTACGTGATACAATTCAAAATGGTAAGAAATTTTTTAAATTAACTTTTAACTTTATATGAATTAATGAATTAATTATTTCAGGTTGGATTTATTTAATGGAATGTACAATTATAAACTAACAAATTAATAAGATAAGTATTTAATAAATATAAGAAGTAAGAGCTTAAAAGATTAAATTTTACTATTTGATTTCAGGTAAACATCACAGCCAAATTATGGATATAATTCAAGTTCAAGTTCAAGGTTGAAGTATCAAAATTGTATTTGTTGTGATTGATGTTTTAGCTAATGTTTTGTTTTGTTTTGTTTTACAGATTCACAATTACAGCATAGATGACAACCAGCTCCAGAATATATTGCTGTGAATTGTTGCGTTTGCAACATACTCCCCCGGTTAAGCAGTTATTTGCTTAACTACTCGATCATCAATTTGCATAGCTTGGTGACTGGACGTTTTAGCTCTCCCGTGCAAGTTTTCAAAGTGACAACTCGTACGCTACCATCTTGGCCAGGATGCACTTTTATAACACGGCCTCTCGCCCACGTCAGTGATGATGCATTTTCATCTTTGATCAACACGAGCTCGCCTTCCTTGATATTGTGTTGTTGATGTTGCCATTTGGACCGTTTTTGTAGCATGGCGAGATATTCTAGATGCCACCTTTTCCAAAATCCTCTCGCCATGTTTTGTAGCAGCTCCCATCGTCCAGTTAACTTCAACGTTACGTTATCTTTATTTTGATCAGGTACTTCGAGTATTGAGGAACCAATCAGGAAATGCGCGGGTGTTAAAATACCTAAATCTTCTATATCATTATTAATCGGTGTCAGCGGTCTTGAATTCACAATAGCTTCTATTTGAATTAATAATGTTTGAAGTTCTTCGAATGTTGGCGCTGAATCACCCAGTACTCGACGGAGATGAGTTTTTACCGATTTAATGCCAGCCTCCCATAGGCCGCCGAAATGTGGAGCAGAAGGAGGAATCGTGTGCCATTCTATTTGATGTGTGCCTAGATATGCAGACACCTTTTCATCGTGGTTTTTTGATGAGATGATGCTGAAGAATTCATCGAATCGCCTACGAGCACCGACAAAATTTGTAGCGTTATCACTGTATATTGCGCTTGGTAGACCTCTTCTTCCAGTGAAGCGTTTTAGTGAGGCGATGAATGCATCAGTTGATAATTCACTAACAACTTCGATGTGGATGGCTTTAGTGGACATACAGACAAATAAACATATATACGCTTTTATTAGTTTGGATCCCCTGCCCTTTTTAGAACTTATGGCAATTGGGCCCGCGTAATCAACACCGACATTTGCAAATGGACGTGTAAATGTTACTCTTGGCTTCGGTAGATTCCCCATGATCTGTTCACTTAATCTTGGACGCGTTCTGATGCAATGGATACAGCTATTGGAAATTTTTTTAATAACATCTCTCGCTCCAATGATCCAATACTTTGTCCGCGTAATGAAGAGCAGTGTTGATGGATTCGGGTGTAGATGTTTTATATGCAGGTAATTTACCAGTTTGTCGATTAACTGGTGTTGCTTGGGTAGGATGGCTGGATATTTCATGGTGTAGCTGACGGTCGAATTCTGAAGTCGTCCACCTACTCGTAATATTCCGATTTCATCAACAAATGGATGAAGCGATCGTAATTTGCTGTTTTGCTTGATTGATTTATTGTTCCGAAGCTGTTGTATTTCTTCGCGAAATGCATCATGCTGCGCCCATTTTATAATAAGATCTTCGCTTTTCTTGAGATGTTGACTTGTTATAAAATTTACCTCCCCTTTTCGGCATTTTTCCGCAAATCGAAAACAATTACTTAAAACTCGGAGAATGGACATGTAGCTTGAAAATTTATTTACAACATATTCGATCGGCAATATTGATTTGATGTTGTTGTGGTTGTTTATTGTAACTAAAGCCGATGTTCTTTTTTCAGCATTAGTTGGTTCAACTGAAGTGCTTTTGGGAATTGGCCAGAATGATGCTGGTTGTTGTAAAAATTCTGGACCATTCCACCAAATTTTATGCCTTAATAATTCTTCTGGTGATAACCCACGACTTGCACAATCAGCTGGGTTTAACTTAGTTGGCACGTGCTGCCAATGATTACCTGGCAATTTGTCGATGATGAAGCTGGTTCTGTTGGCTACAAAGTAATTCCATTTTCTTGGGACATCAGAGAGCCAAGCTAAAACGATATTGGAGTCAGTCCAAGCGTGTAACGTATGTACGGGTGCTTTAAAGATACCAGCAACCTTATGAAGCAATTTAGTTAATAGTACGGCTCCACAAAGCTCCAGACGAGGAATGGACAACTGCTTTAAAGGAGAAACTTTTGTCTTTGCAGCTATTAAATGTACAAAAGTTTCGCCGTCAGCATTGGTAGATCTCGAGTAAACGACGGCTGAATACGCTTTCTCAGAAGCATCACAAAATCCGTGATATTGGACGCTATGAATAGACTGCATGTGTAGGAATCGTGGGATGCGTATAGTCGCTAGACAGGTAAGTTCATTTCTTGCGGCGAACCAAGTTCGAAAAATGTCATCGGGTAATAGATCGTCCCATTCTATTTTGGTCAACCAGAGTGATTGCAGCAATATTTTAAATAAGATGGTCGTCGGTGAAAGCCATCCAAGTGGATCGAATATTTTGCCACATTCCGATAATAAACCTCTTTTAGTAAGTTGGTTGGCATTTATTTTCGGCACGCTGAATGTGAATGCGTCTTCTTTTGTCAACCAACAGATCCCCTGCGTTTTGACGTAAATCTCAGGATCTTCAAATAAAATCGAATCTTGTCCTTGGTTGTTTTTGGGTATGTAGCTTAATAATTCCTCCATTGCCTTAATGAAAAACCTGCTTTTGATAAAATGGCTGATATTCCTCTATATGTTGCAGTAGCCTCTTCTACGGAATCGCCACCTGTCAGCAAGTCATCTACATAAAAATCAGAGGTAATGGTATTTATTAGTTTTAAAGAAACATCCCTACTGTCTGCAGCTGCTTGATGCAATGATCTGATAGCAAGGTACGATGAACAGGTCAAACCATATGTCACAGTATTTAATTTAAAGTGCTGCATTTCTTCATAAGGATTTTCACGCCACACGATTCTCTGGAAGTTTTGGTGCTTAGGATGAACTATTACCTGGCGATACATCTTCTCAATGTCAGCGACAATTGCTACTTTGTGCTTACGAAACCTGGTTAAAATGGTAAATAGATCCTCTTGAATGGTTGGACCTGTTTTTAGTACGTCGTTTAATGATAGTCCTGTACTTGATTTGCAGGATCCATCAAATACAACACGTAGTTTCTTCGTAACACTGCTTTGCTTGATCACTGCGTGATGCGGCAAGTAATAGAAATTGCTGTTTTCTATAAACACGTCTTCTCTGGGAATACGCGACATATGACCAAGTTCTTGATATTCCCTGATGAATTGGATGTATTGCACCTTGAGATTTTCGTCTTTCTGGAATTTCCGTTCCATTGCAATCATTCTGGATCTGGCTTGTTTCAAAGTGCTCCCTAACTGCTTAAAATTTTCCTTGAGAGGCAATTCAACAATGTAACGACCATTTGCATATTGATGTGTCCTAGAGAAGTGTTCTTCACATTCATCCTCTTTGACAAGTACCTCAAGTGAATTTTCTTCAACTTCCCAGAATCGCCGTAAAAGTTGACATACATCCTCCGAACTTATCTGGATCGTGTGACACCGCGTTTCGGATTTGGTAATTGAATCAGTATATCCTGCGACTATCCAACCGAATAAACTATCTAGTAAATAGAGATTAGGTTTTATTGGTATCCGTCTCTCCTTTACTATAACGTAGAACACGTCGATACCAAGAATCATTTCTATGGGATTTGGATCATGAAAAGAAGGATCAGCAAGACAAAATTCATTAAATCGATTGGTATCCTTTTGATCTAGTATAATTGCATGTGATGGTAAATATGTAGTTAGGCTGTTTAATATCAGTGCATCGACTACCACAAAATGTTTACGATCGTGTCTGGAGGACAATTTAATATTTATTAGTCCTCTGGTCTTACCTGCAGAAATTGAAGACAACCCATTAACAGCTATACAAGCATGCTTACGTTTTAAACCCAACTTTTTTGTAAGAGCTTCAGTGATAAAGGTGGATTCTGAACCTGTGTCTAAAAGCGCACGAATGTTGTGGCTTTTACCATACGTATCCATTGATGACATGATTACAGTTGGTAATATCGTTTGTTTGTTAGTCTCAACTTTTGCCTTTGTGATCGTGTAAGAATTTGATTCTAAGTTGGCTGATTGGACAACTTTTGCAGACTCAGAACTAACCGCGTCACTGACATTATCTTTCGCTGGTTCCACTTTATCCCTGTCCTCATGCAAAAGTGTGTGATGCTTCTCTTCACATTTAAAGCATGTATTTAGTGAAGGGCAGTCATTGGCTGAGTGTCCAAGTCTCAAACAATTAAAGCACAATTGATTTTTTTTAGCAAAACCCTTACGAAACTCGACATTACTTCTTAGAAACTTATAGCACTTGTTAATAGGATGTGGCTTTTTACAATATAAGCATTCAATTTTAGTCGTAGCTACAAGTGCTTGCTTCGGAAAACTTTTGTGTGGTTTGATGTTCAAATTACAGCTCTCTAACGCGTCACATCTTCGATGAAGAAAATTCAGAAACTCATCTACGTTTGGAGTATCCATATCCACTGAATGTAATGCCCATTGTTGCTTGGTATCGTCATCTGTTTTATTTAATAGCAAGTAAAGGATCCAGGGATCACGCGATTCACAGGCTGAACCTAAAGCTTTTAGACCACGGAGCAGTTCGGAGCAGTGTTCTGAGAGAACTTGATGATGCTTGTTGAATACTGGGCTGTCCAAAAAACGTTTTGATGATTGTATTAACAATAGTCCGTTTTTTATCGTATCGCTTCTTTAGCTTATCCCAAGCTTCCGCATAACTTGCATCGGTAATTAAAAAATGCTTGATTAATTGAGCCGCACTTCCTTCTACAAGTCCCTTCAAAAGTTGAAATTTGTGAACATTTGGTATTGACTCGTTCTTATGAACTGTAGCCTCAAATAAGTCCTTAAAAGATGGCCATTGTGTGTATTCACCGTTAAAAGGCGGAATATTAATTCTCGGTAGCTTCACTTCGTGATTACTAGTGGTTTTATTATGCATCATTGAATCGAAATACGCTTTTTGCTGAGAATACATGTTATTTATAGTGCTGTTCAGATCATCGTTGATTGAATTATCAGCGGATTTCCGCTTTTTTATCTCTCGTAACAAGGCGGCTTGAGTACTGAAATACTTTGCTTCAAATTCATCAGATTTCGATGTTTGGTCGGGCAATAATAACAGTTCATCTTCTATGCTGCAAAACTCTTCCCACCATGAACTTAATTTGACAGATCTAGTTTCAAGCTCTTCAATTGTTGTACGTGGATCAATGTTCTCGACAAATGTAGCAGCCTTGGTTAGCGATCCTAGAACGCGACCACGTTTTTGAACAAGCGCAGTAGCAGCCATTTTGTAATCGAAAATAATAGCGAATCACAATTTTAATGAAAAAAAAACACACTTTATAAAGTTCACGTTTAATAAAAATTTCACAAAATGTTAATTTTAATGTTCACTGTTAACTATTTACCATTCACATTGATAGTTTGATTGTTTTAATCACTTATAATGCTTATAAAAAATTGGTAAACTTACAGTATCGGTGTAAAAATTTAATATACATATAGTTGAATGATGGCGTGATATAGAAAATGGTTACTAATTACTTGCTCCTCCTGATTGAATTCACTGAAGAAAAGTGTTATGCAGCGTTCCTGAATCTATAGTGCTAGCCTCATCCGGCTCGAAGGACCATGTAAAATTGCAAGCCAAACGTGGTTGGTAAATTATCGTACCGAAAGAAATCCCAAAGGGAACGGCAAATAAAACTCCAAAATTTGTCTCGCAATTTTCCTATTTTATTTCGTAAAGCCAAAAACGAAATGTTGTTGATGATTCTCAATTTTGAGTGAAAAGAATTTCTTGAATTTTTAACAATTTAATTTTTTATTTATTTATTAATAATTGTTGTCGCTTCAACGGTCCAAGAAAAAAAAAGAATGAAATTTATTTATTTTAGCTTTAAGAAATAGTTTACAATAATTTTTAGTTAATATAATTCCCGGTAGATGTTTAAATCTCTTTAATCAATAAATTTAAAACGTACTCATTATTTTAATGGAGCTACCAAAGCGAATACGATCACCTTTACAAATTTCAATTTAATTGATTGTCAAAAAATGTCATTTGTTTACAATTACGTGATACAATTCAAAATGGTAAGAAATTTTTTAAATTAACTTTTAACTTTATATGAATTAATGAATTAATTATTTCAGGTTGGATTTATTTAATGGAATGTACAATTATAAACTAACAAATTAATAAGATAAGTATTTAATAAATATAAGAAGTAAGAGCTTAAAAGATTAAATTTTACTATTTGATTTCAGGTAAACATCACAGCCAAATTATGGATATAATTCAAGTTCAAGTTCAAGGTTGAAGTATCAAAATTGTATTTGTTGTGATTGATGTTTTAGCTAATGTTTTGTTTTGTTTTGTTTTACAGATTCACAATTACAGCATAGATGACAACCAGCTCCAGAATATATTGCTGTGAATTGTTGCGTTTGCAACAGCTGTAATTCGAGGCTTTCGATATTCCAGGGTGTTTTTGAGATTACTTGAAATTTACGTGCACCACTGAATTATTTAAAAGTATTTGGCTGAAATTTATAGAGATTTTAAAGATTTTTGGAGATTATTTGAAAATTTAGGTTCTATTTTTGAGATTCTTCAAGTTATTCAGGGATTTTCGAGAATTTCGAGATTTTTAAGACTACAATTATGTTTAACCGTAGTTTTTAAATTAGTTTTGACAAAATTTAATTGAATGTCACCCTGTTTAATACTATAGACCACCGAGTGAAGTCAGTAGTAATTAGTTTATAAAAGCAAAAGGCAAACAAAAACGAAAAAACAAAAAAGGAATGATAATAAAACGGTACATTACAATAAAAATAGAAAAAAAAAGAATTTGAGAGTTAGTCTCATTTACATACTAGTGCAAGAAGCACCATTTATTTTTGTATTTAGTGTTAAAATAAAATTAAGAAAATAAAGGTGTACAAAAATATAAAAGGTGAGATTATTATTTCTCGGAAAAATACAGTCCACATCGCATCGCAACATTTGGTCCTTCGAGCCGGATCAGGCTACTTATACATAACTATCATCGGGCACACGGTTGTCTACGCATAACGAATTATTAACCTGTAACGGGTTTATTGTCAAAATAATTATAATCGAGCACGATTGTCAGCACGTATCATATAGTAGCGGTGATCTACAAAGTAACAAATAACATTTATAAGCTATATAAATTAAATTACAATCGGACACGCGGGTGTCAACGCATAACCTAAAATTTGTATGAAGTACGGTTTAGCCACAAATTGAAACAACGACTTCCAGTTTTCTACATATGTATATCTTTAAATTGTGAGGCACACGACTTGCCTACAGAACAACAACAAAGCACACAGAATTTGGGTTTCATAATTTAATATTAAATATAGCAATCCAGTGGCTATAAAAACAACCATCAGTGCGAGTTTACGACCATTTTCTGAAGAAAAATTTTCAGCAGATTCAATATATTTTAAATGGAAAACAAAAGAATTGTGTTCGGAAGGGGAAATTTGTTTACAAAATAGACTACGTCGATTGGTTGCCTGTTGAAAATGTTTCTTCAGAACATAGTCGTAAACTCGGCATCAGAAACGAAATTTTCAACTATCATCTCATTAATAGTGGCGCCATTTACCAGCAACTAGCATAAGTTAAGTAGTTACATAAAATTACGTAATCAGTATCATTTTGTTTTTGTTTTTTAGATTTCATTTTATTTTTAAAATTATTTTGATATTGTTTATTATTATAACTCAACATTTTTGTAATTCGACATTATTATTGTAAAGCCGGTTGAATTCGTACTCAGTTTCAAGCAATTATGGAGGCTCAAATTAAAATAAACAAAAAGAAATTTGCCACATTAAAGGCAAAGTTAACTAACATTAAAAAATTTATAGATCAAGCTACGAACGACACAAAACCTTCAGAGTATACTGTGCGATTAGATTCATTGCGGAGAACCTTCATTTAATTCGAATCTATTCAGAACAATCTGACTGAACAAGTAGAAGACGATCAGGAATTTTCAAATTTAATTGAATCCTTTACGGAATTCATAGAAACTTATTTTTTACTTCTTAGTAGCCTTCAAAGTTCGTTGCCTGAACACACTCAGGACCACGATGGTAATTTAGTGCTTTCAAGGCGAGGGTCCAACGACGTATCAAATTCATCCGATTCAGCTGAAATACAGTTGGAATCCGTTAAAGCTGAAGCGGCTAAACTACCACAAATACAAGTGCCTACATTCAGCGGCGATCCTTCCCAATGGCTTACTTTTAAGGATACGTATATTGTGCTTATCCACAACAACGAGAAAATATCTAATATTGTGAAGTTCATTTACCTTTTCGATGAACTTAAGGGTGACGCACGCGAAACGGTAGGGCACATAATTTTGCCAGCTGCTGCTTATCAGAGTACATGGTCTGATCTAATTTAAACTTTTGACAATGCACGACATATTGTTGAGGTGCACATCAATGCACTGTGTAATCTTTAGCAAATGAAAAAGGATAGTGCACAGGAACTTCGGATACTTTCGAATGCCTGTCGCAATCACATATCTCTTGAGGCTTGCGGGCTGGAGATTGCTGGTTTAGGAGAGCAGTTTCTAATTAACATAATTACCAAAAAATTTGACGTTCAATTACGTAAAGATTGGGAAGATAGACTGACTGCTACCGAAATGCCTACTTGGCCGCAATTGAAAAAATTTCTACGAATAAAAAGTAGAGTGCTGGAATCGGTTGAAGGTGTGTACATGCTCCAATTCTGGTGAAAAAATGTACACCACGAAGTTAGCAAAATAGTATAATTTTTAATTAAAATTGGTTGCCCAGTACCCGAATTCCGGTTCGATGACAGTTGTTTTCCAATCGACCAACCGCAAGTACCCGCTAGCAAACCGCTTTTTACGAGCAGTTAGAAGCAGTTACGCAAAATTTTGCCGCTAGACGGTTGAGTGTAGAATCGCTTGGTAAACCGCTTTTTTATGTCAAAAATATTTATTTTTTGTGTTTCAAAAATAAACATTTTTCTATCGTATTTATCAATACGTTGGTTAAGCTGTTAAAAAAAAATATTTGTATTTTTAATTGTTCGCCACACTAAAATTTTGACAGCAATTGCAAAACATATACGATTTATAGGGTATGTTTTACTAACATCATCCATTTTAGTCGTTCCAATCGACCATAGCAAGAACAAAAACCTTTCTACTAGCGGTTTGCTAGCGGTTGCTTGCGGTTGGTCGATTGGAAAACAACTAATGAGAAATGACTTGATTTTTTATTTCAACTAGTCGGTTGCATTTATATTTAGAGTAGGCGAAATAAAACATAAAGTCATTTCTCATTCTCATTTGTCATTGCTCCGGAATTCGGGCCCTGGTCAACTTTTTGATCTAGTTGGAAATAATTCAACTCATACAGCTAACTTCGTGGTGTACATTTTTTCACCAGAAATGTATAGCATGTACGCAGCTTGAACCAACCAAAAGACAGTCAGATAGCCAGTTTTCCAACTCAGTTAAATTTAATAATAAGACTACGAAGAACTTCAACAAAGGCTACAAAAAGGGCAATTCATTTGTTTTATCAAATGAGTCTGCGAAAAACGATAACAATCGATTTCCACATCACAAGATAAACACAAAACAAATAGATAACGGACAAAAACTTGTGTGGGATGTGTCAGACTAAATATCATCCTTTATTTGTGTGTCAATCCTATTTCAAACTATCCCCTGTCGAGCGCTTACAAAAAAGCAAGGGATTTTAAAGTTTGTATTAACTGTCTGGGCAAGTCACACGCTGTGGATGCATGTAAATCGATTGGCTTTCAAGTCTGTAATTCAAGACATCATACGTTGTTGCACGATTCGATTCGACATAATACAGCCGAATTGGCTACTCTTAGTATCCAAGATTCACAAAATATGCACGCAGCAACAAATACAAAGAACAAGTGGACAAGTACAGAAATATTGTTGTCAACAGCACTAATACAGATTCAAGACAAGTCATGTAACTATCATTATTGCCGAGCACTTTTGGATTCAGGTAGTCAATCCAATTTTATTGTTTCATCACTAGCAAATAAACTTGACATTGACAAGACTTATATTACCGATTTGACGATAAGTGATATCAATCAAACAAAGACATTAATATCCCAAGGTGTTTCAATAAAAATCAAATCTCGTTCAAGCCGTTATAACAAATTTTTAAACTTCCTAGTTGTTCCGCAAATATCTGGTGCATTGCCACAAACAAGTTTGAACATTTCATCGTGGAATATACCGTCAAATCTGGCATTGGCTGATCCCAGCTTTTACATTTTAAAACCAGTGGAAGCACTAATGGATGCAGAAGTATTTCTTGAAATACTCGGAATGAGTCAGATTAAACTTAACCAAGGTATTCCGACAATTCATGAATCCTTGTTTGGATGGATGATTAGTGGAAGATCTGAGACTCCACTGAATCGTATCCAACAATCCTTTCATACAGACTGAGACAGATTGTTTCGACGAACTCCCACAATCAATCAAAAGATTCTGGGAGATTGAAACCATTCCTGCAATAAAATTTCTCTCAGCCGACGAAAAGCAGTGTGAGAAAATATTTTCAAAAACATTCTCCAGAACAGAGTCTGGCAGATATGTTGTATCACTTCCAGTAAGAAATAATGCAACCCTAGGGAATCGAAAGCAAGTGCATTAAAATGGTTTCAATATTTGGAGAAAAGGTTTAGCTCTAACGCAGAGCTAAAACTGGGATATACGGAATTCATTAATGAGTATCTTCAAAATCAATCGAACCATACATACTTTTTGCCACACCACGCCGTCCTGAAACCCTCGAGTTCGAGCACGAAATTACGAGTGGTCTTCGACGCGTCGGCCAAGACATCGAACAACTTGCCGTTAAATAACATACCTACTACTTACCGGCCCTACCGTGCAACAAGATTTGTTATCCATCGTACTTCGATTCAGGAAGTACCGGTACGCATTTACTGACGATATTTCAAGACCAATTTGCAGACCATTATTTGGCGTGCGACGGATGCCGAACCCATAAAAGCTTATAAATTGCTCACTGTCACTTAAGGGACAGCATCGGCGCCATATTTGGCTACTCGGGTTTTAATGCAATTAGCTGAGGATGAAAAGCATAATTTTCCCAGTGCATCAAAGGTTAGCAAAACCGACTTTTACGTGGACGACGTTCTTACTGGCTTTGATACGTTAGACGGAGCGTTGCACATTCAAAACGAACTAATTTCTATGCTGAAGACAGGTGGTTTCGAACTTCACAAGTGGTGTGCAAACAGTGACAGATTGCTTGATTCTCTACCGCTACAAAATCGAGAGATACTTAATAAAAATGAGTTTAATGGGTCTGAATCTATCAAGACGTTGGGTCTTACTTGGATTCCAGATGGAGATATTTTTGTTTTTGACATCCTTCCACCCATACATTTTACAATACTAACAAAGAGAATTATTCTGTTTGAAATAGCAAAACTGTACGATCCCTTGGGTCTGCTGGGACAATATTTCTGTAAATTTACTTTGCAGCAAATCGAGAGTTGCTCCTCTGAAATCTTTAACACTACCTAGGCTAGAGCTATGCGGGGCTCTTTTGCTCTTTAAACTTGTCAATAACGTTATAAAATCAATGAATATAGACTTTAATCACGTCATCTTGTGGTCAGACCCCACCATTACTTTATGTTGGATTAATACCGCTCCGTTCAAGCTCAAAACGTTTGTCGCCAACAGGGTTAATGACATACAAGAAACAACATCCAACTACACGTGGCAACATATTCCATCCGGTGACAACCCTGCCGGTTAACTAGAGGCATATCACCTGCTGAATTACAATCAGCAAAATTATGGTGGTGTGGTCCTGATATTTTGTATCATTTGAAAGAATATGGCTGGTCGCGTAACAGTTATGGATTCGACAGACCGCAGGAGTTGGAATTTAAACAAGAAGCTGTTAGTTTAGCCACATGTAACGCACCACCGTTCGATTTATTATCAAAATATAGTTCATTAAAAAATTAATTCGAGTCACTTCTTTTGCCTACGATTTATTAATAATATCACCAAAGCGAACATTAAAATCGTAGGTCCACTAACAGTCACGGAAACAGATGGTGCATTAACACAACTATGCAAAATCGTTCAATCAGATTTTGAAACAGAAATTAAGTGCCTCAGACAAGGCAATTCGCTAGCTAACAGCAGTGAATTAAAACAATTGAATCCCTTCCTGGATTCACATTCATTGATCAGGGTTGGTAGTCGATTGTCTAAATCAAATTTAGCATATGACGTTAAACATTAGATACTGGTACCATCAAAATCAAATTTCACAAGAATATTCTTTAGTCATGAACATGAACAAAATTTGCACGCTGGATCAAAATTTTTGTTATCGTTGGTGAGACAGAAATATTGGCCCATTAATGGGAAATCAATATCCAAACAAGTAGTTCGAAATTGCGTGATATGTGCTAAGGCTAAATCGGTCCAGCTGCAACAAATTATGGGTGATTTACCTCCAGAGAGAATCACACCATCCAGGCCGTTCAATGTAACTGGAGTGGACTTCTGCGGCCCGTTCTTGATTAAAAATAAGTATATCAGGAAATCCAACGCTTCAAAGGTCTTTGTTGCAGCCTTTGTTAGTTTCGCAACCAAGGCTATACACCTGGATATCGTGAGTGATTTGACCTCGGAATCGTTTATTTCATATATGAAGCGATTCACCTCACGAAGAGGAAAAATCAAATCAATTTATTCAGACAATGCCAAGACATTCGTTGGTGCTGACAATGAATTGAGGAAACGCTTGCTAGAATTTAATAAACAATTACAAGACGAAACGTTAGTTAATTTTTGTTGCTCAGAGAGAATACAATGGAAGTTCATACCTCCCCGTGCCCCTAATTTCGGCGGTTTATGGGAGTCCGCGGTCAAATCGTTTAAGACTCATTTGAAACGAATAACTAACGGAACGCATTATACTTACGAGGAATTTTATACGTTGATTGTGCAAATTGAGGGAATATTAAATTCTCGGCCATTGTCTACCCTCTCATCTGATCCTAATGATTCTCTTCCGCTCACACCTGGTCATTTTTTGACAGGAGGTCCAATTAAATCCATCATCGAACCACTCCTGGAGGAATCGCAATCAGTCCTGTGTAGATGGAAAAAGGTTACCCTCGCCATTCAAAGTTTTTGGAAGCACTATTCCGTTGAGTATCTTCAGACACTTCAATCTCGTACTAAATGGAAGAATTCGAAACGTGGTGACGGGTGACGTGTTTCTTATTTTGGAGGAAACCTCATTTGTCGCTAATTGGCAATTAAGTTTGGTTTTAACAGTGTACTCGGGATCTGACGGTAGGATAAGAGCCTTCTAGAGTATAGAGCCATAATCTTAATGACGTATTTTTTAGAAGCTTTTTTAGTGGTATAACTTTTTACAGATTTCCATAGAAATCCATAGTAAAAATGGTGTTTTTTAGCTGCAAGTTTTTCAATGAAAAAAGCAAAAATATTATAAAATGTTTATATAAAAGTTTTCTACATATCTTTAAGAACAATTTACAAGAAGGCCATATTGGTATTAAGTAAATATTAATTGCAGAAATATTAAAATTAAATTATTTCTAAAATATATTTTTTCGAACTTTCATTTTGGAAAATACATCAAAGTTGGCTGTGACAAATTAAAATAATACTTGCTAAATTTATCTTTAGTTTTACTAGTGTACGTAAGATGTCTAAAATGGTAAAAGAAAAATACGAAAAAAAATTATTTAATCGTTCCTATATTTTGTGAATTTGTTTTGCTTTTCCTACAATTTTTGAACTTGAAATTTCCCCAGGTGGTAATTTTTGATACGATTTTTCCAAATTTTTACGGCCATCACTGCCATCTATGTAATGTATATTTACTTAATTACCAAACGAATCGTAGTAAGCTTTTATTTCAATTTGACCAGAATGCTGTTGTTATGAAATTTTTTTTATATTTTGGTTTAAATAAATCAATTATTACAAGAAAATGAAAACGATTTACTTAAACGACATTCATATATGTTGAAATTCAAACATTTATGAAAGTATTTCAGAAATCATAATTAAGAATTTGTAATGTTTTCATTTAAAAATTTGTCTTAGGAAAAAAAGTGATTTCCCATATGTTTTATGTGTTTTACTATGAAAAGTTCCGTTTTTTCCTCGTTTCTAATTCCCTTATAAAAGATCAGATTTTTTGATTATGGCTCTATAAAATACAGGGTGCTCTGGTAGGATCCGTGTCGTTGACGTTAAGACTAAAAACGGAATAAACAAGTGAGTTGTTTCAAAAATATGCAAACTTCCGGTTGCTTAGATTGTCAATGTTTTCAACCTGTTGCGTTATTTTAAAATATTAAGTTAAGTTACATTTGATTTGAATTAACTAAAAAATGTACCATATTAAAACTAAATTGCTGTCTCAAGAACATCACTCATTACATTTAAAGTACTCGTAGTTATAATATTTTTGCCTTTTTTTTTACAATTAATAATAAGAATAAGATATTTCGAAAGTTGAGCCTTTCAAGGGCACCGGCATGTTTAACCGTAGTTTTAAATTAGTTTTGACATAATTTAATTGAATGTCAGCCTGTTTAATACCATAGACCACAGAGTGAAGTCAGTAGTAATTAGTTTATAAAAGCAAAAAGCAAACAAAAACGAAAGAACAAAAAAGGAATGATAATAAAACGGTACATTACAATAAAAATAGAAAAAAAAAAAAGAATTTGAGAGTTAGTCCCGTTTACATACTAATGCAAGAAGGACCATTTATTTTTGTATTTAGTGTTAAAATAAAATTAAGAAAATAAAGGTGTACAAAAATATAAAAGGTGAGATTTTTATTTCTCGGAAAAATACAGTCCACATGGCATCGCAACAAATTATGCTTTCAACAAAATTTTTAATTTGAATTGATTTGCTTTATTCATTCAAATTTATTTGTAAACATTCAAATTTATTCTATTTTACCAAAAAAAATAATAAAAATGTGCAGTATTAACAAACATTTCAATAAAACGTTTTGTGCAAGTTGGCTTTATTTGGCATGAACTGCTAACGTGGAAAAGTACAGTGTAAACAAAAAGATTGAGCGTGTTGAGGTGTTAGTGACATAGATTGCAGGTTAATGTTTGAGTCCGATTTATTTTCAAAAACATCAAAAACTCCAAGAACTTCACCAGGAAGTTCACTTCAAATATCACAAAAGGATCAAGATTCAACAGACACTATGTCATTTTAACAAAAGATGAACAAAGTTGCTATACAAAAATAAATCCATCTTATTAGTTAGTTACTAGCACAATACATGTGTAGGCGCAGAAACTCAAATATTCAATTAAAGGTTTCAATAACAGAAAACCATTTAACGGACAATCCTAAAAATCAAGAACAACTGCCCAATCAGTCTTCTACAGAACGGTTGGAAATTATGATGGAACAATTAATGACCAACATGGATACTATGCTTAAACTTCTAACGATCGTTGTCTTCAAATCATTCAATGTCCATAACCCTTACATTAGTCATCTGGAATGCCAACGGCTTGTTATAACATGGACTAAAACGCCATGTTGGGACCCGTCATCGGACCAGTCGCCCGTCTTAATCATTTTGGGAACAAAGTTAGTGAATGCACAGAAACAACCAGAGTTGAACTACTGTAGACACAAGGTAACAGAGAAACTAAACATAAACATCAGCAGTGGAACATCTTAATGAATGTATTCAATCGGCAGCATAAAGATGAAAAGAAAGTGAAGGCAGCAATGACAATAATATCGACTAGCGGGAAATAAACGTAAATTAAACAAAGCCGTCAAACAGTAAAAAGAACTGGTCCTCCATGAAAAATAAAACAATTAATTGAAGAATATTTATCACGATTCTCACCAATAGAAATCACGGATTATTCACTGTGGAAGGCGTCTAAGAAGCTGAAACAACTGTAAAAGTGATGGTCATCGGGCCATAAATAATGAACAAAAGGCTGAAGTATTTGCAGACCATTTACCATCAAAGGGTGTTTCAACCATGTCAGAATCAGAAAATACGGACGAAGAGAACATTCTTGAATTCCATAACTACATGACCTGGTGAAAAATGTAGAAATTTTATACTTAATATTCTTCTAATCTTAATCAATTAAATTCTTAAATTTCTTGAAATAATATCCTAAAAATGATATAGATTGTGGCCGAAAAGTATTTTTTAGTACTAATTTTTCACATTTATTTGAAAAATATTCACTTACATTCGCAATTTTTTATTATGCTATTTGAATTGTGTGATAATTGTTTGGCATTTTCCCCGCTCATATATTTGTTGTCTGACTTTAAATACCATAATTTCCGAGAAATACGGACATTTATGGATAGATAATGACAACTTTTGACTTATATATGTATATGCTTACGAGTAAATAAACGATTAAAGAAATGTTGAATAAATTCCTAAATTTAAGTTCATGCTATGAATTGTTAAGAATTGGTCAAGAAAGAAATGCTGGCTGCAGAGTTATTCAGAAAACAAAGACAATATTTTTGAAAATTGGACTATCTGTAAAAATAAGTCCATGTTAAACAGATATGATACAAACATCCGTAGAAATAGAAAATTGGCCTAAATACGACCAATACATAAACCAACTACTATTCACATACCTCATTGAACAATTTCCGATTTCGAATATCTGATTCTGGATATTTATCGGATGTCTACGAGACTTTAAAACTCACAAAGAATTAAATTACATCCTAGTTGAAAAAATGCATCTTCATAACAGCGAATGAGGAAAATCCTTTTCTTTGAAGTAAAACGCTAAGGCGACTACATCAATCAGGCAACGAATTTATTTTTTGTGTGTCAAAGATTATCATAGGATTTGACCGTGATAATTTGCGTGAACTGGACTTAGTACTAAAAAATATATATCACAGATTCCGGACAGAGTCTTAGATTCTTAATAAATTGATTCCTCCGAAGATCCTTGATATCTCAAAGTTAGGTTAAATTATGAAATTCTTAAATTACTTAAAATTTTCAAATTGGTTTGCTTCTATTTAAAGACAAAGCATCTAAAAGGTGGTCTATGCAGAATCACTATAGTGATAATGGGTTTGAAATTAGACGAACAAAAATTAAAACCTGAAATTGCTGACATCTGGCCAACGACGATACAACGTGACATTTATCCTCACCAGACCCCCTCACATTGGATGCTTATGGGAGACTGAATATGGGAACTCATATGTCTTAATTTCTTGAATACTAAGGTTTTCGTTTTGTTAACATATAAATCTATAAAAATTTCATATTTGGATGTTCTACAACTTTATTTTTTGGGGTCACCAAAACATTTGGTTTTGGGCCACCATTATTCCAATGGTAAAATCTACTTATAAGCGGTTTATTTGTAATGGTCTGTGATCTCGTTATACAATTTTTAGTTTTCTGAATACTTTTCCAATTTGTATGGAACCTAACCTTCTTGGAACAAAATGTTTAACGAGATATTTAATCGCAATATTCTTTAATCACTTTTCAATATTGTTCATTAGAACCAATATTTTTAAATTTCTCTCCAAGTCGTTTTAGTTTATTGTTCAATTTTAATGTTGTTATTTTTAATCTAGTAAATAAATGTTCTCAAACGACCAATATCACTTTATACATATTTGCTTTTATAAGTGCTCTGTAATCGTGGCTCGTCCACAATGTCGCACCAACATCTCCGCATATTAAAACAACAATTTCACTATATGTAATTTTATAGGATATCAGTGTGTACTGCTTATGGTTCATAGGCCGCCGAATTGGTAAATGAAAATACAGACAAATATCGGTTTTGAAATATCCTTATTTTACGCCTTAATCATAATAATAAGGCCTTGACCGCGTCTTTTGTTCTAGATTTACACACCAAAATCAATTAATTTCTAACGATATTTTCATGTCTTATTTGTAAACAAACAAACCATGACCAAACTAAATCAAAACAAAACAAAAAACTTTTGGGCGTATTTTTGCTCTTGAATTAATTTTAATGTCCCCTGTAAGACAAAATATATATACAAATCCAGTTCTAGATAGATTCATTAATCACAACAAGCAACAGTTTCATAATGTGAGTAGCGCGAAAAAAAAAATTAAAGGATTGGTTACTTAAGTTTGAGGTTGCGTGATTTAAAATTATCTGGTTACAATAAATGATTTATATTACTTAATCAATAATACATCACCCACCTCCACTTTCTACACCAGTATTACGTTGAATAATAAAATATTGTGTGTTGATATGGTAATTAGGTTTGCCACGGTTGATTTTTTACCAATCGGAAATATTATGAACGAAATAATCTCTTAATCAACTTTTCGTAATGTATACACAGGTAAATGATTGCCCGAATATGTTTTGGTTATGTAAATTTTGTAAAATTTCATAAAACATAAAAAATAACGTCTAGAGAGTCTAGACTCTTCTAGAGACCAATAAAGCGTAGAATATGGTATATAAAACGAAAAGAAACGATTTCATTTTATCTACACCAAAATTGGTTAACATAATAAAGTTGAATGTGGTTTTCAAAACTTTATGCAACAATGTATGTATACGTACGAGTATATGTATAAACAAAGGAGAACGTTTTTTATGTGTAAATTGGTAATACTGAGTATGATATAATACTGAAAGCTACTTTCTCGCTTCTTGCTAAGGAAGACATGCGGCGAAGTAATCAACAACGCAAAAAAAAACAGATAAAACAAGAGGATTCAATCTATCTAACAGGCATCATTCTTTGCTACTTGGCTAACATTTTCTATCGACGGCCCTTACCTGACCCGTTTTTATGCCACACAAATATCTCTGATATGAGAAAGACTGTTTCCCAGCAAGGTGGATCGTACAAATAGTGTCTGAATAGCTAAATCCAAATTTATGAAATTCTCTCGAATTTTGCTATGTACGTTCATCATTGATCTCCAGGACTCTCAAGGCCCCATAGGTTTAATGTCATACATATTAAACACTCTTATAGAAACATCCGTAAATTTCACATCAATATTAGCATCTGATTCTGAATATTTCATCATCATCTTACATTTGAATCCTGACAAATATGACATTTTCTTGGTAAAGAAGCTAACAGCTCAATCTTGAATGGAACGTTGTCTTTCCAAAACATCCATGACTATCTGCTGACTATTCATTTTCCACTTGATTATAAACCTCCTTTTCCATAATTTTTTCCTTCGGATGACAGTGATTTTTCATCGATTTGTTTGCATTCCATCATCTTCAAGCAACAGTGCTTGGTTTATGTATCTGATAATGCCGCGATCTACAAGTAGTTGCTTGATTTTGTGCCGCATTCTATCCATAAACAAACTTTCCGCAAAGATTATCAACAAGAAGAAAGAGTTTTCAATGTCTGAAGATAGGTTGCATTGATAACGCTGGACAAATTCAGTATCGACATGAAACCTATGAGGAAAATCTGCGAAAATTCGATTTGTGGTTGCGGATTGCTTTGATGTAATTTTTCAATAGCAATAACTGGAAAGAAATTTCGTTCAATTTTTATGTGTCAAATCTGAGAAATTTCGATTTTTTGAGCGAACCTGAGAAAAGTAAAGTGGGACTCAAAATTTGATCGTTCAGGAGGGGTGTCCGCATAAGAGAATGACAAGGGTTTCACTGTAGCATCAATTTCGTGTGAGAAATCTGCGAAAACTCGATTTTCAAAAACCATTGGAAGTATTACAAACGATCAGCCTCTAGAGTGTTATGTCCAGAGATAAATCGCATTAAAGTGGTTTATTAATAGCTGGCTAAGGAATGGCTAATCGGAAAATGGCTAAGAGTTCTGATTTTTAGCTCTTCATACGAATTTTTAGTTCCAAATCTCTTCGCGTCTTTCTGATAATCGCAATTTTCTGGTATTTTGTTTAGAATTTCTTTAATTTTAGAAGAATGAAAACTAAGGTGACCAGACTTTTGGGTTTCTCCAGACTTGTTTTGGGTTTTCAAACTGCTGTGGGCGTCCGAAAGAATATCTTACATTATCCTGAAAATACCGAGGAGGGTAAAATAATAATTTTGATACAAAATAAATATTTTATTTAAGAATTCAAACTCCAGCCAAAATGATATGGACCAAAAAATGATTCAAGAGGTGATTTAATCTAATTTAGATTTGGAACTAATTATTGAATCTGCTTAATATCTCAGATATAAAATTTCACAAAAATACTCTGGATGGGCTGGATTGGCTCCAAAATTGGCAAATGTAATTTTTGTTTTTATGAACCATAAGTACGAGGAGTGTTCCAAGATGTTTCTTGGCATTGGGCCATGTTTTAATTTACAGATTCTAATCCCAGCCCAACCTTATCAGTATTGTAAAAATAAATTTGGCTAATACATTTTTTGATTTAAGGTATCGACCAAAACATCATTGGCAGTGTTCCGCAATATTTCTTTAATTTAGGTTTAATTAAGACATCCGACCCCAGATGATAAGGCCAAAGAAATTCTACAAAGCCGGAATTCATTAATTTTATACTAAAATCAATCAACAAATGTGCTGCTTAGTTTCACTTTGAGCTGGAGACGTAGTAAACTGCTGGATTGGTTGTTTATATATCAAAAATAGGTGAAACAAATTCCTTAATGCTGCTAGTGGTGTTTCGCAATATTTCATGAATCTGGCTCTTAAGAAATTCGAATCCAAATGATATGACTCAAGGATTTGGAAATACTTACAGAACCAACTATATAACTTAGATATTCAATTTCACTAAAGTCTATTGTGAAACGTGCTTGTTCCCTTTATTACTGGAAATGTAGAAAAAGTTTGGCTTCTAAATCTATTTTTTTGGTTATGTACCAAAGTATCATTAAGCAGTTTCCCGGAATATTTGTGTAACTCTAGAATTAGTTGCAGCACATCCAAATGATGAATCTAGGTGGCGGTTTTGAATTTTTTTTAGAATAAATTTCACTACAAATCTGTTTTTATCAAATTCATACCAAATTTTGAACTGTCCTGATTTTTTTAAGTCGAAATGTTCTACTTTTACAAGCTTTTTCAGACTTCGTTCAGGTTTAGTCGTTTCTGACCTGGTCACCCCCGTACAACTATCATTGGCTCTCCTTTTTTTATAACTAAAACCAACGCAAACCCTAAACTAAAACTACATAACTAAATGAATAAAACATCGCTAAACTCGCAC
The DNA here is from genome assembly GCA_958295665.1 of Tipula vernalis. NCBI lineage: Eukaryota > Metazoa > Arthropoda > Insecta > Diptera > Tipulidae > Tipula > Tipula vernalis. The sequence goes on along the minus strand of OY282560.1, from coordinate 63,884,374 downwards.
AATTTGCTTTGGTTTCTTGTGCTTCGCTCGATTTGAAACATTTCGGTATCTAACAAAAAATTGTTTCAAATGCTCAAAAATACGAGGTTCGATCAAAACACGCGAAATTTTTTTTCACAATTTTTTTTTTCTTGTGTTGGTGTACACTATCATATCTTGACTAGCTGTTGGAAAGTTATATGTGGTTTGGTATACTCGGCGATTTTTAAATTGTATGGAGAAAATAGAACAAAGCATTTGCTTTGAATTTTGCTTTAAGAAGGAAATGAAGTGTAAAACAGCAAAATTGCCTCTGAAATTATTGATTTTCGTCTAAAAGCAGTGCTGAATGGACATTGTTCAGAAGTTGCTGAATGAAGTCAACGACGATCCAGAACTGCTCAAACGAGTTATAAATGGTGATAAAACCGGAGTTTATCAATATAATGTCGAAACTAAGGCCCAATCGTTCCAATGGAAGCTTCCTAAAGAGGCAAGACCAAAAAAGCTCGTTTAATTCGAACAAACGTAAAGGCTCATCTCATTGTTTTCTTCAATTTCAGCGCCATAGTCTATTATGAATTATTACCAGCAGGTCGTATAATCAATAAGGAAAGTTCTTGTTGGTGGAAAGCAATCTGAACGAAATGCCCGGATTTGTGGCGAAACAACTTATGGCCAATGTAGCACTATAGTGTGCCTGCTCACCCTTCTCTTTTTGTTTGTATATTTTTGGCCAAAAAGACACCGTTATGATGCCGAACACACCAAAACTGTGTACCCTTTTTCGACAGCCAACGATTTTGCTAAAAAAGTGTATCAACATAGCGAAAAAACAATTGTGACAATTGAAATTAAAACTAATTTGGCCTGCCTAATTCCAAACCATTAATTTTATCACCAGCTGATGATTTTCTTACAAGCTTATCGCATTTGTCGAAAATATTTGATATTCATTCCAAAGGTGGTTATATAAGCAAATAGATTTCGTGATTTCCCATTTCCCAACTCTAAAAACAACGTTTTCCTATTTTGTAAGAATAACAGCAAAAAAGGGCGATTTTTTAATACTCAAGATTTTTTTTGCACTTATTGGCGATCTGGTCTAGATTTGTTAATTTTCTGACATGAAACTGAATCTAAGGTTTTTGCAGCGATATCTATTGATAAATCATTTCAGTACAATCGTGTTTAGATGAAACATATTGGAGGCTGATTTTATACCAATTTTAAAGATCAAGTGGAAATAGGTTTGCTATTGACAAAAGTCTCCAATGCTTTCCATGTACGCTGCTAATTTTCGGTTGAACACTATCGGTTGATCACGACTATATTTTTTATCTTCAGCTGAATTTGGATTATCGACTTTTTCCTTGTGCTAGGGCTCGTAAAATTCCTCAAAATTAAATATGCGGGTAACGGGTCGTTATTTTGCCAAATACCCGGCATTTTTTGCCAAGTAACCCGAAAAAAAGTAGGCAAAACATGTTTTACCAATTCTTTTATAGAAAACAGGTAATGTGTTTATAAAGTATAAACACGGCTAAGTATTTTCGATTTTTTTTAGTTATACTTCCCGCTCCTGAAAACATCCGTTCACAAGCCGTTAATGTATGGTTTATGGTTGATGTATGATAAGTAGTCCTTCGTGTAAGTTATTCAAAATTTAGATCCGCTTATCTGCTAGCTCGCAGCACTGTAGCTCATTAAATCCAGTTGCTTCTTCAATTTCTACGTCAGAAGAACTTAAAATTTGATCGGTCATTCTAACGTTCTTTTGTCTCAAGACTAAGCGTAATAAAAGCGGACTAGCTAACCGTTAATTAAAAAGTTTAGGTGCAAAATTTTAATTATGATAACGAAAATGCAAATGTAGTAATAATAAAGTTCCGTACTTTTGACGCCGATTTTTATTCTGATAATATATAGTATAACAAAAATATTAGGTATTCTACAAATAGGGGTTATAGGGGAAAATACTTAGTATTCCATCTATTCTAAAAGTAGGGGCTATAAGGCAAAAAATACTTGATATCCCACCTATTCAAAAAATAGGCAGCATAAGGACAAATACTTGGTATTCCACCTATTCGAAAAATAGGGGTTATAAGGGAAAAATACTTGGTATTCCACGATTACAAAATATAGAGCGTATAAGGAAAAAATACCTGGTATTTCACCTATTCCAAAAATAGGACGTATACAGGAAAAAATAATTGGTATCCCACCTTTTAAAAAAAATAGTGTATAAGGGAAAAATACTTGGTATTCCATCCATTCAAAAAGTAGGGGGTATAAGGAAAAATACTTGGTATTCCACCTATTCAAAAAGTAGGGGCTATAAGGGAAAAATACTTGGTATCCCACCTATTCTAAAATTGGGGTGTATAAGGGAAAAATACTTGGTATTCCGCCTTTTCAAAAAATAGGGGTATAAGGAAAAAATACTTGGTATTCCACCTATTCAAAAAGAAGGGGGTATAAGGGAAAAATAATTGGTATTGCAAATATTCTGAAAATAGGGGATGTAGGGGAAAATACTTGGTATTCCCCCTATTCTAAAAATAGGGGTATAAGGGAAAAATACTTGTTATTCCACCTATTAAAAAAGGGGGTGTAAGGAAAAAATTCTTGGTATTCCACCTATTCTAAAAATAGGGGTTATAAGGGAAAATACTTGGAATTCCACGTTTACAAAAAATAGAGGTTATAAGGGGAAAATACTTGGTATTCCATCTATTCAAAAAGTAGGGGGTATTAGGGAAAGTATTTGGTATCCCACCTTTTCAAAAAATAGGGTGATTAAGAGGAAAATACTTGATATTCCACCTATTAAAAAAAGGGGGGTAAGGGAAAAAATACTTGGTATTCCACGTATTCTAAAAGTAGGGACCCCTACATCCCCTATTTTTAGAATAGGTAAAATACCTGGTATTTTACCTATTCTAAAAATAGGGGATGTAGGGGTAAAATACTTGGTATTCCACCTATTCTAAACAAGGGGGTAAAAGGAAAAAATACTTGGTATCCCACCTATTCAAAAAATAGGGTGTATAAAGGAAAAATACTTGGTATTCCACCTATTTAAAAAACAGGGGTATAAGAGAAAAAATATTTGAAATTCCATCTATTCAAAAAGTAGGGGGTGTAAGGGAAAAATACCTGGTATTCCACCTTTTCTAAAAATAGGGAGTATAAGGGAAAAATACTTGATATTTTACTTATTCTCAACAAAGGAGTGTATAAGGGCAAAATACTTGGTATTACACCTATTCTAAAAATAGGGTGCATAAGGGAAAAACACTTGGTATTCCACTTATTTAAAAATCAGGGGTATAAGGGAAAAAATACTTGGTATCCCATCTATTCAAAAAATAGGGTGTATAGGGGGAAAATACTTGGTATTCTACGTATTCTAAAAATAGAGAGTATAAGGGAAAAATACTTGGTATTTTACTTATTCTCAACATAGGAGTGTATAAGGGCAAAATACTTGGTACTACACCTATTCTAAAAATAGGGGATGTAGGGGAAAAATACTAGGTATTTTACCTATTCTAAAAAAGGGGGTATAAGGGAAAAATACTTGGTATTCCACCTATTCAAAAAGTAGGGGGTATAAGGGAAAAATACTTGGTATTCCCTCTATTCTAAAAATAGGGGTATAAGGGAAAAATACTTGGTATTCCACCGTTCTAAAAATAGGGGATATATGGGAAAAAATACTTAGTATCCTACTTATTAAAAAAATTGGGTGTTTGAGGGAGAAATACTTGGTATTCCACTTATTCTAAAAATAGGGTGTATAAGGGAAAAATACTTGGTATTCCACCTATTAAAAAAGGGGGAGTAAGGGAAAAATTCTTGGTATTCCACCTATTCTAGAAATAGGGGTTATAAGGTAAAATACTTGGAATTCCACGTTTACAAAAAATAGAGGTTATAAGGAAAAAATACCTGGTATTCCACCTATTCCAAAAATAGGACGTATACAGGAAAAAATACTTGGTATCCCACCTTTTCAAAACAATAGAGTGTATAAGGGAAAAATACCTGGTATTCCATCTAATCAAAAAATAGGGTGTATAAGAGGAAAATACTTGGTATTCCACCTATTAAAAAAAGGGGGTGTAAGGGAAAAAATACTTGGTATTCCACCTATTCTAAAAGTAGGGAGTATAAGGGGAAAATACTTGGTATTTTACTTATTCTCAACATAGGAGTGTATAAGGGCAAAATACTTGGTAATACACCTATTCTGAAAATAGGGGATGTAGGGGAAAAATACTTGGTATTTTACCTATTCTAAAAAAGGGGATATAAGGGAAAAATACTTGGTATTACACCTATTTAAAAATCAGGCGTATAAGGAAAAAAATATTTGGTATTCCACCTATTCAAAAAGTAGGGGGTGGGTATAAGGGAAAAATACTTGGTATTGCACCTACTCTAAAAATAGGGGATGTAGGGGAAAATACTTGGTATTCCACCTATTAAAAAAGGGGGTGTAAGGGAAAAATTCTTGGTATTCCACCTATTCTAAAAATAGGGGTTATAAAGCAAAATACTTGGAATTCCACGTTTACAAAAAATAGAGGTTATAAGGAAAAAATAACCGGTATTCCACCTATTCCAAAAATAGGACGTATACAGGTAAAAATACTTGGTATCCCACCTTTTCAAAAAAATATAGTGTATAAGGGAAAAATACTTGGTATTCCATCTATTCAAAAAGTAGGGGGTATAAGGGAAAAATACTTGGTATTCCACCTATTAAAAAAAGGGGGTGTAAGGGAAAAAATACTTGGTATTCCACCTATTCTAAAAGTAGGGAGTATAAGGGAAAATACCTGGTATTTCACGTATTCTAAAAATAGGGAGTATAAGGGAAAAATACTTGGTATTTTACTTATTCTCAACATAGGAGTGTATAAGGGCAAAATACTTGGTATTACACCTATTCTAAAAATAGGGGATGTAGGGGAATAATACTAGGTATTTTACCTATTCTAAAAAAGGGGGTATAAGGGAAAAATACTTGGTATCCCACTTTTCAAAAAATAGTAGTGTATAAAGGAAAAATACTTGGTATTCCACCTATTAAAAAAGGGGGTGTAAGGGAAAAATTCTTGGTATTCCACCTATTCTAAAAATAGGGGGTATAAGCGACAAATACTTGGTATTCCATCTATTCTAGAAATAGGGGTTATAAGGGAAAATACTTGGAATTCCACGTATACAAAAAATAGAGGTTATAAGGAAAAAATACCTGGTATTCCACCTATTCCAAAAATAGGACGTATACAGGAAAAAATATTTGGTATCCCACCTTTTCAAAACAATAGAGTGTATAAGAGAAAAATACTTGGTATTCCATCTATTCAAAAAGTAGGGGGTACAAGGGAAAATACTTGGTATTCCACCTATTCAAAAAGTAGGGGGTATAAGGGAAAAATACTTGGTAACCCACCTTTTCAAAAAATAGGGTGTATAAGAGGAAAATACTTGGTATTCCACCTATTAAAAAAAGGGGGTGTAAGGGAAAAAATACTTGGTATTCCACCTATTCTAAAAGTAGGGAGTATAAGGGAAAAATACCTGGTATTCCACGTATTCTAAAAATAGGGAGTATAAGGGAAAAATACTTGGTATTTTATTTATTCTCAACATAGGAGTGTATAAGGGCAAAATACTTGGTATTACACCTATTCTAAAAATAGGGTGCATAAGGGAAAAATACTTGGTATTCCACCTATTTAAAAATCAGGGGTATAAGGGGAAAAATACTTGGTATTCCATCTATTCAAAAAGTAGGGGGTATAAGGGAAAAATACCTGGTATTTCACCTATTCTAAAAATAGGGTGTATAAAGGAAAAATACTTGGTATTCCACCTATTTAAAAAGTAGGGGGTATAAGGGAAAAATACTTGGTACTGCACCTATTCTAAAAATCGGGGATGTAGGGGAAAATACTTGGTATTCCACCTATTCTAAAAATAGGGGTATAAGGGAAAAATACTTGGTATTCCACCTATTCTAAAAATAGGGGATATATGGGAAAAAATACTTAGTATCCCACTTATTAAAAAATAGAGTGTATAAGGGAAAAATACTTGGTATTCCACCTATTCTAAAAGTAGAGGGTATAAGGAAAAATATGCTTGGTATTCCACCTATTCTAAAATAAGGGTCTAAGGGCCTGTTTTACAAACAATTCTTGAGAAATTAGTGTACTAATTTCATTAGCTTTATAAATACCATAATAAACAATGTGTTCAGCTGTTATTAGTGTCGCCTTTCTTTGCTGAGTTCTCGTAGCGCTAGCATAAGCGGTTCAAAACTAAGTGAGATTTGCCAAAAAAAATTTCGGCGCCCAATTCAACGAGTGCAGTAGTGATACAATTTTTCAATTTTATAAATCGATTTATTGTCGAAATAAGCGTGTTCCACCGTGTCTGACAATCTAGAATAAGTTATACTATATATTTTTACCTTCCTGCGTTTCTACGTGGTTTGACCCAATATTTTTTCTAACGACTGATTTAGAAGGCTCTGATATTATATAAATTGGTGATAAATAATGGAAAGTTTGCAGGATTAATGGAAAGTTTACAGCGATACCCGAAGCAATTACTCGGGTATTCAGGTAATACGACCCCTACTTTTGACTAAAACTTTCGGCTGTCTTTAACAGTGTCTGTTTCTGCCGCTCGTTTAGTGATCAAGGTGGTTTCCTCCAAGCTGGTTGTTTATTTTATCGATCTATAGGTAGTTTTTAACTGGTATTGTTGGTGTCTCTCTGAGATTTTAAACTCAGTGTCGTCAATTTATAACTTTTTGATTTAATTTAATTTTAATTTTGATCCCTACAATTTAATATTTTTTACTTTGTCTAATTTAATGTAGTTATTACTTCCCTGCTGAAGCGAGGAAGGTGTGCCTCTTAAAATAAAATATTGCCTAAATAATAATATTTAAGCGTACAAAGTCTAAAGTTCTATTTATTCTCAGTTCAATTAAAATTGAGGTGATAAATCTACCCAATTCAATGGTTTTTAGAAAGTGCTGTATCATAGATAATATATAGATAGTATTATATAGGTAGAGATAATATACATAGATAATATATAGGCCAACATCGATAAATATATTCTATATAGCAAAAAAAAAAAAATCGTTAATCTTAAATCAAGGAGAAAGAATACATGCTTTGTCAGCACTCATACATTAATCAAATCACTTGAAAAGTCAAGAAAATTTAAATACCGACACAATATTGATGAATAGAATGGGAAAAACCGCACACCCCAAAGGTTACCTCATTTAAATTCATTTCCATATAGTCACCGTATCTCATTACCCCAAATAAAATAAAAAATATGATTCAACATTGTACATATTTTATGTATCCGTATTTTTTATGCTGACTTTTGTTAACTTGGGTTTTTTTTTCTTCGTATAATCGTTTAAAAATCTGATGATATCAAAAGATTGTAATACGTCCGCATCAAAGAAGGTCATTTATCAATTCCGTAAACGTTATACAATACTATTTTTAGGCCAGGAAACAGAATCAAAAGTCTACATTTTGGTGTAATGGCGTGCAGAATAAACTGGTAATTTTTGTTTCAATTTGGTAGTTGGATCCATTTATAATTGCTTTACTGAAAAATGCGTTTAATTAAAAATTAATTTAATACGCAAATTGTATTTTTAGCTTTTGGTCTCATGATTTTTGGCGAAATCATAATGACGACACTTCCGTTTATTAATAAAATGTTGAGTCTTTATAAACCAAACAATAATTTTTCATGTTAAGTAAATATTTAAATTAACATTTTGATTGTATATTTAATTTAAAGTTTTTTGTATTTTTATGAAGATCAAAAGATACATCGAGACAACACACGTTTTCATTACTTAGGTAAGTGAATACCGTGTGGGTCACGGTGCGATCTGTACGTATGGACATTGGTCACAACATTCTAATCTCGTACAGCTCAAGCAAATACAAACGTTCGAGAAATTTCGCTAAATTTTTCATTTTTCTACCGAAAATAGTTTTTGCTCTGTTGAGTAATTTTCGTAAATTTACCTTCTTCAACGCAAGTGAGAGAGATGAGATAATATTTTGTGACGCAAAATTATGTATCATTCAAGTGGAATAGCACAGACAAAATGATCGATTGTAGCCAGTTTTTTTTTTTTTTTTTTGTAGGCTTGCCCAATAACACAATAACACAAGACTGGTGGCGCGTTATCAAAATAAGCCATCAACGATAGTATGTGTCTATTGATAACAATTATTACCAGTGGTTCATGTATGTAAGGAAGAGTGTTACTGCTTCCAACATGATTACCCCCCCCCTCCCCCCCCACTCATCGTGACTAATCCAGAGCTGATGTTCAATTTAAAAAGTAAATTTCTACTTCTCTTTGCGGTCTACGACGTTGAGCTCATCGTCCGCAGATCACTCTGCTATTTTTTTTTGTTTTGGAATTCTACACGGTGCTAAATGGCTCGGTAGTAAGGACTACAGAGGGGATTTCGGTCCAATTACGTGCGTGCGTGAAAGTCGACATACCGATTATAAAAAGAAAAAACAAAAAACCCATATTGTATTAATTTATAACCAAACACCATTTATAATAGAACTTGATTGTTATTGATGTATAACTTGGTTAAGAAAATAATAAATATGTGTTGTTAATTTGTGCAGTGAATTGTGACAGTCATCGTGGGAATGGGCATGTCGGGTAGATAAAGTGTTGTGCAACTTGAATCCATAGCAGTAAAGTAATCTACGGTTGGGCCTTCAACAATTCACCTACTCCCTCGGGACTGAGGATAGCCGGACATCTTGCTGCAGGTGAAGGACTCCGTGGACAAAATTTCTGTGTACGTGATGGGGAGGCGGCACGCACAGCCGACGATCCAGTTCATCCATCATCCACTACAAGGGTGTTGTTCACGGCAACGTGCGACACGTAGGAGATGATTGGATCGGGGTTCTGCGATGACCAAGTGAGGACTCGACTTACTTCTAGGAGTAGCTTGGGTAACCTAGTTACTGAAGTGAGTCGGTGTTTTGGGTTTGGGTTCAATATCCATGGTCCCCCAAATTGGAAAGCGAGCTGTGCGGGGCTTGTATAGCCTTAATATCTTCCACCTTCTTCTCGTCAAACGTAACAAACTCTAGGATCGCCCTGACAAAATTAAGTGAACAACATTTTCGCTTGGCTATCTTGTCACTTCCCCGACAAACATTTTAATACCGACAACTATATATCGGGCTCAAAAATACCGTGCGTCGGACACAATTACAAAAACAACAAAAATAATTTACCGAGCGTCGGACATAATTACAAAAACAAAAAAGCAATTTATCAAACAAAAGAGAAAATAAGTCAAATTCTCAGAATAATTTTTGTTTTGTTTATATTTCGTGTTAATTTTTTGGGTTTTGTGAGGTAAATTGTTTTTTTTTTTTTTCATTTTTGGTTTCAAAAGTATTCTAAGCATTTTGATTATATTTCCTCGGTAATTTTATGAACCTTCTTCGGTAAAGAATATTTTTTTCTTTTTGATTTCAACTTTTTTCGTTTTAAAATTATTTTAGGCAAATTTATTACATGTCGTCGGTAATTTTATGAACCTTCTTCGGTAAAGAATATTTTTTTGTTTTTGATTTCAATTATTAATTATTACAAGTTTTTTTCTGCCATTATTTCGCGGTAATTTTTTGTTTTTTTTTGCGGTAGTTTGATTTTCTTCTTTCATTTTTGGTTTCAAAAGTATTCTAAGCATTTTGATTATATTTCCTCGGTCATTTTATGAACCTTCTTCGGTAAAGAATATTTTTTTTTCTTTTTGATTTCAACTTTTTTCGTTTCAAAATTATTCTACGCAAATTTATTACATTTCCTCGGTAATTTTATGGACATTGTTCGTTAAAGAATATTTATTTTTTTTTATTTCAATCACTAATTATCACAAATTTCTTTTTGTTCTTATTTCGCGGTAATTTTACTACTTTTGTGCGGTAATTTGTTTTTCCCCATTTTTTTTTAAAGTTATATTTTGATTTTGATTTAGTAATGAAAATTTATTGGTTATTTTATGGATCCCATAAGATTACCGATAAATTTTGTAACAAATTTTTTATTTGTATTAATAAATAATTGAAATAAATAAGAAAAAAATATTCTTCACCGATCAAAGTCCATAAAATTACCGACGATATATAATAAAAACGCTGAGTGTTGGACACAATTACAAAAATACAAAAACAATTGATCAAACAAAAGAGAAAATAAGTCAAATTCTCATAATTTTTACAGATTAAAATGTTTAGTTTTTAATTTTAATGAAAAAGTTCTCAGATTGCATGTTTCGTTACTCACTTAAAAATAAAAGAGTGGGAGAAATAATCCTCTTGGTCGTGTTCTAAATACCGATCTTTAATTTCGCTTTTATATCGGAAGGTATTTTTGTATTATTAAAGTGATTTTATTTAGTCCAGTTATAGAAGCGAAAGACCGAAGGTCAAAAGTGAAAACAAAAAAATCAATAAGTGCAAGTGAAATAAAAAAAAGTTTTTTCAATAAAAAAAAGTAGGTAAGTCAAATTTTAGTTTTTTATTTCAATTTTGATTATTTAAATTATTTGTGATTATTCCTCGGTAATTTTATGGACTTTGTTCGGTAAAGAATATTTTTCTGTTTTTCACTTCAATTATTAATTATTACAAACCTTTTTTGCCATTATTTCGCGGTAATTTTTTGGGTTTTGTGAGCTAATTTGTATTTTTTTTCATTTTTGTTTTAAAGTTATTTTTTGGTTTTGATTTAGTAATTGTTTCTTATGTAGTTAAAAAGTTTATTAATTTTTTCAAAATTTATCGGAAATCTTTTGCAAATCCATAAGATTACCGATAAATTTTTAAATAAATTTTCCATTTATAATAATGATTAAAGGAAATAAATAAGAAAAACATATTGCTTACCGAACAAAGGCCATAAAATTACCATTACATGCTCAGAATAATTTTGAAACCAAAAATAAAAAATAGGAAACAATTTTCCTCACAAAACCCAAATAATTACCGCGAAATAATGGCAAAAAAAACTTGAAATAATTAATAATTGAAATAAATAAGAAAAAATTATTCTTTACCGAACAAAATCCATAAAATTACCGGGGAAACATAATAAAAACGCTTAGAATTATTTTGAAACCAACCTAGTGGTTTCAAAATTATTCTAAGCTTTTATGGACCTTGTTCGATAAAGAATATTTTTTTGATTTTTATTTCAATAATTAATTATGTATTACAAATTTTTTGTTGTCATTATTTGGCGGTAATTTTTTGTTTTTTTTGCGGTAATTTAAATTTTTTTTCCATTTTTGGATTCAAAATTATTCTAAGTGTTTTTGTTATATTTAATACAGTTGATTTTTATTAGAATTTAATACATGTTTATGTATCATCGGTAATTTTACGGAATTTATTCGGTAAGATTTTTTCTATTTCTCTGTATAGCAATAATATAATTATTCCTTTTGTTTCTATTCTATATTATACGTTAGTTGGCAGAAAAAACTCTGTTTGGTTTTTCAAATTTTTGTTCATAATTTTAATTATTATTAGTTTAAATTCACTACCCCTCAGTAATTTTACGTAATTTTTCGGGGCGATGTTTATACAAAATTATTCGACGGTAATTTTACGTTTTTTTTCGGAATTTCCTATTTTTGTTCGTTCTGGCTAATTATTATTTCTCGAAAATGTTGTGATACTTACTTTGTTTGATAATTAATTAATTTTAATTTTTTTCAATATGTTATGTTAAGCAAAATGCCAAAACATAAGCACATCTTATATTTAGAGAAAATTGACAATGAGTTATACATATACGGATCGGAAATAACAGGAAAAGAGGACTTTTATGATATTTCGGTAGCATCAAGTAATTTTAAAATTTTCAAAACTGGTACCGTTGGAAGAAATCTTGTTTACTGGAAACTGGAAGACGTCGCACAAAAATTATTTTATATGGAGTGCCCGGAATATGGATATAAAGTATTTTACCAGTACCACATAGCAAAGACATGTAAGACATTAATTTCTTATATGGATTTTTTAATTCCTTTGTACCAATTAGTTATAACATCCTTATGTTTGTCTATTATATGTTTAATTAATTATTTGCTAATTATTACTTAGGAAACTTTTCAGTTCCAGCTTCTTGTAAACCTAATAAACATGTAAGAATTTATCAATTTGCATAGATATATTATATCAATTAATATATATATATATATATATATATATATATATATATATATATATATGTATATATATATATATATATATATATATATATATATATATATATAATATATATATATATATATATATATATATATATATATATATATATATATATATATATATATATATATATATATATTGTTTAAGTATTACGTTATTTCGGATAATTGCCGAATGATTTTACAATTTTTTATTTTTACGAAGTGATAATAATATAATTATTTTGTCAGTAGCTTTCCTTATTAGTTATTTTAGGTAACTCTATTTTACGAATGTGTTTAATATTCTAATGGAATTGTTTTACTATTTAGGTAGAATAATGTATTGCATTGTAAAACTACTAAACTCAGTGGAATTAAGGAATAAGTTGCGGTGTGTACAAAATGGCTCATCAATTCCAATTTAATATGGCACAAACATTACGCCAAGGCATTCAGAAATAATAAAGGTCTGGGATCGGATTTAGTAGCATATAGCTATAAAATCTAAAAAATGATATCCGTAAGTATTTTAGCTTGTTTAAGCTATTTTCCTATTTTTATTTTGTGCAAAAATAATTTTTCAGAGCATGAGATGAGGCAATTAGGGCAGATGAAGTATACACGGAGTATATTAATTATGAATCTGAGAAAACAGCTGTTTTAAATAAAAACACTAAATCCTATAACTTCCAATAACTTTATAGATACAGAATGCGAAGAAAACTAACCACAACAAACGAAACTCCTACCCAAAATTTCGTAACAAATACCAAAGTCACTCATAAACAACAAAAAAAACGAGTTGCTGAACAAATTAATGAAACATTGAGCGAAATTACGATTTTCTCAGGTAAATTTGGAACACAAAATTCAATATATTGTATTATACATATTCTTATTTATATTAATATATTTACTTATACATTTTATTATTTGTATTTTTAGAGAATGGCAATGACGAAGGAACTCCAGTTTTCCGATGCAACGCTGAAGTATATTCGAATGAATGTTATATTGTGTTTTTAAAAAAATAAATATTATATACATATATATATATAGCGGCCCTATGGCTAGATTCTTACACTCTTCGGGCATTATTATCTTTAAAATGCCCTTGGTACATAAATAACTAAAATCAATTATACAAAATAAATAAATTAATTAATTAATTTAAATAAATAAAAAAATTTTACATTAGAAATTAAAAAACATATTTATATATACAGTCAAAAGTTAAAAATCAACAAAAAAATATTTTATTATAATTAATAAAATTCTTTATTTTAAAAACATAATTTTACTTTTTTATTGCTACCAATTTAATTAGAATAAAGGAATGATATGTCTCATCGAATATGTATTCCGAAATCTGACACTTTCCAGTAATATTTATCTACAACAAAATGACATATTATTTAAAGTAAATTATACCATCTAATGGTTTATATGTGAGTTTAGTAATATAGTCTAATCTTTTACTGTACCTAATAATATAAAACTAAAAATTTACTGATTTGTTAAAGTTAAAATACTCGAAATAATAATCGAATAATCTTGGCGTTTCACAGTAATATGGAACCACTAAATTACTCATTCCCAGTAAAACCAGTAAAATTTATGAATCATTTACGTATACGTTCAGTAATAATGGCATTAATGTAAAACCACAAAAATAACGATTCGACAAAAGTAAAATCGACAGGTGAAATCATAGGAAAGTATATATAAACGTCCAGTATCACAAATTGACATTTTACTGTAACCTGGGACCACAAAATTACCGATTTGGTGAAGTAAATTAAACCAACAAAAATACTTAAAACGTATATGTATATGTTCAGTAATCAAAGCCACAAAAATTCCTATTCGGTAAAGTAAAACGGACATCTAAAAGTTCAGTAACCACACTCATATTCACAGTAATATGGAACAACAAATGTACCGATTCGGTGAAGTAATTTTGACCAGTAAAAATTCTAAATGATTTCCGTATACGTTCAATAGTAAAGACTGACTTCTTACAGTAATGGAAAATCACAAAAATAACGATTCGGTGAAGTAAAATCGACACGTAAAAATAATATTAAAGTATATGTAAATGTTCAGTAATACAAACTGATATTTTACAGTAATCTGGGACTACAAAATTAACGATTTGTTGAAGTAAATTAGACCAACAAAAATGCTAAAATCGTTAACGTGTATTTTTAGTAATCAAGACTGGTTTATTACAGTAATATTTAACCACAAAAATTCCTATTCGGTAAAGTAAAATCGACATGTAAACGTTCAGTAACCCATACTTACATTTCACAGTAATAAGGAACCACAAAGTTACCGATTCGTTGAAGTAATATTGACCAGTAAAAGTTCCTAGTGATTTCCGTATAAGTTCAGTAATAAAGGTTGACTTCTTACAGTAATGGAAAACCACAAAAATATCGATTAGGTAAAGTAAAATCGACACGTAAAAATAATATTAAAGTATAAGTAAATGTTCAGTAATACAAACTGATATTTTACAGTAATCTAGGACTGTAAAATTACCGAATCGGTAAAATCGGCCTGCCCAAAGAGCACCAAAATACGTTCTTTTGTAGATATTCTGTCCATAATTGCCCGACACGGTAATCGGTATTTCCTAAGTAATTTTGCGGGTCAAAAATTACAAAATGTTTGTCGGGTTCAGAGCTTGTCAATTCATAGTGTTCTCCATTAGCCATTAATTTGTTATCGTCATATCGATAGCTTATAGTATGAGCTATTTAAAGCATTAGATGTGATTTGTCGGAAAACTCTAGGATTGGTGTGACTAAATTAATTGAACCAAGATTTTCGCCACGTTTGAATTAACGTTTACGTTTGAATTTTGACACGCTTAACTTGATTTTATACGTTTGAATTTTGATAATCCTAACTTGTCAATTGATTTTATTTAAGATTTGTACGTGCAACTTTTTCTTTTTTGTGTGTTTGTATTTATTTTATTAAATATTTTATCATTATCAACGCAAAATTTCGTTTTAATTTTTTTTGTTGAATTATACTGTAGAAGATTTGTACACTTTCTTCAATATTCTCTTTGACAAATTTTGGCAGAAACTTCACACAGGTAACAAAATGTTCAAATTTTTTTTTTATAAAAAAATTGCTTAGTTAAGCCGCTCAAAATTGTCCGTTCGTAAAACAAAGTTGTGCGTTGGCTCACCTCAAGTAGTTTTTATTTGTTTTACCTCTGGCCCGGCCGACTCTTTCAGAAAGTTAGGTTAGGTTAGGTTAGGTTGGAGTGGCTGCTTACGCACACTTAGACCGGTGACGGTCCATTGTGATACCACAGGATGTATCCCCTTATACCCCTATTGGAACCATTTCGAGCTACTTATGTAGCGTAAGACGTCCCGCAATTTACTGTTTTCGAGATCCGAGAGGCAGTCCATCCTGAACTTACCCAAATATTTGTGCCTTCTGAGAGCCAATGTTGGACACGAGTAAAGGAAGTGGACCAACGTCTCTTCCTCCTCTTCGTCCAAGCAGCTTCTGCAGAAGTCATTAGCCTCCAGACCCAGCCTTCTTGCATGTTCTCCAAAAAGGCAGTGTCCAGTGAGAATTCCTACGACCGTTCTTAATTCACGTCTGCGTAAGGATATTAATGCCCTAGTGCGCCCTAAGTCCAGCTTTGGCCACACTTGTCTTGCAACTCTACAGGTGAGGGTGTTAGACCACCTTTCCCCCGCTGAGGATAGCGCCTGCTTCCCAAGTGCTTGTCTCAGCGCTGTAATAGGCCTCCCCAGACTTGCCCTTTCCGGTTGCAGCTGGAGAGTCGTACCATGCCTAGCAAGTTCATCTGCCCTGCAGTTCCCCATGACGTCCGAGTGACCTGGGACCCAGACTACCTGGATATTGAAATGCTCCCCCATCTCATTTAGAGATGAGTGACAACCAAACGCCACCCGTGACGCCAAAGACACCAATTCTAACGACCGGATCGCCGCTTGACTGTCCACATAGATCGTGATATCGTCTGAGAATAACACATTATGCTTCAACCACGTCATGACCTCCTCAATCGCTACGACTTCAGCTTGGTACACGCTGCAGTAATCAGGGAGACGAATAGAAATGTGTACATTTAATTTGTCGCAGAATACTCCAGCTCCTACTTTGCCGTCTAGCTTGGAGCCATCTGTGAAGAATTGTAACGCTTTGGTTTCCGATAACGGTCTATCCCTCCAGGATTCCCTTGAAGGGAAGAAGGTCCGAAATCGCTTCTCGAAGCGTAGAGTAGGTTTAATGTAGTCAAGATTCGCCAGCTCATCCTTCAACGATCTAACAATAGTAGAGTGTCCTATACTAAGACATCTCCATTGAGAGACGGCTGCAAGTCGTACAGCCGTATTTGCCGCCATCTGTTTGGCAAAAATGTCGACCGGAAGAAGGTGCAACATAACCTCTAAGGCACTTGTCGGTGTCGACCTCAATGACCCGCTAACAAGCATACAGGCTGTTCTTTGCACTCTCTCAATCTTACTTTTATAAGTTACCTTGTCCAGAGCTGGCCACCAAACACCCACCCCGTACATGAGTACAGGTCTCACTACAGCGGTGTAGAGCCAGTGTACCAGCTCCGGCTTCAGACCCCATCTATGACCAATGGCGTTCTTACAGGAGTACAAAGCAATAGTAGCTTTGTTTACTCTCTCCAACATGTTGGGCTTCCAACTAAGCTTACTGTCCAAGATAATGCCCAGATATCTAGCTCTGTCAGTAAAAGCAAGTCTCGTGCCATTTAAGGTAGGAGGGACAACTACCGGGATTTTGTATTTCTTAGTGAAGAGTACCAGCTCTGTCTTGGACGGGTTAATACCAAGTCCACTTTTGTCAGCCCATTTCGTAACGATGGTAAGCGCATTCTGCAATACGTCTACAATCGTGCCCAGGAATTTCCCGGTAACCGCTAAAGCTACGTCATCTTCGTAAGCGATAACTTCAATACCCTCTCTCTCCAATTCAAGTAGTAACCCGTTTACCACTATGTTCCAGAGAAGAGGGCACAGAACCCCCCCTGCGGGTTCCCCTAGTTACTCGCATCTTGATGGTGGAGTCCCCCAACTTCGAGCTAACAATCCTGCTTCCCAGCATATAATTGATTAACCTGAGAAACATCCACCTCCAAAAATGACAATCCCTCCTTGATTGCCTCCGCTTTCACATTATTAAAGGCGCCTTCTATATCCAGGAAGACCACCAAACAGAATTCCTTCGAACTAATCGATTTCTCAATCGTACACACCAAGGCGTGCAGAGCAGTGTCCACAGATCTACCCTTTGTGTACGCATTCAGAAAGTTGGCAACCCTTTATTTGAAAGGCTTATCAATAATTGATAGCAAAAAAAAAAATGAATCTTACCTTGGGGGAGCCTACACCAACTTATGAAACTGCCCGGTTTTGAACCGGTGAATTTAATCGTGGCCCCACAACTTTTTTTGCGTAACCACTTCACAGCAATGTTTGGAAAAAAGAGTAACAACATGTATGTATTGAGTTAAAAGGAGATTTTATTGCAAATTAAATAAAAACATTGCCACAAAAATACGTTTTACAATATTATCAATACAGGAAGCTTATCGGCCTATGTAGTAATTTGGAAATAAAAGTTGAAATTAAATTTCGAAAACCAGAAAGGTACAGTCGATATTTCTATTGAGTATTTATTAGAAGTATGAACTGCATTCAAAACACGTTCAATATAATTTGAAAGTTTAGCTTCGTCCACAATTATCCCTTCGTATTTATGTATATAACATTAAAATGATAATAACGAAGCTATAATAAAAATATGAAAACGTATCCTCAATTTGATTAACACAATGATCACGTTTTCATCAAAGAGCACCATTAAATTATACAAAAGACGAAAGTGCTTAAAAAGCATAAACCAATTTACTCTCATTTGTGATACAAAACTCGTCTCAACATTATTACGACATTCATATATGTAATACAATGTATGCATAAAAAAAACTCGGCAGCTCATCTGCTAGACCAAAAAACAATTTATACTGACATTTTATTTCAACGCCAATTTTCATTAAATAAATTCCCAACAACTGCAAAACAATGAAAAGTTTTGTAATTATCGTAATTTTTGTTTTCCGTTCGAACATGGGCACAGCACAAAATATCAAGATTCAAGACGCGAGATTATTATTTTTTATCTCTGCCTATTCGCGCCATGCTCTTACGAAGACAAAAGTAAAAAAAACTTTTTAATATTTTTTCTGTAATTAATTAAAATGTTTTTTTTTGTGCTATAAATACATTTACTATAATTGTTCTATAATTCTTATTTAAAAACAAAAAAAATTGTTTTAAATTTGCTCATTAGTAATTAGTTTCGTTGTGTTAGGTACTTTTTTATGCATAATGGTAAATTAATCCGTTTAGATTGTGTTTGTGCACCATCAAGTATATGTAAGTACCTAAGTAAAATAAATCGAAATTAATTTTTGGTTGTTGAGCATGAAGCATTATAAAATTGTTAAGGCGGATAAACATAATTAATTTGAAAGTAATGGTACGCGTCTTGGGAGTTAATTAGTATTGTAGCATCTATTTTGGGTATTATTAAAACATATTTTTGTTGTTTTTGCTCTGCGACTTATATATCCTGAATGGGTAGGTTAATTTACACCTGTAATAAAAGTATTTACTGGTTTTTGATTGGAGTCGTGTATTTTACGATTATTATGTTGTGCAAAATAAATGAGGACTTCTGTACTTACGGCGGTAACTAAATATGTAATGATTAACATCGTCCCACTACTATAACACAGCTTTAACCATTGCATACTATTTGGTCGGTGAGCTATACCTAAACCTATCTATTCCAATCCAACTATTCCAATTAAAATTTACAAACCACATATTTCATCAAAAAAAAATTATATCGAACAAGCACTCAACACCTAATCGTATTAATTGTAAACGCAAAATTTTCTTTTTAATTTTATAAAAATTCTTCACCCTCAGTTCAAGTTTAACAAATTAAATAAATAACAAGAAATTTCTGTTTTAATTGACTGTGCGCACATTACACAAGAGAATTTTGAAAGTTTGATTACGAAATTCTTAGAATTTTAATTAACTTTGCATGGTAAAACAATAAAACGATTTATTAGGAATTCAGTCTAAATATATTGTTACAAATACAAATATGGCTCGTGGCAGACAATAAACACACGTATTGGAATAATGCACTTGAAATAATATCAAATTGAAAAAAGATAAAAAATGTTAAAAGTAAATTAAAAATTCACATCAATATAAAATTCAAACAATTCCATAACAAAAAAAAATCAATATTATCAAATCAACAACATGGCGTTCCAGACTGCTCGCAATAAGGCTTCCAGTAAACATTGGATTTCATAAACTACATTAACTATAATACTTAACCAACAATATACAAAAATAAAGCATTAATAAAATTATATAAAAGTTATGCCATTCCATCAAAAGGTGGAGTCTATAGACCTCTATAGACAGATCACAGATCAAACGACATTATTCAGTTAAGTCAAATTAAAAGAAAAGATAAGCCAAAAGATGTGTGCGCTAATCTGGATCGTCATTGTATAATAAAAGACACACACTTTTTTCGGAATAGGGCCGAAACCGAATGTCAAAAGGCCGAACGCCGAAAGACCGTTTGTCGAAAGGCCGAAAGGGTGAAAGGCCGAATATATAAAAGCCAAACTTCGAAAGGCAGATTGTGTCGAAAGGCCGTTTGTGTCGAAATTGATTTTAATTTTTCATCTTTTTATGAATGAAAATTTTCAAAATTTATATTTTTATCAAAATTTTTGTATAATGATGATTAATAGTAAATCACCTTTGTGACAAAATTTGATCACATTAATATGCAGCATATACATGATTTATTAGCACGTATTTTCAATTTATTTAAATCATTTTACATTTAAAAAAAAATTCAATGGTTTTAAATATTGATTTCAATCAATTAAGTGAAGGAAAATTTACTGAAAATTCGCCATTTCGACCCAATCGGCCGTACCAATCAATGGTAACATGTTGTCCCAGTCTGTTCGGTTATGACTCATGATGGCCGCTTTGATGGTGCGATGCCATCTTTCGCTCATGCCGTTTCTTTTCGGGTTGTAACTCGTAGTGCGTCGGTGTTGGAAACCCAGTAATTTAGCTAATTCTGAAAATAGTTGTGATTCAAATTGTGCTCCCTGGTCCGTAACAATAAACTCTGGTACGCCGAATCTAGCTATCCACGTTGATAACACTGCAAATGCGACTGTGGCCGCAGTCATATCTGGCACCGGAACTGCCTCAGCCCATCGCGAAAATCGATCAATTAACGTCACGCAATAACGGTTGTTACCGGAAATTGGAAGTGGACCAATGATGTCAAGATGCATTTCAGCGAAACGTTGCAATGCAACTTTAAAAGTGCCGAGAGGTGATTTTGTGTGCCTTGAAATCTTGGATTTTTGACATGGTATACAATTTTGAGCCATAATTCTTGAATCTTTACCAATAGAAGGCCAAATGACATTTTTAGTCAAAAGTATGACAGAGGCTTTAACACCTGGGTGTGACAAATTGTGAAAAGATTCAAAAACAGATTTCCGAAATGTTGTTGGAATAAACGGTCTTGGTATACCAGTTTATGCGTCACAACATATAGTTTTGTTTCTGTTGAACACTATGGAAATTTGCACCAATTGAAGATTTGTATTTAGGTTGTTACCTAGAAGTTCTCGTAGTTCATCATCATTGGTTTGGGCATCTGCTATTTTTGCTAAATTCTCGTCGCAGTCCGATATCCAATTTCATTATTTTTGTGCCGAAAGCTTGCACCGGCGAGCCATTCGCTGCGAACAATCTGCTTGTCACTGCTGTTGGTGCGCCCTGCAAAAACTTCACTGGAATGACTGACACGTCGGCTCCCGTGTCGATTAAAAATTTAAATTTTTATCCCGCATCAAAAATGAGTAAACGGCTAGTAGTATACCCATCAATGGCAGCCGTGGTTCTTTGATGGTTATCTGAAAATCCGTTTTGTCTTCAATGTTACGCTCATTGTAAAATTTGCACCCCGCCACGTATTTCCGAGCGTTCGTGCCAAATTTAAAATGGTAGTAACATTGTTCGTACTTTGGGTTGATTTTCGCTCTTGACGACGACCGTGAGCGATTTCTGTTGTAGGTGGCTGGTGATTGTGAAATTGATCGGGAGCGTGATTTTTTGAATGCTCCGCACAGCTCTGCAATCATGCCCGTCAATCTCTCTAGTTGTTCGTCCATCCCATATTTGTCTGGTATGGATCCGTTGCATTTGGACGTCTTTGTTGTGTTGGATGCTGATGCCACGCTGGCTACTGCGTGGATATTGGACTGTGTCATTGTCTCCATTATGTTATCCGCACGAGCAGCCAACGTAACCAATGTCACGTCGTTCTCAAAAGTCGTTAGGATCATTTGTACTTGCGCCGGCAATCTCTTCAACCACAATTGTCGCAGACACTCGAATTAGAGCTCTTAACCAAAACAATATATATATTCAGCTCTAAATGCTTAATTTGTGAAAATAGTTGTTAACAAACCGAAAAACTATAGTCAGCCTTAAATTCTTAGGTTAGCACACTGTTGTTTATTCCTGTGTTGTCCGGAATCGTTTGAACTGCACGTTCTGATGCTTTGCTAATGCTTTTTGGCGCACTGAGCGTGCTACGGTGGATGTGTGCTCCTGCCGATCACGTCGGGGCCACCACTTTATAGCTACAATTGTGGTTGTAACCATAAAAATATATTTAGATATTGCGTGATGTCCAGGAGTCTGTTGCCATACGTTTTCCGATCGTTAATTTAAAGATTGTGATATTCGTTTAAATTAATTTTATTTTATATAAATTTTTTTTATACAATTATTGATGTTTAGATGTACATGTTTTTTATTTAATCTGCCGTTTGTCATCTTGTTCATGCTAATAATTGCGGTAGCTTTATTTTATCGGCTTCCGTCCTTCACAAGTTATAAGTTGTAACTAACTGTATTTTTTTTGCCCAGACAAATGTTTTATTTTATATAATGCAATTTTGTCTTTTCGTGTGCACTGTGTTTAAGGAAAAAAATAATTCGCGTCTCCACAATTTTTATTGAGCTTACTGATAATTCGCCAATAATAAGTTAGACCAAATCTACTACTTTTGTGTTCATTTGCTCAACCTACTGATTGACGTTTATCACAAATTCACACCTACACAACCTACATGCGTGATGGTAAATTCGCCACAGATTTGTTGGTGTTGCATTATACTCTAAAGGTTGTGGTTCCACGTCAGATCGTGGTCTGAATTGATCGAGATGACGACGCTGAAGTGCGCCGGATCCAATTTGTACAGTGTAAGACACTGGACCATTGGCACATTTAATAGTAGCTGGAATCCATTTCTCGTCACTAGAGTAGTTTCGAGCCCAAACGGTATCGTCGATTTTAAACGACTTGGTTGATTTACTGGTTGGTTTTACCTCGGTTGAACGAATTGGAATAACATCGGGATGTAGTTTATCGAAGTACGTTACGATTTTCCGGTTAAACAGTAACTGAGCGGGTGACTTTCCAGTGGTTTGCGATGGTGTCGTGTGTTGGTGTTCCTGAAAGAATTCCTTTGTTGTACGAACCATACGCTCCGCTTGTCCATTTGACGAAGAATGAAACGAATATGTACGTATATGAGAAATTAAATTATTCATGCAAAATACCTTAAATGCGTCCGATGTAAAAGCAGTTCCATTATCGGAGACTATCATATCAGGTAGTCCGTGCGTTGAGAAGATACTGCGAAGCGACTGTATCGCACATTCGGATGATGTCGATGGAACGATGTAAACTTTCAGCCATTTGGAATGAGTCGACAAGCAAGACAAATATTTTGCCTTGGAATGGTCCAGCAAAATCCACATGTAGTCTCGACCAAGGTCGAGTTGTTATTTCCGATGGATGAATCGGTGCTTTAGGATTTTCTGGACGAATACGTTGACACTGCGAACAGCTTTTAACGGTTGATTCGATGTCAGAATCTAATTTTGGCCACCAGAAATAGCTACGTGCCAATGCCTTCATCACGACAATGCCCGGATGACCATTGTGAAAGGACGATAAAATTTTTTGTTGAGCAGTTTCCGGAATGATTGTTCTTTGACCCTGGAGTAGACAGGTTTTTATAGTTGATATCTCATTGCGCCGTTGAAAGAATGGTTTGAATTGAAGATATTGAAGATAATTGAGAGTGACAGGATTGATTTTTTCGGATTAAGGAGGCCCAGTAATGGTTGATGATCAGTAATAATTATTACTTTACGGCCATAGACGAAATTATGAAATTTCTTTATACCAGCAATAATCGCCAAAGTCTCCTTGTCGATCGTGGCGTAATTTCGATCTGTGTTGGTAAGGGTTCGTGAGTAGTATGTAATTGGTTGCTCCGCACCACCTTCCATTCGATGTGCGAAAATGACTCCTATTCTATATGGAGATCAGTCATAACTGAGGAGTAGAGGTCACTGTATGAGTCACTCATTGTAATGTACTACGAGAATGTCGAGAGAAGATTTTTTAATTCCTCAAATGGCCTGTGATGCGCGCTAT
Source organism: Tipula vernalis (assembly GCA_958295665.1). Lineage (NCBI taxonomy): Eukaryota > Metazoa > Arthropoda > Insecta > Diptera > Tipulidae > Tipula > Tipula vernalis. The sequence continues at coordinate 63,860,396 of OY282560.1, read as the reverse complement.
TCCAATTCCACTTTGAATCTTTCTCCAGAAGACGATGTAGCGGCTCAGCAACGGTAGCTTTTCCTGCTAAAAAAACAGTCCTAAAAAGGCTTGCAGTTGCTTTTTATCTTGAGGTGCCGGAGTGTTGGTGATAGCTGTTATTTTTTCCTCTGTAGGGAAGAGTGTTTCCTCTCAGGAACTTTACTGAGGAACATAAACATGAACATAAAATTTACATTTATCATGTCTCAATCAAAGACCAGATTCATCTAATCTTTTGAAAACTTGGTGAAGGCGGTTCATGTGTTCCTTTCTCGGTCTGTCCAATTACGATGATATCATTAAAATAAGGAAGAACGCCTTCGATTCCTTTGAGCAGCTGTTCGATAAATTTTTGGAATATACCAGGTGCGGACGATATTTCAAACTGTAAACGTTTTACTTTGAATGCCCCCTTATGAGTGATGATTGTTTGAATCAATGCCGAAGTAGCATCCACTGACAACTGCTGGTACGCTTAAGCTAAATCAAGCTTTGAAAAATATTTTCCCGGTGGTAAAGTTGCCAATAAGTCCTTTGTTGACGGAATTTGGAAACAATGTGGGCTTAATGCTTTATTGACTGTTGATTTGCAGTCGCCACATAAACGAATTGATGCATCCGATTTTTTCACTGGAACGATAGGTGTCGCCCGACATGTTTCTAAGCGAAACTTGGTTATAGGTTGATGAAATTTTTATGTGTTCCATTTTTACTATGTATGCGCTCCAGGGATCATTTACTCTTCTTTTACTGATGACTGATGAATTCACTCATTATCCACTCATTATTGGCTTCAGTCACATAATATTCTCTCAATATAATTATTCACTCTTTTTTCACATTTCCAATTCAATTATAATTCACATCATTTCATTCATTATTCATAGTATTTCACTGATTGTTTCCAAATTATTTACTGATTAATGACTAGACCTTATTCGCTAATCATTTCATCATTATTCACTCATTATCCACTAATTCCCTCATTAGCCTCGTTTTTCGCATAGTACTCACACAGTATTCTTTCATTATTCACGGAATAATGAGTGAATAATGAGAGAATCACCAGAGAATAATTTTTCTCTCTTTATTCTACTTTTACAATCGTCAATGGAGAACTGGTTCTAGTTCTGAGGCGGAAACTCGCCTTAGTTTTTTTCCGTTCAAAAACACCCCCTCTGCTTTGTTCTGAGCGTTTTCGTTAGACGTACGGACTTTTGCGCAATTCGACTTTATGAAATTTTGGTAAACATGGCTTAGCAAATTTTACAACACGCGAAGATCAGAGTGCACGTTGCTGTGTGGAACTATACTATTCAGTAAAATGTTTTAATGAGCGCGGTGCATTGTCTGTAGAGAGGCGGGTATTATGAAATCCGGTACCGATGAATTTTGACGGAAATTATCCGATAGATATTAGTTGACGGATAGCAATTTTTCAAACAAAATAAAAATGAGATGCTATGTAAACTAATTTTTTTTAGACAATTTCATGAACGTTCGTAGATCTCGCCCTGTACATTTTCAGTAAAACCTGCAACATCAAAATTGATCTTAAGCCAATAACTATCAAGTGGCTTATAGAAACGTTTCCAAGAGCACTAAATCGAAAAGTACAGTTGGCTGTGTACATTTTCGATGGCCAGAATAGAGTGAAAAAAAACGTCGTAATAGAAGCAAGGCTCATAAGCATTACGAAAGCTGAGGAAACCAAACAACAATTCAAGTGAAACCGAAACTGCAAATGAAGCCACAGGAAACTTAGTTTGGTTAAAAACCACAGTGCAACGAATTATAATAATCAACTAGGTAGAGCATAAACTGCAATTTGCTGAAAAAAAAAAAAACATTTCATGCATACCCTAGAAGAGTGCGAATCACAACAATTCCACACAATACTATCTATTAAAGTCACAACTACTTCACTGTATTTTGAAATTGAACCACTAGAGAGGATTCAATTTCATCTGTAAAAGGATGCGAATTTTATTTACGAAACCTTGAAAATCGCATTTTATATTCATACACCGTATACCCTCGCATATATGTATATGTAGACATAACAAAATTATTTTAATCGATTTTCTATTACCGCCAATTCCCTGGTTGCAAAAAACCAATAGAATCACGTCGCATATTATACTGTTACTACTTGAAATTGTTATGAGATGTATTGCCAATAAAATACGTGTATGTCTATAAACGCATTTTTGTATCAATAAGCAATTGTATATGACCCGTCCTTGTATAAAACAAACCTAACTCAACATGTACATCTTAAATTCCCTTTCGCAATTTAAAAATATTAAGTATGGCTGTATAGAAAAAAAAAGAGGTTTGAAGACGTCCTAAGATAATAAATTAAATATATGTGCTTTATCTAAAGAAATGAGGAGGAAATGTTCTTACGACACTTTCTTGTTTTTTAATTTAATTAAAAAGCTTCATTTTAACACAAAGTTACTATGCGACATTTTTTTTTATATTTTCCTTGCTAATTCCAGTCTAGACACTCGCACTAGCTATACGTACATAGAATATAGCATCATCGTTTGTCATTGGTTTTTATAACACATAATTTATATTTACACAATTTTTTTTTTAATTGATTTACAAAGTTTATTGGCTTGAAACATGTCAACTTTCTCAGTTTTATTTAAGAGTGTGAGGTTTGAGGAAATTTAATGTGGATGTAGGTCAACAGAGTTTTCGTTTTTAGTATGTTATTATACCAGATCATACCTTTACAAAAAATTGCAATAAAATTAAATGCTTGGAAAAAAGACGAAAATATCTTGAGATTGAAATGTCACAGAATAATATTAAATGCAGTGTAAAATGACCAACGAAACGGTTCAGTAGTTAAAACTGCCTGACATATTTATTTTACAGTTTGACACGACATTAAATTCTTTCAGTGGCAGTATCTCCTTATAACTGATATAAAACACAGTATTACAAATAAATACCAATTCACTTGGTTGGTTAACAATTTTGGAATGAAATTTATTTGTTTTTAATATACAACACTGGTCGAATATAATTCAATTATTTATGTATATACGTATTTCTCCAACATATAAAAAACTTTTACAATAACACTCACGCTATATAGAAATACTATAAATCATAAATTTTCTAAGCTAATTATTTCATAACCAAAAATAAAACCGCAGGTGGATAAAATATTTCTCGTTCATTTAAAAGTTTTAGAGCAAATGTCGAAAAAATGTACTACACTGCATTTAGTTAACCAGATGACAAAGAATAGTGTTGTTCACATGTTAAATTACAAATAAACCAAAATGGAAACGTTTTTCTTGCAGGACTAGGCTAGGTTAAGCGAAACGGGCTTTACAGAAGGGTGGAATATGCTAAGTATTTATTGCATTTATTTCCTGATTTTTATGTAAGCACAAGAAGAGTGGTTTTAGTCATGAACTTTCATGGAAAATTGTTAATGTTAACCAGAAACATTTTCGGGAGACGGTCGCAAGATTTTACGTATATTAATTACATATATAATTCTGTTTTTATATTTACCGCAAGTGGCGGTTTTCACTCAATATTCATGATTATTCACTTATTATTCACTATTAATAACACATTATTTACTCATTACTCATTGATTATAAACTGATAAATGATTATTATTCATGACCCATTATTCATAAATTATAATAAGTAATCTCTAATTATTCACTGATTATTAACTGATTTTGCTCACATTATTCGCCTATTATTCATAAATTATGCAGTCATTATTCACTAATTATTCATTATTTACTAAATTCAAATAATATCAGCATTGGATTCACTGAATACTCACATATTATTTTGTCATTATTCACTTATGGTTAATGAATAATGCATTCACTCATCATTTAGTCAATATTGATTAATTTGTCATTGAATATTCACCAATTATTCATGGATTATTCGCCGATTATTTACTAAATATTTAATGATGAATATTGATTGCTTATTATTCACTCTCAGCATTCTCTTATTATTCACTATCTGGTGATGCAATTTTTTATACAAAGTTGAAACCGAACTTTTACCTTACTAACGAGATAACTATAACTCACCCTTTTAACCACTTATTGAATTACAAAATTGTGGCAGTAAATATGAATTTTTATGCACTTTAATAAGGGTGGTTTAGCATACGAACACGTTACAAATGCTTATTAAACTACTAATATGAAAATGCTTAACGCATTTTTACTGCACAATTTTGGAATTCAACATTAGATAAAGTACTAACTAATTTATTATTATATATCTTTCTAAAAAGACAGGTTAAAATCATTATTTGAGATAAAAGGTAGTACGGTTTGAAATGGGCACAAACGATTAAGGCCATCATTAATACAGTAATACATATTCATTCATGATTCAGTAATTATTAACTTATTGTTCACAAACTATACACTGTTTATTCACTGAAGAATGCAATCATTATTCAAACAGAATTCATCCAGTAATCGCTAATTATTACTAATCATTATTCACCCAATCAATTCAATAATGGATGAATAATGAGTGAATTTACCGTGAATAATGAGTAAATTATCAGTTAATAATGAGCCAATATTTGTAACGAAATGGGGATAGTATGATTAGGTCGCGAGAGCATCTCGGATCAAAATAAATGCTTTTCGTTACTGAAAAATAAAAATTAACCAGTCAGAGCTTCGGTGTGGCCTTAGTTTTGTTGGCTAAGGCTCAGGCGATTCGAGTGGAATAATGAATAATTTTAATGAATAATTTTAGCGGTGCATTGAACAGCAAAGTTCAACATTCAATAAAAAAAACACTTCACGAATTGATGTGGAAAACATACCATAATAATGACCAGCGAAATCATTAGATATGAATCATTAAAGTTAAGAAACGTTATTTTTATTTAACAGAATTCAATCAGTTTAGAAAACAGAAAAGATCTAATTAATTATCGTGTAAAATTAATTTAGTTAGTATACTTAATGACTAAGATTATTTAAATTATCAAACTATTTTTAATAAATTACTTTTTTCCGAAAATGGGGATAATAATAAAGAAAATTAAGAATTTAGAAGAATTATAAAAAGAAAATGAAAAACACTGTGCATATGTGCTTTTAAGCTTGTCTATGGCAATCAAAAAGCACACGATTTTAATATTTAACCATAGACAAATTACTTTAGTAAAAAGTAATTTGTCTATGATTTAACGATTTATATCACAAAATGTTTTAGTAGCACTTTACTGATCCACTATATGTTATTATTTCAACTGGTACAGCGTTCATTCATAAATTTCGGTTTGGTTTTTAACGTTTTTATTTTGTTAATTCACGAACTAAATATTAGTGCATTATCCGTTTAATAACCATAGCACTATGTAGTTTAGTATTAATTTTTAAACCGTCCATAATTATTAATAAGACATAATTAATGATTTTTAGCCACTTAGATTAAAACAGAATAAGGAGCAAACACAAAGTGAATAATAAGCAACTTTTGAATGATTATTCACTCGTTATTCAGTCATTTTTCATCAATTATTCACTCAAAATTCATTCTTTAATCACAGATGAATAATGACTGTTGAATTAACTAACTTCACTCCTTATTAAACACATTATTCAAAAATATTCATTCATTATTCACTGAAGATTTCACTAATTATTCACTCGTTATTCGTTTCAATGAGTAATCAGAGACAAATGAGTGCATGATCTGTGAATAATGAGTAAATAATGACGGAAATAATATTTCATCAGTGAATAAGAGTGAATAGACAATGAATAATGATGAGCAATAATTAACGATGACTGATTGAATTCTTTTTGAATAGCCAGTGAATAATGGAGTTTATTCGTCATTCTTCACAGAAAAGGAGAATCAAAATTTTATTGATTTTAAGGAGTTAAAGGATTTGGAGAATTTCGTGAATTTTAGGGATTTAAGGAATTCAGTTGACTTTAAAATTTAAGGACATAATGTAAAGTAGCCTAATTTGTGCCTTTACTTACAAATTGCCTGGCTCAACTATTGAAAGGTACATGGGTCGAGCAAGCCACGTAAATCATTTTCTGAGAAAAGTTCGCCAATACTCTTCATAAGCTACTACGAGTTATACTAAATATAGTTCGAACTCTTCAACATATAAAGCTTGCATGCATTGTTGTAAAATAATGAGTCAGTTTCAAAATTTTGTATGGAATGATCCAATTTAGTTAATGAAGACGGGGCTCATAAGTAGTTTTTGTAATTTGGTGCTCCAGGAGCGGCAACTGTTATAGTATCTCTTATCAAATAGGCTGGTTTAATTTTTGTAAGAAATTCACCAACAGATCTTACTTTTACCGTATTGCTGCGAAAATGAAGTAAAAATACCTAAACCCTAAGATCATTAATCTTTCAAAGTTGAATTTTATTTAGCTTTTCAACCGTTCTTATAACAACAAAGAATTACTTAACAAATTTATTAAATTTGAAATAAAGTTATCAGAGTTTTCATGAAATTTGAAATTAAATTTACAAAATTTTAAATTTTTTAAAATATTGCTAATATTTTGTAGTTCATAAAAATTAGATTCAGAATTTTGTTAGGATCGTGAAATTTGAAAAATGAATAAGAATTAATTGTGGTCTTACACCAATTTTTCGATATTAATTTCTCAGAGCGATTAGTGAATTAATCCCTCAATATTTTTAAGTTTATCTCTCTTTATTGAATTTGGTGAAAGTATAAATGGCGCTGCTATATGTAAAGGTTAGAATAATTTTCCACATATAAGTCGATAGTTCCATCGCTATTTTAATATATATGGCACTGTCATTGACGGACGTTTTAAAAGAGCAAACAATTTATGGTATAAACAAAAAATCAAAAATCACAAATCGATACCACAAACTCGTCGCGCTACTAGCTAAACCTAATAAAGCTTAGCTAACTGGGTTTAGCGAATCCCTCTGCCAGTGGTATTACTTTGGTAAAAGGTAATCCTATTCGAATAGGAATGAAATTTGGTCCAAAGTAACAGAAAAACGCCATATTAGCAACAATTCTAAATTTTTTAATTTTACTCAGAATTACTTCGGTCTAAAAAGACCAAAGTATTGATTTCCCGACGTTTTGAAAGTCGGTGAGTCTAAAAAAGCAACAAAAAAAATGTCCGTCCGTCTGTCTGGATGTCTGTATGTCTGTATCCATGGTATCTCGAGAACGGCTTGTTCGATTTAGAATTTTTTCTGCCAATCTGTTTCTATAGTCAAGGCCGAGATTTGAAAAGCTTTTGGAATTTGTGCGTCAAGAGGGTTGGGTACCTGCCATACGAATTGACCCAAAATACCTAGTTAAAGAAATATTTACCAATTTTTTATATATGCTGGTTTGAATATTGAATTGGTTATTGTGTTTGGGGTTGAGTTGAAGGTTAAGTTAGGGGTCAATTTGCGGGTTGAGTTCAAGTTGAGTTGGAATTGAGTTGGAGTTGGCTTAAGAAATAGTGAGCGGTTGACCAATTTTTTAGTGCTGGTTTGAGGATCGAGTTGAAAGAGAGTTTGCGGTTCGGTTGAGGGTTGAATTGGGGACCATTTGCAGGTTGAATTGGGATTGAGATGGTGTTGGAAAAGTATTTAGTGAGCAGTTGAGCAATCTATAAAATAAAGTGAGTGTTTGTATGTACATATATACGGCATATGGGTATGATATTTAAACAAATCCACATGAATTGACCTATTTGAACCAAACCTTAAATATTGTTTAAAACTTAAATGGCCAATTAGGATGGAACTTATCTATTTTTTAACTGATTTTAGTGAAATTTGACTTTCGTGATGGTAATGGGATTCTAAAATGTGTTTTGGATGAAGTTCTGGAATATGGCCAAGTATGATCGAACCTGCCTATTTTTCAACCGATTATTATTCTGAAATGATTTTTGGATTAAGTTTTGGAATATGGCCAAATATGATGGAACTTGCCTATTTGTCAACCAACTATTATAAAATTTGACAAGTGCGTTGGAAATGGGATTCTAAAATAATTTTTGGATGAAGTTCTGGAATATGACTAACTATGACGGAACTTGCGTATTTCTCAACCAATAATGTTGAAATCCGGCAAGGTTCATTTCGGGATTGATTTGGGAGTTGAATTAATAAAGACGATTAAGTTCTGATCACCTTATTAGGTTTCAGCCCTTTATATTTTTGTATTTACAGGTCTTATAGTATGCATTACTACCGTCTATTGATATTGGAATTAAATGAGTTTTTTTTCGCAAAAGTGTTGCTTATTTCATTCTGTAGATGAACTGACCTAGTAGACCTAGTAGTCATTGCTACAATGTTTTTTTTCTGAAACCACATTGTTCCTTGATTATGAAGTTTGCGTTTTAAAGTAACCAATGCAACCGTTTAACAATAATTTTCTCATACAATTTATTAGTGAGATCGGTTTGTAGCTTTGGGTTTCACTAGATCGTTTATTAGGTTTATAAATGGGAAAAATAATAGCATGTTTCCAATTTTGTGGTTTATCATGTGTTGTCCAAATTTTACGTATGTAGGTTTAGTAAAAAATGTTTTGTACTGTCTGAGAAAGTTTTTGTGACATATTACATAACCCATCTTCCCATCCAATGTTCATTCAATTTCAGTAGTTCATTATATGATTTTGTTCCAATTGACTTTCAGATTTAAATACAGCAAGTATTGCTAGAGAAGGAGAAGCTGCTGCAAAGTATATTCAAAATCTCAACTCAATTACTGCACTTAATACTTTTCAAAACGGTTCACCAAATTAAAAGAAGCCTTGATGTCAATCGATTTCTACGGTAATTTAAAAAACACAATTCAATAATACTGTGGTCACAAGGCAAAATCGCTTAAGTCGACTTAAGACAAAATAAATTTTCAGTATGTAACGTTTTCTAGCTCTCTTCTAACTTCACTAAATTTGATTTAAGTGGTAATGTACCTTGTGGCCAAAGGCTGTGGTCGCCAGCCGTAGTAGCTTTAGTCGGTATAAACGAAAATGAATTTAATATTCAACTTTTTCTACGTCACTAGAAAAATTATCAAATTTGACCTAAGCGGTTATGCCTTGTGACCACAGAATAATTACCGTAACTTCTTGCCAAGTGATCGTGAAAAATGTCAGATATGCTTGCGCATTAGACATACAGCTAAAAATTGTTATTCGTTTACTAAACAAAATCATAATAATAACAGTAATAATTACAATTGTACAACTAAACCTCCAATAACAAATTCAAGTTTAAATTACAACAAAAAAATTCCTGATAATCGCCAAAGTAGTACAAATCCTGAAATGTCTAATAATTATCGTACTAATAAATGAAATTATTGCAAAGATTATGGACATAATATTACTGAATGTAAAAAGCGTGAATTTAATAATCGTAAATCATTTAATTTTCAAAATAACAACAATAATTCCAAACAAGAAAATCCAACTCAATATATAGCAACCATTTCGGTAAACTACGATCAGTCCAACCAATCGAATGCAGTGGTTCGGGCTACCAAAATTTCAAACTGCATTCAAATCAAAATATTTTAAATTCTAAATCTAATTCTAGTTCCAATAACAATCAATCAAAATCATATGAACATTCAGTATCTTCTCATGAAATATTTTATCAACTTCCTGAATTTAATAATACTGATTCAAACAACAATAAATTTATCGAATTATCGCTAGAGATTCTAAGCTCTGATAAGAATCAATTTCTAATAGACACACTGGTTCAGACATTTGTATAACTAAACGCGAATGCATACACGATGAAGTTCTTTGTTATCTAAATGAAACTTGTCACATCAAAGGAATCTCAGAAGATCGCGTTTTAACTTTAAGCTATCGTAGATTCATCGAGGAGTACTCCAAGCTAGCTGAACCACTTAATAAGTTATTAAGAAAGGTCGTTCGTGGGATGCTTTCTGTGATGTTTCTTATAATTCATTGAAACAAAAGCTCATTTCTCCACCTATTCTGAATTATCCCGATTTTAACGAAACCTTTATTGTAACCACAAATGCAAGTGATTTTGTAATTGGCGGTATATTGTCTCAAAAATCAAAATCCCAAACAATCGATCTTCCTGTAGCTTACGTAAGTCGGTGCTTAAATGCAGCTGAACGCAATTACCCTACAATTGAGAAAGAGTTGTTGGCTATTGTGTGGGCTGTTAAGCGTTTCCACCCTTACCTGTATGGAAAGTAATTTATAATTAGAACAGATCATCGTCCATTAATTTGGCTTTCCAAAAATCCTAAACCTTCTTCTCGCCTCTTAAGATGGCGTATCGATTTAGATGAACAAATACTCCGCAAGCATCAACAACGAGAGCCATTTTCGGATGTTGCGTTGAGTGTTCAAAAATTGAATGGCCGCCTTCAAAATAGATTGTCCGAGAGAGAACTCATATATCGTTTATGCCAGAACATGAATCCAGCGTTGAAGAACGTGACGTTATCAAGCCAAAGTTCGGTACGATCTTTAGAAGAATTGAGAGTGTTGTGCCAAAGATATGAAAGGATGTGGCAGCAGACTGGCTACGATCCAAGGCACTTTGGAGAGAAATCGATATCTAGACGAAGGCCAATTGTAAACGAAATGGCGTTTAAGTATGATGTAAACCTTATCCAGCCGATGAATGAACTAAGTTTAAATAAAAGCAGTGGGCAATTACCTGTAAATAACGAACGGCAAATAGAAATTGAAGCCTTTAATCAAAATCAGCGTAGCCGACTACCAGATACAACTCCCAACAATTTAATATGTTGGAATTGCAAAGATATAGGTCACAGGTACCAAGATTGTTCGATGTCGTTTTTAAACTTTTTTTGTTTCGGATGTGGGGCACCGAATGTCCGCAAACCTAATTGCCCCAGGTGTCAGCTTTATGCATCGGAAAACATAAGTCCGAGTGGGAATGCAGTGAGGGGATCACGCTCGGAGGAGAACATGAGGTCAACCAAACCACCCTCGAAGTAAGTAACGTACACATATTAAACACCTATAATTCATCTAACAAATCTAATTTCAATGATATTCCTGTAAAACCGAAAATGTACATCAATCCAGAATAATAAAATATTTTAGAGAAAAACGTTTTTTGGTAAAACACTGTGTAGCGTCGTTACTCAAAACAATACAGATATTGTGATGATCTGATCCTCGACTCCAAGCAGAGGCAAATATAGCAAACTCAAAAATGTGTAGCTTATTAGATAGTGGTGCATCCGTGAGTGTATTGGGGAGAGGTTCCAAAGAATTTTTGGCATCAAACAATCTTGCTTATCGTAAATTAAAATCAAATATAACCACCGCGGATGGGACGTCAAACAAAATCGAGGGATATATTTGGTTGCCTGTGAGTTTTGGTAATAAGACGGCTAATATTAAATTCTGCATAGTTCCAATCCTTCAGTCTGTTTTATACCTCGGCATAGATTTTTTGCAAACATTTGGATTATTTCCTAATCTTTCCATAAACCAAATAAGTGATGGTGTCATCCAGCAGAAACCGGATGTTCATAAATTAGGAACAGCAGATCAAATCAGATTAGACGAACTCATAGCTCGATTTCCATCATTTAGTAAAAACGGACTTGGCAAGACCCATTTACAGGAACATGTAATTGAAATTGACGACAAAATCAAACCCATCAAGCAAAGACACTACCCTGTATCACCAGCAATTCAAAAAGAGTTAAATGAAGAGATAGTCAGAATGCTGCAACTAGACGTAATAGAGGTAAGCACGAGCTCATGGAGTTCACCCGTGACTCTTGTCAAAAAAGCCAACGGTAAGAGATGTTTAGGTTTGGATGCGCGTAAATTAAACACAGTGACGATCAAAGACGCATACCCATTACCGATTATTGACGTACTTTTAGGACGACTTACTGAGACGAAGTACATTACTGGACTGGAGTTGAAGGACGCATTCTGGCAGATTCCGACAAGACAGCATTTACAGTACCGGGCAGGCCACTCTATCAGTTCAAAGTGATGCCGTTTGGGCTGTGTAATGCAGCCCAATCAATGTGCCGTCTGATGCACAAAGTAATTCCTCATGACTTGCATGACAGAATATTCGTTTATTTAGACGATTTACTGATCATCAGCGGTACATTGAAGGAGCACTTTGAACTGCTAGAGTTGGTCTCCGACTTATTACGGACATCAAAACTGACCCTTAATATAGAAAAAAGTAAATTTGTGATGCGGGAAATAAAATATCTTGGATACTTGGTAGGGGAGAATGGTCTAAAACCAGACCCTTCTAAAATTGACGCGATAATAGATCTACTTGCACCAACCAACACCAAACAAACTCGACGACTACTAGGAATGGCTGGCTGGTATATGAGATTTATTTTAAATTATTCTGACGTCACGGCACCAATTAGCGACTGCCTAAAGAAAGGTAAATTTTCATGGACCGATAAAGCACAAAATGCATTCGGATGTCTAATAGCATTAATAACCACTGCTCCTGTTTTAATTAACCCATCATATGATGAACCCTTTTACATACGATGTGACGCCAGCACTGAAGGGGTCGGAGCAGTTTTATTTCAACTCGATCTGGATGGCCATGAACGACCAATCTCGTTTATGTCCAAAAAATTAAATAAAGCTCAGAAAAATTATAATATTACAGAGCTTGAATATTTAGCTGCTATTTTGGCCATTAAAAACTTCAGGGTATATGTGAGTTTGATACTCCAAGGGTTGAGGTTCAAGATAAAGCACGAAAAGGGGAAAGACAACGTGGTTCCAGACATGCTATCCCGTATATATTGCGATTCGCTTGAGGAGTTTCAGACCAGTGATAAACAGTTAAAAGATAAAAAGATAACTATTAATGCTGAAGATCTAAAAGAGCCGGAATATGCCGCTTTGCGTACGAAGATAAGCTCAGATCCTGAGAAATATTCAGCATTTAGATATTAGTCATGCATATGAAAAAAGTGCACAACGCTACAATTTGCGGACACGACCAATCGATTTTAAGACAGGCCAAAGTATTTTCGTTAGAACTCATCCACAAAGTGACGCAACGAAGAAATTGTGCGCGAAGTTTGCACCTCAATTCACCAGCGGAATAATTCATAGAAAGATCGGCACTGTAAATTATGAGGTCAGGGATAGTTCGGGTAAAGTGTTGGGCATATCCCACTGCAAAGATATTCGTTCTAACAAGATTTATTATCCGTTTAGTTTTTTTTGTAGCAAAGTTGAATCAATGCTTTCCGATGTTTTCAGTTTCTACTGTCCAATTTAACTTTAATTGTTCTTTAGAACCTGTGTTGTTACGGCTGCATTGATGCATACCTTTCTATTAAGTTAGTAATTAAATAAACAGACAACATTGAAATATTGTGCATTTATCATCATCGGTCAATAGCCCAATTTTTTTTTTTTTAATTTTATTTACGTTTATTTACTACCGGTTGAATGGAGTGCCATCCTATGTAATACCTATCTATGCATCAATATATTGGACTATTATGTACTGTACTATTGTGTATTATGGACTGTGGAAGTATGCTGTGTGTTAATGATGATTCAATTGGTTTGAAAAGTGTGTGGTTACTGATCACTAGTCATTGTTTTTTTTGGATACATATACAATATTCATTTACGCATAATTACCAAAAACAAAAAAATATTGGCGGGGTTAAACGCGTCAAGCTGGAGAGTATTTCCTCAATACCTTTAGTAAAGCTGGAAAGATACCATCCTCTTCAGCGGATTTGAAAGGTTTGAAAGACCCAATAGCACATCGCACCTAGTGGGCGTGAAAATTTTTCCAGAGAGCCTGCAGATCTTACTGTGAGGCGCATAGGCCACCTCACTTGAGGGATCATGCGGATCCTCTTGGGCTCCTACCACTACTGAATCCGGAAAGTAGGTCTCTAACAGTACCTCTAAGGTTTCCTTCCGGTTTTCAGTGAACCTCCCATCTTGCTTCTGGAGAAGTCCTAAACCATTTGAATGATCCCTGGAAAGGACTTTCTGGAGACGAGCTGCAGAGGGGAATTCATTGATTCTCTCACAGAAATTCCTCCAGGTAGCCCTTTTGGATCATCTTAATTAGCACCATTCGCCGGTGCGTTTAGCCTTGTTGAATAATCTTCTCGATTTTTTCCTCAGTTTACCCAGCGCCCCCTTCCACCAAGGCACTATCTTTGTGGACTCTCTTCGCTTAACCGGGCAGCTGTTCTCGTAAGCCAAGTGTATAGAATTATGCAGTTGGGTTGAACAGATCTCCAAACCCTCTGGAGAAGCCATGTTCCCCACAACCGAGGGCATTTCTGATTCGAGTGAGAACCAATAAGAGTCCCAGTCGGTCAGTTTTGTAATTCTAATTTCCTGCCGCTGCATGGTCTCGGCCGCCAAATCGAACTTGATGTGCAAGTGATCCGATAATGAAGGCTCTTCAGACACATGCTAGTTTTTTATCAAGTCGCTGAAATGCGGACTAGGAAGTGTCAAATCTAGGACCTCTTGCCTAACCACATTTATAAAAGCAGGTTTCCTTCCGCTATTGACAATGCCCACATTATTTGAGATTAGAAATTCAAAAAGGCACCCCTGTTATCGATGTTCGTGCTACCCCACACGGCGTGGTGCGCGTTTGCATCGCATCCTATCAGGTAGGCCAGCCCATTGCGTTTGCAATGAGCTATGAGCCGCTTAACTTTAAGTGGTGGTATCAACTCTGAGTCTCCAGGAAAGTAGGCAGAGGCCACCATAACCTCCTGTTTGCCTCTTTCACCCCACTGTACACACAACATAATAGCCGCAGACAAAATCGGCCAGTCAGTCTGATGATCAGTAGCTGGCTCGATGGAGGGTGAACTGTCTATGGAAAGATTTAATTTTGCGATCGATTTGTGTTCCCATTTTAATTAGCGAGATCTATATGAGCTTACACAAGTATATATAAGAACGAACTCGCGTTTGCACGATAAACACAAGAACTGCACACAAATAAGCCCAGGCCAAATTCGAACTTTGAACCAACAGAGAATCCGCCATCATGCAATATATGAAGCTAACCATTTTTTTTCATTGCCTGGAAATTATTTCAATTTGCAACCAATCTCTAAGTAAAAACATTTCATCAATGTAAATTCCCATTCTGTATTTTATAAGTCAAAATCAAAAAAATTCAAAAACTTGTTCACACCACTGTACATAAAAACCAAACGAATCAAAGTTTCACGACCAGTATAATACAAATCCATTCGCTTGGTTGGTTAACAATTTTATTATGAAATTTATTTGGTTTTTTGTACTGCACTAGTCGAATATAAATCAATTATTTATGTACATATTTCCCCAAACATATAAAATGTTTTACCATAAAACTCACGCTATAAACAAATTTCATAAATCATAAATTTTCTAAGCCAATTATTTTTTAACAAACAAAAAACCGCAGGTGAAAAAAAAACATTTCTCGTTCATTGAAAAATATTAGAGTAAAAATGTGCTGCAATGTATTTATTATTTACGGAAAATTTAGTTAACCAATAGTTGCTTACGTGTTAAATTTTAAATCATCCAAAATAATAAATAATAGCATGATGGCAATGCAGTTCTATCAAAAGCACAAGCACAACCGACGACGATTTTCGACTAAGTTTTTGGTGCCTAAAGTCCTATTGGTTGTCTTAAAGCAAATTTGATCAGCCATCCACGTACAACCATTACACTGCATGGAGGATGAACGCCAACAGACAATTTAATTTTTTTCATCAATCAAACAACTATTTTCAAACTTGAATAGTTGATGAATAAATTTATCTATAAAATTTAATCAGGTGTACATTAGTTATACAATCGATACATAAAATATGTCTATTGCAACTAGCCCGTTGCAACCCACTAAGGTAATAACACTTATTAAACAAATAGATAATGCATTTTAAATTATTAGTTTAAATAAAAATTACAAAGTGTTACTTTTCATATGTATATAGGTTTATGAATAACAAATAATTTTCATTTATACCATACATAATCAAAAATATGTACGTACACACCTACACACACACATATCTACCTAAATACAATTTATATAATTTGTGTAGACTTCCGGAAAATTTTGTTCATGCAAATAAGATTTTTTCGTACATACGAGTATGTGTAAGGACGTTTTTCCGTTTGCTATATGACAAAACAAAAACAAATTGTACAGATCTCTGAATTCCTGTCAACGTAAAGTTTTTAGTTTATAAACTTCCGTCAACAATAGTCATAAACATTGCAAATAATAAAAAAAACTGAGCTTTAAAACTTTTTGGCAAACGAAAAAGGTTTATGTGTAATTAAATTTTGTACAGCAACACACGGTATGACAAAACAACCAAAATATTTAAATTCGTCGTATAAGCATTATTTAAGGCAACAACTTACTGAAAATTTGTTTGTCATTTACTACGAAAGTTGGGTTGAATACCTAGATACACCTTTTTGTCCGCCCACCCATCCAAATAATGTATGTAACTTTGTATTAAGCTTATGTATTTGTATTTATGTATGTACAACATTTATATTTCTTATTTAGGTTAATTTATACAGTCATAAACATTTTTTTAGTTTTTCTAATTTTTCATTAGTTTTTCCATAAATGAAACGTAAACAAAATGGGTGAACTTATGGTAAATAGTAAAACGTTTATGGTAAATTTATAAACTCTACCAGCCAAACACTTCTTTCTAATTCATGAAATATTTTTGTTTTATTATTTTATGACTACAAAGTGTAATTTTTCGCACCAGAATATTAATTAAGTTTTAGCAAAGTTAAATGGAAACCGTTTGATGTCATCACCAGTGTTTTGTTTCCATAAAAAATTTGTTTTTATTAGAAACGCCGTTATAAGAATTTGAGTGATTTATAGCTTTGCAAAATGTTTCCCAGTTAGTTACAGCATCTAAACTGAAATTAAGGTAGACTCTGTTCGGTGACCTAGCCGCAAGTATTGAATAGATATCAGCGATTTCAAACAAATATTTCTATCTATAAATATTTGTTTATATGGCCACTAAAGCTGTACATATTGAAGTTGTTTCAAATTTAACAACGGAGAAAAAAATTTAACAAATTTAACGTCGCAGATTGTGGGGCAAATTGATTGTGATTCAAACAATGGCTCAAATTTTATTGGTGCCAACAATAGTAAACTTCGCGAGGCTTCAGAACACATAAAGTGGCATTTCATTCCTAAGTAGTACCAATAATTGGCGGACTGTGGGAAGCCGCAGTGAAATCTTCACATTTGAAGAACTCAACATAATGCCCTGTGAAATCGAAGCAATGCTTAATTCACGACTACTATGCATCCTCTCAGATGATCACGTAGACGATTTAACGACAGGTCAGTAACCTAAAAATAATAATTGTAAAATATCCCTATTAGATTACGTTTTGATTACACAGGGCCACAAAATGAAATCGAGATGGAGCATCTCTCGCTCATCACGATCCCGGTGTCCATGAAGTCAAATGAAGATCAAACACCTTAATTCGAATGATATAATTTTTTGATTTTAGAGAACAGGAAATTTTTTGTCTAGATACGCTTTAACCTTTTAGTCAAAGTGACCTCTGGATGTCATTTGGAGGTCATTTGTAGGTCAAATCCTCCTTTTGAATCTCTCGGCTGATATTTCGACTAGAAATTGGTCTCGGACAAGTTGACCATGGTTTTATAGTTACTGATCACGATCCCGGTGTCCATGTGACCCCATCACGTCTAGGTCAAATGAAGGTCAAACACCTTATTTCGAATGATATAATTTTTTTGAGCCCGGACTCTGAGAGAACAAGAAATTTTTACGTTTGCTTTGGCCGTTAAGTCACAGATACGCTTTGGCCGTTTATTCAAGGTCACCTCTGGCGGTCATTTGAAGGTCATCTTTAGGTCAAACCCTTATTTTGAACCTCTCGGCTGATGTTGCGGCTAGGAATGAGTCTCGAACCAGTTGACGTTTATGTTTTTGGTGTCGCTGATCACGATTCCGGTGTCCATATGACCCCAACACGTCTATTTCAAGGTCATATGAAGGTCAAACAGGAAATTGAGACAAAGAACAGAAAATTTTACGTCCATATACACTTTGACCTTTTAGTCAAAGTGACCTCTGGAGGTCATTTGGAGGTCATATGTAGGTCAAATCCTTCTTTTGAATCTCTCAGCTGATATTTCGACTAGAAATGGGTCTCGGACAAGTCGACCTTCATGATTTTATAGTCGCTGATCACGATCCCGGTCTCCATATGACCCCATCACGTCTAGGTCAAGGTCAAACACCTTATTTCGAATGATATAATTTTTTTGACCCCGGACTCTGAGAGAACAGGAAATTTGTACGTCCGCTTTGACCGTTAAGTTAAAGATACGCTTTGACCGTTAAGTCAAAATCACCTCTGGCGGTCATTTTAAGGTCATCTTTAGGTCAAATCTTTATTTTGAATCTCTCGGCTGATATTGCTTCTAGGAATGAGTCTCGAACCAGTTGACCTTTATGTTTTTGGGGGTCGCTCATCACGATTCCGGTGTCCATATGACCCCAACACGTCTATTTCAAGGTCAAATGAAGGTCAAACAGGAAATTGAGACAGAGAACAAGGAATTTTACGTCCATATACGCTTTGAACTTTTAGTCAAAGTTACCTCTAGAGGTCATTTGGAGGTCGTCTGTGGGTCAAATCCTTCTTTTGAATCTCTTTATTACGAAAAAATACATACTTAACAGTTGAGTGTGATTTCGTGAAATGATAGGTTCATAGTCCAAAATGAGAAATTAAATGAGTTAATGTTTAATTTCAAGCTTGAGTGTTTACATTCAACCGACTTCAAATTTTAGACTATGAGCCTATCATTTTACGAAATCACATTCAACTGTTAAGTATGTATTTTTTCGTAATAAAGAGATTCAAAAGAAGGATTTGACCAGCATTTTCACCGTAAGGGATGATCTTCGATTAGACCAACAGAGTCATTTTGCAGGTCAGTTAGAGGCCATGATTCATTACTTACATAATATGCTATAAGACGGGAGACATCGTTATTTTCTTGTGCCTGTCCTCAGGGCATCTTCACGTTGTGACGGCGGGCAACGGGACACCGGCTAAGTCCCTGGGTGAAGGCATTCAAGCCGTTATGGCAGACACACATAAATGTGTTACGATGCAGGGATTCAGAACTCCAGTATTGGCGATTTATCAGGGTGGGCAAGCGGGTCCGCAATCGTCATCATCATGTGACCGCAGCTCTAATTCGGTGGAAAACTTGGCCCTTTTAAACCCTAATGCTATAAATTCAACAACAACCCCATGTCATCAGCAATTAGACAAATTTTGCGATGTTTGTGGGAAATATGTCATCTCGAATCAGGGGAGGCGATTTACTGATGAATTCAAAGCATATTACAAAAAATGTTTCAATATAGATGCTAGTGGAATGAGCAATTCTTGGACTCCGAAAATATTATGCGTCACTTGCTCCCTGTGAATGGAAAGAAGAAACAGACATTTGCTTCTCCTAAGATGACATTGATTGCTACTTCTGCTCGACCAATACATCTGGGTACAATAAAAATAATAATTCTGCAATATCTTATGCATCTGCACCATGGACAGGATGAAAGAGAACATCCAATGTCTACTAACGAAGTCTCTTTTGAAACAGAATCTAATGATACAGATACAAGATTGTCATTTGAAGAATTCGAAGATCACGGAAATTCTCATAATTTTAATCAAGATGATCTAAGTGACTTGGTTTGAGACGCAGGTCTTTCGAAAGAGACTTCCGAACTCATAGCTTCTAGATTAAAAGAAAAAAATTGTTTAGCTCCAGGTATTCGAGTGAGATTTTATCGTGATCGAGATCGCCCTTCTCTAGAGCAAAGGGTTTGGTTTATTGCAATGACTGGCGACTATTTATTGATTCATCGGTGAGAAGTTTGAAAGCTGTCCTACTTCACAATGGAAACATATATGCCCTATACCGGTTGGCCGTTCAGTAATCTTAAAAGAGGAATATTCTGCTTCAAAAATTTAAGTACGATACTTGCAAGTGGCAATTAGTTGGAGATTTGAAAATAACCAGTATTTTATTAGGTCAACAAAGCAGAAATACAAAGTATCCATGTTTTATTTGTGAGTGGAACAGTCGTGCCCGAGAACAACGTTGTTCAAGAAAGTCTCATTCCTAGTTACAAAGCCATCCTTCAAGGAGCGATACTTTCAAGTATAGTCCCTCAAATAAGGGAACCGAGAAAAAATGACGAATTTGAAACGAGAATGATAACTAATGAGAGAGCAGCTTGGAGTAGTTTCAAAGAAATTAAACATCACCAAGACCCTGATTACAACAATATTGCCGACAGACCGTTGGAAAACTTGGGAAAAATGGGATGTTTAAAGAATTTAAAGCTCCGTTTCCTCCCTTCACACATTCACTTCGCTGAAAATCTGGATGACTTCAGTTAGGAGCAGGATGAGAGATTTCACCAAGACTTGAAAGACTTTGAGAGAAGATATTAAGGTGTTTGGGACACATCAAATGTACACAAAAGAAAATCCCTTCGTAGACCTTTGACGAACAAAAAACACGTCGTACATGAATTTTCGATTCGCATTGTGTGTACGAATCCACTACACAATTCCACTAAAAAGAAATCCATTTATCCGACCTGAATAGTATATCTATACAAAGTCTGAACTCAGAAAAAATCTTCAGAAATGAGCGGAATCAGCACAGATGTAAACAAGCAGGCACACATAGACATATACTGATCCACACAGCCACAAACAGTACCTACAAACACACAAATAGAATCTGGGAGGTTAAAAAATTATATCATTCGAATTAAGGTCTTTGACCTTCATTTCACCTTGATCTAGACGTGATGGGGTCAACGGAATTGTGATTAGCGACCCCAAAAACAAAATGGTTAACGGCTTTAAGACCCATTCTCCGCCGAAATATCAGCCGAGAGATTCAAAAGAAGGATTTGACCTACAGATGACCTTCAAATGACCTCCAGAGGTCAATTTAACTAAAAGGTCAAGCGTATCTATTTTTTACAATAATAAAATAATAATAGATGCCTTGTGGACAAAAATCCAGTGACAGCGCGATAAGCGCGAAAGTTACATCGAGCATCACCTCTTATTAAATGCTGACCACTACGCTTAAAAAATACTCTTAAAACCTTATAAACATACAAATGTTATAATGGCAAAATATTGATCGACTTGAATAAAGGCCAAGATGATTCCAATCTATTTTTCCTCAAAATTGTCTGCAAAATCATTTTCTGTTGTACGTACAATGGTTTTAAAGTAGTTGGATAACAGCCACCCCAGCAAGACAAACCATATTCCAATTTAGCCATTACCAATGCATGAAACGCAATTTTCCAAACAGAAATAGGGCATAGATCACGGAGAAGGTAAAAAATACGTGAGGCAGACGCCATGTAACTTTTTACTTTGGATGCATGAGTTTTCCAGTTAAGGTTAGTGTCCAAATGAATTCCAAGATACTTAAAAGAGTTGACTAGCTCAATATTCAAACAGTCTGTATGACAACTAACAGAAGTGCATTTGGAAGCACTATGGTATGTTACTTGGGAATGATTAGTAGCAGCTGTAATGCCAAAAATTGTATACCACATAAATTTTGTTTTTCCACTTAGTATCAGGTAATGTTTATCTAATAGCCATAGAAGTCACGTCATTGACAGATTCAGCAGAATAAGCTAAAACTAAATCATCCACAAACTGTGACCATTCAAATTAAGTTTGAAAATAGAATTCCTATAAATTAGAAACAGCAAAGGACCTAGCACTGATCCTTGCGGCACCCCAACATTCACAGTGTTTAGCCCACTAAAAGTATCATTAATTCTGACTCTCACTGCTCTATCATCTAGGTAGGAAGCAAACCACTTGTTTGACACACCTCTAAACCCAACATCAAAAAGAATAGATAATTGAAGTTTATGAGATCCAGGAATATGGTAACTCTGTTTTTAACTGCTTTATCCAGAACTTTGTGAATAACTGGCTGCAGCGCAATGGGTTTATAGTTTCCTTTGTCACTATGGTCTCCACTTTTAAAAATGGGAATAATAGTAGCATATTTAAGCCTCTTAGGTACTAATTCCTTTTCAAAGGAAAGATTGAATATACGGGCAAGAACAGGGCTGATAAATTTAGAAACAGCTTTCAAAATATTACTACTAATTCCTTCATTATCTATAGACTCTTTCGGTTCCAACGAATCAATAATAGCTAATATTTCACTATTAGAAACCGGTGTCATAAAGAATGTTTTCGAACAGTAATCATACGGAAGGTCATGATTTGTTACGTTAGTAAAATATAAATTAAACTCATTAGAAATGTCTAGTTCATTTGTAAGCAGAGTACCGCTATCGGATAAAATATTGCTAATCGAAGATGTTTTAGCGTTTTTGTTAAAATTTCTTTAACAAGGCTCCAATTTTTTTTAACGTCACTTCCATTAATTGAGAAGCGATTCATATAATACATTTCTTTCTCTCTCTTAACATCTACATTTATATGTCTGCAAGTACAATCATATATTTCACGTAGATTCATGTCATTTGGATGTTTTTTTTACTTTTTGCGAAATTTGTTTTTTTTTTTAATTCGACTGGCAAGTTTATATGAGATCCATGGCTGTAAGCCATGCTGTCAATCGGTGCATAGTGAAAATGCGTTGCTCACCATGGTTTTGGGGCAAGATTATATCTAAATCCTTAGTGAAAAGCGACTTCTTTTTCTTCATATGCTGCAAAATGATATTCTTAATATCATTCGTAGTGAATTTGACAATTAATAAATTGTCCCAAGACCCATTCCTAGACGCAACATTTCCTGTTCTCTAAGAATCCGGGTTCAAAACAATTATATCATTCGAATTAAGGTGTTTCACCTGCATTTGACCTTGATCCAGACGTGATGGGATCATTAAGACACCGGAATCGTCCAAGACCCATTCCTAGTCGAAATATTAGCCGAGAGATTCAAAAGAAGGATTTGACCCACAGATGACCCCCAAAAGACTTTCAAAGGTAACTTTGACTAAAAGGTGAAAACCTATCTGGACGTAAAATTTCCTGTTCTCGCAGAATCTGGGGTCAAAAGAAATACATCATTCGAATTAAGGCGTTTAACCTTCATTTGACCTTGATCTAGACGTGATGGGTCATGTGGACACCGTGATCTTGTTCAGTGACTCCGAAAACTTATAGATCAGCTGAGCTCAAAGATGCTCCACCTCGATTTCATTTTGTGGCTCTGTGTTATTTATTTTGTTTATTTTGACATCTAAAATTAATAGATTTAAATACGATTGGCTGGTCATCTAATATTATCTGTATGAACTATAATAAGTTGCTCACCAAGGGTTGAATTTCGATTACCTCATTATACCATTAAACAATTTTGCGTCTGTAAAAAAATTTAAGTTAGCCTATGTCAATTTTCGCATCGGGCCGCAATCAGTGAATGACACAGCATATTATTAAATTATCGAACAAAGTAGATCGAAGTATTTTTTTATAG
The DNA here is from genome assembly GCA_958295665.1 of Tipula vernalis. Classification (NCBI taxonomy): domain Eukaryota; kingdom Metazoa; phylum Arthropoda; class Insecta; order Diptera; family Tipulidae; genus Tipula; species Tipula vernalis. The sequence continues at coordinate 63,836,719 of OY282560.1, read as the reverse complement.
TTAGTAGTTTGGAAATTGCTGTGAAAATAAAGCGTTTTTATTTGTTCGCGTCGCTACCATAATCAAATACAGTCCACCATTATCGCGTAAACAAATATAGTTTATTCCGAGTCAGAATTTTAATCGACGCGTAATTTTAAAAATCCTCTTGAGGATTGGAGGAGATTAAACGTTCTAATCCCTTTAGTCGTTAGCATACTGCTAAATACAAGCTTTTCTCGCCAAGTGTAGTAAATTCTGTAAATTACCTAATCCCATAGATATACGAAAGATCTGTAAAGGTTTATTAGCGTCTTTAATTGGCTCACCCTGTAGATGATCAAATTTTTAACATTACCATTACAGTTTTACCTAGATGATTTTCACAAAAATTTAAATTATGATCAACTTACCGCAGAAACAAGAATAATCTTGTTAAGTGTAACTATAAATAACGGTCAATAAACTCGGTTCAACTTACCTAAAACGAAAGGAAAATAATTAAAATGTTAGTAAATAATTTTTTTTTTTTTTCTAAAATACGATGATATTTAATTTGCACAGTAAACGTACTACAACAGTCACGTACTCAAGCCAAAAGTATTTATATCTCTTAAAAGATTGAGACGTATCCAGTACATTTCTTAATAATGGGTATAACACAAAAAAAAAAAAAAAACTACAGAATTTCTTCGAAAATCTCCAAACTGCTCTAAATCATTATGAAAATAATTTTATAAAATCTTATTTTCATCAATACACTCACCGAACAATTTGGAGAAGCATAAGGTTGTTAAAAAATCACCTCGAAATTTTATTTTTTTTCTCGTTTTATAGCAATGAAAATGAATTTTTCCTATTTTGTCGTTGGTTCTCTTCTTTTAAATCGCTTTTCACGAATATTCAATAATTTTTCTTTTATTGTACACTCAAGAGTTAATTTTATAAATTTTTATGTGTATTTGTATATGTACGTTCGCTTCTTATTGATTTTTGATACAATTGTGTGTATTTGTACCGTATTTTATATTGTATCGAAAAGTAAAGAATTGGAAAATATATATAAAAAAAAAAATTCTTAATACTTTTCTTAAGTTACATACAATAATATTATAACGATGAAAATAGTTTGGTTGTTGTTGTTGTCTTTTTATTGTTATTTTATTTCTTTATATTTTATAGATTTGATCGGACTTACAATGTGTATAGATTTTCTTAGCAACTTTGAATCCACAAGCATACAGCTACATAATTTGTTTGTGGCAGAACACAATTTTTGCTGAATCTCTAGAAAGTGAATCTCAACAGAATTAATCTTCGATTGCTTAAGAAATTGTTACCGCACCAATATTAGGAAGCTAAGAAAATTCACTAACATCCAGAGACACCAACAGTAACAATAAGAGACGATGTAAATTTGTGGGTCTGCCGATAAATTTCAGAACTTGAAAGCCTTTCTAATTGAGACTAATTATACTGAGGGCTTTTGATCAACCAACTATTCAGCAGGCTAGTGCGACCAATTTATAAAAATTAGTTAATGTATCTGACGAATCCAGAGACGTTTGACTGTTTTACATACTGGAAGAAAAGTTTGATGTGGATACTCAAACATTATGGGTGCAGGCTGCTTGTGAAGAAGATTTATCCACATTAGAAGATTTCTTTACATTTTTTCTTAACCCGTTCTGATCCTAAACTATGGATAAGCCAAAGAACGCACAATGCATTTGTCGTACCTGAAACCAATAGCTGCCCCTTATGCTTAAACGATTTTCAGTTTCAGTGCGTGGACACCAGTGTTGTGCGTCTACGCCAATGTAAAAAATTCGTAGACAATGTTAATATAATTTTTGTTGTTGTTTTCCCTTTGTATCGAATCCTAACTTTTGCGAAAAAAGTTTACGCTCATATTTAAAGTTCCCAAGTCTACCTGTTAAGTAAAAAAAAAAAAATTCTGGAACTGCTTGCACTGTCGAAAAACTATTCATTGTTTTACTAGTTTTATACTGTGCCATATTGTACCGCGTATCATAATGAAATATGCCGTCGTTTACCTTATGCCATAGTGTAACATATGTCATACTAAAATATGCCGTTTTGAAATATGCTATAGTGTACCACATTCTGTTTTGAAATATGCCATGTTGAATGGATTCCTCTCCTATACGGAATGTTTACGCCAACTTTGATTTTTCGATTTTACAAAATTTCAGTGGTCATAAAAAGTGAATTTGGTTGTTCGATGGCCAATGACGGTTAATCGTAGAGATGGCTCCGGAAGTCTTTATATAAAATTGTAGCGGTTCATTCGTTTACTCAATCGCACTTGCATGTAATCATAAATTTCGTTAATGCTTTAATTTAAGATTTCGGAAACAACAATTCACCTCAACCGAAGAATACCTTTTCAAGAGTGTAAAATTGACAATGTAACGCTGCAACATGCAACTTCCCTCGATTTACACCTTCCAAATAAATTTTTCAATATTTCTATTTTGAAGCAGAATTTTTCAAATTTTTTTGTGAAAATGTTAACTGCGAATATAACTCTCAAATTCACGTTAGTCTATTCAGTCTATTGGCTGGCAAATCATAAAGCTTTCGCAACTTGAACATTATAATTTCTTTAGACAATGCACCTGCTTGTCTGAATTCACTAAAATAGGCCATTGAGCTGCTGTTAATTGTTTGGTCAGAAGTTTTTCTTCTTCAAGGTAAACTGTTGTAATTATAATATATATATTATAATATATATATATAATATACCTATATGTATATATAGGTATATTATATTTCCATAATTCCAAAGTTGTTAACAAAAATTTATTTTATTAAATGTTTAATTTTTACAAGTTTTTCACTTAAAACCTAAAATCGGATTGAATTCTTTAAATTTAAATTTTTTTAATTCCAAGCCTAAAATTAATAACTCATCAAATTTGCCTCGACTCGATTAATATGATTCCCTGGACACGTTGATCAACCATACGTTTAAAATAGTTTATGTTGTGGATATGGATTTGCTGAGTTGACTATTTTATCACTAAAAACACGTTGTTCATCTTTTGCTTGCATTTTTGCGTGGAGAAAAGTCGTTCTCGACATTGGTTTTAACACCAGCTTCTCTTAATAGTCTGTTATTCGACATTTCTTTCGCGTGTACAGTTGTGTTTGAGTTTTTACTCTTTGGTCTCTTAAGGTACTTATGGGTACACGTGATTTATATTACTAACAGAAATATGCATATTGACGAGATGGATATACCTTCTGAAAAAATCCATAACCAATTTTGGTGGTTGTACTGCTTCAAATAAATATGGTCTAGCTGTTTCCTGTTCTCAATGGTTTCCTTGGCTTCGAAACATTTGTATATTATAAAGAGCTCCAAGAATCTCCTCCTTCTTACAGAACAGTTCCAAATCTTTATTAAAAAGTTTCCCCGTCAGGTTCCTATTGTCAAGTCCGCAGTTTGTAGAAAGTCAGATGTTTCTCTGCAATTTCGATGGGGTTCACTGCATTATTTTGATTGAAAATTATCTCGTTTGGCGTGAAGGCAATTGATGACTGAACTGAATTGTTATAGAGAAATACCGATAACTCTATGACACTTGCTGTAATGCTGTTAGGGAGTTTATTTTTGTTTGTATTATATGTATATCTCAATAATGGTAGAATGGCTCAATTTGCCCATTCGATTCAGAAGAGGATGCATATTCAATTTTTGAATTTAATTTACTTAAATATTTCTTTAATTGGTTTAACTGGAAAGTAGTGTCATGGTCCGAAATTATTGTGTTCGGTATACCGAAAGAAGTGAAATATTTTGTTAATGCTTTTTATCTATTGACAAAAAACTGGTCTTATTGTGAAAATATCAATATGAACTCTCTCCTTGGTGATATTTTTATATTGTAAGGCTTTCTCTCGTATTTGAGCATGAATTTACATAACGGCTTACTTTTTTTGTGATGTTTTGAAAAGTATGCTCTCTTAATCCGATTCTCTACTTCCTTTGATGTCTCTTTCATGTTCTTTTCTCACGATTGCATCTTGCCGATTCAAATTCGTTACGTCCTCCACTATTTTAGTGATAAATACAAAATGGCCTTTTTGAAAATTTTTTTTGTCTAAATGAGTCTTCAATTTTTTGTTAAATACTTTCTGGTGCTAGGCAGGCTGGCTGATTGTTTGCCATTATGGAAATTTCTTAGGATGTCACTAATATCATTTTTATCGAAAGATTTTCTTACGATAATCGCACTTCTGAAGTTAGGGAATAGTTCCTCACTAATTATGGTATCTACGAGGGTGAATCAAAATGTCTTGCAATATCATATGAAAAAAAAGAGTGAATGAGACAACTATATATTTTGTTTTAAAAAAATTTTGTCACGGTGAAACTTATAGAAACAAAATTCGATGTAAATTTTACAGTTCGTTTGTTTTCTTCAATTTAGTAGCACGTGTTTTGAAAATATTCTAAAATGAATGAAATTGAATATCGTGCCGATATTAAATTTTTTTGTAAAGATGGACGTAATGCAATTTATATATTCAATTACATATCAAAAGTTTACGGCGAATTTGCACCATAATATTCCACATTAACAAGGTGGGTAAAATTGTTCAAAAGTGGTCGGGAGTCATTAGAAGACGACAACCGCCCGGGTCGTCCCGCAGATGCTATTAGCCATGAAAACATACTTTTGGCAGAATCAATTGTATTAGAGGACCGCCGTATTTCTGTTTCGCGGTTAGCATGGAGACTTTCCCTTTCATATGGTACACATGTCAAAAGTTAGTGCACGATGGGTTCCCCGTTTGTTGACTGCACAACAAAAGAAAATTCGTGTTCAAACTTCAAAGGCGATTTTAGAAATGTATGAAGAAGATCCAGAAAACTTCTTGGATAACATAATAACAGGCGATGAAACATGGATTTATCATTGGGATCCGGAATCCAAACAAGAATCGATGCAATGGATTAAACGTGGTGAACCACCATCAAAGAAATTCAAAACTCAACCGTCTGCTGGTAAGGTTTAGGCAACAATTTTTGGGATGCTGAAGGGATATTGATGATTGATTAAATGCCACCGAAAACCACAATCACAGGCATCTATTACGCAGAGGTTTTGCGAAAATTGAAAAAAACGATCCGGGGAAAAACGGCTAAAGAAAGTTAGAAAAAAAACATAACTTCTTCACGACAATGCAGCAGTGCAGAAGGCTAAAGTTGTTCAAGCTGCATTAAAGGACTGCGGCTTCGTAGAAATTTCGCATCCACCATGCAGTCCAGACTTGGCACCCAGTGACTACTTTCTGTTTCACAATTTGAAAAAAAAATTAAGGGGCCGGAAATTTTCCAGTGATTCTGAAGTACAGTTTGTTGTAAATGAATATTTTATGGAGCAAAAGAAAACTTTTTTTTTAGAGGGCTTAGACAAGTTAATTGATCGATGCAACAAATGTATAAACCTTAAAGGAGATTACGTCGAAAAATAAAAATATTGCTGTCTCACTCACTCTTTTTTTCATATGATATTGCAAGACATTTTGATTCGCCCTCGTATGTTAGAAATTATGAATATGATTTGGTTCTTGTAATAATTTATTGGGCGATCTGAAAAATGTACGTAATAGTCGCTCGATGAATTAGCGGAATGGATTGTATCAGATTCGCTGGTGCATGGTTTCTAATTGATTCGTTCTCCGAACTAGTGTTTTCATTTGATTCATTTAAATTGTGAAAATTCACTTCTTTGGTTTCTTGTGGGATTCTGCTGAGTGCATCAGTTACTACACTGGCTTTGCCTTGCTTGTAAACTGAGTCGTAGTCAAAATTTTGAAGCTCCAAACGCCATCTCAGTATTTTGGAATTTTTTTCCGAAGTTTTGATGAATGTGAGTGGTTTATGATCCATAAGAAGCGTAAATTTATTTCCATAAAGGTAGGGTTTATATTTCTTTAGTGCTTAAATCATTTGTGAAATTTATTCATTTGTGAAAGCACCGCGCCTAAAGCGTAATCGCGGATAAACCGACGGTAATATCCGGACAAGCCGAGAAATGGTTTAATCTATTTCTGAGTAGTCGGTATAGAGGCCACTTGGTTCGGTTTCTCTTTTAAGAAACTCGCATTTATCGAGTTGTACTTTTAAGTTAAAATCTGATAGTCGTTTGAGTACTTCCCATAGATTTTCTATATGATTGGTCAAATTGAATCCAATAATTATAATGTCATCTAAATAAACGTAGCAAATTTTCCCTAACAGTTCGTGTAGAATGTTATTCATGGCTCGCTGGAAAGTTGCTGCGCCATTTTTAAGACCAAATGGCATTCGGGTGAACTCAAAGTGCAATTGATCTGTTGAGAATGCGGCTTTCTCTTGTGAGGATTTGTCCATTTGAATTTTATGAAAACCCGATTTTAAGTCTAATGTTGTAAAATAGGTGGATTTCCCTAAACTGTCCAATATTTCCTCGATTTCAGGTATAGGAAATTAGTCATCAATTGTTTTGTCGTTTAATTTTCGATAGTCGATTACTACCCTAATTTTACGGATATACAAAGCGTCTGCTTTTTTGGGTACTACCCAAGTTGGGGAGGAGTTGGGGCTACTCGAATTTCGGATGATTCCACTATCCAGCATTTCCTGAATGTGGTCCTCTACATCCTTTTTAAAATTGTGTGGGTATCTATATGTTCGGTATAGACTGGGGTTTCATCTTTTGTTATTATTTTGTATTTGATTACTGTTGTTGCGGATAATTTTTCATTTTGCTGTGTTTTGCAAGAATTTGCTTCTCGTTTTCACAAAAGTGGTCCATCTTAATTAAAGTTTCGATAGTTTTCTTATCTAGAAGTGTATTTCCATACACTTGGATCGGTTTGATGGTCTCAAAATTGTAGCCGTTCCAACTTAGTTTAGGTAATTGTTTCGTTCGAGATTGTTGCTGAGTTTTTTCACGGTAGTTTTAAAATTTTTTGATTTATACAATCCAGGTTGTAAAATGATGTTTCTTTTTAATTCTTGGTGGTATGCTCTAGTAATTCTTGGTTCTATGATGGTAAAAATTTTTACCGGGATAATAATTATTATTAATTAATTAATTATTACAATTATTTTGTTCAATGAAATCGTGAGAGATTTGTAGTCAATTTTAGCATTTAATTGAGCCATTGACTGAGATCCGTAATAGGTTGTGTTCGAAAAAATTAATTTTCCCCATTTTTGTTACGTTTTGTATACCTAATATATTTTTTATTTGCGATTCTTGAAGTACTAATAGATAGTTTAGACTTCCGAGTCCGAATTGTGGTCCTTCCAAAAATTTTCCGTATTTTGGATTTCCACTCCTGGTTCTTTATCAAAGTCGTTGGGGACCTCGATAATATGGATTGTGTTTTCCACTTGTGTAATCCACTTCCATCCCTCCGGCCAATGCTGGTTCAAGAGGTGAAAACTAGTTTTTGTTTGGTTATCAAGCTTTTTCGAGTTACCTGATATAATTTCATTAGAGCTAAACTTACGGAGAAAAGCATAAGCTTCCTCTAAGTTTTGGGGTTTAGCGACTTGGGCATAGGCGAAGTACGGTCGCCTTAGTCCCGATACAAACCCAATGCATCTTCTTCAATGAATGCATTTATCGCATGCCATGCTTGATTATATTGTGGCTTTTGTTTGGCCAATGATTTTTTGTTTTTGCAAATCCGAAATAATTCGAAAGTTTAAATACGGTGAACTAGCTATTAATTAATATTTTGACGTTTAAAATCGTTTGCAAAAGATTTGGCGATAAATCGGTCAAAATTTATATACAAACATATTACATACTACATGTTCTTACAAAATGTTTTCAATAATTGTTCAGTCGACTGGTAGACAATATGAAGGAAATTGAAAATTTTCCTACCTTCTGCTATAAAATGTTGTTACATTCTTTTTTCTACATCTTTTGTATTTTTGAGCACTTCGATAAAGGTGGTTCAAATTTTTTTTTTTTGTACTATTTCGTAGAATTTCCAATTTTTTATTTATGTTTAAATGTATGTATAAAAAAATTCTGGTTTGTTTATACAAATATAATACTTTCATCTAAAAATTGTTTTCTTTTTATTTCTTTAGTGTATGTAAATAACAACATAAGATAAAAAGAAGATGCGCTTCAGGAATTTCGAATGAAAATCGTTATGGTTTATACAATATTATTACAATAGTACCTATATATAATAGTAAAACATATCCAACTGTTACAAATTATTGTTCTGTCCATTTTTTTGACTGAATCTATTATTCATATTGTGTATAAAAATATAGAATTTATTTTCCCTCTGGCATTGGAATATACATATTTATTTGAGAGTACATTGTAACGTATCAATTTTTCAACTTTGACCTTTCCAAAAACTATGAACTTATGGAGATAGCCTCAAGCTACTCTTAAGAACTATGTATATTACAAGCATATTATGATAATTTTATCAATGCCCTTCAAATATTTTGTCTAGACACGGTTATGGCCAACATAGCAATTGATTAATTCAGTTTTGTGCACAGCACAACTTTTGTTATTGATGAATTGTGATTTATCGGAGACACAATCATATATTAAAATAAGTATGTTGGTATTAATGATTTGACCGTCGTTGTCATTACATGTAAAATGCAAGTATAATGAAAATCAATTTGCGATGATAAAATTATTGAATGTAGAGTTATTTTTCGCTGAAAGATACAAATCCATGTATCGGTCTACTGAAAAGAAGTAAAAACTCAGTTGTCACCTTTTTATATATTTGTCATATATTTGTATATCTTCACTTTATCACTTCCAACTTTCCAATCGTCCAATTCAACATCACGCGCCTATTTAGAAATAAAAAATGTTCCTTCCTGGCGCAGTACATTAATTCGCCTAAATGTTGATCCAATCTTATGCTCTCTATTAGTACTAAACTATCCTAATCTAGGTATTAACGTTACAATATTGTTGTAATATTCGAAATTCTGAATTAGGAATAGAACAACCAATTCCAGTTAACACCTCTAGAATTTTGAAATTTTGTATTTAGATATATATACCTCCTCGGTTACGACTGAACAAGGGGGTCTTGTGGCTTCAATACCAACTGTTTTAAAACTGACTCCTTATAGATCCAACTTAGAAATCTGAAAATGTATATATTTTCGTAGTTTCGGTAGACAAAATTGACTTTTAAATCCCTTATGGCCTAGTGCTAGTAGAAGTTTAAAAATATTTGTTTACGTTTGGTTACAATAATTTACATTTCTTTAGACTTCAAAGTGATCGGACATCTGGGTGAGTGAGTTTCTTACAAATATTTTTAATGATTTGAAAATGCCTAATATACTGTATAAATAATTACGAAATTTCTTTAGTCATTCATATTAGGAAGTGTATAGAGGGCCCCTAGCGGCCTAATTGCGGCGGCACGTAGTAATGCGGCGGCATGGCGTAAAGTAGTAATTTCTTAGCCAATTAAGATGAAATTCAACATATACGATTGAAATGGGATTCTAAAAAAAATTTTAGTTAAAGTTCTGGAATATGGCCAATTATTAAGGAACTTGGCTAGTTTTTAATGGATTATGGTGAAATTAGACAAGTGTGATGGAAATGAGATTCTAAAATTAGTTTTACTTAAAGTTCTGGAATACGGCCAATTTTGATGGAACTTGGCTGTTTCTCAACAGATTATGAAACCATTCGTCATATAAGATGGAAATGCGATTCTGAAATGAGTTTTAAATGAAATTCTGGAATATGGCCAATAATGACCGAACTCGGCTATTTATTAAGCGATGATGATAAAATTCGACAAGTACGATGGAAATGTGATTTTAAAATGGTTTTTGATGCACTTCTGGGGTATGGTAAATTTTTATGGAACTTAGTTATTTCTTAACCGATTACGATTAAATTCGCTAAATGTAATGGAAATGGGATTATTAAATGAGTTTCAGGTGAACTTCTGGAATATAGCCAATAAGGATTGAAATTCGCTATTTCTTAATCCTGAAATTCAACAAGTGCGAGGGAAATGGGATTCTAAAATGGTTTTAGTCATCAACTGAAAAAAATCAACTCGCTTAATATAATTTTCCTTTACTTAATGCAATTAAATTTATTCTCCCAACGGAAATAAAAATATTGGTAAGGAAGACCGCGGTCGTTGTAATTCAAATGGATATATAATGATAATATGGGTTTGGAAACTAAAATATAAAAAATGTTTTAAATTTAAAATTTGCTAAATCATACATGTCGTAGTTTACCTTATGCCATAATATACCATATGCCGAAGTGTACTATATGTTGTTTGGAAATATGCCGTATTGTACCATATGCCGTAGTGTATATACAGTGCTTTTCAAAGTTATAACCGCACCGTTCACTACTGTAGTTCAGAAAAAACAAGAGAGCACTAATAAAAATGACTGACATTAAAGATTGTGCTCTTAAATGCTCTCAAAATATACAAAAGAGTTATTGTACTGATAACGGTACTTTTGTTGTAAAAATCAAAAATATCATAAATGTGCACAAAACAGATGTTTCATTGTTATAACCGCAGTCATTGAGGTAGGTGAAATTATATTTTTTGTTATCTTTTCTTGGATTTTAATAATAATAATAATAATTACAGAAAGTTTTATTAATTATGCCACGCGGTAGTGCTCTTTCCGAGAGGGAAAAAGGTAAAATCGACGCCTTTTGGAGCCAAGGAATATCAAAACGGGAAATTGCTAGACAAATTGGAAGATCCGACAGAGTTTTCCGAAATTACATAGCGGATCGGGAGAATTACGGGTCCAGATCATATCCTAGAAAAAAAAGAATCCTGCAAGAGAGAGATGTGAGAAGAATTTGCAGAACAGCGTCCAACTCAACGATCTCGATTTCTTCGATCAAACGAAAATGTAATCTTTCTGCATCTGTTCCAACGATTTGGCGTGCAATCAAGAACAGTCCTAACATTATGCGAGAGTATATGCAGAAGGCACCACGTTTAGACCCTCAACATAAGGTTGCGCGGCTCACCTTTGCTCGCGATCGTATTACCCAAGACTGGAACAAGATAAAATGAAAATTAATTGAAAATCATTATTCACACCCTATAAATTAAAACTTTTTTCGTGCATTAGGTGATTTTTTCGGACGAAAAAAAATTCAACCTTGATGGTCCAGATAGCTTAAACGGATACTGGAGAGATCTACGGAAAGAACCGCGCTATTTTTCAAAAAGGAATTTCGGCGGTGGTTCTGTTATGGTTTGGGGAGGTTTTAGTAGCCACGGCACTGTTGATCTGGCATTTCCTTCATGCCGGATGAACAGCATTGAGTACCAGGATGTGCTCCAAGCAAAACTATTGCCACACCTCCGCCGAATTCATGAAAAACGCCTTATTTTCCAACAAGATAACGCACGAATTCATGTGAGTGCATCCACAAAGGCTTGGTTTTCAAACCATAACCACAAATAAATACTTAACCAGATGAACAAGTTTCACGTAAACAAAATGTAGCTGAAATAAAATACACAAATTTTAAAGGGGAAATGTTTGTAACTCGAACGAAAGGCTATATAAGATCGTCCAAAAATTAATTATCTCTTTTCTTCCTACAGCATTTAGATTACGAAAAAAAAAATCGAAGGAATCTATAGAAACGAAAAGCAAAAAATAATTAAAAACATAAGCAATGTACAAGAGGCGAAAATAAAATAAAATCTATTTGTGCATTTTGCGTTAGTATTTGTAGTCTTTACGAATGAAAAAGGCGTACTTTGTTGGCGAATTGTTGTTGTTTATTATAGATTGATGCGAATGTATGTATCACCGAAAGTACATATTACGCTATTCCTTTTCTTCTTTCACAAGAATTTTTATAAACAAACAATAATTATTGAAATTTTTAGAACGGCCTGCGTAGCCATAGATGAAATGACAACATACACAAATGCAATAAGTAAAACTTTTTGTGTTGTGAAAATACATTAGCGAATTTAATAGGAAGGCTTATCGAAATCTCGGTTTTTCAAAAGCTCGGTTTTCAAAATCTCGCTTTTTTAAATCTCATTTTAAAAATTTCGATTTTAAAAATCTTGGTTTTCTGACGAAAATTTTTTTTTTTTAATTTTGGTTTTAATTTTTTCGATTGTATGTCTAAATATTTTGCTATTAACGGTTATTGGATGGTTTTTAATATTTTTAGTTAATTAAATTTGCTGGTATTTTTAGGAGCGTATTGAAATTATGATTCTCAAAATCTTGTTGTTATCAAAATGTTGGCTTGTAGAAAATCTTGGTTTTTTGAAAACTTTAAAATTAAATTCCCCATTTTCCAGAATTTATAATTTTCAGTTATTTTCGTTTTAAAATGAAAAATCCCCATTTTTCAGAATTTAGAAAAAGCATGATTTGGAAAACCAAGATTTAGTACCCAACTACCCATACACATATTTACAAACCCACATACACATACACATAAACATACAAATTCGCAACTCTTAACAAGAGAGATACATAATCGCAAACGATATAAATCCTGATCTCAAAAGCTTGATTTTGAAAAATAAAATTTTATTAGTTCGGGCGGCTCGAATTAATAAAAATTTATTTTTCAAAACCAAGCTTTTCAGAACCGAGATTTTCAAAATCGAGATTTTGAAAACCAAAATATTGAAAACCGAGATCTTGAAAACCGAGACTTTGAAAGCCGAGATTTTGAAAACCGAGATTATGTAGCCAACCCAATTAATACAACTCGTATGCTAGATAAACAAAATCATAAAAATGATAATTATTTTATTGGTCATAAGGAAATGATAACGAAATTGAACGAATTTGAATGAACAGGGGGCTCTATTCTCGAATTCCACATCCATTTTCCACATGCGGACATCTGTCAAAATTCATCAAAACGTTCGGAAATTGTAATTCGTATATTAAGACACATGGGGCATGAACATTATCCTATATGGGGAATTTCTTCCACCTGCTTATACTCATTCGGAAATATTCCCTTAGTACCGAAAAAATTCAATTTTTATGAATTTTGACAGATGTCCACATGTGGAAAATGGATGTGGAATTCGAGAATAGGGCACCAGGTAGAGATTTACTTCTCTTTTGTACATAAAGCAAAAATAGTAAAATATTTTAAATAACTTTAGAAGTAAAGAGTGTAAATAGGATAAAGCTATATCATAGTTCGGATATCTCATTCGAACATATGAATGTTAATTTATTTTACTATGTATTTCTGAAATAATGGGACCTATCTCTTTCTGTTGGTTGCCACATTTCCATTTTAAAATGGAACAGATATAAGAATAGGTCTATAGGCCTACTAAGATCCTTTTCGATGATGATAATTAAAAAGTACCTACATCAGCTGATTTTGTTTACAAAATTTCATTGTGTTGAGAATGTTTTCATTAGGGTTTTTCAGATATTGCACACAGGAACAGAATTACACATACTTCTATCCTTCTTGAAAATAAATAATTATTGTAGTTTCAAGGAAAAAAAAACTTAAAATTTGCTTCTTGTTGTATGAATCGTACAATAATTGAAACAATATTTTTTGTATTGTGGTCGTTGCAAAATTCGTTGGAATTAAAAAAAAAACAGGATATCTGCAAAAAAACAAAATGTTAGGAACTCGCATTTAAAGTTTGTGAAAATATTTTTTGAGATATTTTGTATTACGTAATGTATTGTATGTAATAAAGCTGTTAATTACATTGAATTTTAATACCAATTTTACGTAATCTTCACTAATCAAAACCGAACAACAACCTAAAATAAAGCTTTATTTCAACAAATACTAAGAGATCTGATTTGCTGGTCGAAATATTGTGTTTCCTAAACTTGATAAGTCCTGATATAAATTTATTCACATTTATCTTTAAACAAATTAAGTTTCGGTATCTGATTCTGAACATATCGTGTTTTCGTTAAACAAAAAATTCTCGATAATTTGGTATGTTTAATTAAAATTAGCTAACTATTGCAGAAAACTGAATAAGTAAAAAAAAACTAGTTTTTTCCAAATTTATATAATTCTGACTATAGATGGGTACAGAATATCTGAAGATAAAGTGTTTTTGTTATTTAATTTTTTTTCTAGATTTAAGATACATAACTGGTTTTGATAAAAATTTTCTCGAGAAATATTGAAAATTATGTAAAATTCTGTAACGAATTGCATCAACAAATAAAAAAAATGATTTTTTGTAGATAAGTAATCAGTTTTTGTTTAATATTACACAGAATTTATCCATGCAAATGTTTGGTTTATGGCAAATAACTAGCAAGTTGTATAGTATGTATTTCTTGACACTTTCCCAGTGTGTATACAAATTCGACATAAACTTTTTTATTTTGTTTTTTTGAGGAATGTTTGTTCTGATTCACAAAAGTTTGTTCTGATTATTCAAATGCCCATTTTATTTTTGATAATAATTATTCTTGCTTGCGTTTCTTATCATCCTTGCCTTAGTGACTTTAATTTTTTGATCCATGGGAAAATCATGAATCAAACGATTTTTTTATTTTTGTTGTTTCATTTACTTATGTGGATTATTGACCTACCTATAATAAATACATTTGCAAATAAGGAAAATAAGTCTTTGGATTTCCAAATCACACTTGCCGTAATATTACGTAATTTCGTTGGGGGAAGTGGGAAGAAATACATACAACTTGCTAGTTATTTTCCATAAACCAAACATTAGCATGGATAAATTCAATGTAATTAAACAAAAACTGAATATCTACGAATAATCAATTTTTTATTTGTTGATGCAATTCGTTTCAGAATTTCAAGCTATATTCAATAACCTAATCCATTTAACATAATTTTCAATATTTCCCGAGAAAATTTTCATCAAAACTAGTTATCTTAAATCTAGTAGAAAAAAAATTAAATAACAAAAACACTTTATCTTCAGATATTCTGTACCCATCTATAGTCAGAATTATATAAATTTGGAAAAAACTAGTTTTTTTTTACTTATTCAGTTTTCTGCAATAGTTAGCTAATTTTAATTAAACATACCAAATTATCGAGAATTTTTTGTTTAACGAAAACACGATATGTTCAGAATCAGATACCGAAACTTAATTTGTTTAAAGATAAATGTGAATAAATTTATAACAGGACTTATCAAGTTTAGGAAACACAATATTTCGACCAGCAAATCAGATCTCTTAGTATTTGTTGAAATAAAGCTTTATTTTAGGTTGTTGTTCGGTTTTGATTAGTGAAGATTACGTAAAATTGGTATTAAAATTCAATGTAATTAACAGCTTTATTACATACAATACATTACGTAATACAAAATATCTCAAAAAATATTTTCACAAACTTTAAATGCGAGTTCCTAACATTTTGTTTTTTTGCAGATATCCTGTTTTTTTTTTAATTCCAACGAATTTTGCAACGACCACAATACAAAAAATATTGTTTCAATTATTGTACGATTCATACAACAAGAAGCAAATTTTAAGTTTTTTTTTCCTTGAAACTACAATAATTATTTATTTTCAAGAAGGATAGAAGTATGTGTAATTCTGTTCCTGTGTGCAATATCTGAAAAACCCTAATGAAAACATTCTCAACACAATGAAATTTTGTAAACAAAATCAGCTGATGTAGGTACTTTTTAATTATCATCATCGAAAAGGATCTTAGTAGGCCTATAGACCTATTCTTATATCTGTTCCATTTTAAAATGGAAATGTGGCAACCAACAGAAAGAGATAGGTCCCATTATTTCAGAAATACATAGTAAAATAAATTAACATTCATATGTTCGAATGAGATATCCGAACTATGATATAGCTTTATCCTATTTACACTCTTTACTTCTAAAGTTATTTAAAATATTTTACTATTTTTGCTTTATGTACAAAAGAGAAGTAAATCTCTACCTGGTGCCCTATTCTCGAATTCCACATCCATTTTCCACATGTGGACATCTGTCAAAATTCATAAAAATTGAATTTTTTCGGTACTAAGGGAATATTTCCGAATGAGTATAAGCAGGTGGAAGAAATTCCCCATATAGGATAATGTTCATGCCCCATGTGTCTTAATATACGAATTACAATTTCCGAACGTTTTGATGAATTTTGACAGATGTCCGCATGTGGAAAATGGATGTGGAATTCGAGAATAGAGCCCCCTGTTCATTCAAATTCGTTCAATTTCGTTATCATTTCCTTATGACCAATAAAATAATTATCATTTTTATGATTTTGTTTATCTAGCATACGAGTTGTATTAATTGGGTTGGCTACATAATCTCGGTTTTCAAAATCTCGGCTTTCAAAGTCTCGGTTTTCAAGATCTCGGTTTTCAATATTTTGGTTTTCAAAATCTCGATTTTGAAAATCTCGGTTCTGAAAAGCTTGGTTTTGAAAAATAAATTTTTATTAATTCGAGCCGCCCGAACTAATAAAATTTTATTTTTCAAAATCAAGCTTTTGAGATCAGGATTTATATCGTTTGCGATTATGTATCTCTCTTGTTAAGAGTTGCGAATTTGTATGTTTATGTGTATGTGTATGTGGGTTTGTAAATATGTGTATGGGTAGTTGGGTACTAAATCTTGGTTTTCCAAATCATGCTTTTTCTAAATTCTGAAAAATGGGGATTTTTCATTTTAAAACGAAAATAACTGAAAATTATAAATTCTGGAAAATGGGGAATTTAATTTTAAAGTTTTCAAAAAACCAAGATTTTCTACAAGCCAACATTTTGATAACAACAAGATTTTGAGAATCATAATTTCAATACGCTCCTAAAAATACCAGCAAATTTAATTAACTAAAAATATTAAAAACCATCCAATAACCGTTAATAGCAAAATATTTAGACATACAATCGAAAAAATTAAAACCAAAATTAAAAAAAAAAAAATTGTCAGAAAACCAAGATTTTTAAAATCGAAATTTTTAAAATGAGATTTAAAAAAGCGAGATTTTGAAAACCGAGCTTTTGAAAAACCGAGATTTCGATAAGCCTTCCTATTAAATTCGCTAATGTATTTTCACAACACAAAAAGTTTTACTTATTGCATTTGTGTATGTTGTCATTTCATCTATGGCTACGCAGGCCGTTCTAAAAATTTCAATAATTATTGTTTGTTTATAAAAATTCTTGTGAAAGAAGAAAAGGAATAGCGTAATATGTACTTTCGGTGATACATACATTCGCATCAATCTATAATAAACAACAACAATTCGCCAACAAAGTACGCCTTTTTCATTCGTAAAGACTACAAATACTAACGCAAAATGCACAAATAGATTTTATTTTATTTTCGCCTCTTGTACATTGCTTATGTTTTTAATTATTTTTTGCTTTTCGTTTCTATAGATTCCTTCGATTTTTTTTTTCGTAATCTAAATGCTGTAGGAAGAAAAGAGATAATTAATTTTTGGACGATCTTATATAGCCTTTCGTTCGAGTTACAAACATTTCCCCTTTAAAATTTGTGTATTTTATTTCAGCTACATTTTGTTTACGTGAAACTTGTTCATCTGGTTAAGTGTTCATTTGTGCCATAACATTGAATTAATGGATTGGCCAGCTCGTTCTCCAGATGCCAATCCAATTGAGAACATTTGGGGTTGGCTCGTTCGAAAAGTCTACGCCGACAACCGTCAATTTAATAATGTGGAGGAATTAAAAGCCGCCATCAAAAATGCGTGGTCGTTATTAACAAAAGAGGTTTTGATGCCATACGTGGAGTCCATGCCAAGACGAATTCTCGCAATAGTAGAAAATAATGGTGGACAAATAAATTATTAATTGTACCGTTATGTTCGTGGTTTTTTTTTTTTTTTTAAAAAAGTCATGTGCGGTTATAATAATGAAACGTCGGTTTTGCGCACTTTTGTGATATTTTCAATTTTTACAACAAAATTACCGTTATCAGTGCAATAACTATTTTGCATATTTTGATAGCATTTAAAAGGGCAATCTTTAATGTCAGTGATTTTCATTAGTGCTCTCTTATTTTTTACGAACTATAGTTGTGAGCGGTGCGGTTATAACTTTGAAAAGCACTGTACAATGTGCCATTTAGACATATGC
This sequence comes from Tipula vernalis, assembly GCA_958295665.1. Taxonomy (NCBI): domain Eukaryota; kingdom Metazoa; phylum Arthropoda; class Insecta; order Diptera; family Tipulidae; genus Tipula; species Tipula vernalis. The sequence continues at coordinate 63,818,603 of OY282560.1, read as the reverse complement.
AGTTTGGAAATATGCTGTTTTTTCATATTCCGTAATGACATATAGTAATCGCCAACACACACAGAGATACGAGTAGATGTACTCTTGACTACGTAACTTTTGCAAGTGTCAAGCTATGACGCTAAGATTTAGAGGGAATATAAACAACAGATGTACCAACTTAACAAAAAACAGAACTCAAATCGGAACGATGGGAGCGCCACACGGTGGTTATTCCGAGAACTTGTTGATCAAGGTAGTATATGAATTTACACTTTGAACATATTTCGAAACGAACATTTTTTTATTGTAAAATTTTCACCACCACGCCTCGCTAATTTTCATATTCCACTATCGCTAATTTTCTGTTGAATTTTATTTTTTTTATCTCTTTTCGAATCCGATTTCGTTACGAATTGTTTCTCCGGTACACAGCATTGTAACTACTATATTTCTAGTCGGTAACATCCCGACAATTAGGGTACAATTATTCACAGACCAAAACATAGTATTAAAATATATATAATGACTAACTCAGACGACGAAAGTACCAAGCCGAAACCGGGCGGTTCACAGGCCACGGGCGCCGTGAGTAAACAAAAACAAATAACGACAGAGGATGATACCTAAGACATAGAGATGGAGATCGCGGGTCATGAAAAACTCAATCTACCTTCATTCTGGCCTGAAAAAGCCAGTAACTGGTTTCAACTAATTGAGATACAGTTCGACCTCCGAGATAACACATCCCAAAAGTCAAGATATTTGCCTTTATTGTCAACAATCTCTCCACAAACGTTTGACATAATTTCCGGTATATTGCAAAAACCGACACAAACCAACTAATACAACTTTCTGAAGCAAGTGTTGTTAGAACGTCTGGAGCCTTCTCAGCTCGAGTCACTACTTTCCGGGCAAGATCTTGGAGATCGCCGCCCCTCTGATAGTTTACGACACATTCGTACACTCGCAGGAACCAAGCAGCTGGTAAGCGAGACTTTCATACGAACCATCTGGATTCGAAAAATGCCAGAAATCATCAAGATTGGACTCATGGCGCAACCAGACTCAACACCGATAGAAACCCTCGCAAAGACGGCAGACCGTATGTTCGACGCACTGAACATAAAGCAACCAAACTACCAAATTCACTCAACACAATCAAAACAATATAACAACAACAACCAGAGACAACCAAGAACCACGGAACGAGCAGAACGGGGCCGCAGTGGAGACCGTCGATCACCAGAAAATAGGGGAACTATACAGGATCGCTTAGCTCGCATCGAGGCTCGATTAGACGGCTTGGTTAGGGGCGGCCGGAGCCTATCACAAAATCGGCGTTCACCATCTCGCCCGCGGTTCACCAGAAATACCAACACTTACCACCAAGGTATTTGTTGGTATCACGCAAAATTCGGCAAAGCTGCCAAAAAGTGTATCAATCCATGTAACTGGCGTAAACCAAGCACAACGGCCAGCATAGAAGTAGACCAAAATCAAAAAAACCAATAGACACACGGGTCATGACTACCACGTCCCACACCCGTAGTTCTGCCACAACTTCTAATATTTCACTATCTACACGATTACATTTATTCGATAAAATAAACAAACTAACGTATCTAATCGACACGGGTGCTGACCTGTCGGTTATCCCAGCAAAACATTACAAAAACGAATTTTCAAATTACAAACGAAACCTCGATCTAGTCCTTTCGGCCGCCAATAGTACACCCATCCACACGTACGGCACAAATATGCTGCAGGTGGATCTCGGACTGAAACGAACTTTCACGCACGCTTTTATCTTGGCTGCTGTGAATCGTCCGATCATTGGCGCCGATTTTCTATGCAAATTCGGACTTCTTGTTGACCTAAGAAACAAACGGCTGGTTGATTCAGCGACAAAGCTGTCAATCAATGCCACCATGGTTGGTGTCGACACACCGACACCGATCCATTTCACCGTCAACAATGATTTCGGCACTCTGCTCAAACAATTTCCTTCTCTAACAGCAGAGCCGAACTACAACTTACCAGTCCGACACAACGTGGTTCACCATATTGTCACCGCAGGCCATCTGCCCGTGGCAAGACCACATAGGCTAGATCCAATCCGTCACAAAGCTGCATTCACAGAATTTCACCACATGATGGAATTAGGGATTTGTCGGCCATCGGCATCTCCCGTCTCGTGCCCTTTGCACATGATAAAAAAGAAAGATCAAGATTGGAGACCATGTGGGGATTATCAGCGATTAAACTCGGTCACAACACCGGATCGCTACCCGATACCCCACATTCAAAATTTCTCCATGCCAAAATTTTCTCCAAAATTGATTTAGTCAGAGCATACCATTTAATTCCCATAGCGCCTGAAGATGTTCACAAACCGGCAATAACGACCCCATTTGGCCTCTTCGAATTCACTCGAATGCCATTCGGTCTACGAAACGCCGCACAAACATTTCAGCGCTTCATGAACGAAGTAGTTCGTGACTTAGAATTCGTCTTCGTCTACATAGACGATATTCTTGTTGCTTCGCACATTGAGGAACAGCACAAACTTCACTTAGAACAATTGTTCACTAAGTTAGCACAGTTTGGTGTTCATATCAAGAGCGTAAAATGTGTCTTTGGCGCAACCACTCTTGATTTCCTCAGCCACAAGATTACACCTGATGGTATTCTGCCATCAGAAGAACGAATAAACGCTATCAGAGAATTGCCAGCTCTAACATCAATTAAAACAATTCAACGATTTGTCGGTATGGTAAATTACTACCATCGTTTGGCAGCTTTACTCAAAAAGCCCAAGAATGCCAAGAATTTCTCTTGGCCCGACAAATGCCAACACGCATTTACGTCGTTGAAGACTGAATTGGAACAGATAACTCTTCTGACACATCCACTAAGCGACTCAAAGCTTAGTTTGACTACTGATGCATCAAACACTGCCGTTGGTGCAGTACTGCAACAGTGCCATAACGAGTGTTGGGAGCCACTGGGATTCTTTTCAAAAAAAAACTTTAGGATGCCGAAAAAAAATATTCCGCATTCGACAGGGAATTACTTGCCATATATCTGGCAGTCAAACACTTTCGATATTTTGTTGAAGGTCGAGATTTCACAATCTACACCGACCACAAACCTCTGACACGAGCGATTCAGTCAAAAACTGAACGTAATCCAAGGCAATCACGCCACTTGGATTATATAACTCAATTTACTTCGGACATTCAACATGTTTCCGGACATGACAACGTTGTCGCTGACACATGATCCCGCACTACCGAAAACGACGCGGCCGCAGTCGAAACAAATTTCGACTTGAGCAAAATTGCAAACTATCAAAAAGTTGAGCTAGAACCTCAGAATTTACTTTCTGTTTCCGAATGTCACACTAGTTCATCATGGAAACTAGAAATTTTTAAACTACCTGGCCTTGAAATCGTATGTGAAACTTCTACGGGTAAAAATCGCCCATACATTGCAGAATCATTACGTCGAACCATCTTCGACACTCTGCACAATATTTCGCATCCTGGTGTCCGAGCAACTCGTAAATTGATCGCTGCTCGTTACTTCTGGCCCAGTATAAACAAAGACGTAGGCAATTGGGCTCAGTCTTGTTTATCTTGCCAACGCGCAAAAGTACAACGTCACACAAAATCACCCCATGGCAATTTCGAAATTCCACATAGTCGACTTGAACATATCCATTAGATATAGTAGGTCCACTTCCTCCATCTAATGGATACACGTATTTACTTACTTATGTCGATCGCTTCACTCGCCGGCCCGAAGCGTACTGCATGACCAATATGTCTGCAGCAACCATTGCCATTATCTTCGTCAATAATTACGTATCTCGTTTCGGCGTACCCCTTATGATCACAACTGATCAAGGAACGCAATTTGACAAGCTTTTTACCGAGTTAACAAAACTCCTTGGCTCAAACCGAATACGTACAACGGCTTACCATCCACAAGCCAATGGCATGGTCGAACGCTTCCACCGGCAACTCAAAGCAGCGTTAATGGCCAGAAGCAATACAACTTATTGGAGCTCGGAAATCCCAATAATTTTACTTGGCATCCGAGCGACAGTGAAAGAAGATCTAAAGTGCTCACCGGCCGAATTAGTTTACGGTCAAATCATCAAACTACCAGGTGAATTCTTTGTCGAAAATCCTCTTTCACCTCTACCGACCGCCGACGCAGTCACCGACCAATTACGAAATAAAATGCAAAACCTTGTACCAAAATCCACTCGTCAGTCCAAACAAGACGACGTTTTCATTCCTAAATCACTCAATAATTGCGATTTTGTGTTTGTAAGAACAGACAAGGTTCGCACCGGATTATCACCTCCATACGAAGGTCTATTTAAAGTCATTCGACGCCTTCGCAAACAATTCACCGTGTTGATTAATGGTAAAAATCAAACCATTTCAATCGACCGGCTCAAACCGGCTTACGGCATACTGTGTTCCACTGAAAAAAAATCAGTTTGTAAAACACCTAAAACTGTCCGTATTTCAGCCGAATAAACATATTTTATGGAGGGATCTAACTTGCGGGGGAGTCATGTAGTGATTCACTCATGCAATTCGTTTATTTCATTCATTGATCCCTACAATTGTTCGAAATATAACCAATTTCGACTATTAAATATAATTGTATTTAAATGTTTTGAACAGCTCTTTTCAGTTTAGTAGTGACAGCTACGAAGCATTTTGACAACTAACATATTCTATTTTTGTTTCTGTACTCACTACTTTGTACTAAATATCTTAGACACATTTAGTACAACACCATCTATTATAGATAAAAATCACTAACCCATTATAGCAAATACACTTTTTGCTTATTATGAATATCATTAAGTTTTGTGTGATTATGCCGCAAGCGCTATCAACTTCTTGTTTATATATATATATATATATATATATATATATATATCCGTTTCTTCATGCTGTCTCAAATACAGCAATACGCAACAAAAAAAAACTCGGTACAAAGAAAAAATTCAGTCATATATAATTTTTGGATGAGCGAATACTATCGTCATTTTTTTGCGGCCTTTTATTTTTGTGAATTAACTAGATCGGAAATTATCCGTGTATACTAGTTATCGCTAGTATTGTTTTTTTATTTCTGTTCATTTACGAGTGGTGGTGGTGAAAGTTAATAAATAGAATTGTATCCACATTTAACACATAAATTATAAATACAAAAAAAACCGGCTCATATTTGGATTGTGAGGCCGTCAACTAATTAGTTTGTTTGGATTACAACGATTGGGAATCAATTATTACCCAGAAACAACATACTAAAATCCAACAGCTCCTTATATATATATATATATATATATATATATATATATATATATATATATATATATACATAGTTTGGGCTTTCGAAATTGTTTATGATGAGCAGTGAACTATCGAAATGAAATATTGCACTTTTGGCTAATTTAGGAAAACCATTGTTTTCTACTTTGCCCCAAAAATTTCTCCACTTTCGATTATACATAGTTTTTAGTAATAAGCAAATCAGCGCCTTACAATAATTTGATTGTTTTATTTTTAAAACTTTATATTTTGAGCAGGGTACCTATAAGAAGCGAGAAACTTTTCTCAATTTTGTAATTTGGGATTTTTCGATTTTTTATCACAAAAAACACTCTCAAGTAATAATTTCTGGCTTTAAAATTAAACATATAAAAAAAATAAAATCATTATTTGGTCGATTAGATAAGTTTCCTCTTCAGTCTAGTACACTTCCTTTTATTGTTAGTGTTTCTGCGTGAAAATTAAAAAAAAATGTTTAACGGAAGTAAACACAAGTGTGAGAAATCGTATTACGTACATACATATAAACTATGTTTCTTGTTGTGGCTATTTTGGTACATGATTTCAAATTCAGGTCATTTTATGGTCAGTAAGGCATGTGTGCGGATATTACGGTAATTTTCAATTTTCTATCAAAAAAAAAAAAAAAATACAAAATAAAGTTTCATATAAATAAAATTAGGGAACGTAATTTTAAAAAATGGCCTACACGAAAATTGTAAATTATTGCGTTTTCCTTTAAAGACTTTTTGATTTTTTTCCCGTTTTCCTTTAACGTATTTATTTCAATTTAATTTAAGGTTGCTTGCTATAATAAATTAACGTTACTTCGTGACATGAAAATTAAGATAACACAACACAACACACTATACATTAATGTGCGACGCGAAAAAAAAACAATTTTTACATACAAATTAAAACTCGTGATAATAAAAAAAAACGAAAATGTTTTAAATTGTGATCATTAAAAAATAATTACCGGTAAAATCGTTTAATATTCTCATTTTTGTTTAATTAAGTGTGTAAATATGTTTATATCTGTCAGAAAACTTTTGTATATGAACATCCAATAATATTTAAATAAAAAATAAAAATGTGTTTTATACAAAGTTTTAATTTTGAAATATTAAAGATGCAGTTCTTGCCCCTAGGTGGGAGATTTTTTTATTTCGCTTATAACATAAATAAATACCAAAGAGATGAAAATATATCAAACGTAACTCGATTTATTTTGGTTCAGTAAATATTTTGACTAATGTCTAGCTTTAAATAAATTATTACTGATTGTTTTAATTAAAAAATATTTTTTTGCTACAAATCGTATATTCCAAGGTTAATGTTTCCATTCCTTCTTTGTTTGTTTTTGGAAAAATGATGAATGCACGAAGTTCAAATACAGTCAAATAATAATGGCAACTGGGAAGTGGCACAATTACAGTAATTACTTATTAATTTTTGTGTTGTTTTATTTTACAACAAAGTAAGAGTTGGGTTTTAGACGTTGCATAGTCATCACGTAAACTAGAAATACAATTTATCGAAACTAAGATTTGTTTAATAATTTATTTGTCAAACAGCCCATTTTATTATGAAACATGGTCACTCGAACCAAGTTTAATAATAGTGTTGTGAAAATTAGTAAAATACAACAGTATCATTTTAAGTATGTGGCTTTAATCAATTACAATCCCTTATAACTAATTTATAAGTATCAATTTGTCAATAAATATACAAATTAAACATATCCATAAATTAAAGAGGCAAAACAACCACGTAACATGTCACCACTAATCGTAAAAAGCTTATAAACTTATGCCAATTAAAATATTTATCGAGTTTGTTTTTATCCAAAAATAAACAAGAGAATTTATGAAACCTTAGTAATCGTCTTACGAACGGATAAAAAGTGAAACATGCAATTTCCTCAAGTTGCATGTTTTGGTTTTTACTATGTAAAGGAAGGAATAAAATTGAAGGTCTGATTAATCATAATAATACAATGAAGTAGTTTATATAGCCTTAAGTCAGAATTCCAAATCAACTGTTATGATTTATGTAATATTAGATAAAAAAAAAAATATTTTACCACTCAGCCTACGAAATAATACTTAATAAAATACTAATCAACCACTTGACATCACATTAATTTAGAAATGTACTTGAATATAATTTTTTATTGTTTTCACGATTTTTTTTTTGCTTCTAAATCAGGATTAGTACTTCAGTATGTACATAAAAACATCTTATTCAGCAAAAAAGAAAAAAAAAAAATGAAAAATCGAAAACAATTAGAGAAACTCAATTATCATGCTAATCCAATATTTGATGTTGTCCCCGAATACTTAATCAAATTTCAATGATTACAGTTTACATTACGTCAGATTTCATTAATTTTGGTTTGGTTTATATATTTAATTGAAATTAATTACGAACATTTGGTTGGTGCTTAAGATCTGTGACGCAGTATTTATTAGCTTCGATAGTGTTATTGAAGACATTTGTTTGACATTTTGGGCTTTCATTTATTGAGCTTTCTTGCAAATATTAATTAACAATCAACAAATATTTTACTTAAATTACGTTGAATTTAAATTCCACATTGAGATGAAAACTTTCAAAAAACGCAGTACAATTTCATCCAGGGTATCGCAGTCTTAATTTCATATATTTTACGTTGCTTTCTAAGGCTTTGTGAATTTCTGACAGGCACCAAAAAAATATTGTTTTGTGACCTTAAATTTTTGTAGCTTTTAGACAAAATACTACTCCTACTAAACCATTGAACAACCCTCATGATGGCTACCGGTTAAGATATGAGTTCAGCTATCTCCCTGCAAAAATTTGGGAAATTCTTATGTACTTTGCTAGCCTTAGTATTAAAAACCGAAAATCTTGATTTATTAATTTTTGCTGACCTAAATTATGGCTGTCGGCTAAAATTAGAGTTGATCTATACCTGTGCAAAAATTGCACAGCTATAAACTTGCAAAACAATTGCAAAAATTTACAACTGAAGATCTTGATTTACTATAATAAGGCCGAGTTGTAAAATTCGATGTTTAAATAAAAACGTTTTACTGGCGCAATTCCACATAATAGCATTCGAAATAGGAATCAATACAACTGCGTATCTGTAAAAAATTTAAACCCTATAAGGCCAGTAGTAAATCGAGATTTTAGTTTTTATTACTAAGGGTAGCAAAGTCCATGAGATTTTCCTAAATTTTTAGATTTTACATCTCGGCCTTGTAAATGGAGATTTTCAATTGTAAATACTAAAATTAGCAAAGACCATGATCATTTCCTAAATCTTTGCTGGGATGTACATAAATGAACTAAAATCTCTATAGATAATCATCATGCCTTACATAGTAAATTGAAATTTTCAGTTTTTAATATTAAGGGTGGTAAAGTCGTTAGGGATTTTCTAAATTTAGCTGAATTCATTTCTTAATCAATAACTATCATGAGGATAATAAAAATAAAATGTAAAATGTAAAATGTATAAAATGTATAAAATGTATAAAATGTATAAAATGTATAAAATGTATAAAATGTATAAAATGTATAAAATGTATAAAATGTATAAAATGTATAAAATGTATAAAATGTATAAAATGTATAAAATGTATAAAATGTATAAAATGTATAAAATGTATAAAATGTATAAAATGTGTAAAATGTGTAAAATGTACAATGTAAAATTTAAATGTAAAATGTAAAATGTAAAATGTAAAATGTAAAATGTAAAATGTAAAATGTAAAATGTAAAATGTAAAATGTAAAATGTAAAATGTAAAATGTAAAATGTAAAATGTAAAATGTAAAATGTAAAATGTAAAATGTAAATGTAAAATGTAAAATGTAAAATGTAAAATGTAAAATGTACACAATGTATAAAATGTAAAATGTAAAATGTATAAAATATAAAATGTATAAAATATATAAAATGTATAAAATGTAAAGTGTAAAATGTAAAATGTGAAATGTGAAATGTGAAATGTAAAATGTGAAATGTAAAATGTAAAATGTAAAATGTTATTAAAATGTAAAATGCATAAACTGTATAAAATGTAAAATGTATCAAATGTACAAAATGTACAAAATGTATAAAATGTATAAAATGTATAAAATGTATAAAATGTATAAAATGTATAAAATATAAAATGTAAAATGTAAAACGAAAAATGTAAAATGTAAAATGCAAAAAATTTTTAAAATGTATAAAATATATAAAATGTATAAAATATATAAAATGTATAAAATGTAAAATAAAAATGTAAAGTGTAAAATGTAAAATGTAAAACCCAAAAATTAAAATGTTTTAGATTTGGATGGAGCTAAGTTAGGTTGAAATTTGATATTTAGATGTTGTACCCAGCGAAAGCAAGATCAAACATTTAACCGGATAGGTATTTAGGTAGCCAAACTCAATGGTGAACGACTAAAAACGACGAACGTTCTCCAAGGGATTCTACTTACCCAAATGAGTAGTCACAACACTAAATCGTAACGTTTCTAATTACAATTATCGGACATTACCCTTTCCCTCTTAAACAAAAATGACAAAAACAATCGACCGGGAATAATTCCTGCTTACAAGTAAATTGCTACTGTTAAATGTAATGTAAAATGTAAAATGTAAAATGCATAAAATGTAAAATGTAAAATGCATGAAATGTAAAATGTAAAATGTAAAATGCATAAAATGTTTAAAATGTATAAAATGTATAAAATATAAAATATATAAAATGTCTAAAATATATACAATGTATAAAATGTATAAAATGTATAAAATGTATAAAATGTATAAAATGTATAAAATGTAAAATTTAAAATTTAAAATGTAAAATGTAAAATGAACACAATGTATAAAATGTAAAATGTATAAAATGTATAAAATGTAATATGTAAAATGTAAAACGTATAAAATGTATAAAATGTATAAAATGTATAAAATGTAAAAAATGTATAAAATGTATAAAATGTATAAAATGTATAAAATGTATAAAATGTATAAAATGTAAAATGTGAAATGTAAAATGTAAAATGTAAAATGTAAAATATAAAATGCATAAAATCTATACAATGTATAAAATGTATAAAATGTATAAAATGTATCAAATGTATAAAATGTATAAAATGTAAAATGTAAAATGTAAAATGTAAAATGTAAAATGTAAAATGTAAAATGTAAAATGTAAAATGTAAAATGTAAAATGTAAAATGTAAAATGTAAAATGTAAAATGTAAAATCTAAAATGTAAAATGTAAAATGTACACAATGTATAAAATATAAAATGTATAAAATATATAAAATGTATAAAATGTATAAAATGTATAAAATGTAAAATGTAAAATGTAAAATGTAAAATGTAAAATGTAAATTGTAAAATGTGAAATGTGAAATGTAACATGTAAAATGTTATTAAAATGTATAAAATGTAAAATGTATCAACTGTATAAAATGTATAAAAAGTATAAAATGTATAAAATGTAAAATGTAAAATGTAAAATGTAAAATGTAAAATGTAAAATGTAAAATGTAAAATGTAAAATGTAAAATGTAAAATGTAAAATGTAAAATGTAAAATGTAAAATGTAAAATGTAAAATGTAAAATGTAAAATGTAAAATGTAAAATGTAAAATGTAAAATGTAAAATGTAAAATGTAAAATGTATAATGTAAAATGTAAAATGTAAAATGTAAAATGTAAAATGTAAAATGTAAAATGTAAAATGTAAAATGTAAAATGTAAAATGTAAAATGTAAAATGTAAAATGTAAAATGTTAAATGTAAAATGTAAAATGTAAAATGGACCGGATAGGTATTTTGCTTACGGGACCTGTTTTTCCAGAGACAAAAATAATAACAAAGTAGAAGAAACTCCGGGGGAAACTCTACACTTGAGGAAAATAGCCAATCTCAATGGTGAACGACTAAAATGACGAACCTTCTCCAAGGGATTCTACTTATCCAAACGAGTAGTCACAATACTAAATCGTAACATTTCTAATTGCCATTATCGAACATTGCCCTTTCCTTCTCAACAAAAATGCCAAAAACAATCGACTGGGAATAATTCCTGCTTACAAGTAAATTGCTACTGTTTCTCGAATATTTTCATTTTTTTAACCGGTCTTGATAGCTTTGGAACCACCTCACTGCAGCTGCCTCAACAGTAAAATTTTCTAATCTGTCAAAATCAATTGGCGTATATTATCGTTTTGATTGAAAAAGGAAGAAGGTAGCAAGTAGGGATTTGTAAGATGGATGAGCCATCAATTCCACTCTTAAAATGAACAAAAACTTGGTTGTGGAAGCACATCCGGCAACCAACAGGTGTTTAACAGTGATATACCACTCGGCGTCCTCTTGCTGGGGTTCAAAGAGCGTTGCGCAAAACCCAACGAGCCGATTGGCACTTGATCACGATGTCGAACACTGCTTTTATGGTCAGCCAAATTTGTACAATTTCTAGTAAACAGAACAATTAGGGACAAATCAATACATCTACATCTCACGATGTGGCTCATTGGGAAAACCACACCCATTTAGAAACTCGTTAGGGGGAAACACTTTATCATGCTATTTTCGATACTATACGGACGAAATAATGTTCCGAACTTTATTTTCATTATTGAGTGATATAAAAGTAAAAGTGGATTACGCCAATTAAACGTTACTACAGTTAGTCGAGAAAAAATGCAAAATTATACAAATGCGAATATTAGAGTCAAATACATTTGGGTCTTAGAAAATAGGTGTGAGCTTGTTTTTACTCAACACATATTTTGGGGAAAAAATCTAATGTCTAAATGATCAAAATATACAGGAAGGTATAGAGAAAGAAATATTAGCATAGCACAGTAAAACCTAGATTTAAGGGACCCCGAATTAAAGACTATCTGGGGGAAGTAAGATAATTTTATATCGCCAATTAGGGAGGAACTTGACTATTTCTTAACCAATTATGATGAAATTCGACATGTATTCTACACGAAAATAGAATCCTAAAATGACATTTAGAAGACGTCTTAACCAGTTATGATTAAATTCACAATGCACAATGGAAATTTAGTTCTGGAAGATGGCCAATTATTGAGGAAAGTGGTTAGTTCTTAGCCGATTTTGATGAAATTATAAGCATAAACAAAGAAAACGGGATTCTAAAATGATTTTAAAATGAAGTTCTGGAATATGGCCAATTAGGAAGGAACTCGGTTATTTAATTACCAATTGAGATGAAATTCAGCATGGATTTCGGAAACGGGATTCTAAAATTATTTTTAAATGAATTTCTGGAATACATTTCTTAACCGCTTTTGATGAAATTCAGGGTGTATGAAAAAATAAGTTCACATAAAAAAAATTCTTGTGAAACTTAAAAGCTAACCCGTATCTAGAGTTAAACCATAAACAAAAATAAACAGACGAACAAATAAAACCAATTTATTGATTAACATGGCTTAATGACAAAGTAAAAATGTGAGGTTTATGTTTTAAATTGTGGCATGTCAGAAATATTTTTTCTATGTCGTTGATTTTAATCAAAAATTTGTTCCTATATCGATCTTTTTTATCTGTGGTTAAACTCTTGTCAAGTACAACTTCAACTAATTTGAAGAGCATACATAATTTACCCGAAAGAATAACATCTTTAAATCGTGGATAATTTCTCCGTTTATTCAAATTCAATAAAAAATGTTTTTAGCCAGCATGATGCTACCTATCCAATGTATTGAATGTCCTTTAAGCGAAAAGCTAATAACATTACATACACAACACAAAGCCAAATCGTGCCTAATTTCTGATTGCCAGCACCGTAGATTGAAAAATACTTCATTCAATGTACCACCGAGGGCGACGAAATAAATTTAATTTAATGTCGCATAGTGATTAACTTATAAACAAAATCAACAACTTTCCTCTAAATCTTACATCAAACCTATTGTAATTAGCTTGGGTCTAAATAACTTGTTGTTTCGACTAACAAACACACAAACATATACTGTAATCAGAAATTTTTTTTTTACTACTTTATCGACCACAAAATGCCAAAAGTCAACTCGTTTCTTAAGTCAATTCAATTTCAATCTTTAATCACCATTCCCACAGTAAACTCGTGTATGTAATTCAAATATGAAATCAAACAATGAAAAATCCTAACAACAACAACAACACCGTCCCTACAAACGTGGCTTCAACAGAAAAAAAAAAACGATTGGGTTGGTATCGATTTCAAAGTTTACCGAAAAAATCTAGTTTTTTTTGGTAGAGAAAATTCCTTAGTACGATGACAAGTGTTATCATTATTCCACGTTAGTTCATACTCGTACGAGCTAACAGGTTGAACCACAAATAAATATTCCCGGCATCCAGGAGGAGAATTGTTTGATGTTGTGACCTTAAAATAACCTAACAAGGTCAAGTGTAGTTTTTGTAATACAAACCTATATTTCCCAAGATAACAAGGCATAACCTTAAACTTCAGTTAAAAATATGATTTTGCTTTTCGATTTACTTAATTGGTACAATGGTGTACAACCCTGTATAAAAAAATAGATTATTGAAACTTAAACAATTTCAATTCAATTGACAATTATTAACTTTTTTTTTTTTTTTTTTTGACTTTTCTAAATTTTATAGTTTGAGCACAATAAACCCATTATCATAAATAAATGAACAGTGAAAAATTGTCCAGTGCTTATTAAATATGCATTTGCAATGAAAAATAATTTATTTCCATATCGTTGCATAAAAATGCACGTGTTGAAAATAGTTAAAATATATAGGACTGAGTAGGTAAGTATTCTAATTTTTCATGGACATACTTAATGGATGGATTAGTTTGAATTTCTATATAATCTAAAATAAACAATAAAATCGATATTGATTTGTTGGATTTGAATTGATGATAATCGTAAATGACACATTTAAAAATAATTTTTCCTTTTTGGTATATGTACATAAATTATTTTGAATAAAAGACAAATTGAACAGTTCTGTACCGTTGAATGTATAATATCATATTAACTAATCATATATCATTATACGGAAAATTTATCGTCGCTGATACAATATAAGTACGAAGTTGCCGTGTATTTCTAATTATCTTGACCTAAAATAATGTCACCATAAATGCGAAGATAGAAAAAACTATAATGGTCTCCGTGTAATCTGTTTTTGAATACTGCCTTTCAATTCCATTTCCATTGTAATTGGAACCCGGCAAATGTCAATTCAATCACCGCGGATCGTACCATTATGCTTTCTGGTTATTTTAAATCATTTAGGTGTAACCGTTTTAGAGAACACAAGCAGTTCTCTTTACACTGAGAAAAATTTATCAAAGTGGAAAGATTTGAAAATAGAAAAAAAAAATTGCTCACATATTTATTCCCATTATTTGTCAGTTTTAACTTAACTCTTGATCATTTCTATTTATTTAATTGTAAAAAAGTTTAAAAACATCGCATAATTAAATTTAATTGAAACATTTGAAAATAAAATTGAAAATCAAATTTAGATGGGGAAAAGCTATACTAACCCTTCCCGCTACCTCGGGAAATAATTCAAGAAAATAGCAAGAAATTTATGAAATTCATGAATATTTTTTAAAATTTAAGAAAATTTTTTACCAAGAATTTTGATTATTTCAAAAAATTCATAATTTATAATATAATTTATACTGTTTTATATTGAATGAAATGCCGAATGAAGCATTCTTCTAAAGCGCAGCAGAATGCTGCAAGTTGTCTTCATTTCTAATTATTAATTATTATTTGTATCAGTAAAGGCATCATTGCCATAAAGAGATGCTGATTTTGCAAAGCTCGAGCTTTCGATCTTTTTAGAGTACAAGCTCGAGCTTAGCTCGAGCGTTTTTGATACCAAAATATTAATTTTATAACGTAAATTTTGAAAAAATTATATGAGAAAATTCTCTTTATCTCTCTTTATTAAGAAAATTCTCTTTATCTATTGAATGGTAAGAGTTACAAACTTTTTAATAATACTTTCTAATAGTAACTTGGGTATGAGGAATCCGAATCTGAAATCAAATTTTCGAAATTCAAAACAAAAATGCTACATACGGACACGCTTTTCGAATTCATAGACCTAATTTTTCAAACTTCGTCGAAAGTAAAAAGATCGAGTATTTCAAGCAAAAATATCGAGCTTCTAATTCTGCAATTACCTCCCCAAAAGCTCAATCTTACCAACTCGGTATATACCGGTATATATATATATATATATATATATATATATATATATATATATATATATATTATATATATATATATATATATATATATAATATATATATATATATATATATATATATATATACATATATAAAAGCTGTGCGAAATCTTGTTTAAAACTAAAAAATGGGAGTAAACCCCAAGCAAATACATAACAGGTAAAAAATAATTTCTGATGGTTTGACGGTCAACTCCTTTCAGTCAGCAAATAATCTAGTATTACTCATTTTTCATTTGAGAATTGAATTCTATTGGTAATATTAGTGTATTAGTCATCTTAAAAGTCACAAACAATTACTTATTTCATTATATTGTCTCATTTTATAGTTTAGTTTTAGTGTGAAAAACTAGTCGAAACGTTAATTTAAAGTTTGTAACTATGAACCGGACGATCGTAAGCCTTATCTATTTACAAAGTGGCGCTTTTATTAAAGGCTAGTTTACTATCTAACAACTTTTACCACCAACCATCACATATTTTGACAATTTCACTTATTGTGCACAACTTTTATATAAGAAAAATTGTAAAAAAAACTCATTTTTCAACTTTAAAGCCTTGTAGCGACCAAATTAGGCACTGTCCATTCACAAATTTACACTTGTTGAAAAGGCTGAACCTTTCCCTTTCCGATGGTATATCAAACTTTTTTATGGAGTGTTAGCTGCGCCCTCTACAGGTGAAAATAATTGGCAATATTTGTTGTATTATAACTGCTTCACTAACGGTACTTTTACAAAACAAATTATTGATTAATTTAGAATGGTTCAATGCCTTTCTATAATAGTGTTGTTCTTATTAATGAGTAATACAGAACTCAAAATAAAACAATTTTACGTGACCACTAAAAAAAAAAATCCCGAAAATGTAAAAACGTCACAATTTCAAAACCGTATAACGGGTCAACCGAAGGTCATATAACATAACAAAAAAATAGGTACTCAATCATTTTTAATAAGGAACACGACAAAAATAAAAAAAAGAAATCGCTGAGGTCGATTTCGAAAAGTGCAAAAAAAATGCTGAAATATAATGGAAACAGTCATATAAATATATATATATATATATATATATATATATATATATATATATATATATATATATATATATATATATATATATATATATATATATATATATATATATATACACATATATATATATATATATATATATATATATATATATATATATATATATATATATATATATATATATATATATATATTATATTATATATATATATATATATATATATATATATATATATATATATATATATATATATATATATATATATATATATATATATATATATATATATATATATATATATATATGTATATATGGGTGATTATTTTATATTTCGGATCACGTCCAAACTTCATCTATTAGATTTAGATTTTAATTTTTTTATTTTTTTCGTGTTCCTCATTCAAAATAACGGGATACATATTTTTTAATTTTTTTAACCTTCGGTTCTCCCGTTATTCGATATTTTAGTTTTTACAATTTTTCTAATCAGATTTTTGGATTTCACGTAAAGTGTTATATTTTCGGTTCCAAGTACAGTGTTAACAGAGGTCATACCATTTTAGGAAGGTATTAGTTCAGCCTAAATTACTAAGCAATTTAATTAAAAAAAGTAACGTTGTCTTAGATGTTATAGTCGGATAGATCTAAGTTTATAGTATGGCCCATAGATGGCCCTGCCACGAAAATCCTAATATACTAAAAACAGCATTTAACAGTTAAAATAACAGCCTTTCAGAAAAGGGTAAAACTATTTTGTTCGTGACCTAGTTTACCCAACAGGGGGTTCAAAGTTGAAAAAACGTGTTTTTATATAAAAAATAATTCTGTTTTTTGTGAAAAATAATTGAATATTTACAGTTAATCGGAAATTTCCTAGATTTTGAAATAATGTAGCTACAGTGTGACCACCAGAGGGCTGCAAATCTGAAATTTATGTATTTTTCAGATTTTAACTGCAATAAACCAATGAGTCACATGAATGCAATATGTACAGGACACCAATTTACATTCCTTTTCTTATTTTAATTCTTGCCCGTTTAGTACAAAATAATACATTATTATTTAATTTGGTGATCAGATATCTCTTTTAAGGACTGAAATGACGTCATATATGTACATAATTTATTGTCGGTTCCTAATATTTTTTGGTATATTAGGATGATTCATCAATTTTGTCACCTAAATATTAAATACTAAAATAATTTTGTTGTGCCCCACCATTTTCCAGTAGTTTCATTTTGTTTTATTACTTTCACATTATTCTTTTATTATCTTATATTCCCAATTATTTTACCACCATACTAAATTAAGAATATTATGGGTAACCATCATATAAATAGATGTACAAATTTTTAGAATCTTTAGTTAAAACTTAAAAGCGAAATATAAATTATCTTTTTCGTAAACTTATTATTGAAAGTTTTAAATGGTTCTGTGAAATATCGAGGTCAAAATACAAATTGATTCATCCACAATGTTGTAATTCTTTTCATTTAGCAAATCACAAAAATTTGACAAACAAATCAAGAGCTGTTAGTGCAAAATTAGTTGAACAAGCTTAAACCGCCACAAGAATTTCTTCAGAGAGTGTATCAAGTTAATTTCTCAAGGAGCACAGGCTCTCAGAACCAGGCTATGGTCATAAGCAACTGGAAAAAATTGTAAAACTAACTTGTGAAAATGTTCTGAGTAATAATACACATCAATGAAAATCATGCAGATTTTGATGAAGAAGGGGAGCTTCCCAACAACATCGTGGAAGCATTTAATCGGTAAGAAAAATACGAAAATCACATGTTCCTGCTCTCTTTAATACCTGAGCATTGGTCAGTGTCCAGAATTATGGAAAAGCTACAGGCAACAGAACACCTAGTAATAAAATCAAAAAATTTAATGAAAAAGTTAGAATACGGCAGGTTTCCCGGATCAAGAAAAGAGAGGTCGGGAATCTTTTCAGAAATAATTACCATAGTTGAGGAATTCTACAGAAGTATGGACATCAGCCGATAGCTTCCTGGAACAAATGATTGCATAAGTGTTCGTGATGCTAATGACGAGCGGATTCAAAAGCAGACACTAGTTGTTCTGTGCAGTTTATCTGAGGCATATCAGCATTTTTAGGGGGAAAAATCCAGTTATTCAGAAAATAACAACTATTGCGCCTTCAGCTCTTCTTCTGCTGACAACAATTATGAAGCCTAAGTGAGACACAGACCTTTTTCGGTTCAAAACTGATTTTAAATATTAGTTAAATAAGAAGTGTATTCTTTCAATTTTTTGATCAATGATGAATTAGTGGTTTATTCGCTATACGATTGTAAATCAAGTTTCATTGTTATACTCGTATATAAGCATTTTTGAAAACTTTAAGTAAGAAAAATACGTTTTATCCAATTTTGCAGCCATGATGGCCAAACTGCAAACCGTAAGTTTCGGGATTTGGATTTTTTTGAATTATTAGTGTATAAGCTATACAATTATTAGTAAAATTTTTGTTAATTATGATACCTAATCAATTTTGGCAATTATTATTAGGAAAAATCCCTGAATTTAAGAATTGCAGCCCTCTGGTGGTCACACTGTACATAGCTATATTATTTCAAAATCTAGGAAATTTCCGATTAACTGTAAATATTCAATTATTTTTCACAACAAACAGAATTATTTTTTATATAAAAATACGTTTTTTCAACTTTGAAACTCTCTGCTGGGTAAACTAGAGGGCAAGAATTAATTTAGTTTTACCCTTTTCTGAAAGGCTGTTATTTTAACTGTTAAATGCTGTTTTGAGTATATTAGGATTTTCGTGGCAACGCCGTCCATCGGCTAAAATATAAACTAAAATATATCTGACTATAACATCTAAGATAACGATACTTTTTTAAATTAAATTACGTACTAATTTAGGCTGAACTAATACCTTTCTAAAATGGTATAATATCTGACAATACTGTACTTGGAACCAAAAATATAACACTTTACGTGGAAGCGAAAAATCGGATTGGAAAAATTGTCAAAACTAAAATATCGAATAACGGGAGAACCGAAGGTTAAAAAAATAAATAAAATAATATTTATCCCGTTATTTTGCATGAGGAACACGAAAAAAATAAAAAAAAATGAAATCCAAGAGATGAAGTTTGGGAATTGTGAAAAATTGACTGTATTACCGTAGAATGATCCATATACAGAGTGTCCCACATGTACGAGTCCAAACGAGTAGGGCGTGTAGCTGGATCAATATCATGAAAAAAAAAGTCCACTACGCATATGCCCGGAAATGAACCGTTACCCACTTCAATTGCATTTCAAAATTTTTAGCATGGTACACTGCGTTGAATGATGTAGATTCCAATAACTCTTGTGGAATTGAATCTAGCACAGTGGGAGCTGTTTCATTCAAAAATTCAAGAGAGTTTTGTGAGTTCAATCTTTCAGGTAGTATAATTGGCCCGATACAATTATTTCCAATTATATCACACCATACATTAACACTAAAACGTCTTTGAAATAATGATTCTCGCTTAACGTGTGGGTTTTCTGGTTGCCGCTCATGAAGATTGTGGAAATTTGTTATTCCATCCCTCGTAAATGTCGATTCGTCTGTCCATAAAATGGATGACAAATATGAAGGACTATGTTCCTCGTTGTTTAACAATAAACGGCAGAAATTTGTTCTGTTTGGTAAATCGACTGGTAATAATTCTTGCACTGGAGTGTAGTGGAATAGGTGTAGATGGTTGATTCGAAGTACTCTCCAGACTTTATTTTTGCTAACACCAAGTTGTATCGAAAGACGCCTCGTGCTAATGGTGGGATCCCTTTGTACTGAATTCAAAAATTGTTCGTCGATATTGACTTCATATTGAATTCGGCTAAAATTTTCGTATTCATAGGGGACCAATGTTCCTCGTTCTCGTAATCGTATGTGATTTCAAATATTCTATGATCTGGCACCGGCCTACCTCTGGATAACGATTTTCACGTTCTGCAGCTCGTCCATTTCCATTACATAAACTATAAATAAAATGGATGTCGGCGATTTCTTCGAATGTGTAGCGTGGCATTTGATTATTTCTGGTTACAAACGCGCAAAAATTTATTTTCAGAAAATTAACAACGATTTTAGCTATACATTTACTAACAAGTACTACACTGAAATGTTAATATCTCAAAAACTATACATGATTAGATAACAAACGAGGAAGCAATTTTGTATTAAATAGTCTATTAAATTTAAATTTGAAAAAAAAAAAAAAAAAAAAATTATTAAGTGAGTTTTTCGAGACAAAATGAGTTTAATGAATTTTTTTGTTATTTCTCGCACAATTTTTTAATTCCACCAATGTTTTCTTTATGGAAAATATCATACTCTGTGCCTTTAAAATTATAGAAACACAATTGAGTTATCTTAATTTTTAGAAGAGTTATTGGCATCTACATCATTCAAGGCCATGCTAAAAATTTTGAAATGCAATTGAAGTGGGTAACGGTTCATTTCCGGGCATATGCGTAGTGGACTTTTTTTCATGATATTGATCCAGCTACACGCCCTACTCGTTTGGATGGTATATATATATATATAATATATATATATATATATATATATATATATATACATATATATATATATATATATATATATATATATATATATATATATATATATATATATATATATATATATATATATCGCTCATTGCGTGCAAGATAACGATAAGTATTACTTACCGCGTTATTGCATAATTGCATTTTCATATAGTTCAGAGAGAGCAGTATATTCCAGTATACCTCATTTTTTAAAATGGGGTCCCCCAAGAGGTACTGTATAACATTCTAATAATACGATAAGTCATTTTTTATTTTTTGTTCCCGTTAATAATACTATAACTTTACTTATAGTTTTCTTTGTTGAAACAAATTGTATTCTAAATATCGTATTTTCAGTTATCGTTTTCTTAGAGGCAAATAATTTTTAAATGCAACTGTAAGTATAAGTTATCGCTGTTTATGTGACATATAATTTTACGTTTTGATAACTATAAGTACTACTTACAGCATATTTTGGCTGGACAATTTTTGAAAGTAGACATCGTATGTCTGGTTGCACTTCTATTGCTTGGATTGAAGTAAAAGTATGGTTTTTTTTACAAAAAGTTTTAATTTAAGATTTCTTAAAAAATATAAATAAATCATTCAAAAAAATGTAATTAAATAAATTTTATATAAAAAATAACATGTTCACTGACATTGCCGGAATTGATTTAGAAGTAAAGGATTCAGGTGAGTACTATGAAATTAATTATGTAACAGAAATTCAAGGCAAATAATACTTGACTTACATTTCTATCATATAACTAGGGTTTCTCAAAACGGGATCCCGTTAGAAAACTTAAATATCTCGTATACAAGTTTATCCATCCATAGCAATTTCAATTCAAATTCAAGCCGATTAGGAATGAACTTAGTTATTTATTAACCCATTATGATGAAATTCTATTTGCACATGAGTTCTGGAAAATGACCAATTAAGAAGGAACTTGGTAATTTCTTTACCCATTACGATGAAACTTAGCATATACGATGGAAGTAGGATTCTAAAATGAATATTCAGTAAAGTTCTGGAAAATGGCTAGAACTAGTCACTAGTAACAAATTAGTATCTTAATTCAAACCGAAGTTTTAAATAAATAAATTGAAAACCGGGAAATCGCGGTAATTTCCGGTCATACTTTCAGACCGGGGTCCCGAGAATCCGTTAGAGAAATCCTACATAAAACTAATTGTGATGTATTAAAATTCTTTTATATTGGCAAACCCAATTACTTGAACATAGTACATTATGATGAAGAAATACGTATGTAGGCAACAGTGTCTGCAATTAGTATCTATAATATTTTTTTTTTTTTTGTTAATCCCGTTAATTATCAATAATTAACGCTAAAATCGATGATTTTAAGTCGAAATCGTTCTCACTGGAACATTCAGTTCTGTGAGATACAAATTGTCATCATTTTGTCATTTACTTTCTGTATGTGTAGCATAATATTGAAATAGGACGGAGTTTAGTTTTATTATTGTTTGAACTTTTCACCATCGCTTTTAACGTGGGTTCTGGAGTTCGTCTGCAGTGGGTGTTGGAGTGTTCCATGATACTTTTTTTAGCTTTTATTTTTCAATGTAGTCAAAGGTCCGTGATGTTCTCCAGTGCTTCAAACAACAGGCATCTGCGTCTTTAAGTCAAGCTTTTTTTGTGATAAAATCTAATAACATTTATTTTGTACCCTCAGAAAGATTTGGGTACTACGGCACGGATTCTAAATATGAACCATCATATTTAAACTCTTCTGGTTCTGCTAAATCCACATCTTCGCCACAAAAAAAAAGTGAAAACCAACCCACCAAAACTATAACTACATATAGTACTTACAATACTGTTTTAATATAAAATTGTACACGGTGAGGAACGCGTTTACCTGTTTAAACTATGTTTTTTAGATTTTTTAAATGATTTCCCAAGTTGTGTGGAGAAATGAATCATATGCAGTAAAGAATATTCTTAATTAAACATGAGTCCAAAAAGTTCTAGTTGGAAAACCTAAAAAGTGTTCTCCTGAAAATTGACGATTTTGACTTATCGTTTTATTGCACGGATAGTGCAATATATGCAGGGTGTATAAAATGTACAGGGACGGTCGAATATTTTGAATGGTACGTTAAATAATACGTGTTTAATATTTTTGAAAAAGCTATTCGACTACACTAAACTCGACCCCCCTGTGGGTGGCGGTAGGGGCCACTTTGATATCTTAAATGGAAACCCCCATTTTTATTACAGATTCGGATTCTACGTCAAAAAATACGTAACTTTTGCCTGAAATATTTTTTTGTGTTCGGGCCATATGGCGCTCGGGGTAATACTAAATGTAAATAAATTGTGATGTATCTGTCTGATCTAGTGATCTATTAATTTCTATTTTTATGATTAGTCGTTCGAATTCTCACTTTTTCCAACATCAATTACAGCGCCATCTGCGCCGAATGTTCGTTTTATAGACATACATATCTGTACTCAAAATATTCAACTGTCCCGGTACATTTTTTACGCCCTATATATATATATATATATATATATATATATATATATATATATATATATATATATATATATATATATATATATATATATATATAGTGTGGAGTTGCTGGATCTCCCATCTGACGCGTCCCTCGGTTGCGGATCAGGGAAATGCCCCCACCGGCTTGCCGGCGGGTAGGTGGAAAATAAAATACCACCCGTGGACAAAAACTAGCGAGAAGCGTCTGTTCACCAGGAGGTGCGGCTTCAAACAGGCGGCTTCATTGAGAGGAACCTACAAGCTGAGAAGCTCTGTAGCCGTATACACTCGGCAATGACACTACAGGAAATCAGTATGATTGTAGCAGAGGAATGGCCGCAGATGGTGTTTCGAGTAACCAAAACCAGTCGCAACAGCATTACGAAAAGCGGCCCAGCGAGGGTAATGATCAGGAAATGCGTAAGCTGGGTGAGCAAGTACCAGCCTTCCAGCGATTGTTAAATACCCAATCCCTTAAAATGGGAGATGTTGCCATCATACAAAGTGTGGATACAATTGTGCTGGAAGGCGAGACTAGAGCAGGTGATGACATGCGTACATTGCTGGTGGGTTGTGTAAATTCGAAGGAGGATGTAAATTCCCTGGAAGAGCAGCTTATCGAAGTAGCTAAGAAAATAAGAAACACCGCCGATGAATGGAAGGAACTAAGCGTCTTCTCAAACAATATCAACATATTAAGACTACGTAAATTATTGGAGTATTGCTTTGTTGGCAGCGGGGTGAATATAACCATTTGCGCAGATAGGGGGAGGAACGTTAGACATTTGGACGTTGAAAGGAGAGTTGACAACCCTAAACTAGACGCTCCACAACAGGAGGAGGCTGAGAAATATAGAGAAGACACTCGGCGGAAAGGCAAATCGAAAAACAGAAAGGAGGCAGTCATAGTTAAAGCGGAGGGACGGACGTATGCTGATATACTGAAGACTGTCAAGGACGGCGTTGATATTAAAGACGTAGGGGTGGAAATAATTGCTATAAGGAAAACAAAGGCAGATGATCTTATGATCCAAGTGAGGGGTGGTGAGAATAAAGCCAAAATTTTGAAGGAGGCAATTGCCGGAAAGGTAGATGGAGTAACAGCGGTATACAAGAAGGAAATGACAGTGATGCATATACGGGACCTAGAGGAAGGTACGGTCATTTCCGATGTGAAGCAGGGTGTCAAAGCGGCTTTAGGAGATCTGAGTATCGATGAGATATTCGTCACATCAATTCGGCCAGCGCACTCGAACACAAAGAATGCAACCGTTAAAATTCCCAAACAGTGGTCAAAGCGGCAAGCGGATAGAAGGCGCATCAGGAATGGATGGGTATTTTGTCGGATACAAATGCGCATTGAGGATCACCGCTGCTACAGATGCTGGGAAAGAGGGCATACAGCAAGGAATTGCAGCGGGCTGGACCGTAGTGCCCTCTGCTTCAACTGCGAGAAGGAAGGCCACAAGAAAAAGGACTGCAAAGAGTCGCAAATTAGCACCCCATGTTGGGCTTTAAAACATGGTTGGAGGCAATCACGCCTGTAAATACAACAGCATTAAAGTCAGGACAGTTAGCCACACCACATGCGCCTGATTCAGCTTAATGCACATCGCAGTAGACCAGCTCAGGACCTCCTGGTTGCTACCGCTAATAAAAGGCAGGTAGATGTGGTGTTGGTGAGCGAACCAAACCGACGACGACTACAAGGAGGAAATTGGAAGCCAGACCTGGAGGGTGATGCCGCGCTAATGGTACTGTCGAGAGATATGGAGTTGCTTGGGTGGAGCTACAGGACATTATCCTAATGAGCTGCTACTTTTCCCCCAATAGACCGGTAGAGGAGTTTGCTCTAAGGCTTGATGAGCTCAATTTAATAATTCGCAATCAGACCAAGAATGTGATCGTCGCTGGCGACTTTAATTCAAAGTCTCCAGAGTGGGGAGGAGAGATTCTGGACAAAAGAGGCCAGGCTTCTGTCAGACTGGGCTACTTCCTGTAGTCTTACCTGTCTCAACATAGGAAATTTTCCTACATTTGAAAGAGGTGGCTATTGCGCAGTCCTCGACGTAACGTTTGGCTCTGAGAGAATTGTGAATCGGCTTCGGAGCTGGAAAGTACTGGGTGAGGAAAGCCTCAGCGATCATCGCTATATTATGTTTGAGGTTAGCACAGATGGGTCAGCTAGGCAAACGGGACAGAGCACCGCTATCAACAGGAACTGGAGTATAGGGGAAGCAGGGGAGAAACGCCTACGTAGTGCGATAAAATGTTGCCTTGACTCTCCTAATATTGCTACACCACAGCAGCTAGTTACAGCTGTTAAAAATGGATGCGATGAGGTGTTGCAACCTAGAGGCTGGAGAAGGAAAAAAGCTGTGTACTGGTGGTCCTCAGAAATCGAGGTAATACGCAAAACCTGTAATCAAGCCAGGAGGAGGCTACAGAGAGAGAATAGGCGTACTAGAGGCCAAGCGGATACATCCTTCCAGCAAGAGCTGAAACGCGTTAGAAACGAGTTGAGGACGGCAATTCTGAAATCGAAGAAGAAATGCTGGAAAGCTCTCTGCAATACGATGGAGTACTATAAATTCCTCTACTCGAGGGTGCTAATCTGGTAGGATACGCTGACGATCTGGCTTTGGTCGTCTCTGCAAAACACGAGCAACAGCTGGTGGAGCGTGTAGAAGCTTCAGTGGAAGTGATCTCCAGATGGCTTCATAACCATCGGCTGGAGTTGGCTCCGGAAAAGACCGAAGCAGTGGTAATGGCAGGTAGAAGGCCTCTTCACTCATTGACTTTTAATGTCGGAGTTATAATTAAGCCTACGATGCGAATCAAATACCTGGGTGTATGGCTGGATTATCGAAGCTGCTTTCAAGAGCACATAAGACAAACGGCGATAAAGGCAACTAGGACCACAGCAGGCCTTGTCCGATTGATGACCAACGCTGGGGGACCAAGTGCAGGAAAGAGAAGGCTGCTCGCATCCGTGGTTACATCCACAATATTGTATGGTGCACCTATCTGGATCCGAGCTTTAGATGTAGCTAGGGCTCGTGAGCAACGTACCATCGCCCTACGTGTATGTAGTGCTTATAGGACGGTCTCCAAGGAGGCTGTTCTCGTAATAGCCAACATCCCACCTGTTTTTATGGCGAAACATAGAGTGACGGTGCTGGGAGGGACCCCAAAGGACGAGGCCAAGGAGGAGCTGATGCAACAATGGCAGGCAAGATGGGAGAATGCGGACATCGGAGCCTGGACGAAGCAGTTCATTCCTAGCATCAAGGAGTGGGTGGAAAGAAAGCATGGGGTACCAACTTTCATCTGAAACACTTTTTATCGGGTCACGGCTGTTTCAACAGCTACTTCTGTAGGATGCACATTACGGAGACATCTAACTGTAGTTATTGCAGAGAACAGGACACAGCGGAGCACACCATAATACACTGTCAAAAATGGCAAAGGGAGCGGCAAGCGTGCGCTGATCGGGTGGGACAACTAACGGCAAGGAACATAATTCCAAAGATGTCAGCTGAAGAAGAAGCCTGGAATGATATTTGTCAGATGATTGGGGTGATACTAACTCAGAAGATGAGAGACCGCATATCGAGTAATTCGAACTAGGTAGAACAAATTGACAACGGAAATCCAGCGGCTGAAGTAATGCAAAAATTGCGATCCCAGTTGTTGCGAGGAGAAAGGGGAGGGGTTTTTAGTCGGTACGAGTCCAGCACAGCGCCCATGAGGGTTTTCCCCTCCTCTACACAAAAAAAAAAAAATATATATATATATATATATATATATATATATATATATATATCGTATGTCTAGTTTTAGTCCTAGGTGAGCTAATCTGAATCTAGTGAATTTTAATTAGTTTTCCTGTTTTTCGAAGTCAATTCTTATTGAATGGGTAAAAAAAATGGAGGTGTGGCCAAAACACAAATTTCTTTTACGAACAGAGAATTTTGAGAAATTTACTTTTTTTTTACTTTTTTTTTTAATTTTTAATTTTTTATTTAATTTTTAATTTTTTATTTTTATTTTTTTTAATGTTTGGAAACATTTTTTATGCAGTAGTTTTTTGTAACCCTTATCCTTTTTAAGATATTTGCAAAATAAATTTTCTGGACCAATTTATCAAAAAAGCTTAAATCTGAAGTTTCAGTTCGATTGGTTAAACCATCTGGGCTGTAGAGAGGACACAGACTGACAGACTGACACCATTTCGAAACCTACTTTTTAGGACTCAGGGGACCTCAAAACAGATAAATCTCTAAAAATCTATTTTACTAGAGTAAAAGAAAGTAAAAGTTAAAATTGGAGAATTTTGTTGATCACATGTAGATAAATGTTAAACAAAAGCTTAGATCCACTTTAAGTCAACTAACAAGGCTGACTGTTTAAATTAAGTATCACTTTATGCATAATTTATATTAATGCAATTTAATTTCGAATATCGAGCTGAAAACAATGAGTTGATGTTCTTAATATGGAACCCGCGATCCGAATTAGGAGATGCTTAAAAATTATTTTGTCCCGAATTATAATCGTGTCAAATAAATAAGTCTTATTTTAGGATTCTGTAAGTAAATTACTAATCCAACAAAAAAAAATAACACCTCCAAAACATCTAGATAATATTCTAAGGATAACATAAAAAACTCTTTAGATGCTGTTCGAAATGGTATGACTGTCCACACGGCTGGAAAACCTTTTAAAGCACCAAAAACTACATTACACAACAACTTTAAAAAAAATTTAGATGTCCATACTAAAACTGGAGCACCCACAATTTTAACGAAAGACCAAGAGGGACATTTTTATGTATGGATTGGTCATATGGGCCAAATTGAATTTCTCATTTCCAAAGATATCTTGTTGGATTCAGTGGAAATATTTATGAACGTTTTAAAATTATCACATAAATTCAAACATGGAAGAACTGGTACGTTAGTCTCTTACTTACACATTCATATTGCTTACCTACTTAGTTAACGTTTTCATTTTAGGTCGCCATTGGTACGAAGGGTTTTAAAAAAAAAAACCCATCTGTTTCGATACCAGTGGCAAAATATTTGGTCAAAAGTCGAGCTAGGTTACAGAAACCCATACAAGAGCATGGTATACCGAAATCAAACCATATATTGAACAAAATGGATATATTGAAGTATTTCCGATCGCCCTGAGCGTGTTTTTAATGCACATGGAAACCTGGGTTCATCAATGGTAGTTCTTCCATCCTTGGTGTTAAACTATCAGCTTATCATAAATTTATTTGAACAGCATTGAAAAATAATAAACCATTTAACGCCCCAAATCCAAAGTTGGTTGAGCAATACCAGACCTGGTATCAGTTTAATTTGACCATTTTAATTCGTAAAAGAGTAGGTATTGCCATTACCTATTAATGTAAGGTAAACAAGAATGTCAAAGGAAGGAAAGTAAAACAATTGAATATAAATGACTTACATCCAACCGAACCCACAATCGAAACTTCTCAAATGATCCACAGAAAAAAATTGATTTTACATCACCACCATCGACCACCTCTGCTAAAATCAGGTCTGAAGTTGGATAACATTTATTTTTTTTTTTAATAAACGCAAAATATAGGTAAGCACGAGAGGTGAGTGTGTGCCTACAAATAAAAAACTGTTTGCAG